>CM059441.1:8976617-9564077 GCA_030390025.1 Squalus acanthias | reverse complement strand
GGGTGCCTGGACTTCTGCCGCCATCTCAACCATGGCCCAGCACCACAAACACTTTCCCTGGGGACAGAATCTTCAAATAAACGTGGAGATCACCAACATGCAAAACATAGCTTCTGACACACGTAATTTTCTCAAAAACTTCCCACTCTTCAGCAGAAGCTGCAAGCCCACCATCTTAAACTCTATCAATACTAAAGGTTACGGTATATTTTCTATCATAGATACAGGTTGAGCCAATTTGGGTGTTTAATGCATTTCCCATCGGTTTTCAGTATTGTGATCTCAATTAGGGACACCATTTTTGTTATAGTTAGAAAATGTCGTAGTGTGCATTGAAAGTAGGAAGACAGTTTTTAATAGATCACTGTTGAGGAGCTGCCTGGTATTATCTTACTTTTGCAGACACTCCATTCCAGGAAAGATGGGACTCATGACCGAGATATGACTGATAATTTTTTCCCCCCAACACAATATTTAATGTTGCTGGTAGAAGGTCGCACAGGAAATGAATTATTATTTATTGTCACCAAGGATATTTGATTAATGCGGTTCTTTATTATGAAGTGACAAATAATGCCGGATAGATCAAAGGTAATTGCAATAGTATGCATCAGGCACAGTTATACTGGGAGAGGTTTTAAACTAGTTTTAAATCAATTTCCCCATATAAATTTCTGATTTATGTTTGGATGGTAAGTGGCTAAAAAAAAGAATTTCTTCCCAAGTCTGAGGAGAAACTGAAAAAAAAATCAGGTCTAGAGATAGGCATGGATTGCATCCATGGTATTAAACACAAACAATGCAAGTTGTAAGCGCTGTGCTAAGATCACTGCTGCGATGCATCTCTGAACAAAGGCTGTGCAAATTGATTTTTTTTTTTTTTTAAGGCAACTCGGAACTCCTTTAGGTAGCGCTGTGAGGACTCTATTCATTGTGCGACAACAAATTTCAGTTTTTTATTCCTAGTTAGGTATGGAGCAAGGAGATCAGTGCGCAATACTCTAACCAACCACACTGATAGTCCTCTAAAGACTGCGGTCAATCAAAGGCACACTCACGACACACAGGGGCTGAAATTGGCCTTGGACTGCAGCACAAAACAGGCGATAGTAAATCGGCAGCGTGTTTTACGCCCCGCCTGATTTTGAAGTCAATGGGAAAGAAAATCAGGCGGGGCGTAAAACGTGCTTCCGATTCGACATCATCCATTTTGCGCTACCGCCCACGAGCAATTTCACGCACACACTCTTTGCTAAAAGCAAGAATGCAACTGTTCTGCTGTGCATAATCTCCAACAATTTTTAATATCCCGCCGTCACAGAGGCAGGTAAGTAGTTGGAACCACAATAAACAAACATAGATTCTTCAATATTACTTTTAGTCTTTTTTTAAATAAGAACATAAGACGTGGGAGCAGGAGTAGGTCATTTGGCCCCTCGAGCCTGCTCCACCATTCAATAAGATCATGGCTGATCTGATCTTGGCCTCAACTCCACTTCCCTGCCCGCTCCCCATAACCCTTGACTCCCTTACCTTTCAAAAATCTGTCCATTTCCACCTTAAATATATTCAATGACCCAGCCTCCACAGCTCTCTGGGGAAGAGAATTCCAAAGATTCACGACCCTCAGAGAAGAAATTCCTCCTCATTTCCAATTTAAAAGGGTGCCCCCTTATTCTGAAGTTATGCCCCCTAGTTCTAGATTCCCCCACGAGGGGAAACATCCTCTCTGCATCTACCCTGTCAAGCCCCTTCAGAATCTTATATGTTTCAATAAGATCCCCTCTCATTCTTCTAAACTCCAATGAGTATAGGCCCAACCTGCTCAACTTTTCTTCATAAGACAACCCCTTCATCTCCGGAATCAACCTTGTGAACCTTTTCTGAACTGCCTCCAATGCAAGTATATCCTTCCTTAAATAAGGAGACCAAAACTGTACGCAGTACTCCAGGTGTGGTCTCAACAACACCCTGTACAGTTGCAACAGGACTTCCCTGCTTTTATACTCCATTCCCTTTGCAATAAAGGCCAACATTCCATTTGCCTTCCTAATTACTTGCTGTACCTGCATGCTAACTTTTTGTGATTCATGTACAAGGACCCCCAAATCTATCCAAGATGGCAAGCTCCTTTAAAGTGGTGTACAAAATTGTGGGTTGTCATGTAGCTTGACTGTACGTTTAAGTCCCTGGTCTGTTTTCTTGAGTTTAGTGATGTTCAAAGTGAAAATTGATTTTTTACTGTTTTTCTTTGAACATACCCAGGTTTTGTAGGTCCAATTTTATCCTCATTACTTTTCTCCCAGTTTCTTATACCAATAATAAAATTTGAAAAAACTCAGGCTTTTAACTTGGGGGGGGTGGGGGGAACCTGACACATTTCTAATCTTTTACAATCTCACAAGCTTCGATAAATACTGCTATGTAACCACTAGGAAGGGTTGAGCTACTTCTGGCTTCCTCTTCCTCTCCCCTTGTGAAATAGGCGTCCTCTTCACTAGAGACTTCCTCCATCCCTTCAGCTAGTTACCAATAACCAATGCCTTTTAATTACCCTATAATCTTGTAACAATATTTATCTAGGAAGGAAACCTGATTGTTACATTATAAAATGACACAGCCCACATTCAATTGTTATACTCGCTGTACTACCTGCACATCAGCTCAGCGAACCACTGTAAATGAACAGATCATATTGTCCTGAGTGGTGGATACTGTCGTACTTGTGAATACATCAGTCAGGTGCTGCACCCTCTTGTGAATGACACTGTAGCAGTAATTCCAGCTACCATTATAATTCTCCTCACAGCATTCACTCTCCTCAGTTGCTACAGCAGTGAAGCTGTCACAGCATGCATTAGCCAGTCCATCTATTCACGTCAAAATCATGCAAAAGCTTCTTTGTAAGCATGCCCAAGACCTCCGATATGCATTGGTTATGGCATCCTCATTAGGGAATTCAGATAAAAATCATTCCCCAACACAGTACAACTTTTGCGTCTTCCAGATATATTGTTATAAAGTGAATCTGATATATTATCTGAAAAAAAAGTCTCAAGAGGGAGATGGAAGGAAAAGTAGGAATTCATGACTAATCAATCTTGCTGCTGTTCGTATTCACTTGAATACTCGACCCCCCCCCCTCAATTGATCTACAACCCTGTAGTTCCCTCGTTCCCTCCATGGTGTCCCATTTTATTGGATGAGACGCAGTGCAGTCAAAACAAAAACACAAGTCATCAATATTTTTTGAAGCATAAAAATCTTTTAAACTGAAACAAAAGTGCACATTTCCACACAAAGTACTGTACTGTGAACTTCAGATGCATGCTAATACAACAGTGTCTATTTTGTCACTCAACAAAATGACCCAGTATATGCAGTTGTGAGTTTTAACATACAGTCTCATTCATTATTGTCTTAAGCCCCGTGAAAATATTAGCTTAATATTAACTCAGACCATTAAGCTTTTAATGCTGGAGATAAGTAAGCCCGTTGAGTATCAGTTCAGCTCCCAGTTGTTGAGTGATCGGGCCAAAATGCATGCACTCCACAAAAAAACCACAAATGTAAGTCTAATAAACCTAAATGTTTTAACTTCTGTTCCCCCAAATATGCAAGTCTTCTTTTGGGGAAAAAGTATGCCACTCACTAAGTGATCAGTACAGAGTAGCATCACCAACAGCCATAAAGTCATCTGCAGAACAGTCCAATGGACTTAAATATAGCATGAACATTGGGTGGGGGGTGGTTTATAGAGGAAAGAGTAAGGAGGGATTATATAAGGTTTCCAAAAAAGAACCTAATGGATGAAATGTCCTAAGCTATATAGAATCATACAGCACATGAGGAGGTCATTCAGTCCATTGTGCTTGTGCCGGCTCTTTGAAAGAACTATTCAATTTGTCCCACTCCCCTGCATTTTCCCCATAGCCCTGCAAATGTTTCCTTGTTGGACAATTTTGATTAAACTATCCTGTGCCACACTAGAGTGGAACCGAAAAGTGCCATAGCTCAGAAGAAATTACCCATTGCTAGATCTATCATCCATATGATTCTGGAGAATATTATGCACATCGGGGGAAAAACAGTGTTTTAGCTGGTCGTTGACCTATCATATCACTAAACCAAGCCACTGTGCAATAACTTAGCTGGTAACTTTGTAGAGCGATAGATAGACTGTGTAAAAGTGGCTACAAAAAAAATGATATATATGCTGAGCACTCCATATCATAATAAAATATATTAATGAGGTCACTGGAATGCTTTATAATAATTTTTTTTCTTTGGTTATCCCTATTTACACTGTCAAAATCATATCAAACTGAATCCATCATGGAAACTACCTCTTGCCATCTGAATTCAGCATTGGAAGTCCATTCATAACAGTATGGAATCAGTACGAAGGCCCCCCTGGATAAGCAGGTTTTATTACAGTATCAGGGCACTTTAAACAAGTTGGTCTAAGAAAATACGTTAGATCAGCATAAAAAGGGGGCAATTTTGACTTTGGGCGATAGTGTAACGAGGGTGAGACTGAATCAGCCGCTTGTTGTACATCTCTCCCGAATGGAAACGAAAATCGGGAGCGATGTATAACGGGCGGCTGATTCAATCTCACCCCCCTTTACACTATCGCTCAAAGTCAAAATTACCCCCAATGCCCCCGGCTGAGCAATGTAGCCTGAGTTTATCTCACATTTCGAATCGCACCAGAGTGAGCCCCTACTAAAAGTCACTTCAGATACCAGTGGAAAAGGTATCTGGCAAGTGAAAAAAATTCCTATTAACTTTAATAGGCTATACCTGGGGAAGCATATGGCCTCAAACTACTGTATAAGTCACAGCTTTTAGTTCTTAAAAGCTTCCTCACATCCTTACTGAAAAATCTTTGCCTGCTTTAATCAATAATGTATATCCTACAAAAACGATGAAGGAAAAGCATTAAGCCAATTGCATTCTTCAAAAGACACTTGTACACTTTTGAAACATTGATAATCAATAAATTGGCTTTCATATAACACTGAATTGGCTTTTTAAAAGCATACCATCAGCTACATTATGCATTCATACTACATGAATGAGCTGGCAAGGTTAATTTCCTGGCCAATTGCCTTTACATTTCAAATGATTACGATTGCACAGTGTCTAATGAGCAAAGATAACTTGGATGCTGATGCACTACTGACTCGACAAAGTGCAACTGCAGCTCAGTGCTTCATTATCCTCAAGAGATGGAGGTCATTGACTTGCCAGGAAGTTCCTAATATCATTGCAAGCTGCAGCTATAGTACTGCAATAAAGCCCAATACAGGAAACCTTGGCAATGTTTTTAAAACTAGGTCACATATAGTGTTTACGATTCCTGTTACCCATTAACACAATTTTTTTAAGACAATTATTTGAATAGGAAAGAATGGGTAACAGGATAACATACATATACATTCAAGCATTCAAATATTTAACTATTGGATACAGGTCTGGGTGTGGTGGGGGAGAAATTTATTATAAAAGTTCATTTATTTTCCACCTGCAATGTATTTTTTGAGGAAATCCTCTCGTCCACTCCAAATATTGGGGAGAGAGGCAGGGAGAGAAAAGGTAATGTTACAATAAGATGTCATGAA
Source organism: Squalus acanthias (assembly GCA_030390025.1). Lineage (NCBI taxonomy): Eukaryota > Metazoa > Chordata > Chondrichthyes > Squaliformes > Squalidae > Squalus > Squalus acanthias. The sequence goes on along the minus strand of CM059441.1, from coordinate 9,558,450 downwards.
ACACTGGGCTTCAACTCTCTTCAGTTAGCGCTAATCCAAGAAAACTCAGCCCAACTTCTCTACTTCAGCACAATTTTTTTCCTTGGAATGATTTTTTCCCCACACATGCACAGTGCTGTAGTTCTTTCACTCAGAATGTGGTTGGGAAAATATTCAATGTGGACGAATAGCAGGGAGCCAATATTCCATTTCCTTTTAAAAAATACTTCCAGTGGGCTACTGTATTAGAAATCTTATCCAGTTTTACCTCAGTCCATTGGCAACTAATTTTCAAAATCCCAAATTCTCACACACAAGTAGTCTGTTAATTGCTTAACAATGGGGTGTTCCTATTTGCATGCCAGTAATTTAATTAACCTCTATTTTCATACATGGCAATTGTTTATCTGTTTATATTGAAAGGTTTTTAAATGAAGGTCTGACCTTTGGTAATCTTACTTTGCTCAATACCAGGTTTGTGATGGACTGCACCATAGGGGTCAATTTCAACACCCAAAAATGGGCGGGTTGGGGTCAGGTCAGATGTTAAAATTTAAAAATCTGAAACCCGCCCACTTCCGGGTTTAACGGAGACGAGACAGGCAGCCAACCAGCTCCCAGGAGGCGGGTTGGCAATTTAAATATTTTAATGAGGCTGGCAGCCTCTGATTTAATCTGCTTTGGAGATCGGACCCCCCTCCTCCTCCGGGGTCGGGGATTGGACCTAGCTGCTCTTGCGTCCTGTTCGGGAGTCCTCCTCGTCTGATTGGAAGCCAAGCCTGTCAATCAGGCTGACTCCTGGGCAGGGAACGGTCAAGGACAAAAGACGCATAGCGTGCAGGAAAACCTGGTCAAAGGTTTCCCGTCCGAAACTCCGCCCCCGTTAAAATACTGATTGTTCCTCCAACCCACCGCATTCTTGGCCACCGTAATATTAACGGTGGAAATTCAAGCCATCGATCGACAAGACTCCAGCTAAAGGCAGGCGAGGGCCTACTTAACATGCAAAAGTCATGGGCCAATGATGTCATCGGCACCGCAACATCATATTAATGCCAAGCCAGGTGGAGACTTGCACTGTCTGCTGCCTGGCAGTAGAACCACAGTGGGAGCAATCGAGTGGCCAGAAGAGGCCATGGTTAAGTTTTTAAAAGGTGCCTTTGTTTGAACTCCCTCTGGTCCAGGAGAAGCAGGAGTGCTCCCCCCCCTCTCCCCTGCCCCGAGGTCCCTCAGGGAATCCTTGGGGCTTCACAGCCCCAGCCGCCCCCTGATATCAAAGGGAGCACCTCCCTCTCAACCGTGATCTCATGGGAAATCACCCCCAATCTCGTGGGAACCCCCCAGCCCCCTTATCCTCAATAGCCCTGGAACCCCTCCTCCCAGTGGCTGCCAGGGTCCATTCCCATGGGCCCCCGGCTGCAGCCTCCTGTCGCCAAATTTCCACTCCAGCCCGCATGGCCAGGAAGTGATTCTGACCAGGTATCGGGCGGGACTCCGGGAACTTTTATTTGAATGAGGATCCGCCATTAAGATCGGCAATGCCTCCAGGTCCCCGAGCTCTCCGGGTGCGCCGCCCACTCGCAGGCTCACATACACCGTTCCCGCCTCCTCCCCAACCCCCGTAACAAAAAAGAGGCCAATGTCTTTATTTAGTTTTGGCTCCCAACATTCAAAATGCTTACAATCGAGCAGGGGTGGAGAATAGGTGTTTGTGGAAACCCAGGCTAAAAAAAACAAACGTTGATAGTAAATCCAAGATCACAGCCTCAATGAATAGGCCAGAGATTGAGTGGTGAGGGCTTAAAAAAATTATTTCCAGATTAATATTAAAGGCTATGACCATTACAGGGCCGTACTTGGTCTATTTCTTAAAAAGATGATAAAAGTACACAGTTGAGTAGATAGTTTATGTATAGCACTGTTACAATACTGCATTGCATGCAATCCTTTTTAAAGTATGCGCAATGAAGGTTCTTATCATAATCTGCTTCATATTAAAACAGGATCAGGGATATCTGGCAGTATGTTGCAATGCAACAACACATTACATCACAAAGGTCTGAACTGCAGTTTGATGGGAGTTGCTTGATATAACTGGTAGAACTTGTGTTTGCATATTTTTACAAAATTAAAGAACATGCAATGATAGCGCACAAATGGTGGGTCATTTAACTCAAGCTAAAATCACAATCTCTATGTACCCTGTCAGGACAGCAGATCACTCCCTTTGCAGCCACCTGACGAAGGAGCAGCGCTCCGAAAGCTTGTGATTTCAAATAAAACTGTTGGACTATAACCTGGTGTTGTGCGACTTCTCACATTTGTCCACCCCAGTCCAACACCGGCATCTCCACATCAAGCCTTCTGCTGTTAGACTCCCTCTTCGTGTCTCCATTCTGATTTTTAAAATCATCTTTACAGCACGCACAGAGATCAAAAAAGACTTCCAACATCAAGGTGCAAAGTGTCTTTCTGAATAACCAGATGTGGCTAGCAACTTGTAGATTATTTGCATCTCAGAACTGTCAATCCTGCACTGTAATTATCATTCATCCACTTACTGATGCACTCCTCAGCACTGGACCATCTCTAGCCCCTTTTAGGCAAGTTGTCAAAAAAAAACACATCTTAACATAGCTCATGACTCAAGTCCTTTCTGTAACAAAAAGGCCCAAGAACTCTGAGCCATGACACAAGTACTACGGTGCACAATGGCCAATACACTCTGGTGCTGATGCAGTCTGACCTCACACTGATCATAGAATCATTGAATGGTTACAGCACAGAAGGAGGCCATTCAGCCCGTCGAGCCCGTGCCAGCTCTCTGCAAAAGCACTTCAGCTAGTCCCACTCCCCCGCCCTTTCCCCGTAGCCCTGCAATTTTTTTTCTTTTGGGTACTTATCCAATTCCCTTTTGGAAGCCACGATTGAGTCTGCCTCCACCTCCCTTTCAGCCAGTGCATTCCAGATCCTAACCACTCGCTGCGTAAAAAAGTTTTTCCTCATGTCGATGAAGGATTAATGAGTGCGACATAATTACACCTTTAATTAAGCAATGAGAAAATTATACAATAATTCTATATTAGTCTTATTTTCACCATTATGTATGCTGTAGCGAACATTGTGATGTATTTGACTGCTTTTCAGTAATGTTAAGGCTAATTCTGATCTATATTCCTCTAATTACAAGCAGAAATTTTCCCTCCATTCAGTCATGGCCTCTTAGGGTCCTCCTGTATTTCTAACAGGTGAAAACACAGTACTTCCTGTGGCCAAGCTTATTAATTCCCTTTAAGTGAGGAGATTTTATGGAAATTCCAGCTGAGTGAATATTTTTCTTTGCACATTTTACATTAAGTGTGCAGGTTCAGCTATAGACAAAGTTTCAACACCAAATGCCATGTGGCAGCTGCAGAAAGTGTTTTCGTGACTCCGGCTTATCTTGTGGTTTCCCGTTTCCTTCAAGCCTCTCAATGATGCATCTGCCCTGTAATTCACTTGCATACAACATAAATCTATTGACTCACATCTTGCACCATGCTGCACAATTTCTCCACTAAAAAATATATTTTGTCAAATATTGGAAATGATTGGCACAGAAGCCACAATAGAGTAAGTTTCCATGGTATTTATTTTGCACACTAAAGTAATCTGCAGCAAGGCAGCCTCCTTCCTGTTTGATCAAAACCCAATAGGACAAGCCGATGATGGAAGAAGGAATGATTATAAAAAATGAAGGTGACATTTCTACAGGGCATCAAGTGTTGGTCTGCTTCACTACTGGCAGGAGGTGAATGGCTGTTTTTATTGGTGGAACGACAATGGCCATAGCAACTGAAACAGTTACTGCTACTATGGAGTTAGTTCCAGAAAACCAAAATGGCTGAGCAGGCCTATTTATGTAAATAGCTTCAAATGTTATTCTGATTTACTAACACATTACAATGCTTCAAATGTTCTACAAAGCAATACTTTGCACAGTTTTTTATCAAGAGCAAAAAAGATTAAAATCTGGGCCTTAAGCAACTTAAACAGCAAAACTAGGAAACAAATGTAATTACCATTCAATAATCATGCCAAAATGTTTATTCTGCATTTCAAACGGAACTATTTACTTCATGAAAAAAAAAAATCACACAAAAAACTGAAAACTAAATATATCATGAGCAGGGATTATTGTTCAATTTATTTCTATGGTTATCAAACCACATATCATATTTCACATTACATACACAGTTGTGTTAAAAAGATATGTGCTCTGTGGTTGCGAAGAAAATGAAGTAAGCAGCTCTTTTGCTCTGTACCACTGTTTTAGCCATTGAATCCACCTCTTTGTCTAGAGTATTGCTTTTCATTGCAGAGGTCTTGGCTGCTGCCTTCTGTCCCAATTCAGCTCCCCCTCCCCCAATTTAGCAGTTAATTCAATTATCGTTGCACAGAAGTGCAATAATTTTACTGCATACAGGGGGTAATTGAAGGGATTGGTTAGCATTGCACAAGGAGAAAGCTGGAGAGAAGCGTTAGGGCTGCACTAATGGGTGACAGTGATTCACTAATGGTGTAATCTGAAAATGGACATCATTTCACCGATAGGAAGCAGGTATATCAATGCAGCACTGAACCTTTCATAGAAACACATTAGAAAGAAAGAAGGAAGACTTGCATTTATATAGTGCCTTTCACAACTACCGGATGTCCCAAAGCACTTTACAGCCAATGAAGTACTTTTGAAGTGGAATCACTGTTGTAATGTAGGAAACGCAGCAGCCAATTTGCGCTCAGCAAGCTCCCACAAACAGCAATGTGATAATGACCAGATAATCTGTTTTTGTTATGTTGATTGAGGGATAAATATTGGCCAGGACACTGGGGATAACCCCCCTGCTCTTCATCGAAATAGTGCCATGGGATTTTTTACGTCCACCTGAGATGGCAGATGGGGCCTTGGTTTAATGTCTCATTCGAAAGACTGCACTTCTGACAGTGCAGCACTCCAAGTACTTTTTCTGGCACTGTGGATAATAAACAAATGCCACATGCAAATTATGGAACAGGATGTGCACAACTTATGTTACTTAAATCACCATTCTGTTATTTGTACTGAGAAGAAATGGTCATGTTGATAAGCAACTGGCCTTGAGGATAACAAAAAAAAACTCAAAAGGGAACAATTATTGGACTCCATAATTGGTCCCTTTTATGACCAAAACAATTTTACATTGAAGGGGGTCGCACTGACAGCAGTGTTAAGCTTCCTAGTCATTAATGACACTTGGTAATATAAAGCAGAGGTTTCCAAACAGTGGGCTGCGACAAGGTTATCGGGAGGTGGCGCGAGGAGGTTTGAACAAATGTAAGTTGAATGCATTTAATAAATGGCTGCATCCGCACTGGGGAACAACCGCAATCCAGTGAAGGGTGAACCTTGTTGCTATTTTCCTGTAGCTGGGGGCACAGTCAGTGAGAGGTACATACAGTTGTTAAGGACTCGTGTTCCAATGGCAGCGATCACCAGGGACAAGCTGGAGCTCGAGCGGAGTTCAAGCCGGAGTGTGCGGATCAACCTCCTCCGCTTCACGCTGGAAGGGATGACAGCAGCAACGGCTGGGACAGCAGTCACAAACTGAGGCACCCGCACCGGAAAGGCCTGGATTTTGCGAAGGCTGCTGGAGAGGCATCGGAAGTGGTACCATTCCTACTGGTGTGTGTCTACCTGCTGCTATTCCACAGTCTCATCCAACTCTTGCAACAGCAGCTGGTGGTGGGGCCCACTCACCACTGGGACGGTAATAATTATCAGCGAATGTCTCAGGCACAGTTCGATCGAGGGTCTAGATTCTAGGCCAAGTCTTGGTGATTTTTATTGCAGGAGGGGGTTTTATTTTTATTTTTAAACTGATAATGCTCATTTTATTGTGCCATAATAATCATCCCACAGATTGAGCCTTGCCTAGTTCTGTGGTTATACTACAGGTACCAGTTTGACACTGTACCATTATTACTGTATATGTTATGATAGCTGAGAAAATAAAATTCTCTTGTTCTATGCAAAAATACTAGGTGGAACTTTCAACTTCAGGAGGGGCGCAAAGTGGGCAGCAGTGGATCAGCCACCCGTTATCCACCAATTATCCTTTCCATTGAGGTCAGTGAAGAGGAAAATCAGGCGGGGTATATAACGAGCGGTTAAACCACTACCGCCCGCTTTAACCACCCCCCCCCCCCAAAGTTGAAATTCCTGTGCCCTGTTTCTTAGAGAGGGATGCGCACGGTACATGAATCTCCGAAGGTAGGCTCAGCAAAAAAAGTTTTGGAACCTCTGATACAGGGATCTGATTTCCAAAGATCCATAGAGCATCTGACCAAATGTTGCTAATGCCTCATTATTGATTTCTATATCCTGTTTGGCACTGTTTGCAGTGGAATTGTTAATGTTGTCATTCTACTACTGATCTGTTTGGTTTTTTTCAATAAATAATCCATTACACCCCTGCCCCCTATTAATTGTCTCCCTCCTCACTCCAGTGGTGCATGCTGCTAGCTTACAGTTCTATGGGTGCTGGCAGCTCTCCAGTAACTCACCCAAATGGCCATGCATTACTTGATCCCATACAGTGACCACTGGCAGGCCACTGGACCTTGTAGGGCTGGAGTGTCCAAACATTTTTGGTTTCCATGGGTCACGTAGGTACTTGGAGATTCAGAAGCCACGTATAAAATTTAAATCCATTTTCCACTTCAATCTGCATACACCTCAAGATGCTGATACGAAGAGATCTTGGTGTGCAGATTTAGGATTTATCCATTAATTAGACAAAAGCTTCAATGATGGGTGTTTCCAAACCTCCAAGCCCACAAAGTTTAAACAGGACAAACCAGCAAATGAGAAAAATAAACACAAAACGGGATTGTGGTCTCGGCTTTGAGAGCCAGATTGTCAAAAACTGAACGTGGTCCATGAGCCACTGTTCAGACACCCCTGATATATGCTATCCTAGCTGAGGTGGTTCCTGTTCTCATCCAACATCCCCTCGATAACCCAGGGAACACCACTTCCAATTGAGCACTCTACCATTTCCCTGGCTAAAATCAACTAATTCAGCACAGATCAGGAATGAACCCTGGGATCTTCCTGGTCTGTATGGCTCAGTACCACATCACATCGCAGAGTGGCTTTTACCGACTGAGCAATGAGGAGTCCCTAAATTATGTCTTTAACATTAGTTTGAAATAAGTAACACTTCTTTTATCTTGCCACCGCTAACATTGAAATACAAGGGGTCAGAGCAGACTGCCTCGACACGATTCCTGAATTACTTTAGTAGTAAGCCTGCAGTAGACTAACAGATGTGATTGGCTCAGTATCTTGTCTATTGACTCAGTAAATTATTAATCACATCACTGAAAAGCAACGACAGAGCTACCTTTTACCACTTTGGATCCACTGTGTTAGAATGTATGAATAAAATGAGTTCCAGCAGAGACTTCTGCTGAAACAGGTCAGCTAGTGTAAATTAATCTCCATACATTTTAATAGTCAGATCACAGGTGTAGCGGTAAAACAATAAAAGATCCATCTACCACTGCTATTCAATGAATATATTACAATAGCGGACCTATTCTGCATAAAGAAGTATGACATGTAGCAATTTGAAACTTGCAGTTTGAAAAAAGAAAAAGAAACACAGACAATACTTGTATTTACATAACGCCTTTCATTACATCAGGATCTCCTAAAGTAATTTACACACAATAAAGTACTTTTGAAGTGTAATCACTGTTATAATTTACATGATGCGGAGATGCCGGCGTTGGACTGGGGTGGACAAAAATGAGAAGTCGCACAACACCAGGTTATAGTCCAACAGATTTATTTAAAATTACAAGCTTTCGGAGCTATCGATCGCCCCTTCTTCAGGTAAAGTTACTGTAACTTTACCTGAAGAAGGGGCGATCGATAGCTCCGAAAGCTTGTAATTTTAAATAAATCTGTTGGACTATAACCTGATGTTGTGCGACTTCTCATTTTTGTTATAATGTAGGAAGCGCGGCAGCCAAATTGCACACAGCACGCTCCCACAAAATGATGTAATCACAGAATCACAACAGTGCAGATAGAGGCCATTTTGGCCCATCGAGCCTGAACCGACACATATCCCACCCTATCCCCGTAACCCCACTTATTTAATCCCCCCTAACACTAAGGGTCAATAATGATTAGATAATCTGTTTTAGTGATGTTGGTTGAGGGATAAATATTGGCCAGGACACTGGGGATAACTTCCCGGCTCTATTTTGAATACTACCACAGGAACTTTTACTGTACCTCCAGGAGAGACCTTGGTTTAACGTCTCATTTGGAAGACAGCACCTCAGACAGTGCAGCACTCCCTCAGTACTGCACTGAGGTCTCAGCGTAGATTATGTGCCCAAGTCTCTGGAGTGGAACTTGAATCCATGACCACGGCTGAAAAGCACATTGAATAGCTGCCAATCATTCTGGGAGCTACGGAAAAGTTGGATATTTAACAAGTGATCAAACAGGATGTTTAACATCACCTTTTTTCTTTATTAAAATTTGTTTTTAAAACGCTCAAAAGTCACAAAAATCATGCACTTGCTAAAGGATGCTCATCACATCACTCTGTCTCCAGAGGGCATATGTTTGTGGAGGGACTAGTATACAGTGTTTCCTATCACAAGCAGCTGTTAGACTAAAATGATCGTAATTACTATGAATATTCTGGAAATATTCTTTTAAAATGCCAATGCTGTTTCTCACATTACTAGATGATTCTTCAAAATGCCTTCCTCTACTACAGGGAACACAGATCAGGGTTTGTCATGGGAAAGAACCAAAGGCAGATAGATACAAAGATTTCATAGTTTCCAAAATACTTATGCATTTAAAAACAGTCAAGGCTGTATTTCCTGTGCAGCTCGACAACTGATGCATCTGTTTGTTAAACACATTGGCCCGGAATTTGCGGCGGTCAGGAGCAAAGCGAAGGTGTTCGCCGCTGGCCCCGAAGTACACTCCGCACAAGGATCTCGCAATCCTGGTGTTGAGAACTTTGGCCTTTCCAACCTTCAATTCAATTCAATTCAACAGAATTTAATGGGGATTCCCTTGTTCGAAACTGCTGTGACGTCAACAGGCTGTCTAAGCAGCCAATCAAAAGGCAGAATTCTCACAGACAGTGAACAAGGAAGTGGGTAAGCCCTTAAAATTCTAACTTTTTAAAAATCGTTCGAGAGAGCAAAAGAAAGATTGGGGCTCTCACATGGGGGAAAAGGCAAACCTGAAATAAAGATGGACAAACTTTAAAAAAAGTTAAAACTTTTTTGAAAAGTTCTTAAAAATTTAACTTTTTTTTTAAAAATGGACAAATTTGACGCTGCACAAAATTAAAATTAGTTTTCCAGGCCCTTAACAGTTGTTTAGCAGTCAATACACTGTTAAAACCTCTGTTACAATGGATCCCATTGGGTCTAACTTTTAGTGGGGAATTTAACAGCGTACTTACTGCGAAAGAGCCGAAGTTTACATCAGTTACAATGATTTTGTTGATTACACAGATTGACGGCTCTGTGGGGGGGACATAGCAGCGCCTGTTCTGGAGCTCTCAATGACTGACCGCCTGCGCATGCGCCAAATCCCGAAGATGCGGTCAATTTCAAAGGCGGAATGACGGCAAAAGCTGCCAGTTCGCTGTCATCCCGACTGCAAATTCTGGGCCATTAAAATGAACAAAATTCACTTCCTTTGGATTTTACTACTAAATATTGCTAAGTTCAAAGGGCCATCCAATCCAACGCGCCCTCATTTCAAAGGCAGTATCCCAATTCCTGAGTAATTACCTATTTGTAATATGTGCACCTAACTCATTATTTATTGCACTGATATATTTTGCATCAAATAGAATAAATTAAAGGATTGTGACAACGTTTGTGGAGGCCTTAAACCACCTTGGAATCTTCCAAATTTGGCTACACCTCATGTCTTCAGCCTTCTAAAACTTATCAGGTTGGAAGGTCTTGGACGATGGAAGTACCACAAAGAAGGACAACAGAGGAGTGGCAGTGAAGGAGAATGGAGTGTTCGGCTGTATCGAAGGCCAGGAGAGGTCCACAAGGACACGGAGGTGTTAATGTGACACAAAGGCTGTCATTAGTAACTTTGACCAATGCAATATTGGTATTAGGAATAGGACAAAAACTAGATTAAAAGGATTTGAACAGTGAGTTGTTGGAAGCATAAGCAAAGACCTGGGTGGCAACAACACGTTCAAAAGACCTTAGCGAGGAAAGGGAGATTGAGGATGGAGTGATAACTAGAGAGAACAGAAGATGGGCTTTTTAAAGGGCAGGGGGTTGATCACAACAGTCTTGAGTGAGAAGAGAAAATAATGGAAAGAGAGCCTTTATAATGTGAGCAAGCCAATGAGAGGTAGTTGAGTAGTCAGAGGCTGGTGTGGCAGCAGAAAGGTCTATGGAGGAAATGAGCCTGTAAAGGCTATGAGAGAGAAATGGGGGAGAAGCTACAGAGTGTTCCGAGGTCAAGGCTGGAAACGCAATGACCTAAATATGAGAGAGAGAGAGAGAGAGAGAGACAGACAGGGAGGGAGAGACACATGCACAATTATATTTAAAAAAAAACTTAGAATAAATTGAGCTATTAACCACAGAGATATGTAGAAGTGCTTTGGGACACTTTGAACACACTTATATTTCCTTTACTGTTTTAAATATTTCAGATAGGTTCTTTGTTCATGGGCAAGAAACCTCTGTCAACACTAAGATTTTAAGCCCCTTTGTTTCTGGTCTAATTCTCCAGATGCAACAATGGATTTAACAGCCGTCTGCCTGAAGCAGCCAATTACTTCTCCAGGGAAACTGCTTAACAAATTCTATCAATGGTAAATAGACTCTTACGATTAAACAAGTATCCAAATCAATTAAAGCAGAACTCAGCAAAAGGACCTGAGCTAACAAATATCCTTAATGGAGCGGTACAAATTAAAAGAAATGTTTGCTTTGGTTGCAATCACATATATGCAGCAGGCAGAGACAATGGACATTTAATCAAGGTAAAAACTCGCATCTGTATTGACAGTTCACTGGAGCACTGGCTTCACTCCAAGTTACACCAACTTAAATCCAGTCCTGGGATTTGGGCCCAGGGTCTTATTTCTCTACTCCAATGACATTTTGACTATCTCTAAACAGTTTAGAATTGCAGGAATGGGCACCAATATATATTAGCGATAAAAACAGAGAATCCTGAAGTGCACAGTATTTGATCATTTGGACACTTTCAGGTTAACATTTCAGGTGTGAGCTTTAATAAGACCTGAAGCAGAGTCAAACACAAAATGTTAATGTGTTTTTCTCTTGAGATGCCGATTGTCTAGCTGTGCATTTCCAGAATTTGCAGTTTTTAAAAGGGCTTTTAAGATTGGTCATGTTTTAGGTTGGATTGTGGGGCAGGCTCGATGGACCACAAGGTCTTTACCGGTCCGTCATTGTTCGTATTCGATTCCAGGCATTTTACCCGCGCGCATAAGTTTACCACTGATCTAAAAAATCCAGGTCACAGTTGCTGGGCTCCAGGGATCCAAACCAAAAGACCAATATAAAAATGGCTTTTATTTCTGATTTCCAACATTCAAGACTTTCTTTTTATCTCCAATCTATTAGTAGATGGGCAGATTTCTGTTGGAACTTGTCATTACTACTATTGGATTTTTGTAAACTCTGTACTAAGGATACAGTACATCAAGAAAGGTATTCTTGCACATAATCTGACTGGAAAAAGTGATAATGAAATTGTGTAGAAATAGAATGCCATTCAAGAATAGAATATGTATTTGCTCAGTAATCGTGACTTTTAGAATGACTCTATAGGACCAATGCTTTGAATGGTAAAATTGGCCTTCATGAATGGATTATATATTTATGTCACATGAGGTGAATATTGTCTGTATTTCAAAGATGTGTGATTGTAGTCAAAATTTGACTTTTTGATGCAAGACATCTTCTGCAGATTGCAGGGGTGTACCCATCTCCATCTGGTGATGCAGTTTGCTATGGGGCCCTAGTCCAGGACTCCCAGTACTTGAACACTGATCAGAAGCTGAAGCATAGATCACCAACATTTCTGCTGCGGTGTGCTGTGTGGGATAAGCCAGCTACGCTACATGGGGCTACACATTAAAAATTACAACTGCTTCCTTTGGTACCACAGGCATACAAGCAGACAGGATCACCATAGCAGGGATTTCTTTAAAATCTCAGGAAAAATGCAGGTAGTAATACAGGCAGTTAATTCATTGTACCGTTGATGAAAACAGATTTCAAAATTCCCTTTCCATCTGATCTTTGCCACCATTTAGTTCTGTTCAAGTGATTAACAGCCACAGGTCAGTAATCAGTGTAAATCATATAACAGCCACAGGTCAGTAATCAGTGTATATCATCAGATGTGATAAATTCATGCATCTATGAATCAGTTCTTTCACTGTTCTATTTATTAATCATCTCGATGGGTTCTGCAAGGTCAAGTGTGTTATGTTTTGAAATTCAATCTCACATGCGAGAATTATGTAACATCGTTCCAAACAGTTCTCTTACTGTCGCAGTGGACTGGAGGAACATTTTGCTTTCCATTCAGTGGACCCATTATCTATTCATTAAATCTTTAAACTTTCTTCCTCTTGTTCTTGCTATTGTGCGTTCCTTTTGGGCTTGCTGAATAAAACACTCCACCCAAATGAACTTCTCTAGGATGCTACCAGGAGCATTGCACATTGAGCTAATAACCGAAGTCCGTCACAAGGGTAGCGCGGGTTTTCCAGTCGCATGAATGGAACACATGAACTGACAACAATCGAACCCACCATGGCAGGAACATTTAAGTCGCTGCCATTCGCTCAAGGCCACAATATATGGTGCTGAACAATTTCATCAGTCACACAGCTGAATGGTTGGAGTAATTCTAAAATTAAAGGAAATATCCCTCAAAATGTAATTAAATATTCCTCGTAAAGTAAACCGCATGAACTACTACATAGTTATTTCCAGCAAATAAAACCTATTCATTCTACTAAAGCTGTAGATTCAAGTATGGTAAATGCATAATAATGGATCTAGCGTAACAGATTACTGTCATTATCTGAAATTTATCTATTGCAAGGTATTTATTTTTGGCACTAGTACAATGTTAAAGTTGGCTCCAAGTTTTAAAAAACTTTTCATTATATGACAAGCCCCTCTTCAGAATTAAGATTGGTGAATGTTTGTCAGCTATTTCTTATTCCGCTCTTCAGAGCATGGTGATTACATTGTTATTTTCTTACCTTTTTACTCAGAATTATGACTGTTCAACATTACAAATGGCTGTCGTTCCCGCTTTAAAATTCACCACCTGTCAAAATCACTCAAATGCTTTTCATCGGTGGGGGTGGGGGAGGATTTACACAGGAGTGACAAGTTTACAAGACACAGGCCGGATTTTGCGCTCAGCCGTTCATTGCACTTGTCCACAGACTGTCTCGGGGATTTTGCACTGGAGGTTGCTGTAAATTAGAGAGCCAAAACGGTTCGGTGCCCTCTACAGAGGATCTGGAACCAGTGTGAACAGGGCAAGCAACTTTTATCTCCTTAACTAAACAGACTGAAGAATCGTTAATGAGCTGTGCAGAGTCTGAATCAGGTAGTGTCAGTTAGAATATTTAATTCAGTGTCAAATTAGCTACAGAAAGCAAAATAAGAGAGGGAAAGAAAGATGGGATTAAGAGAGAGATAAGAGAGAGAAAGGAATTGTGGGATTGTACTACAACTTTGCCCATAATGGGGTTGGGCTGTCTAGTGTTTAGATCTGCTTTCTGGAATGAGGTGCTGAAAAGAGTATCTTCATTAAAAGACAAATCCAGAAAATAAGTTTCAGCAAAGATGTAAGGGTTGACCATGAGGCTACCTTACAACTGAAGTCTACAGCAGCTCTTCTGACATTTGTCCATAAGCTATTAGCTTGAGTGCATCCACTGTAGTTGTTAATTAACCAGCTAATAGCAATGATGCCCAATCACTTAGTCTGTCTACGTCCCCATGTAACTTCCGCCTTCCATCCACACAATTTACTGTGCCTCCTAACTCGGTGTCATCTTCAAACTTGGATATAAAACGATCTATTCCTTTATCCAAATCATTAATATATATGATGAAAAGCTGATGCCCCAGCACAGATCCCTGGAGAAAACCACTTGTCACAACAAACCAATCAATCAATCAGAGAACAAACCCTTTATCCCTACTCTCTGTCTCCTACCTCCCAACAAATTATCAACCCATGTCACAAGGTTACCTCCAATTCCGTGCATCCTCATTTTTGCTAATAATAGCTTCTAAAGAACCTTATCAAATGCCTTCAGGAAATCCATATAGACGATATCGATAGACACTCCCCTATCCACCATGCTAGTGATCGCCTCAGAAAATACAACCGGAGAAGTCAGACATGGCCTACCCTTCACAAAGCCTGGAGCCCTCTCTCTCCTCTCCCCGTGAAAAGACTGAGGTAATACCAACAAGACTGAATTGTTCCTCAGGCTGATGTTATCCAGAGCCGAGACAATAGCTGCAATTGAGAGCAGGAAGCGGGGTCATTTTTTTCCCCTCCCTTTAGCCCAGGAATGCCAACTATAGCATCCCACCAGTAGCCTCACTGAGTTCAGCTAATTGAACTAGATCAAGAACCATTTGTAGGGATCATTTTCCAACTTTGCATTCCTGATAGTGAGCCTCGACCACCAGGTGTCAATATCAGAAATGTGGGTACGCAACTGCACAGCCAGTTGAATTACTGGTTGAAACATTGCACACTCAAATTTCTGACATGCATTCCCGATGGGAAAGTATGTGCAAAGTTGTTCCTTACATATTCAGCCATGCATATGCACGCTTACACACACACAAAGGCAAAAACTTTGATAACAGTAGCCTTGGAACAGAAGTACTGCGCTCAGCAAGATTTGTCTCTGTTGCAATCACTACTAAAGCTGTACTGGGATGGTTACTTTTATCCAAGATGTGACTTCACTGGCTAAATGAATGCTGGCAGCACTTTGATGACTGAAACCCCCCAGAACCTGGCAGGACACAAACCAGAGATTTGTCATCATCAAAAAGGATGGATTCTCATTAATTCATGATTCTGACAGTTAAACCAGAGGACTGCAACAAAGAATACCACAACTGTGATTTACTAGCATGCCTGTATGTTTCTTCTTCCTCCTTTTCAACAAATTTTCATCTTCTCTCCTCCAGCCGGTAAATCCCTGCAGGGGTACTCTTCCATGCCCTCTGGTCCTTACCCAAAGTAGCTATTCTTCATGGTGTGATCCTGAACAGCTAATGTCAATGAAGCTTTTGACCAAGGGAGCATTACAGCTGTGCCCGAGACCACACATCCAGCAGGAGTCAATGGAAAGACACCGACTATGCAATAGCAACATCATCATGTACTTTTATAGTACCCAAGGTACTTGAAGAGATGTGAGGTGAGGAAAAGCAGATAACAAGTCAAAGCAGAAAAGATTAGGAGCGATGACCTAAAGGGTGTTTTTTTTTTTAAACAAAGAAGAAGAAGATGGAGAGGTTTGGGAAGGAAACTCTAGCGCGTGGGATCTAGGCATCTGAAAGCACTGTCATCAATCGTGCATAAAGGGAGGAAGGCATACAGAAGAGGAAGAGCGTGTTGCGGGAGGGTTGTAGCACTGGAGGACGTTACAGAGATAGGGAGGGGCGAGGCCATAAAAGGGATTTAAATATGAAGATGAGAATTTTAACTAGCACTGGGAGACTGGGAGCCGACGTAGGTCAGTGAAGTCGGGGGTAATGGGCAAGTAGGATAGTACGAGATGGGATACGGGCAGCCATTTTGAATGAACGAAAGGCCGCAAATTTAATGGAGGAGGCGGGATGATGGCAGGAGAGCTGGTTTCCTGGTTCCGGTCCCGCTCCCAGCTGCAGCCGCTCTGTAAACGTGATTTTCCCTTGATTGGCCTTGTTAAGCCCGCCCCGCAGGCTTCCCGGCCAATTAACAGGAAGCGGGTCTGATGATGTCATTTGATGACGCGTCATCAGCCGATTTCCTTAAAGGGACCACTTTGGTGCTATTGGAAAGGTGAAAGCCTAATTGGAGGGATTCAAATAGCGAGCAGTGGGAGAGAGGGGCATGGATCTGGGAAGCGATAACATATTACATTAAGTGACAATGAAATGGATTGTACTAGCATTGCACTGATGCCTCCAACAATGTTATTAATGCAATTTAGTTTTGTGTATACCAGCACTGCATAAATCTCCACCAGTTACAGCACCAAATTCAGTGCGTCAGTATTGACATGATAGACGCAGTCTGAACTGACAGCCTTTCATTATTCATTTGGCAGCTCAATATTGTCCCCTTAGAGACAGCGAGGTGATGAGACTAAGATACAATTTCCAAACAAAAGAACATGGTTCCTTGGTCTTAACGCTAGCAAGTGAAATGGGCTACCTCTTCCCATGCCACACAGAATGACAATTTACTGTGGCGTTGGTACCAACACCAAAATACAAAATACTTTTCCTCCCATCCTCAACCGCAATCCAATTGTGCAGATTGAAGCAAAACTATCTAAAATATTCCTCCTTTTCTCCCCTCCCCCAGTGAGCCACCAGTGTTGATTCCTATAAATAATATTGTTCTCCGTCTGGATACTGCCCCGTATACTGCATCTCTGCTCGCGCTTAAAAATACTTCATCTTCCCAATGAAATGGTCTGCCTTCCAGTATAAAATAACACAGGAAGTCAGCCCAGACAAAACCCACACTTATCTCAAAGTATTCATTCCAGCCTGTTATAATCTAGTCACACCCAGCTGTTTGGTCACACCACATAGGCCAAGGTCAAGAAACATATTTTCTTAAGTGTGGAGAAGCTGGTGAAATCAGGTTTTCTGACATCCTCAATCTGTCAATTAAACAATAAATCTTCCAAGAAATAGCTGCAAAGAAATAGGATCAGTCCACTTTCCTTAGTAATCCTTGCAATGAAATAATAACTTGCAACACCTCATGTTTCTTCTCTTCAAATTTGCTGTTCAGTTTCTTATAAAGGGGACATTTTATCAGGATACTGCAATAAAGTATTCTCCCAGCCAAGCCTCACTCTCGAAAATGTTCACACTTGTTAAAATTAAGATAAAAACTCACATTGCACAAAATTCACTCTCACAAGACATATCTTGTGCTGGCAGAAATTCAGGGCAAACATTTTCTATAATGTCCCACCAGGAGGTAAGCTGGCCCAAATACACCCGACTATTGCAACAATGCCCCAGCAAGCTGGTATCAATGGCAAAATGGCTACATATCTGCATTTATTTTTGTAAATGTCACATCAATGTTCAACTAACATGAAGCAGGTAGCCAGCTGAAGACAATTTTAATGAATGCGCACAGTAACTAATGACCTGCACTATCACCTATTGTTGGAGCCATGGAAGATCACAGAAAAGTTTAATGTAGCTACAAATTTAAAATGTCCAATATGTTTACTTTACCACAGGACTGTTTAACAGTAAGGCCACTCAAATTCACTGCAAAGTGTGATGCACATTAGGCCACAATGCATTGGGTAACAATACTGCTGCCCAGAAGTGTCAGCCTCATTGTCTGTACACTGCAAAAGGTGCCAATATTGTGCTAAATTTATAATGCATTATACTTTTCCAAAATTTAATCAAATCTGCTTGTTTTTATAAACTGACCAAGGCTTCCATTTTAAATCATGACGGCCATAACTCAGAAACACTGTATTTGGGGTGGGTAGATGTGGAAAAGAAGCTAAAGCTTTCACCTAGATAAATTTAGCATTATACACTTGGGTAGGGGCAACGTCAAGCATGTGCACTTCATGCAATGGCTGTGTATTCACAGGTTACCGAGTGGCAGAAGGACCTTGGTGTTCCAATGCATGTGGTCATCCAAAACTATGCTGCCCGTATCTTAACTCGCTCCAAGTCTCAATCACCCAATCTTGCTGACCTACATTGGCTCCCGGTCTGACAACACCTCAATTTTAAAATCCCCATCCTGGTTTTCAAATCCCTCCATGGCCTCACCCCTCCCTCCTCCCTCTCTCTGTAACCTCCTCCAGCCCTACAAGCCTTCGAGATCTCTGCACTCCTCCAATTCTGGCCTCTTGCGCACTCCGATTGTAATCGCTCCACCGTTGGCGGCCGTGCTTTCAGATGCCTTGGCCCTAAGCTGTAGAATGCCCTCCCTAAACCTCTTTGCCTTTCTACCTCTCTCTCCTCCTTAAAACCTACCTCTTTGACCAAGCTTTTGGTCATCTTTCCTGATGTCTCCTTCAGTGGCTTGGTGTCAAAAATGTTTCTAGTGATATCGCTCTTTTTAAGCGCCTTGGGATGTTTTGTTTGTTAAATGAGCAATATAAACTTAAGTTGTTATTGTTGTTACTGGTGCCTCAAGGCTATTCCAAAAGCAAATAGCGTGATAGGATGTATTGCCAGGACGATTAAATAGAAAGCGAGAAATACTATTTTGTCTCCCCACAAGGCCTCGTCGAGAATACGGTGTCTAGTTTTGGTCTCCTTACATGGTGGTCGATATTGAGGCTCTGGAAAAGGATCCGAGAAGGGGAACTACAAGCTACCTAGATTAAAGGCTTTCAGTTACCACAACAGGCATAATGTAGAATTCGAGATTTGATTGAGGTCTTTAAAATAATGAAAGAATTAGATGAGCTATTTGAGCTTATTTTATTCATTCACAGGATGTGGGTGTCGTTGGCAAGGCCAGCATTTATTGCCCTTCCCTAATTGCACTCGAGAAGGTGGTGGTGAGCCGCCTTCTTGAACCGCTGCAGTCTTTGTAGCAGTTTTTTACAACTGAGTAGCTTGCCAGGCCATTTCAGAGGGCAGGTAAGAGTCAGCCAACATTGCTGTGGGTCTGGAGTCACATATAGGCCAGACCGGGTAAGGACAGCAGATTTCCAGATGGGTTTTTACAACAATCCGGTAGTTTCATGGTCACCATTACTGATAATAGCTTTTTATTCCAGATTTGTTTAATTAACTGAATTTAAATTCCCCAGCTGCCATGGTGGGATTTGAACTCATGTCTCCGGATCGTTAGTCCAGGCCTCTGGATTACTAGTCCGGTAACATAACCACTATGATACTGTGCCCCATGAATCAAATGAGCTATTTCAGCTAGATAGGTTAGGGAGGACCAGGGGACATAAGTGTATGTTATGAAAGCACAGAACTAGGTTAGATTTAGAGGTACTTCTTTTCGCAGAGTTGTTGACCTCTGGAACATGTGCAATGAGTGCAGTTTCACTGCAAGCATTCGTAAGGGAGCTAGACAAGTTTCTGAAGTGTGGCCAACATAACTGCGTACTGGAGGATGCGTCTCCCAGTCATTGTGTTCTCCTCGAACCTTTTTGATCACCTCTGGGAGTCAGAGATGAATTTCCCAGATTTTTTTCTCAAACTGGTGTAAAGTTTTTCTTTTTTTACATGTCTGATGGGTGGGAGGTGAGGGGCAGATGGTGTGTAGAAGTCAGACCATGACAGTACGGCACAGGCTCAATGGACCAGTTGATCTTTTTCTGTCCCTCATTTTCCCATCTTCGTATACCCTATCAGATGGATAATGCCAATGTATATTGGTGCCAGGCTGCTACGGTCAACATACTCCTTTTCGTACTAGTTGGAGATATCGTCTATCTCTCATTCCTCTCCCCATCCCCAAACCATTTACTGCATCCAACGTCTACTAACTGTTGCTCCTGGTCAGTAAAACATTCATTCTTCTTTCCCCCAAAGTTATCCTGTGTTTTGCTCCACTTCTGTTTTTTGAAAGGGTACTTAGCAGACCTGCATTTGAACCCTCAGACTCAATTCAGCCTTCCACTACAGGGCAATCTCAATGAGTAAAGAGAGAAACAGGGCTGGAGTACTTTATTTGTACCACTCAAATGTAGCATCTTGGCAAGTTGATCAAGCAGCACATTGCTAGCATCCTGTTGGAACAGTCTGTGAGCGGTCACATTCAGACTGAGGAGTCTGTAAAAGGTGAGACTATGAGAAAGTGCATCTGATAACCATGTATAGCAAATGCAATTCCACTCATTTCAGATGTAAGACTAAGAAATGTCTAACTGAGTTACATCAAGAACAAAAGTGGTCAAAACCACAGAAAGCAGCATGCATGACATCATCCCAACTTTGTGTAAAGGAACATTTGGGTGTTTTTTGCTCTGACAATTAGGTTTTAACATAACAATGTATCTTTCATTCTTCTACTTCAGCACATTTTTTTTTAAAACAATATAGTTTCAGTGATATTGGGGCTTTGAAAAGGGTGCAGAAGAGGGCCAACTAGATTAATTCCCAGTTTGAAACATCTTAGTTATCAAGATAGACGCAAAGGGCTGGATTTTGTCTTGGGGTCGGGTTGGGGTCATGTGATCCGCATTTCGTGCTGCCCCCCCGACTCCAGATTAATGTGGATGAATGATGCAATTTTAACGTAATTGGGCAATTGAGTTGCAGCATGTGGGAACCCATGAACCAATTAGTGTTTTCAGTCTGAAAGTCGCCTCTGATGATGTCATCATCACAGAGACTGCCTGGCTTTTGCTGTGAGTGGACCAGGATGCAAAATGAGCAGAGAGAGAGAGAGAGAGAGATTTCATCCAAGTCCTCTCACAGCAAAGGCCAGGCAGTCTCTGAAGACATTCAATGCAGCAGCATCAGAGGTGACTTTCAGACCTAATACTACTACTACCTTCATCACATCTCCATTGTAATAGTGGACCTGCAGCTGATAGTCAGCTATCCACTTGTGCTCCCG
The DNA here is from genome assembly GCA_030390025.1 of Squalus acanthias. Classification (NCBI taxonomy): domain Eukaryota; kingdom Metazoa; phylum Chordata; class Chondrichthyes; order Squaliformes; family Squalidae; genus Squalus; species Squalus acanthias. Next base: position 9,537,539 of record CM059441.1, on the reverse strand, counting down.
CCAGGTTTCACTGGAGTGTTTCACATCAGGCGTGCTTCACGTCGGAAAAGGGTTAAACTAGCTAAAACGTTTCAAAATGGCATTACAGAGCCAATTTAGGGCTTGTTAAGGGCTTTAATGGCCTCTCCCGCCTCTTGGAGGCGGGACGGAGTCGGGAACCCCGCGACTGATTTTGTCAAAATTGCGTGGAGGCGGGATGGAGTCGGGACCCCCGACCCCGCAACTTTAACCCCCCACACGCCTCCAAACCCGACTCCACGGGTCATTCAAAATCCAGCCCAAAGAGCTGGGACTTTACACTTTAGAGAAGTGTAGACAGGGGGTGATTTGATCGAGATTTATAAGATGATTAGGGGAATAGATTGTGTTTGTGTAGACAGCTTGTTTCAACTAAATAGGTTAGGGGGGACCATTTCAAGTTAGGCAAGGCCAAAACTAGGTTCGATATCAGGAGGTGGTTCTTTTCTTTTAGGAAACTGATGGGTTTTTGCTCTCAGAAAACATAAAAAGGTAACCCAATGCTGGAGGACTTCTCTTTGTGCACCAATCTTCATTATCATTGCATGCTATTTACCCAGAGGGCTGAATAAGATCCAGTCTTCCATTGTTCAAAGAGAACCATTTATTCTAAGTTGTCAGAAAGATCATTTTATCAAGTTTGTAAAAAAGAAACATGTAGTAACACAATTGACAGCTCAGTTATATCAAAATCATTGATCATAGCTACTGATTCACTATCACAAAAAAAACCAAATAATCACTAGTTCCCACTGTAGAATGAACCTCGATCATTGGTTGACATGCTGGACATTGAATCATTTTCTTTAAATCAGGCTCTTCCAGAAATTAAACCAGCTTCAAAATTCATGAATGCACCAACAGTGCAATTTTCTAGAATACATTCATAATGACAAACCTTTAAGTCTTGCTACAATTGTACAGGGCTTTGGTGAGACCACACCTGGAGTACTGTGCACAGTTGTGGTCTCCTTATCTAAGGAAGGCTATACTTTCCTTAGAGGCAATGCAACAAAGGTTCACTAGATTGATTCCTGGGATGAGGGGGTTGTCCTATGAAGAGAGATGGAGTAGATTGGGCCTATACTCTGGAGTTTAGAAGAATGAGAGGTGATCTCATTGAGAAACATACAAGATTTTGAGGGGAATTGACAGGGTAGATGCTGAGAAGTTGTTTCCCCTGGCTAGAGAGTCGAGAACTAGGGGGCATAGTCTCAAGATCAGGGGTGGGCCTTTTAAGACTGAGATTAGGAGGAATTTCTTCACTCAGAGTGTTGTGAATCCTTGGAATTCTCAGTCTCAAAGGGCTGTGGATGCTTAGTCATTGAGTATATTCAAGGCTGAGATAGATAGATTGTTGGACTCTGGAAGAATCAAGGGATATGGGGATAGGGCAGGAAAGTGAAGTTGAGGTTGAAGATCAGCCATGATCTTATTGAATGGCGGAGCAGGCTCGAGGGGCCATATGGCCTACTCCTGCTCCTAATTCTTATGTTCTTATGTATACGTGCTACAATTCAGGGTATATTACAACTACAGTATATATAGTCACTGTAACAAGTACAAAAACTGCATGCCCATAGCATACTGTATTCTTACCAGCCATCAGTCAAACGGAGCAGCTCAGTGGTTTCGCATTAGCTAAGAGTGTTTAAGAGCTCAGCATAAAGTGGTATCTGGGGACTCATTGATAATTTCATTTTGGAAACACAAACTTTTTATCCCTGCAGATGTTGGGAAAGGTTTATCCGGGTAGTTCAATTTCCTCAATAAATACTTACACACAATCCCTTTCCTGCATTCCTTTGCACAGTCCTTCACGCAAATCCACACCCAACAACACCCTCCCCGCAAAAAAAATGTAGAGTTTCTCAAATAATTTTGAAGAACAACTGCAGTTGGCTGCTGAGAAATGTTTGTTGTTCACTATTCACGTTCCATCTTTTCTCCACACTATCTTGTGCATAGTTTTTTTTTGAAAATTGTCCCTGCAGAGTTCTGCTGTACAAAATGCAGCTCGGCCCTAGATATTAGAGCATTTAAAGAATGGGCAGCATACTGGCATAGTGCATGGTGTGACAAATGGACACGTGGGGTTTAGCACTACAAGTACCTACATGCCCATGACATCAAGGAAAAGCGCAGTGACTGGCCGGTGCTTAACAGCAATTAGAGAACAAGTCACCCCAGAATATTTATTTTCTTCCTCTCTCCATTTCTCTCTCCCTCTCCTGAAGGTATTGCCTCATAGTGGGTGCCTCACCCAAGCAGGCTATGGTTCCACAGGCAGCCCTCAGGGAACTCATTCAAGCGGCCATTCCTCCCGAGTGAGCCAAAGCAGGGAATGTAGACAGGTTATTCCAGCTTTACGTAAAATTTCAGACTTATCTTTTTCATATTGTATTCCCATTGGTATCTCAGCATCTGTAAAATTCACAATGATTCCATCTATTATTCCCCAGACAATACAGGAGAGTCCAATGTACAGAAAATGGGTTAAACATCACAAGCAATATTTTTACTCAATGACCATTCCATAAAAATAAGAGAATTACAATAAAATATATTCCATAATGGCACACCTTTTATACTGCATCACATCTGATAAAAAAAACAGCAAAGCAACTCCCTAGAAAGGCCTGGGAAGGTGATCGGAGGCATCGTGGTGGGGTCTCCGATCGCGGGGGGGTGGGTTAGGTAAAGACCCTGGATCCAAGGGGTAGGTATAAAGCCACTTACCTCCTGGATGCAGCAGTCCCCATCTCTGTTTAACTGCCAGGTTTCACAAATTGTGTGAAACATGTCCCCAGGTAGTTCAATTCAAAATGGAGGGCTTCCAGCCTCATTACAATATTTAAATTGAGGTATCGCCCCCTGGGAGCGAGTTGGTCGTCTGCCCCCCCGTCCTGCCTCCGGCAAAACCGGAAGTGGGTGGGTTGGAGGCAGGATCAGGTCGAGAATCCTATTTTTAACAATTTAACAGCCCCCATCTCCATACCCACCCATTTTTTTTAAATGGGAAAATTCAGACCATGGTCTTTCAAATCCCCAACTTTATTAACCTCAACTGAGACCTTCTGTGAGAAGATTGAGGGGCGAACTAATCGAGGTCTTTAAAATGATGAAGGCGTTCAATACGGTATGTACAGATTCCTCTGGTGGGCGAATCCAGAATAAGGTCCACAAAAAGTAGTGGAAATCTGGAACTGTCTCCCCAAAAGACTGTGGATGCTGGGTTAGTTGAAATTTTCAATTCGGAGATTGATAGCTTTTTTTTTCAGGTAAGGGTATCAAGAGATTAGAAACAACGGCAGGTAAATGGAGTTTAGATATAAATCAGCCATGACCTGACTGAATGGTGGAACAGGCTCAAGTGGCTGAATGGCCCACTCTTGTTCCTATCTGGTATAAATCTTATATGTTCCTATATGCAAGTACTATTTGAATAATCACACAAATTTAATATAAGCATACCAGCCAATTTATGAGCATGTTCTCTGTATACATGTGACCATTACATTCTCTGACTCAACTGAAGAGATATGCAAGAAACATACAAGACTTTCCTTTCTCTAGGCATTATATAATTATGTCGGTCAAAAACCAAGTAATTCATGTCAATGCGTTGGAAGTCACTAAACTGCAGCTGTACGCAATTATTTGTTGTGCAGCAGTTGGTATCTGGTGCTTGAAGTCTTCAAGCTGTATTATTCGAATTAACCATAACCAAAGTCTTATGATTAGAACTACATATTAATTTCACATGATTCCACACTTTATGGATGTCTTGACAGAAGAACTATTTGGAGTGTATCAATTTTTACACTTAACTGCTCTCATGTCAGACTCCATCCCACCAGCATGCCACGTTCAAGAGGGAGAAGGAGGAGGAAGAAAGGCTTACTCACTGTTCTCCTTTTGAAACTTCAATCAGAAATTTTTAATTCAGTCAAATAATCATCTGTGACTGTGTAATTAGAAGACATAAGCATGTCTTTTGCTCCCAATATTAGACTTGTTGGTTTGTAAGAAATGTCCTAGCCTTCTGTTGGGAAGGGTGGTATGCTGTTCTCTGTTTTTCCACTGGGAAATGTGTAGTAGAGCACCTCTGGTTGACTTGACTTGCTGGATATTCCTTCATGCCTTTGGAGTAATGCCTCTTCTCTGCAAAGCTCCTTCCCCAGTGTCTCAGCCAAGATTAAGAAGTTACTGTTCGGAGAAATCCAGGATTCAAATACACTTGGGTGCCTCAACCATATCATTTTTCTTCCATTTTTATTCAAAACAATGGCCGGAACGTTCCCCAGGTAGGTGGGTTGGGGGCTGAGGGGGTCAGAGACAGGCAGGAAACCCGGGAGGCTGGGTTTCCCGCAGGCCCTGCCGACTTTAACTGCAGGGTCTGATTTGGATGTGAGGCTTCAGATTCCCGCTGGCTGGCTGCGGGCGGGTAGGCCTCAGAAGCGAGGGGCCGGTCTGAGGGAGGGCTGGCGGGAGGAGGATCGGCGATCGGGAGGAGGGAGAGAGCATCAGCAGGGGTCGAGGATCAGGAGGGGAGGAAGAAAGCATCGGCAGGGGTCGGCCAGGGATGGGTGGCGATCACCGGAGGATCGTGGCTGGCCTCATCATCGTTGTGGGGGGGGGGGGGAAAAGAGAGGGAAGGCCTGGGAAGGTGATCGGAGGCCTCATGGGGGGTCTCCGATCACGGTGGGGGGGTAGGGTCGGGACCCTGGATCTAGGAGTTAGGTAATAAGGCAATTACCTCCTGGATGCGGCAGTCCCTGCCTCTGTTTAACTGCCGGGTTTCACAAATTGTGTGAAACCCGTCCCCAGGCAGTTAAATTCAAAATGGAGGGGAAAAAAGAGAGAGGGGCTTCCAGCCTCATTACAATATTTAAATTAAGGTAGAACCGGATGTGGGCGGATCGGATGTGGGATCATGTCGGGAATCCCATTTATAACACTTTAACTGCCCTCACACTCCTAACCCACTCTTTTCTTTAGGGGAACATTCCGGCCAATGTGTTTTTAATGGCAAAACTACACTTTTTTGTAATGAGTGCAAGAGCAAAGCTAGACATTTTATTCAGAAAATGAGTTACTTAGAAAGTGTATTGGAAAGATTTGCATTTATTCCAAAGCCTTCGCAAATCTTCTCAAAAATATCCTTAAGGACATCACATCACATACAACGAATGATTCTGAAATGAAATTACGGACACATATGCAAAGATAGTTAATGTTACGTCGGCAAACATAGCATCCGCTTTGTGTGCGACAAGACCCATGAATAGCAATGAGAACAATTATTCTCTCATTTGATTATGTTTGTTGAGGGAAAAATGTCCAGGACATTGGAAGAGCTCCCTGCTCTTGTTAGAATAGTGCCACGGGATCTTTAGCATCCACCTGTACAGACAGACAGACTTCGGTTTAACATTTCATCCAAAGGATTGCACTTCCAACAGTGCAACAGGATTGCATTCGAGTGTCCGCCTGGGTTATGTGCTCAAATCCAAATTACCCCAATGAGAATAGACTTTGCAACGTCAACCTAGTATTAGCATTTTGCAAACCAGTCAGTATCCACTTTGACTCTTGGATCAATGAAAAAAGAGCAGGTGTCCCTGTTCTTTCACATCCCTTTTCAGAAGCTTATCTTCCATCTTGGTCCCAAACAATTCCATACTGATGAAACACTCTGGCCACTATTGTTTGTCAAGGTTGCCTAGGCAACTGATACATATACGGTACCAGAGGTTTCAGCATTTAGATGCAAATTCAGGGGTGAATTAACCTGCAGCTTTATACATACAGGAACCTCAAAAGGATGTCTTTGATAGAGATCTAGGAACAAGTAGCCTGGCTGGCTTCTAAGACAAAAAATGGTTGCATGTACTTGCGATGCACTAGCGTGTGGCAGGACATAGAGACAGAAAAATAAAAGTAATACATTTAAACATACAGGACAATAGTAACAGAAGATTCAGAATGTAACCCTTTACATAGAATGCATCTTTTCAGAAGCAAGTTACCGATGGAAGCATTTTTGTGCCTTTTTTAACCATTAAACATCTGTATGTGGCTCTGAGTCATTCACAGTAGTTTCCATCGACACAAAACTTTACATGCTGTGGCAAGCAAGGCATTTTCCCCATGGTTTTGGATCATTAATTCAAAAAGGACATTACTGTGTGGGTAGGAGAATGAGAAGAGGGGGAAAATGCCTTCAATATAAAATATTTCCCCAGTTTGCGGGAAAAGAATAAGGAGTTCTATCTACAAGAAGAAATTTATGATTTCCTTCTTTCTCCAGCAATCTGCTGCAACCCTGCAAGGTCAGATCTGAGAGACAGATACATGGCGCTCAATCAGCTGGTGCCTGGTGAAGAACGATCAGCAAATAGCTCTTATATTAACAGTTCACAGCAGCGGGCAGGCTTTGAAACAATTCTGTACGATAAGTTGGGGGGGGGGGGAAAGTATTTTCTCACTTCAATCATCTGCAGTCTTATCCTCACTGTGGCAGGACTCAAGCCATCCGTAACAATTCACAGCAATTAGGGCAATTTTAGACTTAAAGTCATCCAAGCATATTTTGACTCATATCGCCATTAATTTCAACCACTCGAGCCATCTGCTGATGATATTCCTCATTTTAGGTGCGACAGTACCTCTGCTTTAATAAAAGATTAAATACTACGTGCTGTAGGACCATAATTGCTGAATTGCTGTGATGCAGACAATGGATGTTTGTGGCAGCTGCTAAGTCCTACCACAGTCCCACTGGAGAAACCCCCCACCCCCCTCCCATGCCACTGAAGCACAGCAACACCTGGACAAACCTGATGGTTGTGAAATATGAAATAATCATTTGATCTCCACAAATATATCGCATAACCCAGAATAAATGCTCTCAAGATTTAAATGAAAATCACCACACCCCTCCCCCCACCCTCCCAAAACTGTGACCCGTGGAAGAACCCGGTTTGCTGATCACTGTGTTGAGGAATACAACCGCAGAGAACTCAAGCTTTTGGTAGGAAATACATTTTTTTTTATACAAGGAGAGGGTGTTGCCAGCCAGTGAGACTGTAAGTAGCAGTCCTCCAGCTTCTTCTCTCCATCATGCATCCTCATGGGAGACCATATACCAACGACAGCTGGCAACTGGCTGATCCAGAACTGGGATTGTGTTAAACCTTAATTCACCAAGGTTAAATTCAAGCCCTGGGGATGGACACCAGATTCCAAAGACACACAACAATATGCTGTACAACATTCAACAAATCAAGGATCTTTAAACCTACAGTCCCCCTGGGTGAAAAAAAAAAATCTATAGTTTTGTTAACAGCGACATTTTTCAGGCCTGGCTAATATGACCCAATAAATACAACTCAATTTGAAGAAAGGAATTTTTAATTAAAAAATCCAAATAAAGACACACATGATCATTATCAGGGGATGGGTAGACACTGCGTATTAGCACAGTGCCCTGGCTTTTAATGTTTAAGAGATTTGTTTGAATGTTATCTCAAGTCAGGGCATGAACATCTCCCCTCTTTAATAACTACAGTATGTGCTAGGTGCTTGTTGAATCTCAATCCAGTTTCTAGTAGTTGAGTCCACACTATTAAATGACCCACAATTCAGCAGTCTCATTCACTAAAATCATAAGCTGGTATAGAAACTACAACAGTCACACAAGTGCAGTTAGGGTAGCATTCATCTGAAGTTGGAGTTGAGTACATGGTTGGCACGGAGGAGATGGAGCTTCACTCTACATCTAGTTGTGCTATACCTGACTTGAGGCTCAATACTGATTGATACTGGGTGCTAAAATTATTTAATTTTCAGCACACAGATTCTTCACCTAGATCAGCAGAAAAAAAATATCAGGAAAAGAGATTGTTTAGTGCTGTGGACTCAACTACCTTAGTGTAACACAATATACAAATCCACTAGATCTTTGAAAAGATAGTAATAATGCCTTACTCAGTCCAGCTTTTCATTTCCGTCTGCACATCCATATTGTAAACATCATTACTGAAAGGTCAACTGCTGTAATAGGTGAAGCACAATCAATGGAATACAACAAAATCCTTCAATAAATTGCCAAGCTCTGTCTCTCTCATCAATTATCTTATCCTTTTCCAAGAGAGATGAATCTTTACGTTCCCTCTATGACTTTGGTTTAAACTTTACATTTCCTTTTTACTAATTTGAAAGCTTCTAACATTTAGCTAACAATTTCTGTAGTAGCTGACAAACAAATTAAGATTTACATTATTCACAACATACATCTGTGAGATGTTTAACCAGTAGCCTAATCAATTCGAACTCGATGTTGATAAAGAACCTCTCTCCATTACTCCAGTTTGTTTGACTATGGCTTGTCTTTTCGATTTTTTTTTCCTGAATTAGGGTGAAAAATTGAGTGATAAATATTGGTATTTTAGATTAAAAACAATAAACAAATATTTGTAATTAGAAACTTTTGAGTTTAATAATCAAAACAACTTTGTAGGAACAAATATACAACACATAATGGTCTTCATAAAGTATAACATTAAAACGTGCATCATTAGCTGCATATTCATAGGTACATCGGAGCAGGAGGAGGCCATTCAGCCCCTCAAGCCTGGCCCGCCATTCAATGAGATCATGGTTGATCGGTACCTGAACTCCATTCACCAGTGTTTGATCCATATCCCTTGATATCCCTCCCTAACAAAAAATCAATCTCAGTCTTGAAAATTTCAATTGACCCAGCATCCACAACCTTTTGTTCCACATTTCCACTACCCTTTGTGTGAAGAAGTGCTTCCTGATTTCACTCCTGAAAGATCTGGCTCTAATTTTGAGATTGTACCCCTTTGTTCTGGACTCCCCCACCAGAAGATAATTTCTCTGTATCTACCCGACTGAATCTTTGTGTCATTTTAAACACCTCGATTAGATCACCCTGCAACCTTCTAAACTCAAGGGAACATAAACCAAATTTATGCAACCTGTTCTCATAATTTAAGCTTTCATTCACTGTCTCCTCAATAATACTTTGTTTAGCCTGCTGTACATGATGCAAACTAAAGGTGTGCTCTGCATTGACACTGGGTCAATAGAGAGATGATAAAGCACTCTGTGCCAAATAAGGAAAGTGGCTGTCTGCCACTCCTGAACTATATTACATAAATACTGATCCTTCCAAGTATTCAGGTTTTAATAATTTCAGAATTCATCTTTCAGTGACGAATTATTAGGTTTGATTAAAGACTTAATTACGACTGATCGTTATGATGTTTTACCTTGACAAATCTATTGATTCCTTAATTTTGTGGACTTTAATAAGGCCTCTGCGCCTAATGGTATCGCTCCATTACCTACAAGTTGTGAGCCTCCAGATGTACACTTGTCTCATGTTGCCTCTTTAACCTCTCTTACTAATTGGTCACTGATCTGCCCACATAATTATTTTGTCCAACTTACTCTTAATTTCTGAGCTCCTTCCTCCAATTCCACTGTCCTCCCCAATTTGGTATCATTAACAAATTTGACAAATTTACATGTAGCTTCTGAGTCTAGGCCATTTATATAGATAAGGAACAGTAGTGAGCCCAGCACCGAATCCTCAGTACATCACCAGAACCCCCACCCACCCCATCCAGTCCAGCTTAACGCCTCTAACGAGTAATCATTTTCTATTCTTCAACTAGTTTCTCTTCCATTTCTGAATCCCCACTAATAGTCTTTCATTGGGAACTTCGTCAAATTAATTTTGGAAGTCTAGGAATATTATGTCACAGGGCTTTCTACCAGTCCACTTGGATGTTACTTCCTCAAAGAAGTCAAGAAAGTCAGTCAAGCATGATCTTCCCTTTCTGAATCCATGTTATCTACTGAGAACCATCAAAAAACATCATATTTACTGAAGTGTGTCTGATGTAATTTATCTGTACAGCAACAGAATTAACTCTGTTGTTGATGTAGATGGAGGGTTTGAGTAGGTGGCGGGTTTATGTTGGCCATTAAAATGGAAGATTTTTGCTCTCTGCCAGTGTAAAAATTGAGAAACTGGCATCACAATTAGGTCAAGAATGAGATAGGCCAACTTCTTTTGTGTCTGTCAACGGATTTTTCCTTCAATCTATCTCCAACACTGAGCGAAGAGTCTTGCCACCTATTTACGACCAGCTGAGGATTTATCTGATCATACTATCATGGAGAAGATGAATTTGGCAATATTAGAGTATACTGTCCCCATGGAAACTGGAGTCCAGAAATTCTTCAAAATAATCAAACAGACAATATGGGCTGGATTTTGTCAGTGTGGGCGGGCTGGGGCGTGTCAGGTGGAAATCGTGTCAGGACCCCGACTCCTAAGTGATGTGTTGAAAAAGTGGGATTTTCCCCTAATTGGGCAATTGATTTCCTGCGTGTGGGAACTACTGGCCCAATGAGTCTTTTCATACAGAAAGTCGCCTCCGATGACGTCATCAATGCTGTTGGATTTAAGGCCTGCAAGCAGACTTGATTCTTCTGGAGACTGGAAAGGCTCTGCAATTTATATGAATGAGTTGAATTGTGGAAAATGTCCACGATCAAGCAAAAGTGTGCTCCTCGATTTGATGAGCCCTCCCTCCAAGCTCTGGTGCACGGAGCCAGCTGTAATAAGGAGGTGCTGTTCCCTTCCTCAGGGAGAAAAAACCACCCCAGCAGACAAAAGCTGTGTGGCTACAAGTGGCCCAGGAGGTCAACTTCATTTCGATGAGCCGCAGAACCTGGCTGCAATGCAGGAAGAGGTTTCATGACCTTCTCCGCACAGGAAAAGTGAGTATGACTTTCCCATCACCCTCAATCTGATCCCCATCGCCTCTCCTCACCAGCACTCTGCTTTGCCAACCTCTTCCTCCACATGCCACTTGACACTTACATCCCTGCACCCTTACCCATTCCCTCTCTATGGTCACATTCACTTAACTATTTGACCATGCCGCCCTCACACTCCCTATCACTGTGATGCCATGACAACAACAACAACTTTCAACACACAGGAAGGGTCCTTTGTATCCTTCTAAGCATCTATGCTATGGATTCACTAAACGCACTCCTTCATTCTCACTCAAACTCCACTTCTGTCCCTCATTGCAGGAAAAGAGAGCCCACAATAAGAGGGAAAGAGCCATGACAGGAGGAGGGCCACTCTCAGTAGCACAGCTCACCCCCTGGGAGGAGGCGGCCCTGGATATTGCTGGGATCGAGGAGGATACCCAAGTGGGGGACGGACAGACGGGCGCATCACAGCAAGCTGGTGACAGAATAGTTTGGAATCTCTCTCACTGACATAACATGAGTCACTAATAATGATTCTGATGCTCTAACAGATTGACTTATGATCATCTGCAATATTCAATGTGTATGTAACCTTGGCCTCACATCTCTAACTCTTTCCTTTACTCCCCACAGGACCATCGAAAGCCCCCGTCCCCACTATCCAGGAGGAACAGCCTGAGCCTCCAGACTCCTCAGAGGAAGCTGCAACCTCTGAGGGCGCAGCGTCAGCAGAATTCAGCGCACCCAGCACCAGCGCAGAGACTCACACCTCGGTGGGACCTTCGCGAGATAGAGTAGTGTTGTCACCTGGTATATCACAGCTCACAAGTGAGCATCAGCAGATGGTGGAGACAGGGACAGCAGTGGAGAGTCCTCATTGGAGGGCGCAGGACTCTGCCAGCTCGGCTGCGCTGCATGTTGACCCTGTGCCTCCGGGTCCATCCAGAAGGAGAGCGGTGCTGGAACTCCAGGAACAGGTGCAGGAGTCTCTGGCAGGTTTTGTCTCCAGGGTCACTGTGAGTGTGGAGCGAATGGAGGAGTCCATCGCGAACATGAGCAGAGCCTTTGTGGAGGCATTGGTGCATGAACGCATCACCGCGGAAAGGATGGCAACCTCCATGGAAAGGTTGGCTACCTCCGTGGTAAGGCTGGCTACCATAGAGGAGAGGATGGCTATGTCCATGGAGGAGCTTAGTCGCCAGGGTATTGAAAACATGGTCATTGTTCAGAATAGAATGACATCTCTTGAGGAGCGATGGTCAGCTATTGAGCAAACAAACCAGACCTTCATGCAAGTTCTCTGGAGTAGGACTTCCAGTGCAGAAACGGGTCCTCATGGCCCCCCTGCAGTGCAGCAAGATGCTGTCAAGCCACTTGCTAGCTCTGAAGTAGGGCTGACCCATGAGTGTGATGTCGGTGGCAGACAACAAGGAAGTGGGGGCTCCTCTCCAAGCGCTCACACGACCATGCCACAGCAAAACCCTCGGTCAGAGCCCCACCAGAGTCCTCACCCAACTGAGATGGGCGTTTCAGCCCCTGCACAGCCGCAGGAGCAGCGGACTGTTGGCGAGCCCGCACAGGTTCACCACCCCAGAGGACGCCCGCCAAAGGCGTCGAGACAGGAGCAGCAAGACAGTGAGCAAGAGGCCTCCACATCTGCTGAAACCACAGGGGAAGCACCATGTAGGATCACGCGTAAGAGGAAGATAAAGCACAAGTAGTCACAAGGGTAGTCACTTGGGTGCTGTGTAGTTTTGTTTTTGGACCAGCCATCATTGTGATTGTATTATAAAAAGTGTTCTGATGGCAAACTGTTGAAGTTGTGGCCTGTGTCATTTCGCAAATGTGACTTTCACATTGAGGGCTTAGGGCGCCTTGCGATTGTCAGAATGGTGGTCAGAGTGATAGGATTCCGCAGATTCTTGTCCATTGTCGATGCTCTGGTAAGAAGGCGCGAGACTAAAGTGTTTGATTGTGCAGGCTAAGCAAATCTGGCCAGGATGAGTGCGTCCCTTGCATCCCGGGCAGCAATGTTGTCACGCGCTGGCGCCTTCTGGCCTGTGCATCTTCAGGTGGGTGACTAGCAGCTTGGCGCTCCTGCTGATGCTCCTGCTGTTGGTACTGCTGCCGCGGCTGGTCTTCATCCGAATCTGATGTCCAGGAGGAAAGGAATTAAATGGTCGCCATTCTTCTGGTATATGCCTCAGTTGAGGAAGCGCTTAGTCAAGGTGGGGAGAGGGGTTTCCCAGGAGGTCACACTGGAGATGGGTGTCAGGATCCAAACTTCCACAACACTGAGTATGCCTGCTAAAAGTTCCCCCAGACCTGAAACAACAAAGTTCTGCCACCTGCAAATGATCATTGGTGAAAACTCCTTTGTAATGGTGGAGCTGCAGCTGTTAGTAAGCAATCCACTTGTGAGGCCGCCAGCATTACCTGGCGTGCTCCAGAGGAGGCGTGTAGGATGGGGGGAATGTCTAGAAATCGGAAAGGCCTCTTAAAATGGGATTATAGAGGCAATTAAGTAGTTATTAAGGGCCTATCCCGCCTCTTGGAGGCGGGATGGAAAGGGGGTCAGAAAACACGCATTTGGGAAAATTGTTTGGAGGCGGGATCGGGCCCGCCCGCCATTTTTGGCGATTTTAACAACTCGCACGCCTCCAAACCCGCCTCCTCAGGGCTGGTAAAATCCAGCCCTATATGTGTTAAAAATAAGGGCAAAACTGGAGGATGATATGTTTTCACCCAATCTTCCTGCTGGAGCGAGACTGGCTATGGTGACTGATGCAGAGTTTAAGCTCTGCTTCTGTACTGCCACCAATGCAAATCTAATTTGAGTGGAACCAATTGAAGATGAAACATTTTTTTTGCACTTCAGTGTAAATGTGAAGTTTTTGTACTGTAAATGTTGCACTAAATGTTTGCCAAAATTAGCATCAGTATATGTTGAACCACAATCTCTGTTACTTTGAATAATCTAGCAGTGAGAAACTTAATCTGAAGCTTAGCCTATAAACAGATTTCTGTCCATGGGTTGACATGGAAACAAGCTTTATCTTGCTTTTCATCAGCACTCAAGTCACCAGAACGTAACAATTCGCTCTCTTTTTGGCATTCATTCCCTCTTTCATTTTCTCATTATAATAGTTTGGTTCAGCTTGCATAGTTCTTTTAAAAAGGACTGGTTGTCAAGTCAATTGACACTTTTGCACAGAATTTCAAAATATGTGCTGGCAAAATGATAGACATTTTCAAACTACTACAAATTGCCCTGAGTAACATAACATTAGTTGTGAAATACATCACTCTGAACTCGAGGCCTATACTTGAGACAGTGGTTGCAATAAAGAACTTTATATTATTACAGCTTTTAATAATTATTCAGAGTTGCAATAACTAGTTGTCATGGTTATAAGTCCTCACTTCATCAGTACTGGGATGTTTCAACGTGGTTCAAGGTTTTTCCAAGTTATAAATGAATTTCAGTGTAAAACAATTGTCCCCGAGATGCATTAATTAATTTTGACATTAAACTTTTCGTGAAACAATAACAAAATGTGACCTGAGAGAGATGAAAATACTCTGAAAGCTCAGTTATACTATACTGTAGCTTGAATGTATTGTCTACATCAATACTGGCTGGAGCCATTGGTGCCTAAAATAGCTTCAATTTAGTCACCATTGTGATTACCATCTAAAGATTTTGTACAGGGATCTGCAGGCACTGGAGCTTCTAATACTCAAAACTATTCCGCAACTTCAGAAAGAAATGTGCTTGATTTTTCTGGAACTTGGTGCACACACTAATAAAAAATAAAATAATTTTGATTTTTTTGATGGGTGAGGGGCCATTTCCTGGTATATTTGATTATTAATGGCCCAGAAATTCCGTTCGCAGGCCTCCCGCGGGCAGAGGGCTGCGATCTGGAAAAATCTGCGTCAAGACCGGAGGGCTCCCGGGAGGCGCCGAGTTCCGTTCCTGGGCCTCTCCAAACTGCCGGTGTGCAGGGCCCACGTATCCCAGAGGCGCAGGCGATTTGCAGCGTCCCTGGGATCACGTGGTCCATGGGGAGCCAATCAGAGAAGGGAATCTCCCTTCATACATTTGACAGGAAGACCTGTCAAATATATGAATAGAGATCAGCCCCAAAACATAGTAAAACTTTAAATAAATTTTTTAAAAAACATCACATTTTTAAAATGACTTTAAATTACAACAAAAATTTATTTTTTGAAAAAAATTATTAAAGATTTTAACAGGGCTAAAAATAAACTTATCTTTCTTGAAAGTATTTTTAAATGATAAATCAGTGGAAATTTTTTTTTTTTTACTTTTTTCAACTCTTATCCTGGTCAAAGCAGGCCTTACGCCTTTTACCAGGCGCAAGAATTGTAAGTGTTTTCTGCGGGCGGAGGGTCTCCAAAAAACGGAACTCTCCACCCGCAGAGGCCCTTCTCCCAGGCAGCCGGAGGATCTGCCAAGAGCTTTCTTGACAGATCGGAAATGCCGGTTTCCAGCGCATGCGCAGTGCATGCCTGAAACCAGCATTTCCGTTGGCCCTACGGGTGAGTACACAGCGCGTACACACCCGCAGGGATCGGAATTTTTGCACCAATGTGTCTTACATATTACACCTAGCCCTAAAATCATTTTTGTTTGCTTCGGTTGTTCGTCACCCACCTAAGTTTTATGTCCAGCAACATATTTAATTTGGGTGCCTAACCTATGGTCAGGGACCTTTTAAAATCAGTGTTTACTGATTTCCAGCGATACATTGGTTTTTTTGGCGTGAATTGGTCGGAACCAATTTCCTCTTAAATTTAAGGGGGAAAAAAATCTTTCCTTTTTTTTTCTTGCCATTAATCAGATCCAGAGATGAGAATACATTCATCCATAATGTCTGGACACACATTGCAGAACCCTAATAATGAGTACAACTATGTTATGAGCAAAATGGATACACTGCATGCAATTATTCTAGAAGATCCATAGTGTGTCTTGCAAAATTACATTTTAGCAGCAACTAGTTCATTTTTTAAACAAGACTTTAAAAAGATTTGTACTTCACGATACTCTGCTGATGATATGCTATTTTAAACATTAATTTTAGCAGTCAACATTGAGCAACACACAACCATTCACAAATATTATAAATGTATTGTACTCGTAAAATAATGACTGTATTTTGTGATCATAAAAACTTATACTGCATGCCAGCTTAGTTGAGTAATAGCACTCAACTAAGCTGGCGTGCAGATTGGGTGACCACTTTGCGGAACACCTCCGTTCAGTCCATAAGTGTGACCCCGAGCTTCTGATCGCCTGTCACTTTAATTCTCCACTCCACTCCCACTCTGACCTCGGTCTCTTACACTGTTCCAACGAAGCTCAACGTAAGCTCGAGGAACAGCACCTCATCTTTCTGCCATTCCCATTTACACCTCTTCTAGACCCATCTTTTGTTTCTTTACCTGTCCCATTACCATCTCCTTTTACTTTGTACAATCATCCCTTTTGTCATTTAATCTCTCCTGCCTTCCACCCTATCACAGACCTTCCCTTTTGTTCTTTCCTCCCCTCCCCCCTTTCCCTGCCCCCACACTTGCTTAAAATCTGCTACATCTCTAACTTTTTCCAGTTCTGACGAAGGGTCATCGACCTGAAACGTTAACTCTGTTTCTCTCTCCACAGATGCTGCCTGACCTGCTGAGTATTTCCAGCATTTTCTGTTTCTATTTCAGATTTCCAGCATCCGCAGTATTTTGCTTTTGTATGAGTAATAGTACTCTTGTCTCAGAGTAAGAGGGGTAGAAATTCTTCGAGGCGCAATTTTTGGCTCAGAATCGATTTTGCGCAGGTAACACGTGCGCAATCATGTGGACGCAACTTGGAGCCCTCATTATCTTTAAATAGGAAGGCTACTAGCGCTATTGATTGGCAGCTCGCCTAATGGGGGCAGGAATATTGGGCGACCCTTACGCTATTTAAAGGCGGCTTGCACCTCTTAAAGGGGAGGTGCACTTTATCTGCAGGCAACGGTCACTTAAAGTTTCTCAGAATGGCAGAGCAAAGAGAAGCTGCAAGGGCCCGATGTTTCTCGGACACTGCTTTAGAGGTACTGGTGGAGGAGGTCAGCAGGAGGAGGGACCTCATCTTCCCACAAAGTGGCAGGAATGTGTCCAGACAAGTTGCTCGGCAGCAGTGGGCAGGGGTGGCAAAGCGGGTCAGCGCCAGAAGCATTGCGCCACATAAGTTTAATGTCTTGATCAGGATTGCTAAAGCAAGACCCCTACCTCAGATTTCGCATTATTCTGTTTAACCCTGCACTATCTGTAGCCCCAGTACTCATAACACGTCATTCCCCCCGATTACCAGCATTCGCCTATAATCACTGCAGCACACTTCGCTCCATCTTTTTGTGATTCTCACACCTCTGCCACCCTTTACATGCCAGCACCGCAATTCTAAATTGAGATATACATCCTGAAAGCATCTCACTGGGAAGCCATTAACAATCTCCCTTCTTCATTGCAGGCCAAGCTCGTAAGCAATGACAGGAAGTAGCCGAGTACAGGAGGAGAGGGAACGCCCATTACTGTCCTCTCCTCAATCGACGAGGACGTCATGGAAATCATGGGGATAGGTCACCTCAGGGGCGTGGCGAGTGGCGAGGCTGGAGGATGTGTCCTGCAGTGTTCTTGGCAATCTGTCCCTTCTCACTGAAATCTCACAGCAACTCACTAGGCATGACAAAGTGCAGCTGCTTTCAACAGCCACTCATCTATATCTGCTTATTCTTGACACTAAATGCTAATCTTTCCCCTTCAGGTGAAGCAAATATAGAGCACCCAGAGGACGAGGAGATGGAAGTGGGTACCATTAATGAACCCACAGAGTCACATGAAATTAAGCGAAGACCCTTGGTTAGTTTCAAAGGGTATACTTGGACTAACCTCAATCCGTGGAACGGTGAGTTTCAACTCACTATAAGCCACTGGGGAGGAAACTTTAAACTGCAGGTTGAAAGTTTCTAAAATGTTGATTCACTTGAAGATTGTAGGTGATGCTCTGACAGCACTGCAAAAACACAACTAGCTATTTTGAGAGATTTCAATGCAATTTAATTTATTAATTGCATACTGGTGATTTCATATGTTGCAATCCACAGCAGCTCTACATGACTGCAATCAGACACCATCTGGCATTATCCTCGGACTGGGTACTGCAAAGGGAATGGCACCAAATGGCGCCACTGCTGATGAATTAGAGGATCGTGTGTGGGCCAAATGGTCATTATTGACACAAGAGTAGCCCGTGACCCAATTCACCTTCTAGAACTCGAGCTTAAAAAAAATACTGCACTGCAGCACCTACTGTGCACTTTTAACTCAGGCTGCTTTTGTTCCACGCTTTACACCCTCTGACACAGCAGCACAACTCTATCTCTCTGGGCTGTTAGAGACAGGCACTCAACCCTTGGAAAACTGACTCATCACACACAGCCACTAGCTAGGACATAAATTAATAGACCGTTTTTCCTGAATTGCTTTATAAACTTAGATTCAAATGGATTACGAAATAAAAAGCACAATTTCCTGCATTTGATTCATGTGTGTAAGTTATATTCCTTAAAATTAGGCTTTAAATTTTAGTTGTAAGCTTGTAGAACTACAATATTTGAATAGGTTATTAAGAAACAGCACAGACAAGAAAATAAAGCATAACGTGTTTCATTTTACTGGTGCCTCGAAAACCTTCTCAAGCCACATACAACAGTTCATTCTTACCAGGAACTGTTATCTTCCTGGACTTCAATTATGTGGTGGCAAAAATGAAACATAGCATTTCCAACTGTATATAAAATCTCACTGATCTAACTTCATGCATATAGCAAACAGAATGTGTTTTTTTTAAATCAAATGACACTTGCTCCAAATCATTCCTTTTACAGATCACTCTCACATATAGGAAGAATTTGGTTTATATACCCATCATAGAGGCCAGTTATCTGCAATAATTAAATTGATATAGCATCTTTTATGTCCTCAGGAAGTCCCAAAGTACTTCACAATCAATAGATAAGTTTTGAAGCAGCCAATTCGTGCACAGCAAGCTCACGCAAACAGTAAGTGAGATATATAATCAGTCAATCTGTTTTGGTGGTGTTGGCTGAGGGATGAATCCTTGCCGGGACACTGGGAGAACTTCTGTGTTCTTTTTCAAATCGTGCCATGGAATTTTTTACCTCCACCTTAACAGGCAAATGGGATGTCAGTCCAACGTCTCATCCAAAAGACAGCACCTCTGACAATGCAGCAGACCCTCAATATTACACTGGAGTGCCGGCCTAAATCATGGAATGGGGTCACGAACCCTCAACTTTCTGACGCAGGAGGCGACAGTGCTATCAACTGAGCCAAACTGAAAATTAAATCAGCAATATTTATAGAAGTTATTTAAATTATACAATGATTTTCTACAGTGAGGTCACTCTCTAGTTAGTTGATCCAGATGTTGTCCCCAGTGAGATGCTACATTTGTAGTCGGCAGGTATGTTGACTTTAAA
This sequence comes from Squalus acanthias, assembly GCA_030390025.1. Classification (NCBI taxonomy): domain Eukaryota; kingdom Metazoa; phylum Chordata; class Chondrichthyes; order Squaliformes; family Squalidae; genus Squalus; species Squalus acanthias. The sequence continues at coordinate 9,518,127 of CM059441.1, read as the reverse complement.
GTTGATGGGGGGAGAAATTTGACTTGCGCCCAAAATGGGCACAAAAGTCATCGGAGCAACACTGCCAGCTTGCGGCCAGATCCAAATTCAGTTTCTGGCCTGATTTAAATGCTGCTGGCGCCTAACATGTGCCCTGATGTAGGTCCTTGGTTGGGGAGAATGGGAAATCAGCTGGATATCACATGTTGGAGTTATAGTAAAGAGCAGTTCTCCAGAGGGAATGCTGGTCACAGTGTGCTGGTAAAACCACACCTATACTACTATGTTCAATTCTGGTCACCCCGCCACAAAAAATACATACCTTCTTTGGTGAGACTGCAGAAAACAACGACAAGACTAATCTTACGTAAAGAATGAGCTCAAAGGAATGACCAGCGAACCGGAGGAGGCTAGAAAGAAAGGGGGGGGGGGGAGGGGGGTCAACTCACTGGGGTGAAAGTAGAGTGGAATATTATTTTAAAGTAGGATAGTGGGACCAGGAGACATAAAACTAAACTAGCAAAAAAGTAAATTTTCCACAAATCTTAGGAAGAAATGTTTTACTCACCTCTCACTCAGAAGGTTGTGTGTTCAAGCCCCACTCCAGCACATTAGCCCATTCTCTAGACTGACACTTCAGTACTGGGAGTACTGCATTGTCAAAGATGCCATACTTTAGATGAGATATTAAACTTACACCCCATTGGTCTGGCTAGATGGATGTAGAAGATCCCACGGCATTTTGCGAAGAAGAACAGGGCCAACATTTATCCTTCAACAGACACCACCAGAACAGATTAATTGGTCATTCATCTCATTGCTGTTGATGGGAGCTTGCTGTGCACAAATTGGCTACCCTGTTTGCTTACATAACAACAGTGGCTACACTTGAATTTATTGGCCGTGGAATGCCCTGAGTCACTATATAAATGCAAGTTCTTTCTTACTCAAAGAGCACTGTTTAGAATAATCTCATTCGCATGTTCTTAAATCCAGCAATTGCTTATTTCTAACAGTTCTAAATAGCGAAAGTGATCTTTGGGAAACAAGTACTGCACTGTGCCTGGCCCAAGTAAGCCTGCATGACTGAAGACTCCTGTCAGCCATCCTTGTTCCTGTGTTTTATGTTTTAAACTGCTGATCTGAAACCTTCCAACAGCAGACCTTTCTGTGTACGTCCAGTCTGTCCTCCCAGCAACTTCCTGAATGGTGACTGACTGAATGGAGACAATGGTCTATGGGCAGAGCTCCCCAGTTATATGACGTCACTGGAAAATTTAAGTTTGTTTTAGTAAATGCTGTGTTCATCAAATGAAGTTGCTGCACAGTCCAGTTTTGGTCGTGAATTAATACCTATTCAAAATGATTGCCCAAACAGTCTAACTTTAGGATCCGTACAGTTATCAAAGATTATCCACCTCATCAGTTTAGGTGGAATTAAAAGGCAAGTTCCGGCAGTGACATGGCAGTGTTGTAACCACTATATCACTTCATTCTCTCGTACAGCAGAACTTTATGGCACCATTGATCAGCAATTTTAAAACCATAAAACCTGGCAACAAACAGAAATTAAGATAGGGCTCACAAGGTTTCCCTTATATCAGCTGAGATTAAATACCCAGTTTAATGCAATTTCGCCTTTAAATTATGCTTGGTTTTCATAAGAAAGCATTTTGGTGAAAAAGACTTGCATTTATCTAGTACCTCTCACAACCTCAGGCCATCTCAAAGCGCTTTACAGTCAGTTCGGCACTTTTGAGGTGTAGTCACTGTTGTAATGTTGGAAACGCAGCAGCCCATTTGCGCACAGCAAGCTCCCACAAACAGCAATGAGATAATGGCCAGATAAACTGTTTTTAAGTGATGAAGGTTGAGGGATAAATATTCGCCAGGACACCGGGGAGAACTTCCCTGCTCTTCTTCGAATAGTATCTGGAGTGGGACTTGAACCAAAAACCTCTTGACTCAGAGGCAAAAGTGCTACCCACTGCACCACTGCTGACATCTAAAGGCATCAAACCAGTTCAGAACATTGCTGAACAGGTTATCTACCCCAGTAAAAATAATCTACACTTTAACCTTCAATTCATGATATTTTTTATAAGCTACAAATGTCGTAATCTGTGGCATTAAAAATAGCATATATTGATCAGGTTTGTAGTGACTGGGAACATGCTCATCTACATTTTGAAAAGGTCCAAATCTCTCCATTTTCTCCCCAGTCCTTCGAGACCACACATCATGGACCTCTGCCAATCGCACTCTTAACAGACAAATCGCAGATGCACAACAGTGATAGCTCCTGAGATTTTCCCTCCTGTTATCACATCCTTATGTAGCCAGGCTGAAATTAATACTTCAGTTGCAGGAAGACACAGAGAATCATCAAACCTGTATTCCCTGCCCCATCCTCCACCACTAATACTCCGACATACCACATCCCTGCACCAGGATTCCTTTAAGTTTATCTTAAAAAATATAAACACACCCATTAATTTGAGAATCAGATTTTCAGTAATTAGTTCCCATTGATGTACTGTGTGATATATACTGAAAAAGCAAATCTATCCCGGTGTAAACTGAGTGCATGTTTGCTTTTGTAAACAGTGGAGATCTTTTGCAATCATTCCTCTGACAATCAGATAAACTCTTATCACGCATCATGACAGTACAAAAGTTTGATTCAAATTCAACAGCAGGCCGACATCCTTCCTGAAACTGCATATTGCTGACACTTCCTGATTCTTTACAGTGCAGCTTTGAACAGCGATGGTAGGAAGTAATGTCTGCACATTGACTCCATTCGTGCCAAAGTACGTCAAAAAAAGACATTGCGCCAGTTCTACATCTGAGAAATTACTTTCATTATAACAGATCAATTGATTTGATTCAAGCCTGTTGATAGAAATTGAGTTTTGTTTTGAAGTAAAATAAAAACACAAACAATAAAGTTTTTAATCTCTTAGTCTTGTTTAGCGCACGACTTCCCCAGAGTATAGCCACCTAGACTGGTAGCCCTTTTCAATGCCTGCCTGTTTTTGTTACTAAACACCCACAAATGCAAGTGAGTAACATCCCTTTCAAATCATTTTGAAAAATTGTGTGTGCTGTTTTACAATTACTTTCAGCTGCATATTACAGTTCACAGTCAATTTGCTTCAAGAAGCCACTTCCTATCCACTGCCTTTTCAATATTTGTACCATCTATTGCAAAGAATTAATTAGGGCTTTTGTCAATAATCCGAATTTCACAGTTCTCTGCACTATGTTCCACTGTTATCAAACAATATCTGTGAAACAGAATATTATTTTGTTATGAGAGTCAGATATTATAGCAAATTAAATTTAATCCCATATCTACAAAGCTCAAGAGGAAAAACTACATGATTTGAAAAGCATTTGTTTCAAATCAAAATGAGGCCTTAAGCTAGGCCTACAGTTTATTTGGAGATCAGGAATTTTGTGGTAGCTACTTACTGTAGAGAGGAGGCATTCATTAATCAATTTGGACGTAATTACACTGCTGATGGATTAAGAGATACCTTTTTACCATTAAGAAGGAGATTAATTTTTCCAATGACCAACTAGAACAAATACTAAGAACCTAAAATCACAACAAGCTTTGTCATCATATTGCAAATCAGTGTTCAGTGCCATTCACAACAACTCAGATAATGAAGCAGTCCATGTCCACATGCAACAAGACCTGGACAACGTTGAGGCTTGGGCTGATAAGTGGCAGGTAACATTCGCGCCACACAAGTGCCAGGCAATGACTATCTCCAACAAGCGAGAGTCTAAACACCACCCCTTGACATTCAATGGCATTACCATCACTGAATCCCCCACCATCAACGTCCTGGGTGTCACCATTGACCAGAAACTTAACTGGACCAGCCACATAAATACTGTGGCAACAAGAGCAGGTCAGAGGCTAGGTATTCTGCGGCGAGTGTCTCATCTCCTGACTCCCCAAAGCCTTTCTACCATCTACAAGGCACAAGTAAGGAGTGTGATGGAATACTCTCCACTTGCCTGGATGAGTGCAGCTCCAACAACACTCAAGAAGCTCGACACCATCCAGGACAAAGCAGCCCGCTTGATTGGCACCCCCTCTACCACCTTAAACATCCTCTCCCTCCACCACCGGCATACCGTGGCTGCAGTGTGTACCATCTACAAGATGCACTGCAGCAACTCACCAAGGCTTCTGCAGCAGCACCTCCCAAACCCATGACCTCTTCCACCTAGAAGGACGAGGGCAGCAGATGCATGGGAACACGACCACCTCCAAGTTCCCCTCCAAGTCACACAACATCCTGACTCAGAGGTATATCGCCGATCCTTCATCGTCGCTGGGTCAAAATCCTGGAACTCCTTACCTAACAGCACTGTAGAAGTACCTTCACCACACGGACTGAAGTGGTTCAAGAAGGTGGCTCACCACCACCTTCTCGAGGGCAATTAGGGATCGGCAATAAATGCTGGCTTTGCCAGCGATGCCCACATCCCATAAAAATGAATAATAAAAAAAAAATTAGACCATAGCTGTGGTCACTAGTTATGTTCATGGTTTCCAATCCAATTCATTTCAGTGAGACTAAATAAAATAAACAGATAGCCAGCAGTTATTTACTAGGCTGTATCTTAATTGATCCCAAAATGCTATTGTGGCTCATGAAAATCGGTAGATCCTTGAGATTGAATTACAGTATTAAATTCATCTGCAATTATTATCCATATTTGATTGGATCTGTAAAAAATATCTGATGCTTTTGTGATAATGGTGACAGAGCTCAAATCACATGAATAAAATGTTAATTTTTTTTTTTATTCGCTTATGGGATCTGGGCGTCGCTGGCAAGGCCAGCATTTAGGTGGTGGTGAGCCGCCTTCTTGAACCGCTGCAGTCCATGTGGTGATGGTACTCCCACAGTGCTGTTAGGGAGGGAGTTCCAGGATTTTGACCCAGCGACGATGAAGGATCGGCGATATACTTCTAAGTCAGGATGGTGTGTGACTTGGAGGGGAACTTGGAGGTGGTGGTGTTCCCATGCGCCTGCTGCCCTTGTCCTTCTAGGTAGAAGAGGTTGCAGGTTTGGGAGGTGCTGCCGAAGAAGCCTTGGCGAGTTGCTGCAGTGCATCTTGTAGATGGTACACACTGCAGCCACGGTACGCCGGTGGTGGAGGGAGCGAATGTTTAAGGTGGTGGATGGGGTGCCAATCAAGCAGACTGCTTTGTCCTGGATGGTGTCGAGCTTTTTGAGTGTTGTTGGAGCTGCACTCATCCAGGCAAGTGGAGAGTATTCCATCACACTCCTGACTTGTGCCTTGTAGATGGTGGAAAGGCTTTGGGGAGTCAGGAGGTGAGACACTCGCCGCAGAATACCTAGCCTCTGACCTGCTCTTGTTGCCACAGTATTTATGTGGCTGGTCCAGTTAAGTTTCTGGTCAATGGTGACCCCCAGGATGTTGATAGTGGGGGATTCGGCGATGGTAATGCCATTGAATGTCATGGGGAGGTGGTTAGACTCTCGCTTGTTGGAGATAGTCATTGCCTGGCACTTGTGTGGCGCGAATGTTACTTGCCACTTATCAGCCCAAGCCTCAACATCGTCCAGGTCTTGTTGCATGTGGGCATGGACTGCTTCATTATCTGAGGAGCTGTGAATGGCACTGAACACTGTGCAGTCATCAGCGAACATCCCCATTTCTGACCTTATGTTGGAGGGAAGGTCATTGATGAAGCAGCTGAAGATGGCTGGGCCTAGGACACTGCCCTGAGGAACTCCTGCAGCAATGTCCTGGGGCTGTGATGATTGACCTTCAACCACCACAACCATCTTCCTTTGTGCTAGGTATGACTCCAGGCAGTGGAGCGTTTTCCCCCTAATTCCCATTGACTTCAGTTTTACTAGGGCTCCTTGATACCACACGCGGTCAAATGCTGCCTTGATGTCAAGGGCAGTCACTCTCACCTCACCTCTGGAATTCAGCTCCTTTGTCCATGTTTGGACCAAGGCTGTAATGAGGTCGGGAGCAGGTTGTGACATTTAAGCTGAAGGTATCTACCATTGTGTGACAGGAACTATAGTTTCCATTTATCTTTGGTAACAGATTACTTGTGAATTGCCCATTTAGTATGCAAAATAAAATTACAATACATTTTATGAAAGGTCACTGCCTGGGTTTCACAATCGGGAGAGAACCAAAGCCAGTGACCACAGAACAAATTAAATACTCTGGACTCCACTGACTGTCATCACACCATATTGTCACTTCCCCCTCCAGTCCTTATTTTGTTCTCTCATCTCATTTATATCTTCTGTATATAATAATGGCACTTTAATAATAATTCTTCCTATTGCCACTTTTCTGGTCAAGATGTTCCAGTCCATACATACACTCTTTGTTCTCATTTTCCACCGGTTTGGTAGAAGATTTCACGGTTCCTTTAAAATGATAACCATCATCAAAATCTTTAAAAGGAATTGCGTAATGGTCACTACGAAACACCAAGTACATATTTCATAGTACATTTGTTTCTAAATGATTCTTTGCTGGTAAGCAGCATCATAAAACTGTCATTGTCACCATTTTGGAGGAAGGGAGGGGACCTGGCATACTGAAAAGGATAACAAAAAATTATATTATTATTATACTAGTGACATTACATTGTCTTCATTTGGTTAGCAAATAGCCCTTCACAGCTCACACGGGTCAGTTATGATCTGATAGTTATGAAAGAAAAACAGCAATGTATTATCCCTCCCCCCCCCCCCCATGTGATATTCTTTCCATGCCCATATAATAATTCTATTCATTCACCATTTTAACTGCTGCATCAACAGAACTCACTTTGTGAACAAAGACTGAATGGTGGAGCTGAGGTAAAATGGTCTGTACAGAAGTGCATTTATTCTCTCGAAAGAATGAGGTGTCAAACATGCCACAATAACATGGGTGGTGTCATTTATTGCAGTCCCCCAAGGTTTAAAAAAAAGGTTATTTATGGTTCATTCTCACAAGTCATTATTTTGATCAAAGTCCATTGTCTCTCAATATTAAATACACAAGCCAAGCAAATCAAAAACATACTATCAATGTTAAGAACTCAATACCAGGCAACATGAAATCGTTTGTTTTAAGGTCAAAATGCAATGACAAATGACACAGTAGATTCACAATTTATTTTAAAAAATGCAAATCAATTAAGTTTCTATCACCTATGCAGCCCAGCAGAAGAGCACAATGACACAAAGCACCAAGACAATGGCTTTCCGGCTTTGACTGTCCTTTAATACTGTCACACGCTCTTGGCACCGGCTCAACCTTGCAATAAATAATAAGCTGTCTTACCTTAAAGCCACTTTGACACTACAGCCGTCTTGACTAGTCGCCATTATTTTGTGCAGCGTGCGCTATCTAACCTTCACTCAATGCAAAGAAAACCAATGACCTGCTGAGAAGGCAGCGCAGTGTGTTTGGTTTTTTTCAGGTATAAATAAATAAAAATATATTTCGCACAGAACTTGAACCGTGTCATCCTGTAGTTAACGGGATCGAGACGGCATGATTGCCTTTGCAACATCCTGTGTTACATTGTATTCGCTGCGAATCCGCAGTGCAACATCCAAAGCAGCCTGAAACAGCCCAGAGTGCTCATTGCACCGAACTGGGAGGGCTTCAGTCCAGACTGAGGTTCACACCGACCACTCACACACTGGGAGCCTCTGAATGGGCGGGCACAGGAAGAGCATTCACCAATCAGAGCCCAGCACTAAAGCATCAAGCGAGCTTGACTGACTCCCCCAAAAAAGGGAACTATTTATGAGAAGGTTTGTCAGCTCTCAATGCTGCTCAGTTTCTCGAGGTCTGATCGGTATGTTTTCTTTCTGGAAAAAAACCTAGAGATGGCATTTCAGTTTGTTTTTAAAAAGGCCACCACCTCCAATGCAGAAGCATGATCTAAGCAGGGCAATAGTCGAAGGGATCAGTGCCAATAACCACTCTTTTGTAAATGGGGACGAGGAATGTCTTTGAGGCACGTATACATTTTTTGAGTTATTCAGGCGATCTTGATGCTAAAAAGTACAACTGCAGCTCCTCTCGTCAAAAACATACTAATGAGAGTAGAAATTACCAGGAAACCAGGCTGATGATATGCATGCTTCTTAAAGTGGGGCCATTTTTTTTTCATAAAGCTTTTAACCTAGTACTTCATGATGAGAGACTAAAGGTGTGGAGGAGCAAATGGATTTGGATGTCCATGTGCACAATTCACCAAAGGCTAGTGCGCAGGTACAAAAAGTAATCAAAAAGGCTAATGGACATGTTGACCTTTATCTCAAGGGGGTTGGAATACAAAAGTGAGGAAGTGATGTTTCAGTTGTACAGAGCCTTGGTCAGAGTCCATCTGGAGTACTGGGTTCAGTTTTGGGCACCAAACCTCAGAAAAGATATATTGGCCTTGGAAGGGGTAACAGCGCAAATTCACCAGAATTATACCAGTGATCAAAGAGTTAATTTGAGGACAGGTTGTGTAAACCTGGGTTGTTTTGCCTTGAGTTTAGAAGGTTGAGGGGGTGATTGAGGCCTCAACCTCTTCATTTTAAATTGAGGCCTTTAAAAGGATAAAGGGATTCAGGAGGATGGATATAGAGAAACTATTTCCTCTTGTGGGGGAATCCAGAAATAGGGGAATACTCTTAAAATAGTGCTAGGCCAATTAGGAGTGAAATCAGGAAGCGCCTTTTCACACAAAAGGTAGTGGAAATCTGGGACTCTCTTCTGCCAAAAGGCTGCGGATGCTGGGTCAATTGAAATTTTCATGACTGAGATTGATAGATTTTTGTTAGCTAAGGGTATCAGTAGATTATGGGAAGTCGCACAACACCAGGTTATAGTCCAACAGTTTTATTTGAAATCACAAGCTTTCGGAGCGCTGCTCCTTCGTCAGGTGAAGTGAAGAGATGTATATAGGCACAGCATATATAGTCAGAGAACACTGCCAGATGATTACAGTTAATCTTCCTAACTGCCCTTTATCACACCTCGGCAGAGAGACAATCACGGCAATCAAAGGTGTGGCTATATATGCTGTGCCTATATGCATCTCTTCACTTCACCTGACGAAGGAGCAGCGCTCCGAAAGCGTGTGATTTCAAATAAAACTGTTGGACTATAACCTGGTGTTGTGCGACTTCTCACATTTGTCCACCCCAGTCCAACATCGGCAGCTCCACAACAATAGATTATGGAGCAAAGGTGGGTAAATGGAGTTGGGGTAGAGGTCAGCAAGATGTGATTGAATGGTGGAACAGGCTTGAAGGGCTGAATGACCTACTTCTATGCCTATGTTGATGCAGCCCTGTTGAAGAAACTGACAGTTATGAGGGTGTATGGCCTAACCTTGGATTTTTATCAGGAATTTTACTTCAGGTACTAGGATGCACATTAGGGTAGATGGGAGAGTCACTGACCTATCTTTCTTAAAGGAGGAATGAAGTAAGGTTGTTCACTGTCAGTCATCATTTTCTGGCCAGGCCACATTTATTACCGATCCCTAGTTGCCCGGAGAATGTGATGGTGGTGGCCCTTCTTCACATCTTGCACTTGACCACTTCAGAGGGCATTGAGTCAACCACATTGTACGGGACTGTGGTCACATTGAGGCCAGGCTGGGTATGGGTGGCAGGTTCCCATCCCTAAAGGACATTAATGAGCCGACTGGGGCTCAGGATCTCTAGCACTCGGCACCAGATAACCCTTCAAGCCACTGCCGTAACATGCAGTGTGATCCTAGGTGGACAAAAGGCATGAAGCTTTCCAGTGCTCTTTACATGTTTTAGCAAAGTTAAACTCCAGCAGTACCCCAAACTTGGTTCTTGCAAGAGTGCGTATTCCATATCAGATAGATGGAAACTGCAATGCGACTTTCTCAATGATTTGGTAGGAGACTTGTAAGCATAATGATGAGTTTTTTCATGTGTCAAACAGCCGGTGGTTAAAAAAAATACAAAAATGGGTGGCAATTTCCTTTCTTTGTTTAAGACAGGTAGAAAGACACAGTGCAAGTAACACAGTGATCTGTTTCAATGCAATTGATACCACCATGTAAATGAGTAAATACTTTATCTTGAAAATGGTGCTCATTTAATTTAACTGCCTGTCTATTTGTCCAATGAAATGATATGCGTCCAAAATGAAAAATTATTATACATAGAAACATAGAATCTAGGAGCAGGAGTAGGCCATTCGGCCCGTCGAGCCTGCTCCACCATTCAATACGATCATGGCTGATCATTCAAATCCAGTACCCTGTCCCTGCTTTAATCCCCACAGTACACATATCCCACCCTACCCCCGTAACCCCACGTATTTAATTCCCCCTAACATATCCCATCCTATCCCCATAACCCCACATATTTAATCCCCCCCTAACACTAAGGGTCAATTTATCATAGCCAAATCAACCTAACCCACACATTTTTGGACTGTGGGAGGAAACCGGAGCACCCGGAGGAAACCCACGCAGACACGGGGAGAATGTGCAAACTCCACACAGACAGTCACCCGAGGTCAGATTCGAATCCGGGTCCCTGGCGCTGTGAGGCACCAGTGCTAACCACTATGCCACCGTGGTCGGAATACTTACAGCATTTTTTAACAACAGAAATTGAGTCCATATCAACGCACTACAAATCCAACCCCATTATGTCTCTTCCTTCTCCTTTTCCTCTTAAAGGCTTTCACCTATCCATTCCACCTTCAGTTAGGAAGAATGCCAAAGAATAGTTGAATTTACCTAACTGTCCATGAGCCAAGGCATTTACAGAGTTGACAAAAAATGTGAATATGTACTGCGCAGACGATTTTCACATTGCTGGCCAACATCTTTATATAGTCACTATAGAAAAGCATCTTTGTAATATCTGTTTTGAACTTGTTTTTCATTAATTTCCATTTATTTACTCTGGCTTATTGAAGTAATAATCGGGATTTGCTTTATCGATACCATTTAATATTTTAAATATTTCAATGGATTTCCTTTTACCGATCTGTTTTAGACTGGAGAGCAGAAACTTTTCATTCTTTCCTGATAGCTCATCTCCTGCACACTTGGAATCATTTGTTTTTTTGCTCTGTATAGTAATGCTAAATTGCGATCAGTATTAAAATACCCATATACAACTCCATAAATTTTCTACAACGTTGGACTCAGACAATTGATTCCCTCTAAACAGCACTGATATGTACTATTAGGTACCTTTCCATATTTATCAATTATGTCTTAGCTGAGTGGTTTAGCTCCATTCAGCAAATCTTTGCTGTTAGACAAGCTCTTTTGTTATGAAGGTTGCATTTACCCTGCTACTTTAGCATTGTTGCCAATTTGTCCTCCTATCTTCTCCAGGCCAGGCTCTACATACTTGTTAAGCATAGTCCCTTTTTTAAGTACGCAATTCTACAAATTTCCCATCTCTATTTCTTTTAAATCAATGCGAGATGCATCAACATAAGGGTAATTCTCCGTGAAGTATATTCTTTTTCGGTCCACAATCCCAATTATCACCATTGCCAATGCTAATCTGTTCATTGTTCATCTAATTACTGGAATCTAGTCAGCACAGATATATGCAAAGCTCGTTAAGCTTCAGTAAACTCTTCTATTGTAACTGAAAAAATTGTTTTTTTTTAGGGTTTGTATAATTATACTTTATTTATATGTTCTCTTAAAGCTGCAGTGTTCCACTATTAAATGTCTCTGTGAATAAATATGATCTAAAGAAGCCTATTTGAGAAATATTGCCCTTCAAATTGAATTTGTCTTAAAGCTATTTGATTTTTTTTCTACAGGGATCAAAACCAGTAACAAGTAATTTGTGTATAGATGTTGCTGACTTCTAGCCATGGGGTTATTAACCTTGCGACTGGTATGAACAAAGGAGGAAAGAGCAGAGGCCAGTGGCATCAGTACATTAACTGTGTGTTAATAACCTCAACTCACCCCCGTAGAAGAACTTTAAATGTCTTTAAATGTAATTTAGTCTAGAAAGGCATTTTGTTTTAAATCAGGCTTCTGTTGATCACTTTTGCATATGGAAGACATTTAATTGTGGACTTCTAAAGCTTTAGGCCAGTACCTTAATGTATCAAGACAAACTAGACTCGTGCCTCCCGCGGTGAGGCCTGTCATTATGGGCCCTGTTTATTCTCTGTCACTTTCAGTGTCTGTTTCTGTTTTGTAATGCTAAACAACTGCACATGGCACTCTCACTTCCTTTTGCTTGTAATTTCACCACCGCTCTGCTATGCATTAAAATGTCTATTTTGCAGATATCCGATCAGCACCACACAGACATGAGCCTGTTAGCTCAGTCACTATATCTGCTTGTTACTCAGCTATTGTGACACCACAGCTACAGCTGCGACGGCTCCCCTCTGTTACTGGCAAATTTTAATACGCTAAAAAATGTTGATTTGAAGCATACCTGGAAAAAAAACCCTGAAGATCACCAAAATGAATATATAGACGTAAATAAATAGCTTAGCACTGAGACCTTTTAGTCACACAAAGGAGTGGATAAATGAGAATAAAGTTCTTTTTTTATTCGTTCTTGGGATATGGGTGTTGCTGGCAAGGCTAGTATTTATTGCTCATCCCTAGTTGTCCTTGAGGAGGTGGTGGCGAGCCCCCTTCTTGACCCGTTGCAGTCCGTGTGGTAAAGGTACTCCCACTGTGCTGTTAGGTAGGGAGTTCCAGGATTTTGACCCAGCAACGATCTAAATACACGTGGAAACCCATTACTATGTTTAAGAGTCTGCAAGTCAAGCTACTGAGAAATCCATACAGTGTTCCCTGTAGAGACTTGCCTAAGTCCAGAATATTGGTAGAGCCAAGAATCAGAGACCCCTACCCCCACCCCCCCCCGCCAAGTATGTGCAGGTGTAGTGCTGGAGTTTAACCAGCTAAAGCCACACAGCTTAACAGCACAGTACACTTGGAAGCTTCCTACTGCTTATTCTCTAGGGCATTGAATAATTGGGTTATCTGGAACCAAGTGGAAAGAATTCCAGTCCCCAGTGACAGGTCTACCCTTGCAGGTTTTATTAGTCAGCTAGACTGGCTTATCAACAGTGTCATAGAGTACTCCAGACCTGCCTTGCTCAGGTATCAGATTAGCAGCTTAAGCACGTTTTGGTAAATTGCATTACAAATATTACATATGCGAGTATCAGGAAGACGTGTAATATTTTTACTGCATGTCAGTCATGTGAGATATTGCTTCAGCAGATTTCACATAAACGATTTGGACTTGGGAATCAGAAGTACAATTTCAAAATTTGTGGATGACACCCAATCGGGGGTATAGTTAATACCAAATAAGAGTGCAACAAAATACAAGAAGACATTAATAAACTTGCAGAATGGGCATGTAATTGGCAAATGAATCTCAATATAGTTAAGTGTGAGGTGGTGCATTTTGGTAGGAAGAATAAGGAGGCCACCTACTCCTTGAGAAATAAGAGTCTAAATGGGGTAGATGAGCAAAGGGATCTAGGGGTACAGATACACAAATCACTAAAAGTAGTGGTGCAGGTTAATAAGGCCATTAAAAAAGCAAACAAAGCACTCGGGTTCATTTCTAGAGGGATACATTTGAAAACAGAGAGGTCAGGTTAAACTTGTATAGAACCCTGGTTAGACCCCACTTAGAGTGCACAGTTCTGGTCTCCGTATTATAAAAGGAGATAGAGGCACTGAAGAAGGTGCAAAAAAGATTCATAACTATGATACCAGAACTGAGAGGTTATACCTATCAGGAAAGATTGAACAGGCTGAGGAAAGGAAGACTGAGGGGTGACCTGATAGATGCCTTTAAGATTATGATAGGGAAGACATAGAGAAGAACACTTGTGGGGGAGTCCAAAACTAATGGCCATCAATATAAGATAGTCACTAATAAATCCAATAGGGAATTTAGGAGAAACTTCTTCACCCAGAGAGTGGTAAGAATGTGGAATTCGCTACCACAAGAGAGTAGTTGAGGCAACTAGCATAGATGCATTTAAGGGGAAACTAGATAAACACACGAGGGAGAAAGGAATAGAAGGTTATACTGATAGGCTTAGATGAAGAGGGGTGAGAGGAGGCTCGTGTGGAGCATAAACACCGGCATGGACCAGTTGGGCTGAATGGCCTGGTTCTGTGCTGTGCATTCGATGTAATTTTCCAGGTCCTAGTCCAGCCATGAGCAATGCCATGGGAGATCTACTATCAGAGAGTTCATCAGTTCAACAAAACAAATGAAGTGATATAATAAGACCCTACATTCTGGAATTCTCTTCCAAAACCACTTTGGCCTGCTGCCTCTCTCCCTACCTCCAAAAACTCTCCTCTAAACTTAGCCCTTTAACCGTGATTTTATTCATCTCCCCTAATTCACAATTACTTGGGGCTGAATTTTGCCGGCGCTCAGAGTGCAGGTTTGGAGGCGGGCCCGCTGTCAAAATCGAAATGATTGACAGCAGGTTGGGAACCCGCTGCGATCCCGCTTCCATGTAAGTTTCCAAAGTGTCGGGTCTGCGATTTCAGAACAGATCCGACACCAAGCGGCAGGGGAGGCATTTAAGATAGTTAAATGCTTGTTAACTACAATTTTGCCAGCCTATTTCTATTTTACCACTTTTTTTACGAGGTTCCTGTCGTTCGGAGATCACGTCAGGTAAGTAGGTCGGGTTCTCTATGTCTCCCCATTGCTGTGAATAGGTGACAGCTGCAAAAGTGGTATGAAAGCTACCATTTCACAGCTGGTCACTTTCCAATGTCAGAAGCTTAAGCTTTCAGGAACTTGAAGACACTTTTGAGTTGTATGCAGTTTGGAAGTATTTGGAGTAAACTCTCTATCCACTGTCACCTCCTTGGAGCAAGCTCTCTCACCATTGACAGATCGCTTCTGTCATCTCAACTTCAGCTGCCATCTATTCCAGCAACATCGGTGCCCTTGAAAAAATCTCACCTTGGTCCTCTGAATCCCTCCACGATCGGCCCCAACACCAACATCACCAGGCATACCAACATCACCAACAACATCACCAACAACAACACCAACCTTCTCCGCAATCACCTGATGCTGCACAGGACACAGGGCATCAGCACCCGATAACATTGCTGCCCGGGAGGCCAGCAATGGCATCACCACGGCCAGATTTACTTCACTTGACGCTGTACACCCTGACTGCCACATGATGTGCCAGGTTGACACCACCCCACACCAGCACCATAAAGCATCCCTATAATGTCCAAGCCATTCCTTTCACACTCATCACAAATCGGGGGGGGGGGGGGGGGGTGGAGTTACGTCTCAACATTCACTGGAACTCACTAAGACACTTCTAAAGGTGAGCACAGATCTGTCCAATAAGGTAAAGTGTTGAAAATATAGATTTCAATGTTTGACAACACATTAACAGAAACTTCACATGAACATTGGCTAAACCACTCATGTGCCTACCCTTGTGTGTTGTTAATTGGTATGCTTGCAGTAGGATGAGGGTGAGTGTGAGGGGTGGCTAGTGAGATGGGGAAGTGATAATGTAGATAGAGAGGGATGGGTGGTGGTGCAAGGTAAGTTGGTGTGAGTAAAGATGTGCAGGAGTAGGGTAGGGAAGGCAGAGTGATGTGGATGTGATGAGTGGCACAGCAGGATGAGGCGGAGTGTGGCTTGGCAGTAACGTTTCGTGATCTGCACAAATCATTGAATGGCTTGCGCCACTGCAGCCTGGTTCTCCTGATGATATTCCTGCTTTTGACCTCCTGTGCAATGTGCAACCAGGCTGCGTTGGTGTCCTGGGAAGGTCTCTTCCACCCATGGGAAGGGAACAGAATGTCCCTGCGTGCTGTGACCCCCTCCATGCGAGAGCCTGGGTGCAGCCGTCCACCTTTGTGCCGTGCTTGTCAGTGTTTGCAGCACCTCAATGCTGCAGAACACTGACAGCACAACTGTCAAAATGAATGTGGACATGGCCCCTTTAAGGAAACCGGCTGATGACGTGTCATCAAATGACGTCATCAGACCCGCTTACTTTTAATTGGCCGGGAAACGCGTAGGGCGGGCTTAACAAGCTCAATCTACGTAAAATCACTTGGAGAGAGCGGGCTCGAGCCGGGAGTGGGATCAGGACCCGCCACCCACCTCTCCCGCCGCGATCCCGCCTCTGCTGGCGAAATCACGGCCTTGGTGTCTACAGAAACACCTGGGATATCTAATTACAGGAAAGGTGTCACATTTGTGTATTGTTTACCTTGTTCTTTTCTTTCTCTTGTGTAATTTGTGTCTCTAATTGTCACTTGATTTTAGAGTATTCTGCACACAAACATTTATTGGCTCTCATTTCGCCCCTCACCAGGGCATATTACTTTGGCTCCCTTTTTCTTATCCTTTTAATTTTCCCCTTAACATTAAAATAACTCATCTTTCAGTGGATGTGAGAGTAAGGCTGAATCCCTTTGTGCCTTCTCAGACTCTCTGCTATGTCATTTAGTTGATGATAAATGTATTGGTGGTCGAGACAGATGAGCTGTTTTGTTTTACCCTGAGATGGGTGGCCCACTATGAGTCCCAGCTGCAACCTGACAAAACTCATTACATGTAAGGCTGGTCAGTTTAAGCAACTGCCACAGCTAAGCCTAAATTAATCATCGCAGTGTGAAGTGAGTGCCTTAGCAACGGGAGTGCTTAATTTGTGGAATATTATAGCTGATCAGCTCCGGGGCTACTATAGGTCATTCAATACTGGCTAACAGAGTCTATGGTCATCTTGATGAGAAAACAATAAGGAAGTGCCCCGTAATTTAAAAAAAATTGTAATGGCTATTGCTAGCCAAACGACACAGCTGAAGAAGGAAGCACGCAGGGTTGGTTTTGAACTCTCACCCTTTTGTTAGCGGTCTACTGATTGTCATTTAATAAGACAGCACAGACCAGCCTTCCTTATATTCTCAATGAAAGGGAGTGTTGGCTATTCATAAGCTCTGTTCAAAATTGCACTGAGGTTCGGGGCCAATTGTAAATCAATCATCAAAAAATTGTAATGTTTCCTACACACTATATATTCAAACAACCCCCTTCTTGTACTGTATGTACATTCTCATCTTTAGCGTTACAATATAATATTGCACAGTACTAGAATAGTATTACATATTGGGATAGTATATTATAGTGAGACAGACGCCATATTAATACTGACATAATACTATTCTAATACCATGTATAGCAACAAAAATATGCATGATTGTAATATGAGGTTTAATCGAGTCCAGTTTTTTTTTATAAGGATCACACCACAACAAGGAATTAGGGTTAATGCTGTGTTTGTTTTGGTAATAAATGTTATACCTTTCCCTTCTCTCTGCATCTTCACTGACTAGTCATTTATTCAATCAGACACTTGGAGAATTTAACTAACTTCATCTTTGTAATTTTTTTCAATGTTTTGGGTCTCAGCTGTTCTGCATTACATGTGACTTTTATAAATCCCTGAACAAATTAGTGTAATGTGCATTTGTGTCCATTATTTTGACATCTACAGTAATTTGATAGCTTTCCTCAGCAAATACTGTAATTTATTTGAATGGGACATGACAGCTTTAGCCAGAGGGACGATGCAATGACTTATATTTAGTTAATTAACATGGGATTATAAACAAACCCTTGTCTCCTTCCAACTACAGCTAAGTCGGCACATTTGATTTGTCTGCAGACAAAGACGACTTCAAAAGCAAGAGAGCCTGAAGCTGTCCGTGTCACATGCTGAGTCTTTTGTTTCAACATGTTCCTCCTACCATCTCTCCAGTGAAGAGAGCAGGAGCACCAGTCCGTATCATATCAGCTGTTCCTGACAACTGCGGAGCCAAATGTCAATCATTTCTCTCAGACAGGTTTATTAACTCAGAAAAGGTTAATATGCAAAATCAATTTTACAGATTTAGAGCATGATAAATTCCAAAACACGTCTAGTGCAGAAGCAACGGCCAATCGCTGCTGTATGTGTGAGACTATTAGCAGATTAAGTAGAATTTAAAACAAACAAGTACGATGTGGTTTGGGGAATTCAATGAGTCAAGCAGAGTAAAGGTAAAGTCTGTACCATTTACATTCCACTTGAACCTCATTATTGCCACTCATGGAGCTTGAACACAAACACTTCTTTTCAGCAGTGGTTTTACTGAGATTTAAACACTTAATATGTTATAAAGGCAAGTTTGTGGCAATAGGGATTGTTATTATGAGGTTCCCCTATGTGATTAATACAGGGGCAAGCGCTGAACCAAATTGAAAGTTTGAATGGTCTGAATTTGGCAACTCACAAATTATCACTTGTCACTTTTTTTTATGTTTCTGGTCTCAGCTGTTTTGCATTACATGTGACTTTTAGAAATCCTTGAACAAATTGTTGGAATATGCATTTGTGCCGATACAATAATGTGATAGCTTTCCTCAGTAAATACTGTAATTCATTTGAATGCAGTATAGGACCCTCAAAGAAATAGTGCACATGGGCAGAAAGGAATTGAATGATTCACACAGTTTAGCAATTCAAGTCTTTTTGGAGGCAGCACCTCAGCAGTCTCATCTGCAGCAACATGCACAATGGCCAACTCATGATCATATTTAGAATGCTCAACACTCGCCTGGATTGGTACAGCTACAACAGCACTCAAGAAGCTTGGCACTATCTAGGACAGAACATACTCCTGCCATTGAACTCAATATCCACTCTCTCCACCAACAGTAGACTGTGGCTGCAGTAAGTACTATCTACAGGATGCACTGCAGCAAGTCACCAAGCTTACTTTGACAGCACCTCCAGCCCTCTATCACTGAGAAGGACAAGAGCAACAATGTACTGGGGAACACCATTGCCTGCAAATTCCCCTCCAAGTCACATACCATCCTGACTTCGACATATACAATCCGTCATCATTGCTGGTCAAAATCCTGGAATTCCCTAGCTAACACCATGAGGGGAACACCATCACCACAAGCAATGCAAAAGTTCAAGCAGTAGAGATGGACAATAAATGTGGCTTTGCCAGTATCGCCCACATCCCAAGGACAAAGATTTTAAAAATCGTAGATACTGCACGCTACATAAGCGCCACAAATTTCATTCATACAAAGCAGGCAACTACAGCAGAAGGGAACACATATTCCAGTCATGCATCAGCATTATGAAAAGCAGTCCAGCAGACCACAGGAACATGACTGATATTGCAATTCCAAAGGGCCAACTCTGGTCCTACCCACTGGAGAGTGAGGGCCCTCCACAGTGAACAAGCTAGCACAACTCACTCCTAGCTGAAAAAATCTGCACCCCCCTCCTCTGTGTGGAAGTGCAGTGCTCCCCACCACGATCAGTTGACTGAAGAACATGTAGGAGATAACGCAATTGGAATGAGTGATGTTCAGGCTCCACCTGGAATTGGAGAACTACCAGGTAGTCTGAGGCCCATTCTTGGAGGCTAACTCTACATAAATCATTCCTCCAGCATAGCAAGTCCAAAGATGTACGGGTTAGGTTGATTTGGCTATGATAAATTGACCCTTAGTGTTAGGGGGATTAAATACTTGGGGTTACGGGGATAGGGTGGGATATGTGTCGGTGCAGGCTCGATGGGCCGAAATGGCCTCTATCTGCACTGTGGGGATTCTGTGATTCTGTGATTCTGTGAGCAATGTATCCACTGACCATGAAGGGCAATGGCCCCAACCAACATAACTACTCTGCAGGGCTTTCCCCTGCTACCCAACCCCACTCCCCCCCCCCTTCTCCCCCAGCCTAACTAATTTCCAAAAATGAAGAACAAATAAGTTACCTCAATTCCTTGACCCACATTATCCCCAGCACATGCAATCATGTCAGGAAAGTTGGATGTATCAATGCACTCCCCTCATAAGTACCATGCAATCAAAATGTACAATTACTTCAAAGAATATATGTGAATGTATATTCAATAAAAAATTTACAACAAAAATATTTTGTCAATAAAAGGTATTACTTGTCTTTAAAAGATAATTAGTGTCATATTTGGTGGAACATCTGATTCCTCTTGGTCTGGAGACACGGTATGAGTCCAATCCCTGCAAGTCTTGGGAGAAAGGTCAAGGTTTCCTAGCAACTCGGGAGACTGCTGTATTGGTTCGGATTATTGCAATCCAGTCCACTTTCAGTTTTATAAGACTTGCTCATTGTCAGTTAAAAGATATAGGGGGAAAAATTCAGTTGGTTGGACCTCCCATTAACGCCTTAAGAGGGCGCAAATGGGGGGCAAAGCAGCTAGCGCCCTGGCGCGGCGATGTTTGCGCCGCTCGCAAAATTAACTAGACATTTTGCGGCGGCGCTAAACACTACTGCCACGATCTCCTGCGCCGGCAGATCGTGACGTCAGTCGAGTGCGCAACGCCCCGGTATCGCCCCGGAGCGGATATTGAGTGGCGCCCCCTGCCTTACCGCCTGACGCTAGCAACGACAGGTTGAGGGGAGCATTTTGCAGTCATGAAGGGACTGGGGAGCGCTATTTAAAGGCGACTGCTTCCTGCCTTTTATTGTTGGTGCCATTTTTGAACCACGCATTCTGAGAGAGAGAGAGAGAGAGAGACTTCTGGAGAGATTCAACACTGTGTGAAGGAGTTTTGGGTACTGAGCAGCACTTTGCAGGTTCATTTTGATTTGCCATTCCTTGTATCGATTTAGAAGAGATTGTGGGGGCTGCACTCTGAGCTCTTTGCCTGGTACTCTCTATTGTTCTTTCCAGCAGATTTGATGTGCAGGTCTCTCCAGGCCGAGATTCAAGGCTGCAATGAGCAGGATGTGGATGGAAAGCAAGATCAACCATCCCCTTTAAGAACTGGCCCGTGCCATTGTGTGTGTGTTCCATTGCTGACTGACATCACATGAGCTTCGCCAGCGCTCTGAGGTAGCGCCTCGCTCCTCGGCCTTTGCGCCTTAAGACAGGTGTGAAGCACCTGATTTAGCGCTCCAATCACCTCCAGGGGCGATAAAAGTCAAGTTTGCAGTCGGTGGCGATAATTAGCGCCAGGCGCTAATCTTTGCGCCCGGCCGATAATTGCGCCCCAAATGGGGCGATACTGAATTTCTCCCCCATAATCTATTCTGCTGCACTCACTCTGAAAAACAAACATGACTCCATTTCGGATTGAGAACTATCTCACTTATTTGAGAAAATCTCTAATTTCTAAAATATTCTGATGTTGATTTTTCTTTTTACTCTTTATCTTCTGCTCTTCTCTCACTCTTTTTTCCTTGATTTTTTTCCTGCACTTAATATTTTTCTTTCCATCTATTGCTCATAAGGGCCTAATTTCCACCCAGTCCCTCTTTCCATTTGGAATGTAGATTTGTGCAACGCCAAGGTTTATACTCTGCTTTTATTGGCCAACAAGATGCGTCCTTTTTAACAAGCCTATGAATGCATGACACTGGTCACTACTGAAGCTGACCTCTGGAATGTAGAGAAAGCATTTCATTCACTGTGTGACTAAAGTTTAAGGTCTTCAGGTTCATTCTGTTTCTTCTTTCCCATATTTCTCTTCTTCCTTCTCTCTGTTTTATTTTAACTTTTTTTTCTAGTGAATATACTTTTGTCTACCTATTTTAACCTTCACTTTTCCGAAGTTTAAAATCCTTCTTGCCCCCCTGTTCCCATGATCCATTTTGGCGATGACAGCAATTTTGAAAAATTGGCATTTGATTAATTTTAAAATGGCTCAGAAGACTATTTCCTTTCAGTCAATCAAATGGGAAAGAACTTAAGATTGTTATGGTTAGGCCCATGACATAATGGATGGATCGAAAACGGAAAGGTCCAAATACAGAAGAAATGATAAGGACATGCAGAGGAGAAAATACCCCATTGGTGACCCCCAGTACCCCCAAGCTGTTGTGAAATAAGCGACCTGCAATTCCACGAAGAGGAGGAATTAGACAGCCAATGCTGTTGTAGGTGTGGCAGAGGATAGTAGAAGTGTGGAACTCTCTCCCACAAAAAGCAATAGATGCTAGTTCAGTTAATAATTTAAAATCTGAGATCAATACGTTTTTGCAAGCCAAGCGTGTCAAGGGCTGTGGAGCCAAATGGATGGATGGAATAAGATTCAGATCAGCCATGATCTCATTGAATGGTGGAACAGGCTGGAGGGGCTGAATGGCCTACTCCTGTTCCTATGTTCCTAATGCCCCCTCCCCCCTGAGGGGAAAGTTGCCCAGCTGCCCTCTCTCCAACTGAGGAGAAAATGGCACACTGGAAGTAACCCAAGATGAGGAGAAAAATCACACCCCTGGAACCATCTCCTTGCTGACTACAATATCATGCAGGACACTTCCTGGTGTCTATGTCTCTTTCACTTACCAACCCCTTTTCCTCCTCACCCTCTTCCCTCTGTTCTCCCCCTCCTATACTCCTCTCCCCCCTCCACGCTTCTTTCCTCTCAATTAACTTAGCTTCCTTCCCCTCTTTTCCTGCTCACTTCCTCTCCTCATCTCTCACTCTCCCCATCCTCCCATCTCTCTCTCTCTCCCTTTTCCCAACCCCTCAATCTGTCGGCCTCCTCTCCCTCTCCCCCCTCCTCTCTTCTCTTTTCCCCCTCAACTCAACCCAGTCTTTCTTCACCTATCCTCACTCACTCCTGTCCTCTCTCTGGCTTTCTCTTCTTCTCTCACCCTCTCCTCTTACCCCTTCCCATCTGCCTCCTCTCCTCTCTCTCACGGTACTCCAATGATCCCCTCGCCCTGTAACCCTGCTTGAGCCGAAGAGTGCCCTTAGTCTTGACTCCTCGTGTTCGCTGCCACAGGAGATCAACTAGTCCAAATCAAGTCTTGCGTATAACGTGCACTTCCTGTAAGTGTCACACCTACTAAATATTAAATATTCAAACCCTGATGCTGCTTACTAGAAATGTATCAACAAATAAAATAAACCTTTGTGTGTTAACACCAGTGAATCAAGTGACTTTGTATTAGATGGGCTTGTTTGATGCTAGCTGAATTACTTTGATTTGATTTAAGAATGGCATCAAACAAGCTCCTTTACGCCATTAACAGATAACTCTACAAAAATCATCAGGAAATGCTTGGGTGTTCTGGAATTCTATGATAATGAGTGGAGGATGATGTAAAGAGTATGATAATAGACATGTCTTGCTTAGGCAATAATAAATGAAAAGAAAAGCGCCATGTGGTTTTACCACACCAGTGATTATTTTGTCATGAGACAAACTGGAGACAGAACACTGGCTGTAAAAAACGTCAGTCTCCACCCATCAAGTAGATCATCATTGTAATTCGATCCTCCACTCTGTTCTTCAAGTACACAGCAATCACCATTTTAAAATAATACTTTTCTTTTGTCCAAGTCGCGATCTATGAAACTAAAGAGTTGTCAAAAAAAATTGAAACCTATCGTGACCATTATTCAAATCAACAGAGATGAATGAGGCACACAGGTAAAATCTAAAACACAGTTCTGGGTGATCGTACCGGGGTTGGGAGGGGAGGTGGTGGGGGGTGGGGGGGGACATTGCAATGCTCTGATAGTCACAGCATTGAGAGTAGTTTAACATTGAGCAAAAGTAAAACACTGACACGAACCAAACACACTTAACTTGCTTAAATAACATTGTAGATATTGATGGCAGCACTGTTAAAAAGAATAGACAGTTCAGGACTATCTGCCCTTACATCAAAGAAATCAAAAAATGTCAATACTTTTAAATTTATAATTTTTAATTAATTTTTTTAATGTTTATTTGTCAGTATAGGCCACTATGGTACTGGTTTAATCTGACTTTAAAGTTTATCAAAGGAATCACGACTTGACAACAGCACCACTCAGAGTGCCTCTGGCATATGCCGTCAGACCAAAAGGATATGTGAACAAAAGCACGACTTCCGATCTGTCAATGTTCCAGTGAATAATTCAGCCCATATTCCTACATTTCAAAGCACTGTACACACTTTGATGAATAAGTGACAGACCATGTGGACAGACTGATTGAGGCCACCAAACATTTCAGTTTTTCAACTACCCTGAAGGCAAATGGAGACAATCTTTTATTTCTGGATGTAACATTGCTCTTATTCCTTAGAATTTTCTTTTCAAATTTAACCGTAGTCTTGTCCAGCACAAATATCATCTACTGCACTAAAAAAAAACCAGAGCAGCCCTGCATTTAAAGATTGATGTGTGATATGACAACATTTATACTGAAAATTAATTGGTCTCCCAAGCTGTTACATAGGCAGAATCAAGACCAAGTGTAGTCTTCAGGTGAAATGGGGTTAGAGTATAGGATAATTAGATCAAGGTGTACAGGTGTAATTCAGTCCTCATTTTAAAGTACATTTCCCTCTGGCTCCCTTATCATCGCTTGTACCCCTTGTCCGCTGACAACCCAGACTAGTCAAACAATAGCCTGACAGCCGTACTCGCAGTCAAGTGGGACTGGACCTAGGGAGTCCTCAACATTGACTCATGAAGACTCGTATCTTCAGGTCAAACCAGGTCTTAACATCCCTTGTGGCCCTTTACCCTCCAACATCCGCCCTGCCCATTTAACATCCTCCTTGAAGATAGGTTTAAAGTTGGTTCCCGGCACTAATCTGGGAACGAGGACATTGTTTTTAAAGAACTGATAGCACGCTCAATGAATATTAGTGCTAAAAGCATTCAAAAACAAATAGCTGGTTCTCAGATTCGAGACAGAGTCATCCCACCTCCTGGAGTGGGCTACAGATTGGTGAAGAGGTGGAAAAGTGCTCTGCGGGCAACAGAATGCAGCTGGCGAAAGGCAAAGCTGCTACAAATTTCATTTGAAAGTGAGAAAAGGCCGCAAAGTTAGCTCAGCATCAAAAGGCTAAGGGCAAGTGATCTTGCCCAAAGGGACAAAAGCAGGCAGGGAAAAGAGGCTGCAAACCAGTGGTGCAGTAGACAAAGGGGTCTCGATGTCTCAACATTTAGCCTGGGAGATTGGATGCAAGAGGCTGAACGGTGGAAAGAATGTAAAAGAGGAAGACAATGCAAATAAACTTCTAAAACACGTATTCAATTAAAAATATAACTTACCTGAAGAGAAGGCAACATGGCAGACCGACTCTGGAATTTTTCAAAAAGAGTGCGCAGAACCACCCAGTGCCCAGAGCGGGTACTGACGTGGAAAATTTCAAAATTGCAGAGCCACCAAGTGGCCAGATGCTGTAGTTGCATTGGCCTGGAACTTGCAGTCGGAGGCTTGCCGCCCGCCTAAGCCTCCGAACCACAAGAAAACTCTGTACTTAACTTGTGTCTCCGGAGCTTTGAACTCTTGCGGTCCTGGGCCTGCAGGTCTACGCCTGCGTAAAGGCCCACGTATCCCAGAGGCGCAGGCGGTTCGCAAGCGTCCCTGGAGTCACATGTGCCAGGCCAACCAGTGACAAAGGGGGATTCCCATTAAGCTTATGGGGATTCCATTTACGTACGGAATCCCCATAAACATAATAGAAATCACCTAATAAATACAATTTCACAACACTGAAATAAAAACTCGCTCGAGTTTAGAAGAATGAGAGGGGATCTCATTGAAACTTATAAAATTCTAACAGGACTAGACAGACTAGATGCAGGAAGGATGTTCCTGATGGCCGGGGAGTCCAGAACCAGGGGTCACAGTCTAAGGATAAGGGGTAAGCCATTTAGGACTGAGATGAGGAGGAATTTCTTCACCCAGAGAGTGGTGAACCTGTGCAATTCTCTACCACAGAAGACAGTTGAGTCCAATTCATTAAATATATTCAAGAAGGAGTTAGATATATTTCTTCAGGCTAAGGGGATCAAGGGATATGGGGAGAAAGCAGGGACAGGGTACTGAATTTGGATGATCAGCCATGATCGCATTGAATGGCGGAGCAGGCGCGAGGGGCCGACTCCTGCTCCTATCTTCTATGTTTCTATGTTTCGATAAATGATCACAGGTTCAAAATTAATTAAGATACCATTTAATTAAACATTTAAAATAAAAAATTTAATTTTTTGAAAAATAAATGTAAACATTTTTAACCAAGGCAAAATTGACCTAGCCTAATTTTAAATGTAAGTTAATGTTTAAATAATTTAAAAAAAATTATTCTACCATTTATTTTAACCCTTACGCCTTCTTTTACCAGGCGTAAGGGTTTGGTGGGTATTCGCTGGGCAGTAGTTGGGCAAATGGCCAACTCTGTGCCAGCGAAGGTGAATTTACAGCGGATGGGTACGAATAGTCAAGGAGAAACTTGACAGATCGCAAGTTCCGGGTTTCTGCGCCTGCACATCGCCCGTGGAAACCCGGAACTTACGTGGCACTTACGACAGCGTACGGTGTGCGTACGCTGTCATCGGCCCCGTAAAATCCGGGCCAATGCGTACAACAACAATTCTGACTTCTAACATGGGAATTTATCGTGGCAAAAGTTGACCCATGTGTGAAAAGGGTGGCTAAAAAACATGCACACTGGAAGTGAGATGTTGTAGATAGGACGTGTGCACAGAATAAGATTGTAATTTCATATATTTATCTATACATCAGCTCAGCAGCGACGACGGGGCCGAATGCATTCACCCCACTGTTGTTGGTTCTGAACAAGCCTGGCCGTTTCAGTCTTCTGTAACCCTTTCTGTGACAAGTCACACTTGGCATTGTCTATCCAGTGCTTCCTTGGTCTTCCTCAGCTTCTTGTTCCGTGTACCTCTGTGTGCAGGGCCATGAAAGGAAACATGCCCAAACCATCGCAGTCGTCTTTCTGGGATCTTCTGTACAAGTGTTGTTTCTTGTTCAAGCCATGTTCGTATTGTATCATTCTTCATTCTTTCCATCCTGGATATCCCAGTATTCCTCTCAACCAACTCCTCTCTGCTGTTAGCAGCTTTTGCTCGTCAACTTTTCTCATGTTCCAGCACTCAGATCTGTCTAATAATATGGGAATAACCATCGCTTCATAAACTCTTTGTTTTTCCCAAAATATCTTCAGCCTTCCCTCTCCTGATTAATCTTCCAAAAGCAGCAGAAGCAAGTCCAAGATATATAACTATATTTCCAGACACATTTTATCTTTCTCTGTTCTATAGATTTTTTCAAGCCTTTAGGTAGGTAAAACCTTGTGATTTAAGGCCCCACCATTGCAACTCCAGCTTTCCTGCCGCATTTACTTTACCAAAGAGTTGCCACAGGCAGTCCTTGTCATTGGTATCAGCATGACATAAATGATCTGCATCTGGGCACCATGTACACCAACAAAAGAGGCAGTTTCTATGGCTACCTCCAGTGTCACTGGTAACAGCAAGGGATGGAGGCGGCAATGATTTCTGACTGCCAGCAGGCCGAGCAGCTCAGCTCAGTTCATACAGGTAAGCAAAATGGTGCATATCTCCCCCACGTCATTATGGCAAGTGCAGCGCTAGATCTAGAATCACAAACCTGCTCGCATCCAATCTTGCCCAAGTGCAAATTGTCTTGATACTGTTCCAGCTGCCATAAATCGTCTCACAGCATCTGGGAATCAATGTGGTTGTTCAATATAAATGCACTATTAGAGAGCTCAAGTGTGAATATAAGTTGAAACTCGTGAAAGCGGTGGCTTTTTCAGTGCCAGTGACTGGCAGTGTAAAACCTGTGGTGATGTGAACTGGGCGAGAAGATCGGAGTGCAACATGTGCAACACTCCAAAGTATTCCAAACTAGAAGAAAGGACTGGATACGGAGGTGGATTTAATGAAAGGGAAACCTTAATGAGGTGCCCACTAGTTTCTGCCTGAAATAAACAGAGCACTTAAGAAACTATAGCCGGCAACTTTGAAATTGACATTAATGCAGATGGATAATGGTTATCGCTTTTTGGCCGATATAAGTGACTGCCCGTTTTAAACGTGGACATTTTAAGTGGTGGGGACTGTAATGGCTTTGTGCAAGACTGCACATAGAGTCATGTTGTTTCAATCTGTAACCCCAGACCAGTGAGAATCCTCTTACTCTGTAAAAACAATAATGTGGCACTTTCATGCTTGTTCTTGGGGGGAGGTGAAATTTCTTGATCAAGCAAATAAGACATCAGATATTTGTTTAATAAACCTATGAAGCGCTGATTGACTTATGTTACTGATGTATCCAGTGGCAGCCTAGAATAATTGCGAAACAGAAAGTTAAGGACACTGCTGACCTTGACAAGCACTAGCCTGTGGAAGAGTTTGTCCGCAGCTCATTTCGAACTCTGTTATGACCTCTCGTGAATGATGGCCTCCAGAGTCACTGCTGCTCTGACAAATCAATTTTATGTGCCCCTCTGTCTATAACTGCAGCTATGAGAGTACTTGAATTGGGGCAAAGAGCACCACTGGTCCAGCCAGTGTCTTGCGATCATAGGTGAGAAATTGCAGGGCCTAAACAATTGCCCCGAAGGCGACTGATTATCTGAGTGATGAACGGCATAAAAACAAAAGTAGACAAGATCAAATGTACCAAAAAACCTTCATCTGCTCACACCAACCTTCTTGCCGGGTCCCTTCAAACCTACTTCTGTAAACTGCACGGCCCTAGCAACACCTAAGCACCTACTTTCTATGGAACAGTGCAATGCCAGCACGGTTGCTGGGAAATTGCACGCACAACAGAATTACATTATTTCATAGGCATAGATCCAGCACCCTTGAAAATCGCTATCGAGAACTTGAAAGTGGTACAAAATGGCAGAGATCTGGCGCCACAGATCGCCATCTGTTTTTCTTAGTAGTTACGCCAACTTTATGTCCAATTATCAAACATAGCTGATCAAAAATTCGACCACAGTGTCTCTTGGCAGGCGAATCAACTGTGTGGAGTATTACAGCTGAGCCTTTCCTCAGTAGCCTTGCACACACCTGCACTTTTCAAAAGTGGTCACGGGATGGTGATGAGCAGTGGGATTCTCTTATTCAGGGGTGCTAAGGTGAATTGCGGAACCCTGAGGTCAACTAACTTAGCTCCAAACTTAGAAGTTTCCTGTTTTGTATGTCTCATTTTCACACTGGCCAGTGCATTTTCCAAACAAACCAGCAAGAAATGCCAAGCACAATTGCTACACCGAAATAACATAATGAAATCGACACTTTGGTTCGGCATTGCTTCTGCTGGCATAGTTAAGACTGGTAAAGCATCAGTGGACCGACACTCAAATTGCATTAGCAAGCTTACATTCAAATTTTAGTGCCACCTTTAGAGTAACATGAATGTGGCTAAATAAAAAAGGTATAACAGGAGCAATAATTGCTGTTGTCTATAATGCAAACCTTAAACTTCTGTACAATTATATTCCATTTACTTTCCCTTCAATCTTTGTAAGTTATTAAGCCAAATTCTAACTTGATTGAAGTATAATGATGTTTGTGCTTGATTACATAGGATTACATAGGATTCCATAGGATATACGGCACAGAAACCGACCATTCAGCCCAACCAGTCCATGCCGGCGTTTATGCTCCACTCGAGCCTCCTCCCGTCTTTCCTCATCTAAATCTATCAGCATAACCCTCTATTCCCTTCTCCTTCATATGTTTGTCCAGCCTCCCCTTAAATGCATCTATAGTATTCGCTTCAACCACTCCCTGTGGTAGCGAGTTCCACATTCTCACCATTCTCTGGGTAAAGAAGTTTCTTCTGAATTCCCTCTTGGATTTCTTGGTGACTATCTTATATTGATGGCCTCTAGTTATGCTCTTCCCCACAAGTGGAAACATTCTCTCTGTATCCACTCTATCAAAACCTTTCATAATTTTAAAGACCTCTATGAGGTCACCCCTCAGCCTTTTTTCAAGAGAAAAGAGACCCAGCCGGTTCATCCTTTCCTGATATGTATACCCTCGTATTTCTAGAATCATCCTTGTAAATCTTCTCTGCACCCTCTCCAGTGCCTCGATATCCTTATTATTTCATACTTGCCTTCTAATCTGCTATTTGAACTTTATTACGCTAGTCATTTAATTAGGCTATTTTCTAAATGAACTTTGATATCACAGATCTGGCAGGTTGAGTTGAAACTTTAACTTCCATTACACATGAATGTACAAGTGCGTAAAATATTTACTGCATCAGGCTGTTTACTAGTAGTAACTCTTTAACAAGAGTACACCATGATCTCTGGTGGGCATGGTTTATATGTATTTAAGTTCTGTCATTATATCTGGATAACCTTTTTTTCCAAATGTTATATTTTATTGCAACAATCTACTTCTAAGCGAGTCTGAGTTCTACCTTTCTAACTATTATGCGTGTTAATCTGCAGTGAGAACAGATAAACCTCACTAGTCAACTGATGGAAGATTTGTATAAAATGTACAACTTGTTTTTTCATGCGTTCCTGCTGGGATTTTGAGAATAATAATGCACAGTGGAAGAAATAAAGAAAGTATTGAGGAAATTAATGAATGAGACAGTGAGAATTCATCGTATGTTTCAGCAAACTCCGTTCTGTTTTGATACGAAGCAACCCAAATCCTAAAATGGGCCCTGATCTACCAAAACCTAAGTAAACGTGCTTGATTAAGGAAAAGTATAAATTTTAGGGACATTACGTGCGATAGGAGCACGACGTACCTTATTGATTCAGTTGGTCGAATTAGCCACACAGGTAACGCATGGGGGCGATTTTGACCCTAATTGCTCAGCAGAAACCTGGCGGGTGGGCAGTTAGAAATCGCTCTGGCTTTTACCTGCCCGAAAGCCGTCATGATCGCAACATCTGCAATTTCAACCTGCTCTCCTGAGCAGGCAGCAAGGAGCCAACAGGGTCCTTCTTTATGTTTGCTTGTTGCGGCCCGATGACATCATTGAGACCAATGTTTCCGTTCATTTTTTGGGGGGGGGTGCAGCCTTTAAGGGGCTGCGCGGCCCATTCAAAATAACGCACATGCGCAAGTTTTTCCTTTTTTTTTATTTGCTTGTGGGATGTGGGCGTCGCTGGCAAGGCCAGCATTTATTGCCCATCCCTAATTGCCCTTGAGAAGGTGGTGGTGAGCCGCCTTCTTGAACCGCTGCAGTCCGTGTGGTGAAGGTACTCCCACAGTGCTGTTAGGGAGAGAGTTCCAGGATTTTGACCCAGCGGCGATGAAGGATCGGCGATATATTTCCAAGTCAGGATGGTGTGTGACTTGGAGGGGAACTTGGAGGTGGTGGTGTTCCCATGCGCCTGCTGCCCTTGTCCTTCTCGGTGGAAGAGGTCACGGGTTTGGGAGGTGCTGCCGAAGAAGCCTTGGCGAGTTGCTGCAGTGCATCTTGTAGATGGTACACACTGCAGCCACGGTGCGCCGGTGGTGGAGGGAGTGAATGTTTAAGGTGGTGGATGGGGTGCCAATAAAGCGGGCTGCTTTGTCCTGGATGGTGTCGAGCTTCTTGAGTGTTGTTGGAGCTGCACTGATCCAGGCAAGTGGAGAGTATTCCATCACACTCCTAACATGTGCCTTGTAGATGGTGGAAAGGCTTTGGGGAGTCAGGAGGTGAGACACTCGCCGCAGAATACCCAGCCTCTGACCTGCTCTTGTTGCCACAGTATTTATGTGGCTGGTCCAGTTAAGTTTCTGGTCAATGGTGACCCCCCAGGATGTTGATGATGGGTGATTTGGCGATGGTAATGCCATTTAAAAGCCAGTGAGCCGGCTGCGCATGAGCTGCAGAGCGTTGCGTGGCCGCGCAGCTTAAAGGGAACATTGATTGAGGCGGGGCTGTCATTTTAACTCAGGCCTGAGCGGGGGTTCAAATCGGGGCCCATGTTCTTTATGAAATGAGCAAACGGGCATGGTTCCGAGTCAGTAGTTAAAGGAGGGTTTTGGTGGAGGTGTTCTATTCTACCTCTCAGCACTGCTGTCAACGCGCCCACTCAGTTTTCAAAATGATCGGCAGTCAACTGCTTCAAAGCTTTCAGTAACACATGGGGAAACTACAGCGGAAATTCAGTTTACAAAAACAACAAGCTGACTCGTCTGAAAACAAACTAAACACATGAGCTGAACAAATACATTCACACTTGATCTAAGTAGCTGACATTCTCCAAGGGGATCCCCTTGACTAGAGTTACTGGAATGTGTCTGTTTTCCTTTACATTCATTACATTGAGAACCCACAGGTCTGGTAAAAGCAGTCCTTTGATTCTGACAGGTACTTTTGTTGTTGAGATAAGACAATTTATTTTCACCAGCAATTAGCTTTCAAAATATTAAACCCTACAGTTAACTCGCCTTTTAATCATTAGATTATTTCTGTTTATTTTACATTTAAAAAGTGACTTGAAAGAAGTGCCCACCAGATTCCTTGTTCCATTTACCCCATCGCCCCAGCAGTCTTCTTCGGTTGCTTCCATTTCCAGCCACTAGATGGCAATGCCAAACTATGAAAAGGCAAAACATAAATGAATAAACTTCTGACAGCAGCCCAGATGCTCGGGCATTGCCAGCAGATGGAGAATATGACGCAGCAAATGACAATTTTAGGGGAGGAATACAAGAGAAAATGTTGACGGATGAATGTAAGCCAAAACAACAATCGGTCCACGGCATTAAAAAAGGTTCTGACCAACATTGTAAAAAACACTAAAGTGAATGCTTTCCATCAATTCAAGTTACACAGCAGATTTTGCGAGTGGTTTTTACACGCAAGATATTTTTTCCACTGAGACGCAATAACGCTTTGTTGCAAAGTAAGACAGAACCTTATCACATTCTTAACTCAGTGACATTCCAAATCTCAGAAGCAGCAATGCCGGGAATCTTACCCAAATACAGTAAGTTCTTTGAAGACAGTAAAAGGTAGAAGCCTATCATGAATAAATATGGTGGTTTTGTAGGTCTGCGTTTCTGCTTCACCCCCCTCACTCATTCTACATTTAATAATTATATTAAGAATCTGGGTTTGAAGACCCACAGCAGATGATCAAGGGGTGGGGGGGGGGGGGGAACGGGAGATGACACTATAAATACATTCAACTGTGTTCTCCTCGTGAATACATTGAGAGTGTGAGAGGGTAGGAAAACAACATCTCATTCTGTGTTTATTGCATCTCACACTACCAGTGTTTCAATAGGATGAAAGCCAGCTGGCAAAATTGGGAGTTCAGTAAAAACCCAGTCAAATCTGAAGCTTTTGTTCTTAAAAGTTAGAAAAAAATGAAACATAAGAACAAATTCATTTGTGGCTCTCTATCTGTGTCCCTATTTGTGTTTTGCCCTCCGGTTTATCCTCACTCCTGTTATATTTCTTGCAGCTGCCAGCTTTTAAGAATCGCATTGCACAGTGTGACCAAAAGAATTGTAGAAAAAAGACTAAGAAGATTATAGCATTAGACCGTGGAGTTTTTTTACTGGAAAATAAAACACATGGGCCCCAATTTTAAGTCGGCCTGTCCAGCGTAAATGGGGCGGTAGTGGCCTGAAAATAACGTTCACTTACCGCCCCGTTTATGCTGGTGCGCCGGCCACTGCCATCTTGGAAGGGCCCTTCCGATGGGCGGCTGGAGTGCCTGCCTGTTTACAGTGCTGGACCTTTAAATATGCAAATTAGTATCCTGTGCCATACGTAGGATCCTGATTGCAATTTTGAAGGAAAAATGGGCGGGGTGTGGACAACGCATGCTCCGCCCATTCCTTCTGCTGTCCACCCCGCTGCCTTTTCTTTGGCCGCACTGCATCATCTCTCTGCGTTTAACAGTCACTCTACCCACCATCTTCAAATACCTTGAAGTTTTCTCTCCCTTCCTCCATATTCAAATATTCAGCCTGCAGATCCTTTTACAAAGCAATACTTTCATCACTACTCAGTAAGCTTATTGTCTGATTGCTAGTTATGCAAGCTTCTCACAAGCTGATTTCAGTTCACCTCTTTGAAAGTCATACAACACTTCCAATTAGTACAAACCCTATATCGCTCATATTTAAAGGGCAAGATTCACTTTCCTAGTACTATCCATCAAAAAATGAATCTTCCTCTTCTTTGAGGAATTAAATATGAGAACAAGCACTTATATTAACATAGCACCTTTAATGTAGAAAAGAAAGCCAAAACGTTTCCGAGAGGCATTAGGAAAAACCATTGTTGAACCAAAGAAGGAGAGATTAGGTGGGGGTGACCAAAAGCTTGGTCAAAGAGGTGGGTTTTAAGACTGAGCGAGAGAGGTGGAGAGGCTAAGGGCTTTTTGGAAGGGATTCCAGAGCGTGGAACTGAGGTGGCTGAAGGCATGCCTGCCAATGATGGTGAGAATGGAGTGGGTGGGGGGCGGTGTGGGGGGATGCACAACAGGTCAAAATCAGAGAAATGGAGAGTTCAGGTGAGGGGGAATGTGGGCTGGAGTAGGTTACACAGATAAGGAGAAGTGAAGCCATGGAGAGATTTAAACACACGGATGAGAATTTTAAATTTGAGCTGTTGGGGGACCAGGAGCTAATGTAGGTCCGCAAGAACAGGTGTGATGGGTGAGCAGGACTTGGGATGGGATGTGTGTGGCGTATGAAAGAAAATTTGGACAGTAAGGCCTACCGACTCCTCACAGCCTGAACTGGGATTTCCCTCCCCCCCTCACCCACCAGGATTGCTGCTGGCTGCTCCTTCCCCGCCCGCTGCACCCAAGTGGCAGTGGGATGGTAGGCCCATGTCCCCAAAGGACTTGCCTCCTGCAGCCTGACTTATCGCTGCTTCCCAGGACCACCATGTGGCAGGTGGTAGTAGGCCCTGGGGAAAGCCTTGAGGTCCACCCGTGGAGGGAGAGGGCCTTACAGCAGCTTCTCGCTCGCCAATTGGTCCCAAACACTTAATGCTGAATGCCCCAGTCTTGGCTGACAGCTGATCTGATCTTCGACATGCTTCTGCTCCTCTAATGTCCCTTTTTGCATCTCCAGGTGCTTTACTAGCAGCCACACTGCAGCACCAATGGGATTTTATTCCTCACACTGGCTGGCTTACTTTTGCTGATAGGACGTCAACTGGGAGCCCACTGCACACAGCAAATAACCTCCGACTTACAGAAATGGGTTGGATTGGGGCAGATCTGGGGCAGTGGGCAGAAGTTCCGCCCAATCTGTATTCGGTCCTGAAGAGGAGAATCCATGGAAACATTTCCTCTGACAAACTGTGAGCAATGCCAGGAGAAATTCCTGTAGGCCGTACTCCTGCTCCTATTTCTTGTGTTCTTATCAAGGGATATGGGGATTGGACAGGAAAGTGGAGTTGAGGTCAAAGATCAGCTGTGATTTTACAGAATTTTGCAGGCTCGAATGGTCATGTGGCCTACTCCTGCTTCTAGTTCTCATGTTGTTAGATTAACTCGTTATATATTAAAGTTCTTGTATCTGTGCCTACATAGAACTCCCAGTCGGGGAACACTTCAGCAGTCAAGGACATTCAGCCTCGGATCTGCGGGTTAGCGTTCTCCAAGGCGGCCTTCGAGACACACGACAGCGCAAAATCATCGAGCAGAAACTGATAGCCAAATTCCGCACCCATGAGGACGGCCTCAATAGGGATATCGGGTTCATGTCACGCTACAGAACGTGACTCGACATCGTTGTCTGTCTTTCCAGTTTAAAAAAAAACACAAAAAAAACCCAAAAAAAAAGGTTAAAAGCTCAACTGCAGACAGCAGGATTTGACACGTTGGACCCCCTGTGACCCATCTCATTGTCTTAGCTGTGCTCTGGTGTGTCTTTGATGTAATGCCGCCCTGAAAGATTGTATCTCTGGAGACAAATTGCTTTCTGTGTTTATATACTGTGTAATATTGTAGATTCACTCATTGTACCTTTACCTGACGAAGGGGCAACAGCTCCGAAAGCTTGTAATTTTAAATAAATCTGTTGGACTATAACCTGGTGTTGTGCGACTTCTCATTTTTGTCCACCCCAGTCCAACACCGGCATCTCCGCTACATAGAATTCCTGTAACATTTTTCTGTCACATTTTTCTGTGTTTTTTTTCTGTCGCAGTCATACTTGCATCAATGCTATTTTCATTATTCTATCTCCATCATGCTTTTCTATCACATTTTTCTCTTTTTTAATCGATTTTATTTACTTCACACACAGGGGTAATTTTGACTTTGTCCGACAGTGTAAAATGGGTGATAGCGAATCGACAGCTCATTTTACATCTCTCCCCATTTTTATTTCCATTA
The DNA here is from genome assembly GCA_030390025.1 of Squalus acanthias. Lineage (NCBI taxonomy): Eukaryota > Metazoa > Chordata > Chondrichthyes > Squaliformes > Squalidae > Squalus > Squalus acanthias. The sequence goes on along the minus strand of CM059441.1, from coordinate 9,481,932 downwards.
ACTTTGTATCATTTCATTAGTTCTTTCCAAAACCTTGGTACATGATCAATTGAATAGCTCTGTTTTGCTCCTAGCATAAGTGATGCGTGATTCTGCTAACGAATATATTACACTAACTGCAATTTGCCATTCAGAAACAGAACAATGTGCAACTTTCATCAGAGTCTTACAAAGTGATTCTTATAATGGATAATTGACAGATGTGGACTTTCTCATTCTATGAATGCTTATAGATATTGTACTTTTAGTTTTTGCCACTTTTTGTGCTTCCTACCACTATTTAATTTTAACTAAGTACATTTGTAGCTTTAGTTTGTAGGAACTCTTTTCTGTCTTTGATATCTGCGAATTTGAGTTTACATACCTCTGCAAAGTGAAGTGCAACAAAATATGCAGCTGCTGGATTGCAGAAAAGAAGATCTACTCATGGAAGCTGCTGTTAGACCACGAAGAGAAAGATGGTTTTATAAAACCCCCAAATTGTAACAACATAGAAGAGCCATCATGATTCCAAGATAATGCATCTCATTCTATGTGCTATGACAGGTGGCATATTGCATATTTACCACCAAAACATCCCTTGGGAGACAATTTTATTGCATTATAAAGTAAACACTGCTTTCCTAGCAGATGGCAGCCATTGATTAGGCATTCTCTTGAGCTTCTTGTGTTCTGCTGTTTGACTGTATGCTAAAAAAAATTTGATTACGCTGCAGGGACCTGTGCTCACCAAGCCTACCCGTGCCCACTTTAATGAAGATGTATTCTAATTCATCACACCTGCCAAAAAAATCTGACATTTGTTTTATCCTTTTCCAAACCAAGTAATTTTTGATATAAAATGATCATTTGTAAGTGTCGAGAATTCTCATTACTATCGGCTTTCTTTTGCAAAAGGCATATAAGAATTGGTTCGCTCATTCTTAATAATCTTTTAAGCACAAAATGTAATTTACAGTTTTTGATATGTCCAAATTTTCTATCATATAAATGCTAATCAGCTGCTTCCATTTCAATGTACAGGAAACTTTCGTTTATCCGGCATCGACGGGACCGGCGTGGTGCCGGTTTATCGAAAGTACCGGATAACAGAGAGTTATATCTACCGAGGCTATTTTTAACAAAGAGACTCCAAGCAGCACGGGAGAATCTATTCAAGCTACTGCAATGTTTCGGACTTGCGACAGCGCCAGGAGGCCGAGTATTGGCACTTTTGAAAAGTACCCCTACTGACTAAATCGGCGTTCGCGGACTCGGGATCGGCAACATTGCCGGTTATTTGAGAGGATTTTTCGGAGCACTCGGCGTTCGCGGAGACTCGACTGCGACTCGGCAACATTGCCGGTTATTTGAGAGGAGTTTTCGGAGGATGATTTTTGCCGGTTAAGCGAGAATTCCGGATATTTGGGTGCCGGATAAACGAAAGTTTCCTGTACCTCGAAAGAAGAGGGGTTCAGTAATATAACAGGAAACACAAGCAGCCGATTTACACTTCATTGTTTGCCAGCAGCCCACAATTGTCACAAGTGTGCTAAGAATTGTCTTTTTACCTCAACCCTCCAAGAAGGCTACAATTTCCCCAAGTTCATTCTGTCTATTTCTTGCTCTTATTGTATTTTGCAGTACATTTCTCTCTTTTCCTTTTCCTGTTTGAAAAATAGCCAATGTCTATCCTCCAGAATCTGTGCTGTCAATGTCTCCCTTTGTATTTTTGTTTGTTCTCTGCCCATAATTTCTGTTTTTCTCCTCTTCCCAGACCTTTGACCATTCTTTCTGTACTACTGATTTGCAAATTTGTCAGTATTTATTCAACGATTATCTGTCTCTCCTGTGACACTGGTAAACAGTGGATATCCAGAACTGGACATCCTTGTCTGTGCCTCCAGGCCATCCCGTGAAATGCTTGCAGCTATGAATGGAGTCACAGGTGATTCTCTGTGAGTTAGCTGGATGTAATGTGCCGGAATGGCAGCCAGTCTGCAGGAAGCGTTCATGATTCAGTCAAAGAGTACATGTTTCTTTCAGATTGTTCCGACCTAACTGACAAATAGGAGCCCTGTCTGCTTTAATCTGGCATGGATGTGCTGAAGGGGAGCATGAAGAAGGAAGTTAATTAGTTGATTTATGTCAGGATTCATGGGAACCTCAACTAGGAGTCCTAAGAGGCAGCTGAATGGTTTTAATTTAATGGCTTCCACCTCTTTGTAATAGTCATCCAACAAAGTGAACATTGGAACATAGCCAGAGTGTGCCGTGGAGATAGTCAATGTCCCTGTAGCCTGTCCAGCATCTGTCTATTCATCAAGAGATAGCAATAGTAAATTATCCTGCTTGAGATTGCATTAGTGCTTCAAACGTTTTTATGGATTGATAGTTCTGTTGTTTGGCCATGTCATTACAACTTTTTCCCCCAGCTAAGTAGAAACCCTGACTTGTAATAATTGGGGAGATATGAAAGGTTCCCTCAAATAGTGAGTTAGCGACAGTTCTATTAAAGAAAGACTTGCATTTATATAGCGCCTTTCACGACCACCGGACGTCTCAAAGCGCTTTACAGCCAATGAAGTACTTTTGAAGTGGAGTCACTGTTGTAATGTGGGAAACGCGGCAGCCAACTTGCGCACAGCAAGCTCCCACAAACAGCAATGTGATAATGACCAGATAATCTGTTTTGTTATGTTGGTTAGATAGATATTGAGATGAAATTCAAATTGGGTGGAAGCATAAAGGAGGGATAGTGAACACTTTCATTTTCCATTGAAGTCAATTTCATTCCCATTGTTGAAATGTGAAGTCTGATTACAAATTAGACTTGTTCCAAGTGGGAAGTACATAACCATATTGTGCAGGCAACAGGAAACCTGGAAGTAGCTAGCACATGGGTTTACTATAAAATCATGGGTGGATATGGGTTAAAGGTGGCACCATTGCTCCTGAATCCCTACCAATAAGTGATCAATTGGGATATGGATACACGTTCCATGGATTGAATGTGAACTAGCCAGAAATGTAGAGCAACTGTATAATGTCATCTACTCAGGAGCATTTTGAACAGGTAGAGAAGCTTTGTCTGGTTCTGATAATATCAAGATATCTCACCTTTTATCCATATCCACTCCCATTTTATAGTAATCGCATGTGCTAGATACTTCCAGGTTTCTCTCTTTAATAAGAGTAACCCTGTTACCCACTCAGTATGATTGTGTACTTCCCACTTTGCTTCCCACTTGCAACATGTCCAATTTGTTTTCGGACTCCACATTTGATGTTTCACGTTTCATCCACTGAATCTGGAACAATATCCCGCTAATAGAGCTGTCCGCTAACTCACTATTTAAGACAACCTTTCATATCTTTCTAATTATTACGTCAGGGTTTCTACTTAGGTGGATAAAAGATCTTAATGACTTGGTTGCAGAACAGAACTATCATTCCATAAAAATGTTTGAAGTAACAATGCAATCTCAAGCAGGACAAAAAGCCATTAATATCTCTTGATGGATAAAAAGATGTTTCAATGAACCCGACATTTGTAAATTTTATACAGGATTTATTCTTTTGGGGGGGGGGAAGAAGCTGGCTTTGTAGAGCGGGTTTAATCATTGGTGTCCTGTAGGGCAGAAAACATTTGAAAAGATGAAGTAAAAGAGGAAGTAGTGATTAGGTGATGCCAAGTAGGGATTTTAACAGTTTGAAGAGTGTAGAAGGAAGACTATAGCTTTTAGATTCTGGAAAAGAGTAAGCTCGAGACTATGCGATGAGCTTTAATGGCCAGATACTTTGGATCAACAAGAAGGATGTTGAAACAAAAGCAAAATACTGCAAACACCATTGAATTAATGCTGTGCTCATTGACAAGTTTGCGACTGAGGTTCTATTAGAAATAATGTAGAAATAAGAGAGCAGATGTTCCTTTTTTGCACCTGGGTGTTAAATATGTGGAGTGCATGGAGGATAATTGGGTGGGTTCCATTACAGACATGCGATATTCCTTGCCCAATTTTCTTCTACATGCTCCATCTCAGTCATTATTTAGCACACAAATGCAAAAGGGTAAACATGCACCAATATTCCTCCTCATGTTTATGAGATTTTTAAGAAAAATATTTTAATACACAAGGGAGAGTATATTGTACTACAAGCATTTCTCCATAAAATATCTTCCCTTTTAGATTAGCTGATTTTTCCATTAAATGCTCGTTGCACAATAAACAAATTACAGTAGTACCATTTGCACAAAAATGGCAGAAATGTTTTAAATGATTTATGGCTGACGAATATCTCCTTAAACAAGAGTGTCCAATCCAAAAACCTTACATTGCTATAATTTTGAAACATATACAAGGAATGTACAGATTCAAAAGTACCATCTGGGGGGCACCGTTCACGTTTTCTTGGTCAGTTCCCAGTTTTTAAGCAGCGTATTCAGTCTTTGTGTCTTTCAGTGTTCAACTTGCTGCATATTAATGAGCCAGAATCAAAGAAGCAGCCTTGGCTCTTCAATAAGCAACAGTATTTAAGCTGGCAATGTATTGAAACTGTTTATAAACCAGAGTAACAGCCACTGCTGAAATAATGATGGTAATAATTATTGCCCAGTTTTTCTTTTTATTAGAACATAATGTTTCTTAAGTATTTCCCTTGGGAATCTCACTTCTCCGTGCGTGTTAGCCATGAGAGTGAGATTCTGTCTTCGTGGTTTTCCATTTATAGCCACCTTTTGGCAGGCAGATAGTGCAGTTACAAAAGCTGATCTCTACTAGTACGTATGCGACATGAATAAGATCCTGTTTTCACTATGCTGGACCAACAAATCACATGATTTCCATTTTCATTCACTAAAATAGAACTGGAACCTTGAAGATGATGGTCTTAGAAGCAAGGATTGCCCAGTGTACCTACAACTGTAACTAACATCAGTAGTGTACTGAGTGGTGTACGTAACATCTTCAAACTAAGGAGGAAGATTTTCTCGGCGCTAAATGTATCAAAACTTATTGCGGTATCAATGCTAGGAATTTGAATTTTTGCCTCCACTTTTGCATCCAGTAAGTCAGTCCTACATCTGTTAAAGCACTGGCCAGTTGCAGGGGAAGCTCCCTCCACTTGATTCCAACACTAACCTCAGAACTCTTACCTGGTCAAACCTGCCTCTGTCTCAATTTACTTACGAGCCTTACAGCCAGAGAAAGAGGAGACTTTCAACTTATCAGTCAGGAGGTTTTACATGGCTGTAGTGTTGTTGGCATGTATTCCTACCATCAATGGTACTCTAATACAAATTCGACCTCAGAAACCCTGATGCCATAGGAGAGACACATTTTTCTATGTTTTATGGGCTTCCATTGATCACCAGTTAACTAAAGTGTGAAACTGGATTCCATTCCTTTTAGCAATGGGTCTTAAGTCTGGATTTTAACTCCTAGTGTGAGACGTGTTGGGATGGGCCGAGGCGGGCTGTGAATCGTCTGGCCCTCCGCAGTGTAAGGTCCAGTCGATTTTAACTCCCTCATCTACATGGGCCCCGTCAGTCTCCCAACTGAACCCAGTGGGAAGTTTTAGCTGGCCGGAGGGCAGGAGCGGGATTTTGGGCAGCAGGAAAGTGGTGAGGATGGGGGTTGGGATGGGCATTGGGTTTGGGCGAGCGGATGGGAACCAGGACAGAGGAAGCCAAGGGTATCCGTATGGGGATCGGGTTAAAAGCGCGGTCGGGTCCCAATGACATCATCAGAGCCCGATCTGAATATTCGCTTCCTTCCGTGAGTGTCTGCTTGCTTGCTCAAAACAGCAGGTTCAAATTGCAACCCATGAGAAGGCAGCAGAATCGGAGAGGGGCAAGTTGCTGCGGCCATTTTAACTGTCTGCCCGCCCAGTTTCTGCCAGGCAGGCAGGGTTAAAATCGGCCCTCTAGTCTTCTGATTAGAAAGAAAATTAAATACGGGAGAGCAGCAGATGGAGATTGCAGGCGTTGATTTTCTTTACCTACGCTCTTTCCTGGATGCTGAAACTGTAATTACTATTTTAGAATTTTAAAGTTCAAATCGTGCTGTGAGGTGCCCTACGTCACATAGTGTTCTGGTAAGTATGGTTATCTGAATCCCGACTTCCTGACTATAGATGTCCTAGTGTCAGGGATTTGAGTTGTTAGGAAAGACTGACGAGAATTGAGCTTTTCTTGGCCTCTTCGAGCTCATCTTGTCCATGAAACCCACTTCCTGCTCCCTTGACCCTAGTTCCACTAAATTGCTGACCACCCAAATTCCTTTCCTGGCTCCCATGTTAGCTGATATTGTTAATGGATTTCTCTCCTCAGGTACTGTCTCCCTCTCCTTCAAATCTGCCGTCATCACCCCTCTCCTCAAAAAACCAACCCTTGATCCCTCTGTCCTTGCGAACTACCACCCCATCTCCAACCTCCCTTTCCTCTCCAAAGTCCTTGAACGTGTTGTCGCCTCTCAAGTCTGTGCCTATCTTTCCTGGAACTCCTTGTTTGAATCCCTCCAATCAGGTTTCCACCTTTCCGCACTTGCCACGGTACCAAGATGGCTCTTATCAAAGTCACAAATGACATCCTCTGTGACTGTGACAAAGGTAAACTGTCCCTCCTCGTCCTTGTTGACTTGTCTGCAGCCTTTGACACGGTTGACCACACCATCCTCCTCCAACGCCTCTTCACCATCGTCCAGCTGGGTGGGACTGCACTCGCCTGGTTCCATTCTTATCTATCTAATCATAGCCAGAGAATCACCTGCAACGGCTTCTCTTCCCACTCCCGCATCGTTACCTCTGGTGTCCCTGAAGGATCTATCTTTGGCCTCCTCCTAGTTCTCATCTACATGCTGCACCCGGCGACATCATCCGAAAACACATTTTCCACATGTATGCTGATGACACCCATCTCTACCTCACCACCACCTCTCTCGACATCTCCACAGCCTCTAAACTGTCAGACTGCTTGTCCGACATCCAGTACTGGATGAGCAGAAATTTCCTCCAATTAAATATTGGGAAGATCGAAGCCATTGACTTTGGTCCCCGTCACAAACTCAGTTCCCTAGCCACTAACTCATCCCTCTCCACGGCAACAGTCTGAGGCTGAACCACACTGTTCGCAACCTTGGTGTCATATTTGACCCTGAAATGAGCTTCCAACCACATATCCGCAGCATAACTAAGACTGCCTATTTCCACCTCCGGGACATCGCCCGACTCCGCCCCTGCCTCAGCTCATCTGCTACTGAAACCCTCATCCATGCCTTTGTTACCTCTAGACTCGACTATTCCAAGGCCGGCCTCCCACATTCTACCCTACGTAAACATGAGGTCATCCAAAACTCTGTCCTAACTAACACACACCAAGTCCTGCTCACCCATCACCCTTGTGCTCGCTGACCTACATTGGCTAAGCAATGCCTCGATTTTAAAATTCACATCCTTGTTTTCAGATCCCTCCATGGCCTCGCCCTTCCCTATCTCTGTAACCTCCTCCAGCCCCACAACCCCCCGAGATATCTGCGCTCCTCTAATTCTGGCCTCTTGAGCATCCCCGATTTTACCCGCTCAACTATCGGTGGCCGTGCCTTCAGCTGCCAAGGCCCTAAGCTCTGGAATTCTCTCCCTAAACCCCTCCGCCTCTCTTTCCTCCATGAAGACGTTCCTTACAATCTACCTCTTTGACCAAGCTTTTGGTCACCTGCCCTAATGTCTCTTTATGTGGCTCAGTGTCAAATTGTGTTTTATAATCGCTCCTGGGAAGCGTCTTGGGACATTGTATTACGTTAAAGGCACTAGATAAGTACAAGTTGTTGTTGTTGTTTTCAGTTTGGAAAGGAAGCATCTGAGAGGTGGTCTTATCGAGATATATAAGATAGTAAATGGTATCAAAAAGGTTAATCTGAAATACTACTCTGAGTAGGACAAAGGGACACAGGTTGAAGCTAGTAAGTTATTCGTCATGCAGAGAGTGATCAATACTTGGAATCGATTTCCAAATGAAGCTTTGGAGATCAAAACTCTGGAATCATTTAAGAACTAATTAGATGTAGCAACGGGGGACAGTAGGGTCTTTCTGGATGGATGAGTTAAGATAAGCCATATGGCCCTTCTCATCCATAAGATCTTGTGATCCTGTGATCTTAACTATACTAGTTAATGTTAAAATGTAGTCCAGAGCAGAATTTCAGATCGCTGAATTTGTAAATAACCCTTTCAATCAACTGTACAATGTCATAATTGATGAGAGTTTAAAAAAATATAAAAGATTGCTATAATACATTGACAAGTGAATTATAATTAATCAATCTTGTTGCATGGCTCAAAGCAGGTTCATTCGTGGCAAAAATGTATGCAATATGTCTGATTAAGTATTTGTGTAAATGAGTGGGAGGTATTAATTCCACTTTACACCATCCTATAAATTCTGGAAATAATTTATTTTAATTAGGTCTGTCCATAATAAGCTCAATTGGTATTTAATCATTGTGTTCTAATGTATTGGGTTAAATTATATCGGTAAAATGCAGAGTTGTGGTAATTACTATTGGCATTACGTTGCTACCAATGGTACCATGTGTTGAGCATGCAATAAAATTACTTATCAGTGGGATAATTTTGGCATTTGAGATTTATTGCAGATAAATGTATTTTTTTAAACTTGTTCCATTCAGTATAACAGTGGACTATAATAGGTACTTAGCTGGTAAAGGAAGTAATTCTGTCATCAAGTACTGGTATAGTGTTTCATAAATTAACAGAACTGTTAATATTTCACGAAATAATTGAATGGCAGTTTAATGAGAAATTAATTTTGATGGCTTTCCATGCATCTAACAAATATTTTTATTTATTTTTCTCCCAGTGAGTATATGTAAGTAAATGGACAAGATACAAGTTTTGCACTGACACAAATCTAATAAAACAGACATGACTGACAACTGATTGCAAAAGGCAGGGTCAAATATCGAGGGGCTGGGTGGAGTGATGGAAGTAGCTTCAATATTTAGAGGTGGTACATTGGAATGATGGTTAATGTCTTCACAATAATACAGTGGCTCTCTGGGTTTTGTAATACATTTTAAGAGATAGACACAAGATGGCACTAGTGATCTACTGGACAGAAATGTGTCAGTGTATTTGTAGTGCAGAAGATCAGCTGCTTTACTGGTTCAGGCATTCTTTCTCTATACTTCAATCCACGGATCACAATTTGTGAAGACTTGGGGGATGAAATTGAACTTTGTTGGGAGTGCAAAATGTGCGGAAAGTGAATTGGCTGCCCTTTACACCCTGCCCGATTTTCCTTTCCACTGAAGTCGGGCGGGATGTATAACGGGCGGCCAATTCGCTATTGCACATTTGTTCTCACTCCTATAAAATGGGTATTCAGGATTGATAGGCACTGCTGAAAAGGCAGATATGAACTAAATAGTCCATCACATATATTTTGAAGCTTTGCGGAATCCTTACTTCTCAACCTACTTTGGAGATATTTTAAAATGTCTTTCTTCTGTTGCCAACTACTTTACCATCTGCCTTTGTGCCATTTGATTTGGGGCTGCCATTCTCCCCCTGCCCATTTCTGACAGGGCACAATGGGTTACCCATTTGGAAATCCCCTTTACCTTGTTGGAAGAAGAAGAGGACCAATGGAGGGATGCCAGACTATTCAGGTAACACTGCACCCATCTGTCTTTACTCCCAAGCCCAAATATGTAGGCAGAGGCACTCCTACCTCCACTTGTCCTAGCTGCAGTGTCTGCAGAGGCTATGCTACATGCTGTAACTTGACTACAGCCCACCTCCATCACAGGCATCGCACTGCCAATGGTTGTTAAGGTCACAACTGCACTGAACTTATATGCTACAAGGCCATTGCAGGTTACCGGGGCGGACACACACCTACAGGGCCAATGCCCAGAGGCCCCAGTCAAATAGGGGGTAATTGCCAGGTGCCCCGTGCAAATATGGGACCCCCCAGTAAAACATGCTTGTGTTTAAATGGATCCAGTGGGACGGTGGTTTGGGCTTGTGCAGGGGAGTTCGAAGGGCCCCAAATGTCCTTGGGGCCCAGGGCCCCCAAGAAATGTTAATTTAATTCAGCAGGCTGCCAGTGCAAACATCAAGTTTGCTGTGCACGATGCATGAAGCAAGTCAGAGATACATGGTTGGCTAGAGTTAGAAATTTAATCTACTTCCCATTGGACAGCTGGGGGCAGCATGCCAAGCATTTCAGTTTTACAGAATGACAGGATTTCCAAAGATCCAAAGAGTCACAGATTACAACCATGTGGCCATTTGTGTTGCCTTGATGAATACCACAACCTGAATCAAGAAGAAAGGATTCCACTCCCTCAATGTGTAGCAGCACTGCAACTTGCAAGTGAAGCCTGCCTCCCTGGCTGAGATCAGCTTACTCAACAACAACAACTTGCATTTATCGAACGCTTTTAACGTCGAAACGTTCCTCAAGCACGCTTCACAAAGGTGTAATCAGGTAAAAGGACGGGGGTGATGGATGAGCAGGATACGGGCAGCAGAGTTTTAGACGAGCTGAAGTTTACGGAGGGTCGAGGATGGGAGGCCGGCCAGGAGAGCATTGGAATAATCTGAAGGTAACAAAGGCATGATGAGGGTTTCAGCTCCAGATGGGGTGAAGTAGAGACGGAGCCAGGTGATGTAACCGAGGTGAAAGTAGGCGGGTTTTTTTGTGATGGAGAGGATATTGAGTCAGAAACTCAGCTCAGGGTTGAATAGGACACCCAATCAACATAGATGATGAATCAAATCCGGCCTGTATGGCTTAATGGTACACTGGATGACATAGAAACATAGAAACATAGAATCTAGGAGCAGGAGTAGGCCATTCGGCCCGTCGAGCCTGCTCCACCATTCAATACGATCATGGCATGACGCCTTTACCCACTAGTCCACTAGACAATGCTTGTTAGAATTATAATTTTTTAAATGTGCTAAATATAAAGCCATCAGTAACGTGCCATATTCATCACCAAAGACCCCCAAAAATAACCATTGAGTTTTAATTAGTTATTACAATTGATTAGTTCTGAGGTTTTTTTAAAAGCCCTTTACAGCATCACCCAGCCCCGTGACCTTTACCACTGAGCAGGACATGTCATGAGAATGCCATCACCCCAAAGTCAGACAGCATATGTCAGCATTCCTTCATCACTGCTGGGTTAAAATCCTACCTAACACCATCAAGGAAGCAGAATTAGCACAAGGACAACAGGGGTCGAAGGATATAGGCCACCACCACCCTCTCAGGGGAACCAGGGATTGGCAATAAACATAACCTTGCCATTGTCACCCAGATCCCAAGAACAAATAAAAAAATAATTACAGTCACTTCACAGGTAATGATTGTACTTGTTCCTTCAGAATAATCTTTGATTCTCTTATTTGGAGTCTTTTCGAGCATTTGGTTTGGTAAAATGTACCAGCTGCAAAATTGATATTTTAGGGTCTGGTTTTTGGTAAATTTGTGAACACTGCAGAATACATCTTGAAAAGTACACTTCTCTAACTATGATGATTGTAATATTGAGTTCAGAGAAAACATGAGAATTTAATAATCTTCTGTAGTTTCTTATAAACATCTCACATGCTGTGATACTGGCAAATTCCCAACAATTGGTTAGAACAGATATCATTAGCTGCCATTAAAAAAGCACTCGGAGCTATACTTTCATCTATTTGCTAATTTTAGCAAAAAAAAGTAAATAGTGCGTACTCGCGGTAGAACGTGTTAACAAATTATTGATCCATATTCAGCACGGCTCCGAGTATTCCTGCACCTCCAAAAATTGATTAGCGAAAATTGGCAAAAAGCTCAGAAAAAAAAGCTGTTTTGAGCTTGTTAAGACATCATTGAGGTCATTAATAAGGAAAGTGTACAGCGTTCTCCAACTCCACAGCCATCCAAAAGTGAGTCTTTCACTCCTTTTCCGACCTGGAGTTAGGAGGCAGAAGATTTGAGAATATGAGCACAGAGTAACAGAGGGAAATGATACAAAACAGATTTTTTTTTTTGTTAGCGAGCGTGGGAACCGCAGGGACATTAAGCTGACTGCTTTACAGTATCAGTGGCAGTGAAGGTTAGACTGCATTTACTTTTATGCCACACCACCATTCAAGGCACCCACCAAGGGACATCTCACTCAGATGTCAGTCGCTTTGGACTTTCCATTTGGGCAACTGATGCTTTTTTAATGCACAATAAAAGAATGATAAATTGCGAATGCAATGAAAGTGAATTCATTTTGTTTTGTGCTTTAGTGCCTGTGTTTAATTTACTTTGCCTCTTGTGCAACATGAATTTCTGTTGTCGCGATGTCCTCCTAATATATGCTCCCATAGTTGAAAGAGTACCACTGGATGGTTGACTGCACAAACCAACTAACGGGCTGCATGGGAAATTTAAAAAAAAATCTTCCACCTGTTTTATCAGTTTTGCGGGGGTTGGGGGTCTCCTTCAACGTCCGCCGTAAGCCGCACTGCCTTCTGCGCGGCCTGCCTCCCCCAATGCGCGGCCCATTCAAATTTTTGCACATGCGCGGTACCTACAATGTAAAAGCCAGTGAGCGGCCTGCGCGGGACCTTGCAGGCGACTGCACGGCTGCGGAACATTGGTCTCCTTTACTGAAATTTCTGTCAGCTCATTGCTTTTAGAGATTAGTGTTTACTGTCATTTGTGCAGGTCTATATCATGCTACCAAACTGATCTGAAATGAGTTCCAACTGGCTGCTCCTCCACCACTCCACACGTGCCATTGCTGGAGGGCAGATCCTCATATTGCTCGCTGATTTGTCTAAACACAGGAACAGTGGTCATGTACGTGGTTTTAGAGTCCCTCCCTCATAGTTGTCTGTCACCATTCTCCAAGTGAACTGAAGGTGGCTGTAACTACATTTTTGGAGCTTGATCCACAAAACCTCAGAAGCAATAGAAGCCTTAATTAGCGAAATAAAAGAAAGAACTTGCATTTTATAGTGCCTTTTACATCCTCAGGTTGGCCCAAAGCCATTCACAGTCAATGGATTACTTTTGAAGTGCAGTTACTGTTGTTAGGCAACACAGCAGCAAATTTCCACACAGCGCAGTCCCACAAACAGCAGTGAGATAATGTCAAGTTAATTCTCTTTGTCATCCTCCAAAACATAACAAAGGGGGCCAAGAGCAACAAGAAGGATTTAGCTAGAGTCTCTGTGAGGTCCAAGCTTTTGACTCGGTTGGACATAAGATGTTTTCAGCAGGTCTAAAGAGGATGGGAGTACCGAGAAGATTCATTCATCTTGTGGAGAGCCTCTATACCGACAACACGACGGTTAATCTGTTAATCTGTTTTTGATGGAGCTGGTTGGGGATAAATGTTGAGCAGGATACAGGGAGAACTCTTCTGCTCTTAGAATAGTGCCATGGGATTTTCTTATGTCCACCTGAATAGGCGGATGGGGCCTCGGTTTAACTTCCCATCTGTAGAATGGCATCTACGACAATGCAGTCATCTGCAGTACTGCAGTGAAGTTTCAGTCTAGACGACAGGTTCAAGTCCCGGAGCAGGGTTTGGACCCACAACCTTCTGACTCAGAGGTGAAAGTGCTACCATTGAACCATGTTGCTACTGTACCTATGGCCTTTGTAATTGAAGTCCCCGCTGTAAATCCCACGACAGTTATCACATGCTCAATTGTAGACTGCAGACATCACTCCTCTATAATAGTGCATATATGGGTGTTGAATTCCTCCACATAACACATCTTGTGAGCAAGAATGTAGGTAACTCACCAGAGGCCTGATGCTGTACTAGCCGCATCAACCACCACCACCGTGTACCCTTCCTCATCGGTGCTTAGGGTTTCGCCTGTGCTTTTTCAGTTCCCAAATCATCTGCAGTATGTTCACCACGACTGGAGCGTGTTTCAAATGGGGCTGATGATGCTTAATGCCCTGCACTCTGGTGTTCTTCTGATCTGATTTGATTATAAGTGGGTTCTCTTCACTCTGTGAAGGGAGCAAATGGTGCATTATTCGAAAATGAGCACAGTTATCCATTAAGAAAGAAAGACTTGCATTTATAAAGAGCCTTTCACGACCACTGGACGTCTCAAAGCGCTTTATAGCCAATGAAGTACATTTTAAAGTGGAGTCACTGTTGTATTGTGGGCAACACGGCAGCCAATTTGCACACAGCAAGCTCCCACAAACAGCAATGTGATAATGACCAGATAATCTGATTTTGTTATGTTGGTTGAGGGATAAGTATTGGCCCCAGGAATAACTCCCTGCTGTTCTTCGAAATAGTGCCATGGGATCTTTTACGTCCACCTGAGAGAGCAGACGGGGCCTCGGTTTGATGTCTCATCCGAAAGACGGCACCTCCGACAGTGCAGCACTCCCTCAGTACTGCACTGGAGTGTCAGCCGAGCTTTATGTGCTCAAGTCCCTGGAGTGGGACTTGAACCCACAACCTTCTGGCCCAGAGGCGAGTGTGCTACCCACTGAGTCACGGCTGACACAGCTGACATTGGGCTACTGTATTGTCATTACATACACTATTATATAGTTGTGGACAATCTGTGTGTGGACATTTTGCCCAAACCAGAATACCTGAATAATATAGTACAAACTATGACTTTTGCACTATTCTTCGATCGCTGAAGGTCCAAAGCCTGGCAAGCTCTCCCTCCAAGACTATCAACAATTCAACTCTCAATGAATTGTTCCATGTCCGGGGCTCCACCACCTGTTGTGCACTTCAACCTCCAGTTATGTGTATGTTTTGCTCCTAAACATAAGAGCAGTGTGAATTGAAAGAGTGACTTGGCCCATGGAAAGTCCTTCCTGCAGTGTATTTACTTTGTTGCCATGATGGCACATATATCAGCACATTTTCATAATCCTGTTATTTTCATTCCTACTGCATTCCTTGCTAACATTTCTCTGAGTTAGTGCAGTGTTTTTTGTTTAATTAACAACTATGAGATATGTTTTTCAACTGTGGTTGTTCCTGTCTAAATGCTTAGAATGCACATCCTAATTCCCTATGTGCTTTTATAAATCTCTGGTATTGAAAGAGTGCAGAGTGAGATTCAGTACCAGCACATTAAAGCCTCGATTTTAACTTGGGACGGGGGCCAAGGTGGGGAGCAATCCGTCCAGGCCTTGGGAACATGAGGCCCAGGAGCTTTAACTCCCGGGCTTCAACTGCAGAGTCTCAGTCAGGTTCCTGTTGGCAGACGGACGGGAACGCAACGTCAGGCGGCAGAAGGCCGCCACCAAGGACCGAAGCAGCAGTCCCTACTCAGGTATGTTGCAGGAGGGCATTTCTGGAAGGCCTAGCGATCAGGGAAGAGGAAGCCCAGGGCAGAGTAGGCCTAAACTTTCCTTGTGGGGCCCAGAAGAGCACTGCTGCATATGTAAACAAAATGGACCTTGCCAGCTTTGGCCAGGTTTCCTTGCCGACAGCTCAGTGGGCCCAAATGGTCAGATCCCGGAGGCTCCAAGACGGGTAAGTAACCTAGGCGATTTTAACTGAAGGGTTTGAAATTGCCCCCTATGTGTACATAATTCCTTTATCGATTTATTTTTCTTCTTGTGATTTTTGCTTTATGGTTCTGTAACTTTTCATTTGTTCGCTTTTCTATCTCAGGGTATGTGGAGATTTGTGAACTGCAGATTTAACAGGTACAGAGGCAGCAGTGAGAGGCCCAGAAGAGGGTAAAATATAAATCAATCGCTGTTATTTTGTGTTATGTTCTGGTTCACATCCAGATTCCCAAGCAAACCGTTAAAAATGCAAATAGTCTCTTGATGTTAGACTTTATAGCTAGAATGTAGGAATATTTATTTAAAAAACAAACCGATTGGTTTCTCATCGGGTCTTTTATGATTTGTTTCCTTCAGTTTTGCTTATGGTGTTCCACGCAAGTATTTTTCTTTGAATAGTAGTGTTGCAAATACTAATTACACATGTGCCAAAGTTAACCGTTGCCATATTTACGTGGGTTTTCTGGCATGTTATGAATAACTCTGGAGTGGTACTATACTCAAGATTTCCAGAAGGTACAGTCCCCATCGTAGATTGCAAACTGATTTTTTAAAATAGGTTAACAGTGATATTCAAATGTGTCTGAAGTTTTGATAAGCACTGACACTTGAGTGATCAATCCTGAGTGACGAGAATGTTTACCGTGACATAATTTTCCCTGAAAACACCTCATGAAAGTCAGTAAGGATTCCAGTCCAGTTTACATTTTTTATTTGCTTGTGGTATGAATAGTCTATCTTAGCCAACTATGAGAGGAAACCCATCTATTTCACATGTATATATTAAAGTAAGCAAGAGCCAATAACCATAATTCTATATTTAAGTGAATACCTGACTGGTGTACTGGAGAATTGAGGATAGCCCCAAAAAGCTGTAGAAGCTACATCATTAAATAAATTTAAAACAGAAATAGACAGTTTCCTAGAAGTAAAGGGCATTAAGGGTTACGGGGAGCGGGCAGGAATTTGGACATGAGTCTAGGTTCGGATCCGGTCATGGCCCTGTGGGTAGTGGAGCGGGCCCAGGGACCGTGTAGCCTGATTCTGCTCCTATTTCGTGTGTGCAATTCTGTTAGATGCAGGAGATGGTTCTGTGATAGTAGATTGGCGGTTAGGATCAGATTAGCCATGATCTTATTGAATGGCGGAGCAGGCTCGAGGGGCCGATTGGCCTACTCCTGCTCCTATTTCTTATGTTCTTATGTAGTCTGTTGGATTAGACCACATTCCAATCCTTAAATCAACCTGCTGTCTTTATTTCCTTGGTATATTAACGGCAAAGTCCAATATTCCCATTTGAGGACAGTCTCTGACCTGTTGTACCCACTACTTTTTTTAGGAGGCTCTCTTTTGCCACTGACATGATGAAGTAGGTGATTCTTGTGTTTAATCATAAGCATATTCAATTAAGTTTGAGGCCTAAAAATTTGGTTGCTTTGCGCCTCCCGTTAGCGCCCTAAGAGGGCGCTAACGGGGCACAAAGCAACTAGCGCCCGGGTGCGGTGCCACCAACGCCTCCTGTGAAGTTCAGCAGGAGGTTAGCGGTGGCAGTAACTGTTAGCACCCCACGGTGCTGCGCCACCGGCGATGACGTCATCACCGTGCGCAGCGCCCCGTTTGCGCCCCGGCCGCAATATTCGGTAGCGCCCCCGGACTTACCGCCGGACGCTATGTCCAATGGGGTCAGGGGGGCCTACCTGTGGCCAGGGCGGCGCTAATTAAAGGGAAGGTGCTGGGCGGCCATTTTTGATGCTGGCTGCCTGCCAACACCTGCCGCCTCTGCCGTCCCCGGCCTCCTGACCAGCCCCCCCGCGGAGTGCCGGCTGCGCTCCGTGAGCCCGGCACTTCCCTTGAGTGCCGGGCTCTTTTGCCGGCACTCCGATCCCTGGTGGCCCAGCTGGGCCCCGGGTCGCGCTGCGCTAGGCCCCTCCCCTTTAAGAAGGGGAGGAAGGCCTGCAGTATTGCAGCGCAACGTGCTGCAATATTCACTCGCAGTGCCCCAAGAGGGAGGCGGGACGCTTCCAGTAGCGCCCCGCCTCCCTCTTGGGGCGCTACCGGTGAATTTTGGCCACGGGGGCGCTAATTTTTTCAGGGCGCTACTTTAGGCAAAGTTAGCGCCCCAAAGGGGGCGCGACTCAATTTTTCCCCCTGAGTGTTCACTCAGTCAGAATGTCTTTCTTCAAACACTGATTTTGCTTTATTTATTACTTGTATTAATCAATGACAGACACATACACAGCGTGTTTCCGATAACTACTTTCCCCCACCCATTGCTGGTCTACCAATGATAACATTAATAACATACATACATACTCATAATAAAGCACATAAGATGCTACGGCTGCTGTACAGTCTTCTGTACATCTGTTGTGCAATAATGTACCATATATAAGGAAATAATTTGCATTTATATAGCACCTTATCACATCCTCGGAACATCTCACATTGCTTCACTAATTCTAATGAAAAACTTTGAAATGCAGTCACTGTTATGCAGCCAAACACTGCAGCCAATTTGTACACAAGATCCCACACACAGCAAATGAGATGAATGGCCAATTAATCTTTTTTGGGTGATCTTTGCCATGACACCAGGGAAACTCTACTCTTTTACAAATATGCCAAAAGAACTTTTATGTTCAATTGAGCAGCCAGACTGCATCTCAATTTTAACAGCTTATGCAAAGGACAGCACCTCTGACAATATAGCACTCACTCAATACTGCACTGCAATGTCAGTCTAAATAATATGCTCATGTCCTGGAGTGGGGCATGAGGCCACAACAAGAAGGCTGCCAACAGATTGACACTTAGGGCTGGATTTTGTCATGGGGTCGGGTTGGGGTCGTGTTACCCGCATTTTGTGTTGTCCCCCCGACTCCAGATTAATGTGGATGAATGATGCAATTTTCACTTAATTGGGCAATTGAGTTCCAGCATGTGGGAACCCATGAACCAATTAGTGGTTTCAGTGGGAAAGTCACCTCTGATTATGTCATCATTGCAGGCTGCCTGGTCTCAGAGATTGCCTGGCTTTTGCTGTGAGTGGACCTGAATGAGCAGTAGAGAGAGAGAGAATGAGAATTTTTTTCCATCCAGGGCCTCTCACAGCAAGGCCAGGCAGTCTCTGAAGACAATGCGGTGACTTTCAGACCTAATACTACTACCTTCATCACATCTCCGTTGTAATAGTGGACCTGCAGCTGACTGTCAGCTATCCACTTGTGCTCCCGCCAGGTTTCACTGGCGTGTTTCACATCAGGTGTACTTCACGTCGGAAAAGGGTTAAACTAGCTAAAACATTTCAAAATGGCATTACAGAGCCAATTTAGGGCTTGTTAAGGGCTTTAATAACCTCTCCCACCTCTTGGAGGCGGGACAGAGTCGGGAACTCCGTGACCGATTTTGTCAAAATTGCGTGGAGGCGGGATGGAGTCGGGATGGGGTCGGAAACCCCGACCCCGCAAATTTAACCCCCCACATGCCTCCAAACCCGACTCCATGGGTCATCGAAAATCCAGCCCTAGGCTCTGATATTAAAGGGGGTGGGGTGGGTATGGTGTGCGGGAGCCCCAAAGTGGACGGCGAACCCGTGGAGTCCCGATCGTAATGGCCGGGATTCATTTGAATACATTTTCTCCAACTCCCTCCCAAACCTGGCCAGATCCACTGTCTGGCTGGCGGGCGGGAGCCGCAGCCGGGGACCCTTGGGAAATAAATTCATGCTACACTCGTACAATGTAAAGATCCAAGTTACATAGCTCAAACTTCCATGTGCACAAGTGACTTTTCCACATCTGTCATCAGGTACAAAGACTGAAAGAAACTACAATTAAATCACAGATATAGGAGGGAAAGAATAGAGAAGAAATCATTTCCACCTTGGTCAGCTATCCAACACTCACGAGGCAAGACGTACTTATAAGATCAGGCTTAGTGGACAACACATCTCATTCACAGAATCCTCGACAGGGCAACCTCAGGAAAGGAAGTGATCTTCACTGGATCTAACTATACAACAGAGAATGATATAAATCACAGCTGTCAGGGATTGCTGCTGAACTCCACTCCACTAACTACACCTTTGGACATTAGGAGCGAGAAAGTGATTCAAGAACTCAGACACAGATAACATAATACCTTGGATCCAGACTGGCTTTGCTCAGATCGATAATGGCCTAAGAACATTGGGGGAGAAATTCATTATCGCCCAGGAGTGGGCACTAACTTTGGAAAAGTTTGCAATTTAGCGCCGGGCACTAATGAATCTCGCTGCACGCAAAATTCAGTGTCATTGCTCAAAGAAAGGATGGGAGCGCTAAATCAAGCGCTAATGACCTAGCTCAGTGGCGTTAGACTCAAAGCGCTAATCAATTTCAGGTGCAGTCTAATCGCTGGTCATCATTGCCACAGGCTCCTTCCAGTTCTTAAAGGGGAGGTTCATTGATGCTGCAGAACCTCATTCTCAGCATTGCTGGTTCTGCAGCTGTCTCAGCAAGCAGCAGAAGGCCAAGGAGAAAGAACCGGACCATTGAAGGAGGTGTCATTATGGCAGATCAACGGCCCAGGGAGAGAGCTCGCAGATTCTGCCACCAAGCATTGGAGGTGTTGGTCTTCACTGTGGAGAGACGGAGGGCGGTGCTGTACCCGGCAAGTGGCAGGAGGCCCTCGCCGCAAGTCTTCTGCACCATGTGGAGGGAGGTAGCCCAGCAGGTCTCGGGCAGCACTGTGGTCCCCAGGACCCCCACACAGTGCAGGGTGAGCCAATGCTTCAACAAATGCTACATACCACCGGCTGAACCTCAGTCTGCACACACTACCCAAAGCACCACACCCCCAGCACGCACCCACCAATAATCTCCACCTACCAACACTCACACCCACATCTCACACCTTGCACACAATGACAGCTATTCAACTATGGCAGGTACATCTCCCAAACACATTGCTCCACACTCATTCACACACTTTCCTTTCTCTTGCAGGCCATGGTCACTCACAACAGGAGGGAGCAGGAGCACACAGGTGGGGGACAAGCCGATACCCAACCACTGTCTGCGCTGGAGGAAAGAGTGCTGCAAATCATTGGGCACCAGGTGGTGGGCGCCGTGGCCACCGGTGATGTTGATCCCCTTGGGGACAACAACGGTATGTTCTTCCATACTCCTTCTTCTCACATCCCACTTCCCCCTCACCCCACAAGCTTTTCCCACTTTCCAGCTAATCATGCTGTATGCATGCCTTTCTCCCTTCCTGTCCCCTCCCCTCACCTTAACCCGACTCTTGTGCCTTTATGCTTTCAGATAATCAGCAAGCAGCTGAGCAGCCTGTCCCTGAGGGCACTGTACAGAGCGAGGCGGGAGAAGAGGAGGACGAAGAACACACCGCGTCACTGCATCTCTCACCCGCAGGCACCAGCTCAGATACTGGCACCAGCTCAGATACTGGCACCAGCTCAGATACTGGCACTACGCATCTTTAGAGGCTAGTATAGTAGCGGGATCTGCACAGGGTGATGCACCGGGGACAAACGGGCTGCAGCAAGGCCAGGGGGAAAGGGTAGCTCGGGAGTCAGCTCCCTGGAGGGCGAGTTCACGTGCGAGTTCTGCTGCACTGGACTCAGATGAGGACCTCGATGGGGAGGCCTTCTGAAGAAGGGTGATGGGCATGCACACAGAGATGATAGGTGCAATGGCAAGGGTGCCCGAGAGCCTGTCAGCAGTGGTAATGAACATGGAGGAGTCCGCCTCCAACATTGCACAGAGCTCTGCGCACACCATGGAGCCCATCATTTGCAGTCTGCCAAGGATGGTGGACTCCCAGAGAGACTGTGGCAACCCAGACCTCATGCCGCGTGTGATGGGCGATCTGGCAGCTTCCATTGCAGCATCGGCGGAAGCCATGTAATGTCTTAGTGCTGTAATGCAGTCTATGCTTGGTGCCATTGATTCTCAGACTGCGCTCATGCAGTCTCAGCTTGATGCCACGCAAGCTCTGACTGCTGCCATCGTGGCTGGCTCAACCACAGTCCACCGGGGATCTCACGGTGTCGCAGCAGCCCAGCAATCTGTGCTCCAGCAGATTGGTAGTGATGCTGAGGTGCTGCCCTGGGGGAGTGGCAGTGGGTCAGTGGAGCAGGAAGCTGCTGTCCTCTCGACTTTTACTGCCTCCCAAAGATACACAAAGCCAACACACCCGGACGTCCTATCGTATCAGGCAACGGAACCCTGTGTGAGAACCTCTCTGGGTACGTCGAGGGCATCCTGAAACCCATCGTACAGGGAACCCCCAGCTTCTGTCGCGACACTACAGACTTCTTGCAGAAACTCAGCACCCATGGACCAGTTGAACCAGGAACACTCCTCGTCACGATGGACGTATCGGCACTCTACACCAATATCCCCCACAATGACGGCATCGCTGCGACAGCCTCAGTACTCAACACCAACAACAGCCAATCTCCGGACGCCATCCTACAACTCATCCGCTTCATCCTTGACCACAATGTCTTCACCTTCGACAACCATTTTTTTACCCAAGCACACGGAACAGCCATGGGGACCAAATTCGCACCCCAATACGCCAACATCTTCATGCACAAGTTCGAGCAAGACTTCTTCGCTGCACAGGACCTCCAACCAACGCTGTACACCAGATACATCGACAACATCTTCTTCCTTTGGACCCACGGCGAAGGATCACTGAAAGGACTACACGATAGCATCAACAGGTTCCATCCCACCATCAAACTCACCATGGACTACTCCTCAGAATCGGTTTCATTCTTGGACACACGAATCTCCATCAAAGACGGACGCCTCAGCACTTCACTCTACCGCAAGCCCACGGACAACCTCACGATGCTCCACTTCTCCAGCTTCCACTCTAACCACGTTAAAGAAGCCATCCCCTATGGACAAGCCCTGCGAATACACAGGATCTGCTCAGACGAGGAGGAATGCGATGGACACCTACGGACACTGAAAGACGCCCTCGTAAGAACGGGATATGACGCTCGACTCGTCGATCGACAGTTCCGACGGGCCACAGCGAAAAACCGCATAGACCTCCTCAGAAGACGAACACGGGACACAACCAACAGAGTACCCTACGTCGTCCAGTACTTCCCCGGAGCGGAAAAACTACGCCATGTTCTTCGCAGCCTTCAACATGTCATCGATGACGACGAACACCTTGCTAAGGCCATCCCCACGCCTCCACTACTTGCCTTCAAGCAGCCGCCTAACCTCAAAAGTACCATCGTTCGCAGCAGATTACCCATCTTTCAGGAGAACAGCAACCACGACACCACACAACCCTGCCACGGCAACCTCTGCAAGACATGCCAGATCATGGACACAGATACCATCATCACACGTGAGGACACTACCCACCAGGTACATGGTACATACTCATGTGACTCGGCCAACGTTGTCTACCTGATACGTTGCAGTAAAGGATGCCCCAGAGCATGGTACATCGGCGAGACCATGCAGACACTGAGACAACGTATGAACGGACACCGCGCAACAATCGCCAGGCAGGAGGGTTGCCTCCCAGTCGGGGAACACTTCAGCAGTCAGGGGCATTCAGCCTCAGATCTGCGGGTAAGCGTTCTCCAAGGCGGCCTTCGGGATACACGACAGCGCAAAATCATAGAGCAGAAACTGATAGCCAAGTTCCACACTCATGAGGATGGCCTCAATCGCGATATCGGGTTCATGTCACGATACAGAACGTGACTTGACATCATGGCCGGTCTTTCCAGCCTTTTTTAAAAAAAAACTAACACAAGAACCAAAGTCAACTGCAGAGGATATGCAGCCAGCAGGTGTTTTGACACGTTGGACCCCCTGGGACACATCTCATTGTCTTGGCTGTGCTCTTAGTGTGTCTTTGATGTAGGGAAAGATTTTAATACATTTTTTCTGTGTTTATATTGTGAATTCTGGGAGATTCTCTCACAGCTACTCTACCTGAGGAAGGGGCGACAGCTCCGAAAGCTTGTAATTTTAAATAAATCTGTTGGACTATAACCTGGTGTTGTGCGACTTCTCATTTCTCTCTCAGGATGACAGCATTCCTGCTCCCACCACTGGCACTCTGCCATTGCCCTTGTCGCTGCCTGTCATCCAGCCAGCCCAGACTGCTGCCGTCCTTGCTGAGGCGATGCAGTCTACAGTCGGGCCTTTCAGGCCCAGAGCTGGTCGAGGGGGTCCTGCAAGGCCATCTGAAGTCTCCCGCACGGACACTCAGCAGCCTTCCACCAGCCCTGCTGCAGCCACTCGGCAAACACTTCGTAGGAGCACTAGAGTAGGCAAAGGCACAGTAACAAGGGGCACTAAGGAATTGCACAAGGATGAATAGCTAATACGGTTGTCGTAAATATGTGTTCACTGATTATTGATAAATTTTTTAATTGGCTTTGGATGATTTTGTGGTGTCTCTCATTTCAGCTTTGCGCTGTGATATGGCTTGTGACAGGGATGGAATGATGGGGATGTGGTGAGCAATGGGGATCTGGGGTTTAATTCATTTGAATCGCAGTCTGATGAGGCAGTCATGGACCGCCCTTCCAGAAGGCTCATTGAGTGACTGCGTCCTCCCTCACTCCTGTTCCTCCTCCTCCTCCTCGTCCTCATCCTCCTCTCCCTCTTCCTCCTCCTGAGGTGGTCCCGCAATCCCTGCTGGCAATGGCTGAGCCCTCATGATGGCCAAGTTGTGGAGCATGCAGCACACCACGATGAAATGGGACACCCGCTCAGCCAAGTACTGGAGGGCTCCTCCCAAGCGATCAAGGCAGCGGAACCATTGCTTCAGCACCCCGATGGTCTGCTCGATGATGTTCCTGGTGGCAGCATGGCTCTCATTATATGATTGCTGGGGAGGAGTGTTGGGGTTGCGGAGGGGAGTCATG
Organism: Squalus acanthias; assembly: GCA_030390025.1. Lineage (NCBI taxonomy): Eukaryota > Metazoa > Chordata > Chondrichthyes > Squaliformes > Squalidae > Squalus > Squalus acanthias. The sequence goes on along the minus strand of CM059441.1, from coordinate 9,457,450 downwards.
AGTCAGGTGGAGAGCGGATAGCCCTTGTCTCCGACCAGCCAGCCGCAAGCTTGACGTGGTGGCTGGAAGAGTGCTGGCACATCGGTCTGGCGCAGGATGAAGGCATCGTGGCTGCTGCCAGGATAGCGAGCATTGACAGTGAGGATTCGCTGTCTGTGGTTGCACACCAACTGCATATTAAGTGAGTGGTAGCCTTTGTGGTTATGGAAGATCTCAGGATTATTATGCGGTGCCCGCAAAGCCACGTGGTCACAGTCAATGGCGCCCTGCACCATGGGGAAGCCCGCTATCCTGGCAAAGCTACATGCACATTTGTCCTGCTTCTCTCTGGTGATAGGGAAGGAAATGTAAACCCTTCTCCTACTGTAGAGAGCCTCTGTGACCTCCCGGATGCAGCGATGGACGGCGAACTGTGAGATGTTAGCTATATCTCCTGTTGCAGACTGGAAGGAACCACTGGCGAAGAAATTGATGGCGACGGTGACCATGACTACCACTGAGAGAGCTGTGGGCGACCTGATCTGAGGCTCGAGGTCTGGTTGCAGGAGGTGGCAGAGTTCGGTAACCACCTCCTTGCTGAAGTGAAGCCTTCTAGTGCACTGCTCCTCGCTTAATTGGAGGTAGGAGAAGTGCTCTCGGAATACCCTCGGAGGGTAAGGCCTCCTGTTGAGAGCCCTGATGGCCCTCCTCCTCCCTCTGGCCATATCTTGCAATCTTTCTCGCTGCCTCCGCTCCCTCCTCAGTAGACCCTGGAGGGCGAGATCGACTGCCAGTACAGCCCCCATTAATGTAATTATATGTAGCACTTTGAAATTTTGTCAGAATAAATGTAACAATTTTTTAGTAGCCACAACACTCCTGATACTACAGAACATTCAAATGACTGAATTAAATTCTTGCACAATCGCAAACTGACATGGAAGCAGTGAAACAGCACTAACCTGACAGCTGCGACTCATCCCTTTAAATATCGCCCCTGGATCCGCCATCCGCCTGCTTCACGCCTCCTCTTCCTGTCGTTGTGGGGGCGAGGAGCTAAGGTAGGGGGCGATAATTAATTTGGCAGATCGGGCGCTCAGTGGGCGTTGCACGCTCACTGACATCACGCTCTGCCTGCCGCTAAAGCCCCAGGTGCTAAGGGGCGACTGGATTTGGTGTGCGGCGCTGGATTCACCTCGCCCCGGCACTACTTCATTAGCGCTCCGTTAGCGCCCCTGCCAGGCACTAAGGGGAGGCGCTAAGCAACTGAATTTCTCCCCCATTGTGTCAAGATATGAAAGGCAGCTGAGCACAGCTATCTGAGAAGGCTGAAAATAGTTCAGTTTGTTGACTATATTAGTCTGCTCTCTGCAAACCTCCCCCATGAGCTTCAGGATGTTATTTGCACCTACTGATAGCCTGGCCTCAATTGTTCGTGAAACCTTAGGTATCGCTATGAGTGGTATGCTATTGTAATAGAGCATGTCTCATAAGAAGTCAATTCTCCATCAGAAGGGGAAATTGTAAAGTTCACCAATTTTGAGTGCGTGGAAGATATCTATAATTTTCCTTATCAATTTCTTCAATGAATATTTCTTAAAAAGTTAATTTTCACCAGTTCTTCCTTGAGTTCCTTTTTCCTTATCGATGAAAATCTAGCTACTGTTTAAAACAAATGAAATAAATCGGATTGCAGAAGTTACTAGCCATAATGGGCACTTCTTCTTGAGATCTTCCAATTTGATTGGAGTTTTGCTATTTTGCTTGTTAATATTTACCATCTCACGGCAATTCCAATACTTGTTAGAAAAGTGACAATAAACACCCCAAAAGTCACAGAATATTCCATTGTTAGCACAACCTTTATGCCACTGGTGTTTGTATCACATTAGACGGAGGCCTATCACCTGGTTCTGCCTTATCTTCGGAATCCTGAAGATAATAGGGTGGCTTCTATAAAGGGTAGGAAATCTGCTCCGCCAGATTATCATCCAGGTGGCGAAAATGAAAAACATCTAAAACCCTACCTCACAGAGAGGACAATCCAATGTTTAATTGACCTGAAGACTTGGAGACATTACTGAAACGGAATGGAAAATGAACACTTGCAAACAAACAGCTGGTACACAGGCTGCAGATGTGGTACAAAACATTAAAACAGCACAAATCTCCCACTGTAACTAGAATTTCTCAGTCAGTACAAAGACACAATCTGGTAAATGGGTTCAATAATAACCGCAGCAACAGAAAAAACAAGCACTGAAAATAGTACTTCTATTTGTAGTTTTAAGTAGCAAACCCTAATCCTGCCAGAGAGACGTAAATAACTTCACTAACTGTTACCGTATTATATTCCTTCAGCTTATGAATAATAAAAGAGCAATCCTTCAAGCACTCTATTAATTTGTCAGTAATGGCCACATGCTGTAGTATTCTGTTACGACAAAGAATAGCTCGTCTCTCAAATGAAATGTGTCCCATGTAAATGAGTCTTTAGGGAGAATGGAGTAGGGAATAAGGGCCGTGCTATTCATTTTATTTTATTAAAGTGCTGATCTGTGCAATTTAATATATTCAGAAGAAGTTTTTATAAGGTTGTTAAGAATAATGAAAAAGCTCACTAAAGTCTTGGATACCTATGTACAAATGCTTCAAAATAATCACGGGCAGAAATGTGACAAACATCCACCACTAAGCATAATTTGAAATGAAAAACGACACCCAGATTACTGGGTTCCGATAATATTTTGCGCATAAGATACATGAAAGGAAACAGCTTTTTACGGAAAGCTCAAAGTTAAGTGAGGTTGAGTTATAAGAATGTGAGAAGGTAGGAAAAAGAAAAAGTTATTTTGCCACACGTCCTCCGGTCATTTAGAACAACTTTCGCCTTTCCAGCTATTTTATTTATTATATATTTTTTTTCCCCTCTCTCCCACATGGCAGCTGTCTCTCCTTCTGCCAGAGCCATTTACACTTCATCTAGAGCCATCCTTTGTTTCTTAACTTGTCCCATTACCATCTCCTTTTGCCTTGCACCATCTCTTAATGTCTTTTAATCTCTCCTGCCTTCCATCCTATCACAGACCTTCCCTTTTGTTCTTTCCTCCCCTCCCCCCATCTCCTTTCCCTGCCCCTGCACTTGCTTAAAAACCTGTTCCATCTCCAACTTTTTCCAGTTCTGACGAAGGGTCATCGACCTGAAACGTTAACTCTGTTTCTCTCTCCACAGATGCTGCCTGACCTGCTGAGTATTTCCAGCATTTTCTGTTTTTGTTTCGGCTTTCTCATGCCTGGTTGCCAAGTTTATATGGCTATACTGCCCACTGTACCATGAATCTGCTTTTTGAATGACTATTAATTAATTGTGGTGTACAACAACTTATTCCACAAGACACCTTCAGCTGTAAAGAACTTATTCCTCAATTTACATGGTTCCTTAGGTTGAGATCACATTCCCTGGTCTGATCAAATCGCTTCTCATTCAGCCTACTGATTCCCTTCACAATTTATAAAACCTGGATCATGTTCTCTTCCCCATCTTTTTATCTCTAGTGTGAGAGGTTCCTTAGTCCCTTTTTATAGTTCACTGGTCAAAGACCAGTAGATGTCCTTTGAATCTATCCCTGGCTAATATCTTGGATGCATACTGCTGTGGTATCAACAATGTTTTATAGGCTAAGAGTATAACCTCCTTCAGCTTATACTGTATAGTTCAAACCAATATATCCTAATACAAAAGCAAAATACTGCGGATGCTGGAAATCTGAAATAAAAACAGAAAATGCTGGAAATACTCAGCAGGTCAGGCAGCATCTGTGGAGAGAGAAACAGAGTTAACGTTTTAGGTCGATGACCTTCGTCAGAACAATATATTCTAATCCTGTGTTAACCTTGCATTTACCACAATAGTTTACTCGATGTCCTGGCCATCATTCTCCCTCAACCAATAACACTGAAATAGATTTACTGGTAACTTACGTCATTAACTGTACCACTTACGAAGAATTTAATATTTCAGACTCGGGCTGTCCAAGAATCCAAAGGAGGAGAAATTAGCTCTGTTCAGAAGTTTTTGGGGGGAGAAATTCAACTCATAGCCATCTGCTTTGCGCCTGAAAAATCAGGCTGCCAGGAGTTAAAAATCGGATTGAGGGGAAACCCAGCTGCCCCATTGCCGCCCAATGCCCACCTGATGCCATATTCAGGCTGGCCTGTGAATGGGTGAGTAGCCAGCCTGCCAGGAACAGGCATCAGGCTGCTTTACTATGCAAATCGGGGTGCTACGCTGGTGGTAGGAACCTAATGCAAACTTCAGGTACAAATGGACGGAGCTTGTGTGGGGCAATCTCCGCCTAGTTGTACCAGGTCTTGAGCGGTCTAACCAGTGGTCCATAACCGCTAGAGGCCGCTCAAAAAACGGGCACAAGCTATTTTCAAAGTTGTATTTTTGCGGAACTCCTCGTGACTCCACAAAAATACTGCAGGCTGCTGCCGTCCCAGGCTCGACCCCCCCCCCCGGGCTTCGCCTCCCCCCTCCACTCCTCCCCACCCCCCCTCCAGGACCCACAGGTCAGGGTCAGAGCCTGCCGGAATTCATCAAGCCCCGATGATGCTGTAGATTTCTGATGTCAGGTGGTACGGCTCAAAGAAACTCGAGTTGCAAAAATGAACTGGTTCCGATGAGAAAGAATCAAAATTTGAACTAAAATGAATGTGCAATCAGCTGTCTCTGTTTATCTGAACTTCAGGTTATGTTTTATTTGTAAAAGTATCTGAATTCAGAAAAACAATCTGACGTTTTTACTAATGAATGGACAAACAGCTTATGTCTGGTCTGTTGTATACTATTTTATTGCTTTCTTTTTCACTATAAAGGTGCATTTATACCGCAAGTTTAGCATCAATGTGAAGCTGAAATCACTTTGCACCAATGTTAACTTGCAGTGTAAATCCAGAGTCATGACCTGACCTAACTCCAGAAACACAGTGCAACTCCCTGGAGAAGGAAGTCTCACAGAGCTTCAGCTTGACACCGCACTGGGGTGTATATCCAGTGCAGTATTAAATCTGCTTTAAGAAATTGCTCAGGGTATCCGTTAGCCTCCCTGCACGCCTTGTAAACCTAACAAACCTCAACTTAAATGTTTAGATGGCAGTAGGGTTGCCAACTCTGGTTGGACATGTTCCCGGAGGTTTCATCACACAACCTCCTGCCTCCGACGCCCCGCCCCCTCACTCCCGCCATTGGTCGCCCGGCTTGTCCATCCTCATGGTGCGCCACCTTGCTATGCCAATTGGCAAGCGAATAGACTCTTCATTGCCTGATTGGATGATTCTTCACTGTTAGTTAACAGCCGTTTTTTTCCCATGGCTGATATTTTTAAAACTAATAAACAAAAGTGTTCAAAGAAAATTTGATAAAACACAACATTTTTTGAATGCCCTGATGATTTTTCTCCCGGGTTGCTGGCAGCAGTGTCCTGGAGATTAGTCTTTAATTCCGGGAGACTCCAGGGCAATCCTGGAGGGTTGGCAAGCCTCAATGCAGGGATTCTCCTGTCCCCACGCTCTGAGCATTTGAATTTCCAACTATTGGGAGACAGCTCTGCACATGCATGTAACTGGGTTTACACAAAGCTCTCTGCTAAACAGGACAGATAAAGTTCCAGCCAGACAGGAGTCAAGCAATGTAAGCAAGGATGTGCCTGCTGGAGCCTGAACTGCAGCTACTGCTCTCAGGCGTAAATGCACAACAGAGTGTGACTGTATGTGGCACTTCTTATTCTTGCTTTGGTCATAACTGTACCACTTATGTGTATACTGTTGTGACGCCGTATTAGCAGGGTAAAAATTGCAAAAGGCTCATTAAAAAAGCTCCTCAATTTGATTTATTATTTTCTGGGATTATATAATGGTCTGTTGTATCATGAGTATTTTGTACTTTAACAATCTTGTTTCAAGGTACAACCATTGGATTACACACATCATAGCATCAACAGAGATGTTCAGTGCTGATTCAATTCAATTCATCAGCTGCAAAGCGCTTTGGGATGTCCTGAGGTCGTGAAAGGTGTTACATAAAATTCAAGTCTTTCTTTTCAATAGCGGGACAATTTATTTTAATTAAATATAGTGCAACTTGCCTGCTACTTAAAGGTGCTGCTGATGTTTTTTTTTCTGAGTTTTCACACTGGAATTGCGACAGTCTGAAAACTCAGCTCAACTTTGGCGGGTTGCCAAGCTACAGTGGAACCGCCATTACCCGCCACAATGGAAGGATCTTCCTCCCTCTCCGTCAATGGAAAAGAAAATTGGGCGATGTGTAAAACAGGCTGCCGAAAGACCAATTTCACTCTCACTTACTTTAAATTACCGCTGCCTTTTAAATGAACTGTTGTGTATTCAACATTGCCGAGCAAGCCAGGACACCCATCTCACATGGCAGCACTAACATAAGGACCTCCTGCATGCTTGAACATCGGAAAATTGTGCACAGGACATCCCTGGCCTCGTATTAATATTGAAGTGAAGCCCCACCTGTTTGAGATGGGCCCTTTCTACCCCCGATGTTTTATGCACCAGAAATAGATGCAAGACCCAAAGCCTGATGTTATCGAGATCTGCCCACTTTTCCAATTAGTTTCTCCAGATTTGTGGTCTGTAAATTGGATGAAACTGAAGAAAATATCTGTGCCTTAGCGCTTAATGAAAGCTGGGGCTTATACTGAAGGGTGTAGGCCTTCCAACTGGGGGACATCGCCAACGGGCTGGAACCTCCGCCCACCAGATAGCTCCCCCATCATCCAAGCTCATGTTCCAGCCTGTGGGTCATTTGCATTCTGGAAGCAGGCTTCTTGGCCTCTGCCAGGGAGTCAAACTGAGCTTACCGTGGCAGGCCTCAGAGACCTCAGTGGAAGAAGGCAGCCTCCGGAGTGCCTGGAAAAACTAAAAGACAAATTTCACAAAAATGACTGCTGGTGCTGCTGCTGCGTAGGCCTGTGCATGGCCAGACTCTGAGAGAGATTGCGCAGCTCCCTAACGGCCAGCCCCCGGCATCCGGCGTCCAAACCGGGCAAAGGATGAGAAACACTGTGAAGACTGGGGCTGGATATCCTCGGCCTAGGAATCTTTGTCAGAGCGGGAGAGAGTTAACAAGTACAGTACATGTAATTCAGCTTAATGATATTGCACTGTAGTTTTCACAGGAATAAATAATTCCATGTAGTCTGTGGTGGATGACCCAGGGGATAACTTACTAATCAGACTTATTTTGAATCTGACAAGAGTAGTCTCCTGGGAAAAGTGACTGTTGTGATCAAAATCCTTTATCCCTCTGCACAGAGCAAGCTCTAATTATATTCCAACTAATTTTGTTTCTTTTAATAGAAAATTGTTTTTTTGTGTAATTTAATTTTATTTTGTGATAGGAATAGCATTATAATAGTTATTCTCCATACAGAATAAATCCCATTCAATTCCAACAATCAATTTTTGATACATAAGGAATTCAATGGGCTGTAGCATTTGACTGTGGTATGGGCTATTAATTAAAAGTAGATCATGTTGAGTTTTTAAAAGATGCAAAGTGTGTTGTTCAGAGCTTGATAACAATTATTCACTACCTTATTTCGCAGTTGCTAGGGTAGCAATGGACTGGACAGCATTACTTCCTTGTCTGATTAGGATCAGTGGATTGTTTTTTAGCTAATTATAAAATCAAGTGATCACTTGAGAATTGTTTTCCATATCTTGTGGCCCTGATGCGCATCCATTACATTCCCCATTGTATGAAAATGGTTGAAACACCATCATAAGTGAGCATGCTCAGCAATATACTTCAGAATGGGTGATGTCTTGCAGTCCTTAGAGTATAGTCCTTTCACACCCAGGATGTGGGTTCAAATTCAGCTCAGGCAGATGTCATGTTAATCTTTCCTGATTGCAGTTTTAAGTCCGAAGTGAAAGAGTTTTGGCAATCATAAATTCCAATCCAAGTTGGATGTGGTTATTAGTTCACAGGACGAAATTGCCCATAATTCAGTTCCAATTGGGCAATCGCAACTGTTGCAGGAGATGGGAAACCGTATACCAATGTGTTAGAGGTATTTTTCTGAGCAAGTGGAAGAAGTCACATCAACATATGTTCCAGCAGGATTTTCAAAACCAACTAGAACTACATTTAATTCATGCTATACCTTAACTGGGAGCACGCGATTGTGACCTTGACTTGTTTTACATTTGCATCAATGTAATGAGCCTCAAAGTTCCATACTTGTACATACAGTGTATACATCATTACCTGTACAGGGATTTGATGTTTGTGGAGATAATTAGATATTCTCACATGAGGGATATACATTGAATAATGAAAGACTTAAGCTTACAGTATAGTTATGGAATTCTGATGATGCAAAATCATCCCTATCCATCTCAAATAAGCTATCCAAGTTATTGCCTAATAACATACAGACATATCTGATATTTGGAATTCATGAGGACACACTGAAACAGATACATAATATCAGCAGAACTCTGAGGTGAAAATGAGACACCAACTTCCTCCACAGCAATTTTTTTAGTATCATTATTCCGAACAAAGTTAACCAAGTCAGCATCTATAATTACAACTCTGACTAGAGCATCTATCATGGTCTGAAGTGGCAGAGTGAAGATGCTTATAAAAGTGTCGGGGAGCATCATGACTACTAAGTAGCACAAGAACTTGACATAATTCACAGGAGTGCAATAAGACGTCTTTATCAATGAGTTATGGATTTATATGCAGTCAACATATTTATTAATTCTGCATTTACCAAAAAGGCAGATGGATCAACTCCAGATTTGTAGACGCACATGTATCAGCAAACTGCATTTTGACATTCAGGAGGTCAAATTCTTCTGCCTCAAGGTTAAATTCACCATCACTGGAGCGGTCAATACTTTTAAAATGTGCAAGAAATAAGCATTAGCTCTGACAACAGGATATATTGTGGGCTGAATAATATGAGCTAAATGAATATATTTAACACTAATTGTTGGAAACAAATGACTGAACTTTTGGCAAATGAGCACAGTTAGTATAATTTGCTGGCCTGACATTTGAGAGAGGGCTCACAAGACACAAACTAAAAGCCTGCTTCCAACATAAACCTGTTTAGCGGAGCACTGGCGTATTTTGTAAGCTATAAAGAGAAAATATGACAGTGACTGTATGTTATAAATTCAGCTTTTTGCACATTTCTTTTTTGAAGGCCACTCAAGCTGCTGTTCGCCAACAGCACTGAGCATTGTGAGGTCAGGCAAAGGCTACGGATACAGCCGCTAACAGAAAAGATGTTTCTTAACTTTTCGTTCTTAAAACTTTTTCTCTTCCCCCCCCCCACCCACCCCCCCCAACCCCCAGCCTGAGTACGTGGAGGTGTATTTAATTTGTTCTAAATAATTCATGTTCATTCATTCAAATACTGTAGAACTCAATTATGACTGTTTCACTGCATAATCTACTTATTATAAAATTCCCAGCCGCCTATCCATTTTCCGGTCTTCTCTGATTTATCTTATTTTAGGTCATAAATTTAGCATAATAGGTGGCTGGCAGTGAATTGTAATGGAGAAAATTCAGTTAAGGAAATTTGATAATATTGCAAAATACACGAGCAAAGCAAGATGCATTTTCCCAGGTGGCTTATTTGAAGTTGGAATGGCAGTGAGAGAATCATTAGCTTTGCACGAACAGGGCAAGCTCATGCAAAATATCAGCTTTGCAAATATGTCACTGCTAAGTCATTAGAAATGTAAGCACAGCTGGAGGCTTCCCAGTACCAGCACAGAACTTGCCTCTTCCATGTAGATATGACTCTTGAGGTACCATGATGTAAAAACCACCTTAGATGCCAAGCCAGTGTCTATAACATGGCGTGTGATTTGATCATCTGAAAACACACATGTTAACACTTACTCACCCTCTACTTACACTAAAGTAAGAAGTCGCACAACACCAGGTTATAGTCCAACAGCTTTATTTGAAATCACAAGCTTTCGGAGCGCTGCTCCTTCGTCAGGTGAAGTGAAGAGATGCATAGAGTCACAGCATATATAGTCAGAGAACACTGCCAGATGATTACAGTTAATCTTTCTAACTGCCCTTTATCACACCTCGGCAGAGAGATAATCACGACAATCACAGGTGTGGATGGTGTCCAACCAGGTCAGTCAGGAAAACATTACATCAAAGACAATGAGGTGGGGTCACAAGGGGTCAAATGTGGCAGATGCTGGAGTCTGTATGGAAAACAAAAAACTTTTTTTGCTGGAAATCACAGCAGGTCCGGCCGCATCTGTGTAGAGAGAACAAGCTAACGACGACTCGAGTCTGGATGACTCTACGTCAGGTGGGGTTACATGTAGCGTGACATGAACCCAAGATCCCGGTTGAGGCCGTCCTCATGGGTGAGGTACTTGGCTATCAGTTTCTGCTCGAGTAGACAACACTGTCACTGAGTTTTGCTCACATGTTCCATCAGCAAGTTGGTTAGGAGCAGCGTAAAATATGAAAGTTTTAATTATAATCCTAAGTATCTTTGCACTAAGAGAGTGCAGCCAACAGTAGACAGGTGGTTCTCTCCAGGTTGACTGTACCCAGGAATATAAATAACCTGAACTCTGCCACTCCAATAGCAGTGTAACCTTTCTTTTTCTTTCTCGCTCACACACTCAATCACATATGTGTGCAAAGGTATATTGCTGAAGTTTAACCAGCTGAAACTGCAGTGCTTACTACCACAGGGCACTGGCAAGTTTCTTGCTGTTTTTCCAGCTAGGACCACCGTGCAGGTTATTGGGAGTAGAGTGGAAAAATCCCAACCCCTCATAACAACAACTTACATTTATATAGCGCCTTTAACGTAATACACGTCCCAAGGCGCTTCACAGGAGCGACATCAAAAAACAAAATTTGACATCGAGCCACATAAGGAGATGCTAGGCCAGGTGACCAAAAGCTTGGTCAAAGAGGTAGGTTTTAAGGAGCATCTTAAAGGAGGAAAGAGAAGTAGAGAGGTGGAAAGGTTTAGGCAGGGAATTCTAGAATGGACCCGACACCTAGCGGCGGGAAATGGATTAAAGGCAACTAACTGCCTATTAAAAGGTACTTGTGAGCAGTTTTCAGGGTCTTTTTCGATTTTCTAGCTTCTGGGTTGGGTTTCACGACGTCCGGACAACACGCCAGGTAAGTGTGGCGAGTTGTGTGTCTGGTCTGATGTTTGTGAAAAGATGACAGCTGCAGAAGTGGTGTCAAGGATGCCATGTTGCACATGGTGAGTTTCAGAGCAAAGAAAATGTTGGTTACTGCATTTTTAATACATATACAGATTTCTTTAGTTTACAGGTTTTGAAATCCAACTGTATGTGCAGTGCCACCTCATTGGGAGAACCTCTCTCACCAGTGACAGATCGCTTCTGCCATCTCACCTGCAGCTGCCATCAATTCCAGCAACATCGGAGCCAAAGAAACAATCAGACCTTGGTCCTCCGAATCCTTCCACATTCATCCCCAACATCAACATCACCAACCTTATCTTCAAGGTGGCTCCTGGGCTGGCAGCTCCCTCGGGAGCTCCTTTGCCATCCTTGGCCATCCTTTGCTCTTCTCCCCCAGTCTCCTCTCTTCTGCTGTTTAAGTTCCTCTGGATCTAATAGTGGGTGCATTTTATCCCTAACTGCAAGTTTTCAAGCTGCAAGGTGAAAGTTACCTGAGCCCACTGCCCATCCCCCGACCATGCCTGTTCTTTATTCTCATCAGTGAGCACTGGCTCTTCACTTAAACTTAGCTTCCAAATTCCCAGACCTCTCTGACATCAAGACTACGCTTCTCCACTGGACTAGTGATCTAGTGACTAGTGGATCACAAGTCGAGCTCAGGGCCAGGGATCGCGAGATTATCAGTGCTAATTTGATCCTGTGAGAGACAACATCATTCATGTCCGAGGCCGGGACCCAGGGGCGAGGACGAGCCCAGCAGCGAGGTCGAGGCCCAGGAGTGGCGCAGCGTGGATCAGCAGCAGGGTCGGGGCCCAGGGAAGGTGCGGCACGGGCCAACAGCGAGGTCGGGAGGACCACAATGCATCCTACGAAACCCAGGCAGAGAGGACCTGTGGGAAGGAGGGAGGAGGACAGTAGGAGTATGTTTGTGTGTGTGCTAGGCCGTTGTAGCAGAGCCTGGTCTCCAATCGTCTTGGATCCCCTTGCCATTGGACCAAGACCTTGCTCTGTCAAGCCCGTGTGGTAGCTGGTGTGCAACGGCCACCCCACGTTAAAAGAACTCACGCACAGGCATCTTCCACCCATTAAAATCAAGTTCGGGACCTGGAACGTCAGGACCTTCATGGACAACCCCAACAGTGACAGACCGGAACACCGTACTGCTATCGTTGCCCGGGAGCTCAGACGTTTCGACATTGACATCGCCGCCCTAAGTGAGACCCGGCGGGCAGGGGAAGGCCAGCTCAAGGAGCAAGGCGGTGGTTACACCTTCTTCTGGAAAGGCAAACCTGAAGAAGATCGCCGCCTCCATGGGGTAGGCTTCGCCATAAAAAATGAACTAGTTGGGCATCTCAGAGACTCTCCTAGCGGTATAAACGAGCGCCTCATGACTCTTCGGCTCACCCTAGCCCAGAACCAGTGCGCTACGGTCATTAGTGCATACGCCCCAACACTGGAAGCCACAGACGAGACCAAAGAGGAATTCTACTCCAGCCTCGAACAATCCCTGTCCCGAGTCCCAGCGGGCAACAAGCTGATCCTCCTTGGCGACTTTAACGCCAGAGTTGGAAAGGACACAGACCTCTGGGGAGGTGTGATCGGCAGAGGGGGGTAGGGAAAGCCAACTCCAACGGTACCCTCCTCCTGTCGAAATGCTTCGAACATGGCCTTGTCATAATCAACACCTTGTTCCGTCAGAGAGACAAGTACAAGGCTTCATGGCAGCACCCTCGCTCCAAGCACTGGCATCTGCTGGACTACGTCATCGTCTGAGTGAGGGACTGCAAGGACGTCCGCATAACAAGCGCCATGACAGGAGCTGACGACTGCTGGGCAGACCACCACCTGATCCGCTCTGTCATCTCCATCAATGTAGCCCCAAAACAGCGGCGGCAACAGAAACAATGCCGCAGGAAAATCAACGCTGGAGCACTCAAAGACCCTGCTAAGAAAGCCCTATTCAGCCTGTGCCACACAATCAACCTGACGACTCCCAGTGATGCAGAGACACAGAGTGTCCACAGCGCCTGGTCTGCACTCAAGGCCTCCATAATCAGCACCTGTGAAGAGACGCTCGGTCACTCGACCAGGAAACACCAAGACTGGTTCGACGAGAATGACCAGGAGATCCAGGAGCTAATAAGCCACAAGCGCAAGGCATTCCTGATCTGGAAACAGCAACAGAACTCGAGAGCAAGAAAGCAGCTCTACAGACGCCTGAAGGCCGAGGTCCAACAAAAAACTCGCGACCTAAAGAACAGATGGTGGGTGGAGAAAGCGCAGGAGATCCAGCAGCTAGCCGACAACCACGACGTGCGTGGATTCTTTAGCGCAGTCAAGACCATCTACAGCCCAAGCACCCAAGGTCCTACCCCACTGCAGGCCAAGAACGGAGAGGTACTCATCAAGGACAGAGAGCAGTCAGTGCCCGCTGGAAGGAGCACTTTGAAGATTTCCTTAACCGAGACTCTGTCTTCGATGCGAGTGTCCTCAACTCCATCCCGCAGCATGCTACCCGTCACTACCTCAGCACAACCCCAGCCCGGCATGAGGTTGAAAAGGCCATCCAACAACTGAAGAACAAAAAGGCCTCAGGAGCAGATGGAATCCCTGCCGAGGCACTAAAGCATGGCGGAGAAGCACTACTGGCGCAAATTCATGAACTCATTTCTGTTATCTGGAAGGAGGAGAGCATGCCAGGGGATTTCAGAGACGCCGTAATTGTGACCATCTTCAAGAAAGATGTCAAGTCCGATTGCGGTAATTACAGAGGAGTTTCCCTGCTGTCTGCCACAGGGAAAGTCATCACAAGAATCCTCCTCAATCGCCTTCTCCCAGTGGCCGAAGAGCTCCTCCCAGAGTCGCAATGTGGATTCCGCCACTAAGGGGCACAATGGACATGATCTTCAGCACGCGTCAATTACAAGAGAAATGCAGGGAACAGCACCAACCGCTGTACATGGCCTTCTTTGATCTCACAAAGGCCTTCGACACTGTCAACCGTGAGGGATTATGGAGTGTCCTCCTCAAATTCGGCTGCCCTCAAAAGTTTGTCACCATCCTCCGCCTGCTTCACGATGACATGCAAGCCGTGATCCTGACCAACGGTTCCACCACAGACCCAATTCACGTATGGACCGGGGTCAAGCAAGGCTGTGTCATCGCACCAATGCTCTTCTCGATCTTCCTTGCTGCAATGCTCCATCTCACCCTCAGTAAGCTCCCCGCTGGAGTGGAGCTAATTTACAGAACAAACGGGAAACTGTTCAACCTCCGTCACCTCCAGTCCAGATCCAAGGTCGTCCCATCCTCTGTCGTCGAATTACAGTATGCAGACGACGCTTGCGTCTGCGCTCACTCGGAGGTCGAACTCCAAACCATCGTCAACACCTTCACCGAAGCGTACGAGCGCATGGGTCTTACACTAAACATCCATAAGACAAAGGTCCTCTACCAACCTGCCCCTGCCACACAGTACTGCCCCCAGATTATCAAAATCCATGACAAGGCCTTGGACAACGTGGACCACTTTCCATACCTCGGGAGCCTACTGTCAACAAGAGCAGACGTCGATGACGAAGTCCAACACTGCCTTCAGTGTGCCAGTGCAGCCTTCGGTCGCCTGAGGAAGAGAGCGTTTGAAGACCAGGACCTCAAACCCGTCACTAAGCTCATGGTCTACAGAGCTGCAGTGATACCCGCCCTGCTGTATGCCTCAGAGACATGGACCATGTACAGCAGGCACCTCAAAGCACTGGAGAGGTACCACCAACGCTGCCTCCGCAAGATCCTGCAAATCTATTGGCAGGATAGGCGCACCAACGTCAGTGTTCTCGCTCAGGCCAACATCCCCAGCATTGAAGCTTTGACCACGCTCGATCAGCTCCGATGGACGGGTCACATCGTCCGCATGCCCGATACGAGACTCCCAAAACAAGCGCTCTACTCGGAGCTCCGCCACGGCAAGAGAGCCCCAGGTGGGCAGAGGAAACGCTTCAAGGACACCCTCAAAGCCTCCTTGAAAAAGTGTAACATCCCCACCGACACCTGGGAATCCCTGGCCCAAGACTGCAAAAAGTGGAGGAGAAGCATCTGGGAAGGCGCCGAACACCTCGAGTCTCTTCGCTGGGAGCAAGTGGAAGCCAAGCACAGGCAGCGCAAGGAGCACATGTCAACCCAAGCACCCCACCCACCCGCCCCTTCAACTATCGTCTGTCCCACCTGTGACAGAGACTGTAGGTCCCGCATTGGACTCATCAGTCACCTGAGAACTCATTTTAATGTGGAAGCAAGTCATCCTTGGTTCCGAGGGACTGCCTAAGAAGAGGAGAAGGTGAGTTTCAGAGTAAAGAAAATGTTGGTTACTGCATTTTTAATACATATACAGATTTCTTTAGCTTACAAGTTTTTACATCCAACTGTATGTCCAGTGCCACCTCATTGGGAGAACCTTTCTCACCAGTGACAGATTGCTTCTGTCATCTCACCTGTAGCTGCCATCTATTCCAGCAACATCGGAGCCAATGAAACAATCAGACCTTGTTCCTCCGAATCCTTCCACATTCATCCCCAACATCAACATCACCAATCTCATCACCAACCTTCGACGCCATCACCTGATGCTGCACTGGACACAGGGCACCAGCTCCTGCCAAAATTGCTGGCCGGGAGGCCAGCGATGGCATCACCATGGCCAGACTATCTTCACTTGATGCTGTAAACCCTGGCTGCCACATGATGCGCCAGGTTGACACCATCTCACACCAGCACTGTGAAGCATCCCTTTAATGTCCAAGCCATTCCAGGCACACACATCACTATAGTGGGGCGGTGGGGTGGGGGGCAGGGGAGGGGGAGCGTTATGACTGAACAATCACTGGAAATCAGTAAGACACTTCTCAATGTGCGTCAGATCTGTCCAATAAGGGGCACTTTTTGAAAAAGAGATTTCACTGTATGACAACACATTACCAGAAACTTCATATGGACATTGGCTAAACCTCTCAAGTGCCCACCCTTGTGTGTTGTTAGTTGGTATGCTTGCAGTAGAATGAGGGTGAGTATGAGGGGTGGCTAGTGAGATGGGGAATGATAAAGTAGATAGAGAGGATTGGGTGGAGGTGTAAGGTAAGTTGGTGTCCTGGGGAGGACTGTTCCACCCTTGGAAGGGAAGAGAACCTCCCTGCGTACTGTGACTCCCTTCATAAGCATATGGAGGGAGTCATTGGAGAGCCTGGGTGCAAGAGTTCACCTTTGTGTAGTGATTGTCAGTGTTTGCAGCACCTCAATGCTGTCAAACACTGAAGAATCAACCGTCAAAATAAAATTGTGCATGGTCCCTTTAAGGAAACCAGCAGATGACACATCATCAAATGACGTCATCAGACCCGCTTCCTGTTAATTGGCTGGTAGGGCGGGCTTAACAAGGCCAATCAAGGGAAAATCACGTCCGTAGAGCGGAGGCAGTTGGGGGCGGGACTGGAACCCGGAAACTAGCTGACCCGCCCCCAACCCGACACCGATGAGAAAATCGTGGCCTTCATGATTTTAAACACCTCTATCAAATCTCCTCTTAGCCTTCTCTGCTCTACGGAGAACAACCCCAGCTTCTCCAATCTCTCCACTTAGCTGTAATCCCTCATTCTTGGAACCACTCTAGTAAATCTCTTCTGCAGCCTCTCCAAAGACTTCATGTCCTTCCTAAAATGTGGTGCCCAGAATTGAACACAATACACCAGCTGGGGCCGAACTAGTGTTTCTCATAGGTTTATTTGTATTTTCCTTTTTATGTGAGTATAAAATCCTTCACTATTTCTGTTTTCTGCTAATCTTTCTTCATACCTCCTCTTAAGCGTTCCAATTGCTTTTTTTCCCCCGCTCTATTATTTGGTTATGATTTTCTTTTATATTATTAGCCCTAGATTTGTCCTTTGCCTCTTTTTTAAGTCACATTTTGATTTGAATTTCTTTTATCATCCAGGAAACTCCAGATTTTGCTTCATCACCTTTGTTCCTTGTAGGAATATGTTTCGTCTGTACCCTTATCATCTCCTGCTTGAAGGTTCCCATTGTTTGTTCACTGTCTTATTTGCCAATTTTTCTTTTCAGTTTATCTGGGCTGTTTCCCTTCTAATCTAATTGAAATTGGGGTTTGTTTTTTTCCAGCCAGGTACTTTTGTCTGCGACTGTTTCCTCTTCTTTTCAATTTTGATATCAAAACCTAATTATGCTATTGTAAATGTTTTCTAGATATTCCCCCACCCTCACACTACCTACTTGCTCAATTCAATAGTTTCAGTACAGTTTCCTTTACGTTGGTGTCAAAACATATTGTTGAAATCCCTCTCCTCTTTGCTATACACAATACTCTTACAACCACAACAACAATGTGTATTTATATAGCGCCTTTAACGTAGTAAAACTTCCCAAGGCACTTCACAGGAGTATTATAAGTCAAAAAAATTTGACACCGAGCCATATAAGGAGAAATTAGGGCAGGTGACCAAAAGCTTGGTCAAAGAGGTAGGTTTTAAGGAGCGTCTTAAAGGAGGAGAGAGAGGTAGCGAGGCGAGAGGTTTAGGGAGGGAATTCCAGAGCTTAGGGCCTCGGCAACAGAAGGCACGGCCACCAATGGTTGAGCGATTATAATCAGGGATGCTCAAGAGGGCAGAATTAGAGGAGCGCAGATATCTCGGGGGGTTATGAGGCTGGAGGAGATTACAGAGATAGTCTATTTTTGGATAATTAAAGTCACCCATTATGATGATCCTTTTGCTCTTGCATTTTTCTCTACTTCGTCTACATAGCTTTTCCTCTATTTCCTTTTTCTTATTTGCTGGTCTGTAATATAAGCACAATAAAGGGACTGTCCCTTTATCCTAGGCCTGTATTCACTAGAGTTTAGAAGAATGAGAGGGGATCTCATTGAAACGTATAAAATTTTGACAGGGCTAGACAGACTGGATGCAGGGAGGATGCTTTCCCCTGGCTGGGGGGGTCTAGAACGAGGGGTCACAGTCTCAGGATACGGGATAGGACATTTAGGACTGAGATGAGGAGAAATTTTTTCACTCAGAGGGTGGTGAACCTGTGAAATTCTCTACCACAGAACACTGTGGAAGCCAAGTCACTGAATATATTTAAGAAAGAGATAGATAGATTTCTAGACACAAAAGGCATCAAGGGGTATGGGGAGAGAGCGGGAATATGGTATTGAGATAGAGGATCAGCCATGATCATATTGAATGGTGGAGCAGGCTCGAAGGGCTGAATGGCCTACTCCTGCTCCTATTTTTCTATGTTCTATGTTTCTATTTTTCCTATGCCTTAACTCCAACAAAAATAATCGCCTTTTGCACCATCCCGTAGATAATCCCCATGTTCTAGCGCTGTATTGGAATCTTTCATTAACACTGCTACTCATCCTCCATTTTATCCTACTCTATCTCTCCTGAATATTTTGTTCATGATGTGGAGATGCCGGTGTTGGACTGGGGTGGACAAAAGTGAGAAGTCGCACAACACCAGGTTATAGTCCAACAGTTTTATTTTATTTCGTTCATCAGGATTGTATTCAGCTCACCATCCTGCCCTAGCCGAAGCTGTTGATGAGTCTGGCTGGCTGATCAATCTTCAGTATTGCAGACTTGCATGGCTTAGGTATTGGATTGTAGAAGGTTGCCTTGGCCTCAAAGCTCCATTGACAGGTATATCATCTTGGAGCACCCCTCAACCCCAAAGACACCCCACTTACCTCCTCCCCCACCAGACAAGGACAGTCACAAATTGATTGTTAGAAAACATTTATGGAGTTTTTCTGTGCCTTTCACGAGCATATTAGCCCCAAACATTTGGAGACTGATATATTTCTGTAGCTCTTTACTGGCCAGCTATTATTTCAGTCGTCATCCAAATCATTCTATACAAATGTAGAAATTAAACATTAAACATTAAATCTATTTTCAATAGTTATTTTTCCTTCTCTCTTTCAGTTTTCCAGTCCTCTACAAATATTGAGAAGTCGCACAACACCAGGTTATGGTCCAACAGATTTATTTAAAATTACAAGTTTTCGGAGCTGTCGCCCCTTCCTCAGGTAAAGTTACAATGAGGAAGGGGCGACAGCTCCGAAAGCTTGTAATTTTAAATAAATCTGTTGGACTATAACCTGGTGTTGTGCGACTTCTCATTTTTGTCCACCCCAGTCCAACGCCGGCATCTCCGCATCATGTCTACAAATATTGCCTTTGATCTTGTCACAAAGAAGTAGATAAGTGATTTTTCCTCCAAATTCACAGGCACCTGAAAAATATTCCTATGTTATGGATTCTAGCATTAAAGAGGAGCGACTCAAAACAGAAAGAAGAGCCATTCAAACCGGGAGTCTGCACTAAGGAAAACAGATAATAGGGAGGTCAGGTATCTCCAGTTCTCTGACAATGCTTCTTTTGAACCCATTGCTGGGTGTGCCAAGAGTAGCCCAGGGTAAGGTAACCATTAATTTTCCCCTTCCTTCCTGTGGAGAAAACAACTATCCTCTGCTCACCGTCTCCCCCTTCTGGCACAGTTGAGAATAGGACTTCAGCAGCTGAGGAATCAGGAGTGCAAGCCCATGTTTTACTATTCTGCTTGAGAGTTTCACCTGGGGACCTAACCAAGAACTGGTGAAACATACCATGGAAAAGCAGTTGAACTCAGATGTCAGTTGAGCTGGAACTGGCTTGCTTTAGAATTATTGGACTCTACCAGGAACTACTGAGTTCTTTTTTTTAAATCTCTCCTGTACAAGGATCAAATGCTGTCGGGCATTGGATGGTGCGGAGATCATGATGGGTGTTTATTTACCATTACTCACTGCTTTCGGAGCTCCAAGTTGTACCACTCAATATTGATTTGCCTTTGAGTTCATTTACCAGTCTCTGCACTTACCATCAGTAGATTTTGTTGACACTCTAAGGAAATCCATTTCAATGTTTGAACCCCGTCCAAAATTGTATTTTCATAACCAGTTGAAAGAAAAGTTGATTTAGAAATTGTGCAGTGCGTTACTTCAGGGGATGGGAGCGATCGGTGGCTGGGGAGGGGGAGGGGGTATCAGTAGTTCTATTGCACACTTCCTATTTTGGGTATGATCAATGTTACAAAAATTAAGCATTTATGTTTTGGTAGTTCAGTCATAGTAGAGTTTCCTCAATATTGCGCTTATTTTGCCGATGTCAAGTTAGGCCCAAGTATCCTCCCAATCTCATTAGAATGTGTCCAAACTTAAAATGGGTGTAAATAGGCATAAATCAGCATAAACACTCAGGGCCCAAGGAAACGGCGAACTTTTTCTTTGGGGGAGAAATTCAGTATCACCCCATTTGGGGCGCAATTATCGGCCGGGCGCAAAGATTAGCGCCTGGCGCTAATTATCGCCACCGACTACAAACTTGACTTTTATCGCCCCTGGAGGTGATTGGAGCGCTAAATCAGGCGCTTCACACCTGTCTTAAGATGCAAAGGCCGAGGAGCGAGGCGCTACCTCAGAGCGCTGGCGAAGCTCATGTGATGTCAGTCAGCAATGGAACACAGACACAATGGCCCCGGCCAGTTCTTAAAGGGGAGTGTTGATCTTGCTCTCCATCCACATCCTGCTCATTGCAGCCTTGAATCTAGGCCTGGAGAGACCTGCACATCAAATCTGCTGGAAAGAACAATGGAGAGTACCAGGGAAAGAGCTCAGAGTGCAGCCTCCACAGTCTCTTCTAAATCGATACAAGGAAGGGCAAATCAAAATGAACCTGCAAAGTGCTGCTCAGTACCCAAAACTCCTTCACACAGCGTTGAATCTCTCCAGAAGTCTCTCTCTCTCTCAGAATGCGTGGTTCTAAAATGTCACCAACAATAAAAGGCAGGAAGCGGTCACCTTGAAATAGCACTCCCCCAGTCCCTTCCTGACTGCAAAACGCTCCCCTCAACCTGTCGTTGCTAGCGGCAGGCGGTAAGGCAGGGGGCGCCACTCAATATCTGCTCTGGGGCGCTACCGGGGCATTGCGCACTCGACTGACGTCACGATCTGCCTGCGCAGGAGATCGTGGCGGTAGTGTTTAGCGCCGCCGCAAAATGTCTAGTTAATTTCGCGAGCGGCGCAAACATCGCCGCGCCCGGGCGCTAGATGCTTTGCACCCCATTAGCGCCCTCTTAAGGCGCTAACGGGAGGCGCAACCAACTGAATTTTTTCCCCTTTGAGTCTTAAAATTTAAGTTTCAGCTCATTTAACCATCATTCATGCACATCAGGCTCAGCGGCCTAGAAATTTGGGTGCATCCATTTTTGGGCAGGTGGGGGGGGGGGGGGCAATCTCTGCACCTGAATAGTGAGGTCTGAGTTGCCCCCGATATTGGGCCCAGGCCTCAGACCTCGTTAAAATCAAGCCACTGTGGTGGGAGGAACCTGCCAGCGATGAGTAAACCAAGATCTCGCCGCTGCTAGCGTCAGGTAAGTGAAGGCCAGGGAGGGATTAGAAGCTCAAGGGGGTGGGGTGGGGGGGGGAAAGAATCAGGCCTTGGGGGAGAGGTCACGGGCCTCGTGGGGGGTGGAAAGAGATGTGGGTCTCGCGGGGGGGGGGGGGGGGTTACATATCACGGGCCTCAGGGAGGTAGAGATCGGGGCTCGGAGGGGTTAGAGATCGGGCATCGGAGGGGGTAGAGATCAGGCCTCGGGGGTAGAGATCGGGCCTCAGGGGGGTAGGGATCGGGCCTCAGGGGGGTAGGGATCGGGCCTCAGGGGTAGAGATTGGGCCACGGGGTGATAGAGATCGGGCCTCGGGGGTAGAGATTGGGCCACGGGGTGATAGAGATCGGGCCTCGAGGGTAGAGATTGGGCCTTGGAGGTGGTAGAGATCAGGCCTCAGGGGGGTAGAGATCAGGCCTCCGGGGGGGGGGGGGGGGGGGGTGGTGAATAAAGATTGAGGGTCTTAGATGGGGTAGACATCATGGACCTTGGGGGTGTAGAGATGGGGCCTCGGGGGAGAGATCGCTGACCTCAGGAGGGCTAGAGATTGCGGGCCTGGGGGGGTGGGGCTGGAGATCACGGATCTCAGGGAGGAGATCGCTGGCCTTGGAGTAGTGTAGAGATTGCAGGCCTCGGGTGGGGGGGGGGGGGGCGAGCAATCGGTGGCCGGGGGTATCGGTCGCACCGGTGGCAATAAATTGGTGGCGATCGTTGGGGGTGTAGCGGTGGCGATCAGCGGAAGGAGGGGTAGCAGTAGACCACGTTTTTTGAACATCCCTCACCTTATGTATCACCTTATTTGATATTACGATAGTAACCTCACCACCCAAGATTAGGTCGCAATGCTAATGTGGACTGGCAGTAATACCACCCAAGATCGAGTTTCGGTCCAAAATTAATTTCCAATCAGCTGCTAAGTGCGTGGTTTTCCCCTCCCAAAGTGTTAAGACTCTTTAACAGCTTCTGAAGATAGTTTTACATTAACAGCTGGAGTTATTCCAAAAGCACAACTGACTCGAAAACACCTTAATCACTTGCGTGCATGATTTTATTTCGACTAAAATCCCAATAATACAATGGAAACTTTTTTGCTTGTAAGGGCAAAAGGTCGCCAGTAAGGACACTAACAGGCTATTATCAAGATAAATGTGCAAAAAATATTTATGTATGGAAGCTGATCAGCAAAAATAACTTTTTTAACTGCCATCCATTAGGAAAAACATTAGCTGTTCCTGGTACTTCCAGTGTTATTGTCCAGATAGCTTGTCGAAATAGCACATTTAATGAGGAGCAAGCCACACAGCTCATTACACTGATTATGCCTCTGCTGATGCTCACTGTGTCGACCAGAAAAATGATTATTCGTCACTAATGGCGAGTTATTTCAGGTAAATCACTTAGGGGATTGCGTGCGCTCTTTGTGATCCATTGAGGCACTTGCAAATTTGTAGGTGTTTTCCAAGCAATACAAACTATATCCAGATGCTTGGTGTCTTAGATTGTTTTCATCACTGATGATTAACAAACACTTGAGGCAAGGGTGGGGGCAATCATACTATGTGCATACTATTCGGTCCTATTAAAAACCAGTTGAACATTGAATTTTGGGCAGGAACTCAACTTTGGGTGGTGCTACTGCCAGATCACGCTTGGCATTGTGACTTCATCATGGGTGGTAAGCGTTACTGCCCGAGCAGCTAATAATAAATAAGATAATTAAACTGTGGAATGGTCATGTAAGCCCAGATACTATTTTCTATTATTTTTTAATTGCTAAATGTGAATTCCATTTGACTTATACCCACTCTATAAGAAAAACAATTAAAGACAAATCCTTGATACGTCTTCCTGAAATACTGAGTTAATAATTTATATTACTATTGGAAATAATTACCAATGATGGGTTCAGCAAAGTCTAAAGTGTCTAACCATTTTTAGGCAAACTTGTATCTTTATAAATTTGTTATGGTGATGAAAGCATAATGTTGTCAAAGAGAGTGTAACCAATATTTGATATTTTTAATATAGTAATGTGTATTTTTCACCTAAGAAAAAAGAAAATGCAACAAGTGCCAGGTGACTAACCATGATTCAGTAAAAAGGTAAGTACAATGGCCCAGAAATTCGGCTCCCTCGCTTGCCGTGGGGGCAAGGATCCTGCGCGCACCTACCTACCTACCGCGCCTGCCATTGACCTCTGGGCCCACGGGGACTTCAGCTCCTGGGCCTGCCTCCAACTGCCGGCGCGCAGTGCTTGTGTATCCCAGGGGCGCAGTTAGTGCGATGCGTCCCCTGGGATCACGTGGGCCATGGAGAGCCAATGGCAGCAGGCCATCTTTCATTCATAGATTTGACAGGAAGACCTGTCAAATCTATGAATTGAAATCGGCCCCAAAACAACAGCTAAACCTCAAATAAATTTTTTTTAAAAATCACATTTTTAAAATAACTATAAGTTAAATAAATTAACTACTTTAAACAAAAATTTAAATTTTTGAAAAAATTAAAATACTTTTTAAGAGTGCTAAAAATAAACTTACCTTTCTTTAAAGTATCTAAAAAAGATAAACCTGTTGAAAAATTTTTTAAATTGTAATTAATTAACCACTTACCTTGTTGAAAACGGGTCCTTGCGCCTCCTTTTTAAAAGCGCAGCTTCTTCAATACTTACCCTCCCGGAGAAACCTGAAAAAAAACCGAAGTTCGCTGCGTGCGCGCAGCCTCTACCGCGCACGCGGTTCACCTAGGAACCGCCCCCTTCACCAGACCGGAAGTTCCGGTTCCCACGCATGTGCAGTGCATGCAGGAAACCGGCACTTCAGGAGGCCTTACGGGTGAGTACACAGTGCGTACTCACCCGGCAAGTGCCGAATTTTTGGCCCAATATATATTTTGCACAGCTTAAAACAAGTAATAATATTCACTGCTGCTTGTATTTGTTATGTAGCCAATGATCCCCCTAATATTTTTTTTTGGTGCGCGGTCCCTTTAACCGGCTGCGAGCCCCATTCAGAATGTTGCGCATACGTGGTTTCTCCCAATGTAAAGCCGGTGAGCGGCCTGCACGGGACCGCCAGACCGCTGCGCGGCCACGTGGCTTAGTGGAAACATTGAATGTCGCTGCCATATGGTTGCTGCACAACTTCTGAAGGAAGCCTCAGGATTAAAATCCTCCACAAGGCAATCAGCCAAGAGGAATGGCACTTAACTTTGCCTCAGCCATACATGCTAGTGGGCTTTTAGAGGTTTGGGAACTTCCATTATCTGTGTCCGGTGGCAGACAACTAGTCAGTAGACTGAGCAGTATCAAATTAGAGAGCCAAATAAGCAACTATCATTAAAAAGAGATTGGCCACTTTGAAGCCAGCTTGAGCCAGTCTGGCTAGAAGCCATTTTCTGTGGCTTGAGATCTTGAGACATTCCGTCTTCTGGGAGGGCAGGGGGCCTGGGCAGTCAAGTTGGGGACTGGAGGAGGAAATTGGACACTGAAGGATAATCTCTGACCTCTGCTGCTCCTTTGCCCCACTCTCTTTGAGATATGGAACTACGTTAGTGCTATGGAGAATCCTGGGTGAAAGGCATTGTCTGCTAGCATGGCAGTTGGACTGTTTTTTCTTATCCCGGATGAACAATAATGGGTGCCTCCTTGTCTGAGGATTCTGGTTTGATGTGGTAGTTAGTAGGGTTGACATTTTAAACTCCCCTGCTGACTGTAACCATTTTCTTTTTAAAGGCACGTTTTTCAAATTTCTCTGTGTTACTGTTAAAGGAAAATATATTCCAATAGTTGACAAAGCTCAAATAGCTCATTTGCGGTTGTTAAACTGATTTACATGATTTCAGGTTACAGCGCATTGGATAGTTTAATTTACTAATGTGATTAATACTGAACTTGCAAAAGTGTTAAATCATGTGTTGTCACAGGCAGTAAATGAGTGGTAATATTTTGATTTATCACACCAATACTCATAACAACTGTATAATGAATAATCCTGTCAAGTAGGGTTTGCAACTTTGCAATGAACTGAACTTTAGTTAATTGAAGTTTTTAATTGTGTAATTGCCCATATGTAATTAGGCCAGAAAATAAATGGCACGCTAAGATTCATTAAAAGAAAACAGTATATTCTTCACTTGCAGTTTATTCACCGTCAGATGCCTCCTCTGGTGACAGTGGGACAATGGAGGCTTCTCCAGGACTGTGGTTCATGTTGCTTTGTAACCGAACAGCTGGACATGGTATTGAAATGATATGAGCTGTGCAATACACAATTTTCTTCTCCATGAGAAGGAACACCTTACATGACATCTTGGGGTAAAAATTGAGTCGCGCCCCATTTGGGGCGCTACTTTTAGCGCCCCGAAAAAATTAGCAGCCCCGCGCCGGAACTTCAGTGGTTGCGCCCCAAGAGGGAAGCGGGGCGCCACTGGAAGCACCCCGCATCCCTCTTGGGGCGCTGCGAGGGAATATCCTGGCGCTACGTGCTGCAGCGCCAGTCGCTGCGGCACGTCGCGCCGCGGTATTGCAGGCCTTCCTCCCCTTCTTAAAGGGGAGGGACCCTGCGCAGCGCGAACCGGGGCCCAGCTGGGCCCCCAGGGATCGGGAGTGCCGGCAAAAGAGCCCGGCACTCAAGAGAAGTGCCGGGCTCTTGGAGCGCAGCCGGCACTTCACGGTGGGGGGGCTTCACGGGGGCCGGGGACAGCAACGGGGGCAGGTGCTGGCAGGCGGCCAGCAACAAAAATGGCCGCCTGCCACCTCCCCTTTAAATATCGCCGCCCCGGCCGCACGTACGCCTCCCTGAACCCGTCGGACATAGCGTCTGGCGGTAAATCAGGGGGCGCGACTGAAGATCGCGGCTGGAGCGCGAGCGGGGTGCTGCGCACGGCGATGACGTCATCGCCGGCGGCGCAGCGCCACAGGGCGCTACCGGCTGGCGCCGCCGCTAACCTCCCGCTGAATTTTTTGGGAGGCGTGGGCGGCGCTGCGCCCGGGCGTTAGCTGCTTTACGCCCCATTAGCGCCCTCTTAAGGCGCTAACGGGAGGCGCAAGCAGCTGAATTTTTCCCCCATTAACTCTCAGCTAGGCAAGATGTATGGAGCTCACCTGATGTTATTGTGTTTAGTGTCAAAGAGCCTTTTGATTCAAATTCAGGCACTAAGTGGCCTGCTAAGCCTCCAATATGGCGGGCAGGAAGACAACGCTCATTAAGAGCCCAAAGTGCACTTGAGTGTCAACCGTGGCTCAGTTGGGAGCACCCTCGCCTCTGAGTCAGAAGCCAGAGACTTGAGCACAAAACTTTAGGCTGACACTCCAGTGCAGTGCTGAGGGAGTGCTGCACTGTCGGAGGTGCCGCTTTTCAGATGAGGTGTTAAACCGAGGCCCCGTCTGCTCTCTCAGGTAGATGTAAAAGATCCCATGGCATTATTTCGAAGAGGAGCACGGGAGTTAGCCCGGTGTCCTGGCCAATATTTATCCCTCAATCAACGTCATGGGGCCTAATGTCTCTTCGGGACAGTCCTTGGCAACTGGGAGAGATCAGGGCTTTGTGGGAGGGAGGTCAGAGCCTGGCAATGGCGAGGGAGGGAGGGAAAGATTGGAGCTTGGGGGATCGGCTGATCGTGGGGTAGGCTGGAGATCGGCTGTTGGAGGGAGAGGTGTCGGCCGGTTGCGGCAGTGATAGAGGGAGGCCAAAGGTTTGCTTGAGGGGCCGGGGGGAGGACTCCTACTCCTCCTGGCCCATACGGAGTATTTTTAAAAAGTACTTAACTGTTGGAGGCAGCTGCTTCCATCTTCATGTCACTGTCGGATTTCCCAAGCCTTGGGAAACCCGGCCGGCAGCTCTTAAATTTAAATCAGGCTCCCAACTCTTGAAAAAAGAAGGCTGAGGGGTGACCTAATAGAGGTCTTTAAAATTATGAAAGGTTTTGATAGAGTGGATACAGAGAGAATGTTTCCACTTGTGGGGAAGAGCATAACTAAAGGCCATCAATATAAGATAGTCACCAAGAAATCCAATAGGGAATTCAGAAGAAACTTCTTTACCCAGAGAGTGGTGAGAATGTGGAACTCGCTACCACAGGGAGTGGTTGTAGCGAATAGTATAGATGCATTTAAGGGGAGGTTGGACAAGCATATGAGGGAGAAGGGAATAGAGGGTTATGCTGATAGATTTAGATGAGGAAAGACAGGAGGAGGCTCGAGTGGAGCATAAACGCCGCATGGACTGGTTGGGCCGAATGGCCGGTTTCTGTGCAGTATATCCTATGTAATCCTATGTAATCCTATGTAATCCTATGTAATATTGAGGAAGTCCAACTGTGAATCCAACGTCTGATGTCTTAGTTAGTGCTTAAGGTTGCCAAAGATGATTCACCCAAGACTGTTAGGGAAATAGATGTCTCAGTTATCTGATCGATATAAGGTTAGAATAACTTATAAGTTCATCGAACTTGCAGCCATTCAGCCCATTGTACTTGTGTGCATTCTAGCTCTTCAACTGGAGCTATCTACCTGAAACTCATTTTCTTGCCCTTTCCCAACATCCTTATATATTCTTCCTTTTTAAATTTTTTCTAATTACCATTTGAATACAGGAATCCCTCCCCAACCACGGGGGATACGTCCCTGAAAACCCCCGTGGTTAGTAAAACCGCGGTTGGCAAATACAGTATAAATGTGTATAAACACAATAAAAAAGCATATAAAAAGCATAAAAATCATGTTATTTACCTTATTCCTAAATTAAAAACCGCGGATACGTGAAATTCACTGCCGTGTTTGGCAAAAATTGTCGCAGAGAGGAAACCGTGTATACGTGAAATCCGCGAATGGCAAAACCACGGTTGGGGAGGGATTCCTGTCGTGCTATATTTTTAGCCTCAATCATCACTTGTGCTAAAGCATTCATATCAGCATAGCCCCTGTGTGTAAACATTTCTTCTAACTTCCCTCTTTGATCTTCGAGTGATAATCCTTATTCTATGCCTCCTTGCTACTGGTCTGCCAACCAGTGGAAACATTTTTTCACTATTTTCCTCTTAAAAACTTTCATAATTTGGAGAATTTCTATCAGGTCATCTTCAAACCTTTTCTGTTCGAGTGCAAAAAATCCAATTTTTTCGAGATTTTTTCAGAACCTCTAATTCATGGTATAATTCCAGTGGGTCTTCAAAGTACTTTTTCCATGGGTCTAATATTCTTCCTATTATGGGGTGCATAGAACTGCACACATGATGCTGATGACACCCTCGTATCAGCTTAATATTTTCCGTGAATAATAGCACCCAAATTCTTTTTCCTTCCAAAGTTGCTATTGAATACTCCTTCACATGTACACATTTGCTCTCTCTTGCCCCAATATCCATAGCCTTCCAACTAACCCTTCACACTGCACTCTGGTTAAGAGTAGCTCGCTAAAAATGTTTCCTGCGTTGTTTATATACTGTTAATGCACTGAAAATAGCGAGGAAATTAATCCTCAGAGTATTTAAAATTTGAACATCAAGAAAATCTGATTAGAGACTTTGGGCTAGAAATTCGGTGCATTTGCTCCTCTCATTGGGGGGGCGGTGCTAACGGGGCGCAAATTACTTTTTACCCGGGTGCAGTGCCGCTAACGACTACGGCTAAATTCAGCGGGAGTTTAGCGGCGGCGGTAACCGGTAGCGCCCTGCTCCACCCATGCTGATGGAATAGATGGCAGGTCAAGTAGAGATGACAGAAGCAATCTGTCAATGGTGAGATAGGTTCTACAAGTGAGGTGCCAGTAGATCCCGACTTTGCTGGAAACACTTGCAACTTCTAGAAAGCTAAATCTGCGCTGACAAGACAGTCAGCAACAGCATCTTCTTTAGGAATGTGATCAGCTGTCAGGTGGGAGTTTTTATTGTACTTTTCATGCTGTGCACTAATAAGCTGGATCAATGGCCACTCAATATCCGCCTTGGTTCACAGACATGGGGGGAAAGATTCGGTTGGTTAGCACCTCCGGGGGGCGCTAACGGGGCGTTAATGTATTAGCACCGCCCGCAAAATTCAACTGGCGGTTAGCGGTGGCGCTAAACACTACCGCCAGGATCTCCTGCGCCTGGAGATTGTGACGTCATCCAAGCGCGCATTGCCCCAGTAGTGCCCTGGACCGGAAATTGATTCTCGCCCCCTGCCGCAGTGCCTGCCGCTAGGAACGACAGGTAGAGGGGGATGGTTTGCAGTCGGATGGGAGCTGGGGAAGTGCTAATTAAAGGTGTGCACTTCCTGTTTTGTCCTGTCGGCAATCAATTCTGCCTACGCACGTTGAGAGAGGGAGAGAGGCAAAACTTATCAGGTTCCCATTTCTCTTACCTTTGGTACTATCACATTTCCAAGCGTTAATGGGGGCTGTACTGGCACGGGGCCTCGCCCTCCAGCTTCACAGTCGGAGGCAGCGGAGGTGGAGAGAGAGAGTGGAAAACGTGGCCAGAGGGAGGAGGGCCAACAGGATTCTTTACAGGGGACCTTACCCTCTCAGGGTATTCCGGGAGCAGTTCTCATATATCCATCTGTCAGAGGAGCAGTGTATTAGAAGGCTCCACTTCAGCAAGGAGGTGGTCACAGAGCTCTGCCACCTCCTGCAGCCAGAGCTCCAGCCTCAGCTCAGGACCAGGATGTCTCTGTTGGTGGCAGTGAAGGTGACAGTCGCTCTCAATTTCTACGCCAGCGGCTCCTTCCAGGCTTCAACAGGGGATATTGTGAACATCTCCCAGTTCACTGTCCATTGCTCCATCCGAGAGGTCACATATGCTCTCTACAGAAGGAGAAGGGAGTACATCTCTTTCCCCATGACCCGGGACAAACAGCGCGAATGCGCATGTGGCTTCGCTAGGATAGCTGGCTTCCTCATGGTTCAGGACATCATTGACTGCACGCACGTGACATTGCGGGCACCTCATCAAAATGCAGAGGGGTTCCGCAACCACAAAGGCTTCCACTCTCCGGACGTGCGGTTGGTGTGCGACCACAGACAGCGCATCCTCAGCAGTCAATGCCCGCTATCCTGGCAGCAGCCACGATTCATTCATCCTGCGCCAGACTGGTGTCCCAGACCTGGTCCAACCACTGCATCACCCTCGTGGCTGGCTCCTCGGGGACAAGGGTTATCCACTCTGCACCTGGATGATGACACCGCTCCGTAACCCCAACACTCCTGCTGAGCTCGCCTACAATGAGAGCCATAGCGCCACTAGGAACCTCATTAAACAGACGATCGGCGTGCTGAAGCAACGGTTCTGGTGTCTTGACCACTCTGGAGGAGCCCTGCAGTACTCCCCTGATCGAGTTTCGGTTTTCATTGTTGTCTGCTGCATGCTGCGCAACCTTGCCATTGCCACCAGGGATTGGTGGACCACCTCAGGAGGAGGAAGAGGGAGAGGAGGAGGCAGGGGAGGAGGATGAAGAGGAGGAGGAGCAGCAACAACGTGGGAGGGAGGCGCTCAATGTTGCTTCTGCAAGGGCCGTTCGTGAACAGCCTCATTACACAGCGCTTCCGATGAATGAGAGAGCAGATGGCATTTGGGCTCAACAACCACATCATGACAGCCAGCTCACTATGTCCGGCCAAAATTCCAATGAGAAACATGAGGAAATTTGTAATGTTGAAATAAACATTTTTATTATTCTGAACAACTGTGTCTTATTAAGCACAACCAATAACAAGCAACCACAACAATTTATTAACAAACACAACTGGTTCTTAGCACATCGAAATAATTCTTAACAAAGTGAACAATATATTTACAAACACATCCAACTTTGGTACAAACACTCCACCCATTTGGTCTAAAAATTTTAGTTAGTCGGCCTTCCTCAATGATCTCCCTCCCCTTCCCACTTCCCCCCTCCCAACCCTACTGCTCCTCCACAATGTGGCCCCAGTGGCTGCAGCAAGGCTGGTGGAACGCTGCTGAATCTGGGAGCCAGAGACTGCAGATGGCCTTGAAGGATCCCCTCGACCAGCTCTGGGCCTGGAGGGCCCGGCTGCAGACTGCACCAACTCTGCATGGGCGGCAGCAGTCTGGGCTGACTGGGTTACAGGCTGAGGCAAGTGCAATAGCGGAGTGGCAGTGGTGGCAGCAGGAATGCTGTCATTCTGAGAGAGGACAGCACCTTCCTGCTCGACCAACACACTGTCACTCCCCCGGGGCAGAACCTCAGCATCTGGAGCAATCTGCTCGAGCACAGATTGCTGGCCTGCTGCAGCACCATCAGATCCCGGTGGACAGTGGTCGACCCAGCGACGATGGCAGCAGTCAGCGCTTGTGTGGCATCAATCTGAGACTGCATCAGAGCAGTCTGAGATTGGATGGCACCAGCCAATGACTCGATTCCAGCACTAAGCCGTTGCGTTGCCTCGACCTGTGCTGCAATAGATGCTGCCACCTCACCTATTACACACAGCATGGGGTCTGGGTCCCCACGGTCTCTCTGCAATTCAACCATCCTCTGCAACGAGGCAAGGATGGGCTCGAGGGTTTGCGCACAGATGACAGCTGTGCTGGCCGCGGACTCCTCCATGCTCCTAGCCAGTGCATCCATGCTCTTGGGCACCCTTGCCATTGCACCCATGAGCTCAGTATGCATGCTCATCGCATGTGTGTTTATCGCCACGATATCGAGGTCCTCATCTGAGTCCTGTGCAGCAGAACTCATGCGCGCACTCACCCTCCGGGGAGATGGCCCCCGAGCTTCCCTTCCCCCATGGCGTTGCTGCAGCCCGCTAGGTCCAGAGCTTCACCCACATCAGAGCCAATTGCTCTGCTCCCCTCCAGTGACCACGTGACCCCAGTATCCGATGTGTCGCCCTTGGGAGACGGAACCAGTGAGGCTCCGGCTTGGTGTTCCTGATCCTCTCCGACGTCACTGCCACTGAGAGGCTGAGGGACAGGCTGGTCAGATGGTAGCTCACTATCTGAAAACAGGAAGGCACAAGAGTGGGTTTAACGTGAGGGGAGGGGGGCAGGAAGGGAGCAAGGAATAGAGACAGTATACTTAGATGGAAAGTGGGAAGGACTTGTGTTGTGAGGGGGAAGTGGTATGAGAGAGGAGAGAGAGGTGATGAACATACTGTTGTTGTCCCCAAGGGGGTCGACCTCTCCGACTGCCACAGCGCCCACGACATGGCTCACAATGATTCTGCGCACTCGCTCCTCCAGCTGTGTGAGGGGGTGCAGCTCTGCCTGACCTCCTCCCGTGCATAGCTGCTCCCTTCTGTTATGAGAAAGCTTTGCCTGCAAGAAAAAGGACAGCGTGTGAGTGAGTGTGCAGCCATGTGTTTGGCAGATGTGCCTACCATAATTGAATAGCCGTTAATGTCTGCAAGGTGTGAGATGTGGATGTGACTTTTAGTAGATGGGCATTGTTAGTGGGTGTGTGTTGGGGATTTGGCAGTTTATACCGTCTGTGCTCAAGGTTGATATGGTGGGATGTAGAGTTATTTCAAGCATCTACTCACCCTGACCACCCGAGTGAGGTCGTTGAACTTCTTGCGGCACTGGGTGTGAGTCCTTTGGACCAGGCTTCTGGACGAGATGCATTGGGCCACCTCCCTCCACATCCCTGAGAACTCCCGGGGCAATGGCCTCCTGCCAGTGTCTGGGAACAGCACTGCTTGTCGGCGTTCCACAACAGAACCAGAGCCTCCAATGCCTGGTCGCTGAACCAGCGAGCTCTCTCCCTGGGCCTCTGAGCAGCCATGAGATTCCTAGTTGAAGAATTGCACCTTCTTGCAGGCCCAGGTCACAAGCAACAATGATCAGAGTGAGGCTGTGCAGCATGATGGACCCTCCCCTTTAAGAACTGGAAGGCGCCAGTCTGTCTGAGTACAAGGTAATTGACATCGCCTGAGTTTGAGTAGTGCTCTGAGCTAGCGCCCTGTTCCCCATCATTAGCGCCCTAAGAGAAGTGTGTCGCACTTGATTTAACACTCCAATCACCTCCAGGGGCGCTGGAGATGAATTTCGCCAGGCGCTAAAGTTTGCGGCCAGCCGATGTTAGCTCCCCAAAATGGTCGACACCGAATTTCCCCCCATGGTTCCTGAGCTGTGTGATTACCGTGCTCATCGAGGGAAATTTGAAAGGTAAGTTTAAAAAGACTTTTAAGGGTCTGACAAGTACCTCATAATGATCTGAATTAGCTTGCCCGCCTCTGCCATTCGGGTCACTGCTGTGATGGCAAATGCGCCCGAGGGAAAGGCGCATGGGGCGGGATGATGGCGGGTTCCCGACCCGCTCCAAGATATTTCAAATTTCCCACCCGACCCGCCTCCAATCGCGCCTGCACGGACCCCAGAAAATTCCGGCCATAGATTTTGTTTGCGACTGAGAAAGAAGCATTCAATTATTCGGCTCAATGTTACTGATACATCCTGGGAAATTGTGCAAATCGTATATGTTCAGACTGCCGGATCTGCCTTCAGTTTACGGAGCCGCCACTCTGGGCAAAAATATTAAGTCAGGCAGAGTCGTTTGGGAAAAACTGAGACCTTCAAGTACACATGTTAAAGAAGGTATGAAAAGTCAAAGAGACTATTGAATGGATAAATGCAACCATATTATTGAGAAGTCGCACAACACCAGGTTATAGTCCAACAGGTTTATTTGAAATCACAAGCTTTCGGAGCGCTGCTCCTTCGTCAGGTGAAGTGACTCCGAAAGCTTGTGATTTCAAATAAAGCTGTTGGACTATAACCTAGTGTTGTGCGACTTCTCACTTTTGTCCACCCCAGTCCAACACCGGCATCTCCGCATCATGACCATATTATTGTCAGACATGTCACTTTTGGAATTTTTAATTTGTCTATAACCTTATTTTGGACATCAGAGTTTCCATCGCTGAGAAGAAAATGGCAGGTGATTTTTTTTTCAAAAAGCATTTTGAGTGATTCAGTTGATTTATCAACAAAGTGTGACAGTAAATGCTGACATGTTGATCTAGGGTTTTCCCACTGTAAAATGTTTTATCGGTGTAGCAGGTTGACAGAGAGGTTTTCCATGATGAAAGTTGTATAGGACATCATACACAAGATTTTAAATAATACACGGACCTACCAACAGGTTGCACATCCACACACTGCACTGGCAGAAATTGTTGAGAAAATATATTTTTTCTAACCCTTTAGAAGTCGTTTTATGCCGGGGAAAGGAGTTGGCTTCTTTTAGATAAGACAAGTTAAAGTCAGCAAACAAGAGGAGAGCATTGATGGGACGGGAAGTGGCTTAGATTTTACACCTCCTCAAGTATGATATTTGGAACCTGTCAGCAATACGTTGGTGGGAGCTCTGCATTTAGTTAATTTGATATAAACTACTAACTTAGAGTCGAAAATAAGAGCTGATCAGCAAGGTAGTATTAACTAGGGACGTTTTACAAACTAATCTCGAAACCTGGAATGATGCAACTGGGTTAATTTGTAAATATCAAATTTTTCCCATTTGAGGCCCATACAGGTTTCCGTCTTTTTGTTTTTATTGGCAAATTATTTATTTACCTGATGTAAATGATGGAAAATTAATTCGCAGGGAGTTACACAAGTATTTGGGTTCAGTCATATGTGGCATTGCGTTGCTTTTGATTAAGTCATGTAAAACCCCATGAGATGAGGAACTTTCTGGCCTTTGAGTGTGGCTTGGCTGGGAGACAGACATACATACTGTGAGCTGGCTGCTGACTCGGACAATCTCTGCAAGTTTGTAAAAGGGGTTCAAATAGAAACAAATTCAGAGAAGCAGATTTTAGTGTTCCTATTTAAAATGTTTGTGTGATGTTGTTGGAGCTCCATCTGGTTCCACAGTAACTGTGTGGAAGGGGAATCAACTGTCCAAAACTGTAGATGACTTAGGGCTAGGATTTTTTCAATAAATGGGGCTAAAAATTGAGTAGCACCCCCTTTGGGGTGCTAGCTTCGCAGCGCCCCGGAAAAATTAGCACCCCCGCGCCGGAAATTGAGTGGTTGCGCCCCAAGAGGGAATCGGGGTGCTACTGGAAGCACGTCGCATCCCTCTTGGTGCGCTGCGAGTCAAGTGAAGTGCCGGGCCCCGCACCTCGCCTTTAAATAGCGCCTCCCCGGCCGCAGGTAGGCCCCCCTGACCCCGTCGGACATTGCGTCCGGCGGTAAGTCAGGGGGCGCTCCCGAAGATCGCGGCCGGGGTGCGAGCGGGGCGCTGCGCACGCCGATGATGTCCTCACTGGCGGTGCAGCGCTGGGCGGCGCTACCAGTTAGTGCCGCCGCTAACCTCCCGCTGAATTTCGCGGGAGGCGTGGGCGGCGCCGCGCCCGGGTGCTGTTTGCTTTGCGCCCCGTTAGCATCCTCTTAGGGCGCTAACGGGAGGCGCAAAGTAACCCAATTTTTCCCCCATGTTCTTTTGGAGAAAAAAAGCCCTCAAAAATGGTTTAAATAAACTGAAGGGATAGAATTCTGTTTTGTAGGCTGCATTTCAGCCTCCAAAACAGAGTGTCAGCTGTGGCTCAGTGGGTAGCACTCTAGCCTCTGAGTCAGAAGGTTGTGGGTTTAAGTCCCACTCCAGGGACTTGAGCGCATAAGCTAGGCTGACACTCCAGTGCAGTGCTGAGGGAGTGCCGCACTGTTGGAGGTGCCGTCTTTCGGAGGAGATGTCAAACTGAGGTCCCGTCTGCTCTCTCAGGTGGACGTAAAAGATTGCATGGCACAATTTCAAAGAAGAGCAGGGGAGTTATCCCCGGTGTCCTGGCAAATACTTATCCCTCAACCAACATAACAGATTATCTGGTCATTATCGCATTGCTGTTTGTGGAAGCTTGCTGTGCACAAATTGGCTGCCACGTTTCCCACATTACAACAGTGCCTACACTCCAAAAGTACTTCATTGGCTGTAAAATGCTTTGGGATGTCTGGTGGTCGTGAAAGGCGCTATATAAATGCAAGTCTTTCTTTCTTTCTCCAAGTGCTGGTCTGTAGTGTTCTTTTGCTTTTAAGTGCTTCAACCATTTCTATAGCAATCTTTGCAGCCATTTTTATCGCATAGTATTTTTGTAATGCTAAAACATCTATCTATAATTTATCCACAAACTGTACACCATCCATAATAACTGCAGTATAAATCTTCTACATTTCTCACAGAGAATTGTGTTCATCTCACTTCTAAGAGCTGTCACTTTTGGTATAAATAATCACAAAATTAAAAACAAGTCAGAGTATTTTATTTAAAAAGGATATAGGCCCTGAAATTCGCCTTTCCGGCTTGCCGCGGGGGTAAGGATTGCGCGCGCACTTACCTACCGCGCCTGCCGTTGACCTCTGGGCCCACGGGAACTTCAGCTCCTGGGCCTGCTCCAAGTGCCGGCGCGCAGTGCTTGCGTGTCCCAGGGGCGTAGTTAGTGCGATGCGTCCCCTGGGATCACGTGGGCCATGGAGAGCCAATGGCAGCAGACCATCTTTCATTCATAGATTTGAAGACCTGTCAAATCTATGAATTGAAATCGGCCCCAAAAGAACAGCTAAACTTCAAATAAATTTTTAAAAAACCATCACATTTATAAAATAACTATAAGTTAAATAAATTAACTACTTTAAACAAAAATTTAAATTTTTGAAAAAATTAAAATACTTTTTAACAGTGCTAAAAATAAACTTACCTTTCTTTAAAGTATCTAAAAAAGATAAACCTGTTGAAATTTTTTTTAAATTATAATTAATTAACCACTTACCTTGTTGAAAATGGGTCCTGCGCCTCCTTTTTAAAAGCGCAGGTTCTTCAATACTTACCCTCCCGTAGAAACCTGAAACAAAACCTAAGTTTGCTGCGTGCGCGCAGCCTCTACCGCGCACGCGGTTCACCTATGAACCGCTCCCTTCACCAGACCGGAAGTTCCGGTTTCCCGCTCAGTGCATGCAGGAAACCGGCACTTCAGGACGCCTTACGGGTGAGTACACAGTGCGTACTCACCCGGCAAGGGCCGAATTTTTGGCCCATAATTTGCTGTGTTGGCTTTTACGAACATTGAGCAATGATTCTTCCCCTTCTCCCTGAAGTACACCAGTATTAGTGAAGTAGCCAATAGAGAATCTATCCCTGTTACACAGTGGCCTTTGTCCCACAATCCTACATGGCATCAGTCTACTGATACATTGGTAACATTGTGGTTTACTTCTGGTTCCATGTACGAGAGGCAGGATCATAATGGTAGCGATAATGGGGAAAAAGGTTTGGGTAGGGAATGTGTTTGAATTAAAATGTTGCAGATCATGTCCTATGAGGTGAGATTGAGTAGACTAGGCCTAAATTCCCTAGAGTTTAGCAGAATGAGAGGCGATCTTACTGAAACATTTAAAATTCTTAAGGGGCTTGACAGGGTAGATGCTGGGAGGATGTTTCCCCTCACTGGGGAGTCTAGAACTAGGGTCACAGTCTCAGAATAAGGGGTCGGCCATTTAGGGCTGAGATGAGGAGAAATTTCTTCACTCAGAGGGTGGTGAACCTTTGGAATTCTCTACCCCAGAGTGCTGTGGAGGCTCAGTCGTTGAGTATATTCAAGACAGAGATCGATAGATTTTTGGACACTAAGGGAATCAAGGGATATGGGGATAGTGCGTGAAAGTAGTGTTGAGGTAGAAGATCGGCCGTGATCTTATTGAATGGCGGAGCAGACTCGAAGGGCCAAATGGCCTACTCCTGCTCTTATTTCTTATGTTTTTATTGTCTTAACGTGCCATTCAACTGTCATCAACTTCAGCACCTCCTAAGGAACAAAATAATTCAATCGCTTTCTACTGTAGAAAGTTCTGGATGAACACCATCTGTGGAGAATTGACATCCTAGTTTAACCCCTCATTCTATATCTTAGACACCATCCTGCAACAAATGGACAACTGCATGGCATTCATTGCAGCCCCAGATGGGATGCCACCACAGCGCAGCTAACCAGCTTCCTTAAATCCAGGGTGTACAGTTACAGTTAGGCATCTTCATTTGTATCTATCAGGTTTGTTACAACACTGAATCCTCGATTGCTGGCAAAAAATAAATTGTGCCCATCTGTTAGTCAGCAATGGAATTAACCCAGCCATGTTGGAACAATGAAGGACAAGCTTGTGCTGGCACAAACTGTTGTTATGGTCAGTTATTCGACAGATCTGCTTAAAGTACTGAAAATCAGGGACAGATAATGGGAGGGAAGTCTGTTTTGACTCAGGCCCACAATAAAAGCAACTTTTTCCATGATGTTTGTATAGATAGTGCTCACTTTTCTGCCCAAATTCATATTTTCATATGAATACCTAGGGATCAGACCGATAAAAAAGTAAACTCACCATGAAATGTTGGACCTCTCAACTGAGATTGCTAGCTTCTCCATCTCTCCATTCTAGGCGATAGGCATAGAAATCAGCTGGTCTCCCTAGTCCTGCCTCCCCCCAACCTCACCGCCCCCCCCCGCCCCCACACCCACCCACCCCCAAAACCCATGGCCGGCATTTAAGTACAGCCATCTGGTCAAGGGATGGGTGGCTGACTTCCCTGCTGAGTGGAAGAGCAAGATTCCTGGCAACGCTGGCAAGGGTGGGGATCCAACTGTAATCCTCCCTGACCCATTTCCCTTCATTCTTTCACTGCTTTACAGCCTGATTTGGATGGTCGGATGAAGGAAAATCCAATCCATAATGGCCCAGTGATTTTGCCCAATAGACAATGGCTCTTTCTAAAGGTATGCTGAGGGTAAATGAATGAGGAACAAAATCTCACTAGCAACCCATATAATTAATGTATTTGCTGCTCAATAAACACTTCAATGTATTTGGTTGAAAAATATCCTCAATTAAGCAACAATGAATGCATGAGTACTGGAGTGTGAAAGAGAAGATGGATGAAAGGACAAGATCAATAGATGTCATGTAATTAACTTTTGTCAAAGTGATCCTCGGACTTTGTTCTTTGAAGCAGTTATACTTTAAAATATATGTGTATATATGCATCTGGCCACTGTTAATCTTTTTGTCTTTCTATGTATATGATTACAGAAATATATACCATCAAATCACTATGGTAACATATCATGGCAATGCCATTACATTGAAAATGGTCAGTTCCTGTCAACTAACAATGATGATAGAAACACAGGAATCATCTGATATTTCTAATAAAGGGAAGGAAGCATTCAATGATAAATAGTGAAGGGTCACAGTGTCTTAGAAAGGGTGACTGAATGATCCATCACATCCTATTTTTAGCATCTCCATCTCTATGGAACCATTTATCTTTCAATTTAAAAAAAGTCTTTCTGGAAATAGACACTGTCAAGACTTGTGTAAATTCTTGTTAATAAAGGTTAAAAGGCAAACTCCATTATCTTCAGTGCTGCCTTTCTTTTAATTTTGTCCAGCTAGGCTCTGGAAAGTAGACAAAGAAAAGGGCAGATGCTCCATTTAAGAACATAAGAACATAAGAAGAACATTAAGAAATAAGAGCAGGAGTTGGCCATTTGGCCCTTCAAGCCTGCTCCGTCATCCAATAAGATCAAGAGTTCGGTGCTACTAAAGCAGCGGGAGCCCAGGAGAGAGCGAGAGTTCGGAGCTACTAAAGGTGAGCGGGAGCCCAGGAGAGAGCGAGTGTTCGGAGCTACTAAAGCAGCGGGAGCCCAGGACAGCGAGAGTTCAGCGGTACTAAAGGTGAGTGGGAGCCCAGGAGAGAGCGAGAGTTCGGCGGTACTAAATGTGAGTGGGAGCCCAGGGGAGAGAGCGAGAGTTCGGAGCTACTAAAGGTGAGTGGGAGCCCGGGGGAGAGCGAGAGTTCGGAGCTACTAAAGCAACGGGAACCCAGGAGGGAGCGAGAGTTCAGTGGTACTAAAGGTGAATGGGAGCCGAGGAGAGAGCGAGAGTTCGGCGCTACTAAAGCAGCGGGAGCCCAGGTGAGCG
The DNA here is from genome assembly GCA_030390025.1 of Squalus acanthias. Classification (NCBI taxonomy): domain Eukaryota; kingdom Metazoa; phylum Chordata; class Chondrichthyes; order Squaliformes; family Squalidae; genus Squalus; species Squalus acanthias. The sequence goes on along the minus strand of CM059441.1, from coordinate 9,416,797 downwards.
GGAGCCTGGGAGAGCGGGAGCCCAGGAGAGCGGGAGCCCGGGAGAGTGGGAGCCCAGGAGAGCGGGAGAGCGGGAGAGCGGGAGCCCAGGAGAGCGGGATCCCGGGAGAGCGGGAGCCCGGGAGAGCGGGAGAGCGGGAGAGCGGGAGCCCGGGAGAGCGGGAGCCCAGGTGAGCGGGAGCCCAGGTGAGCGGGAGCCCAGGTGAGCGGGAGCCCGGGAGAGAGTGAGAGTTCAGCGGTACTAAAGGTGAGCAGGAGCCCGGGAGAGCGGGAGAGCGGGAGCCCAGGTGAGCGGGAGCCCGGGAGAGCGGGCAACACGGTGGCATAGTGGTTAGCACTGGTGCCTCACAGCGCCAGAGACCCGGGTTCGAATCTGACCTCGGGTGACTGTCTGTGTGGAGTTTGCACATTCTCCTCGTGTCTGCGTGGGTTTCCTCCGGGTACTCCGGTTTCCTCCCACAGTCCAAAAATGTGTGGGTTAGGTTGATTTGGCTATGATAAATTGACCCTTAGTGTTAGGGGGGATTAAATATGTGGGGTTATGGGGATAGGATGGGATATGTTAGGGGGAATTAAATACATGGGGTTACGGGGGTAGGGTGGGATATGTGTACTGTGGGGATTAAAGCAGGGACAGTGTACTGGATTTGGATGATCAGCCATGATCGTATTGAATGGCGGAGCAGGCTCGACGGGCCGAATGGCCTACTCCTGCTCCTAGATTCTATGTTTCTATGTTTCTATGTTTCTATGAGCCCAGGTGAGCGGGAGCCCGGGAGAGCGGGAGCCCAGGTGAGCGGCTACAACAGACCGGTGAGTGTAAAGAAGTAAAAAGTAATCGAAGTGTAACGTCACCAGAAAGCAGGTAAGTGATTGGTTGGTGAGTATTTCTATATTTCTCGCTTTTTTTCCAAACTTGGGTGTCTAAATTTAAGTACCTTGGTGTAGATTAAAAGATATACGTGTTCCAAATTTTAAAACTAATTAATTAATTGAGATGGGAGACCAGGCAAGGTGTTATTGTTGTTGCATGTGGGAGCTGGTGGACACCATTGAGGTCCAAGGCAACCACATCTGCAGCAAATGTTGGCTGCTCGAGGAACTTCGGCTCAGAGTTGATGAGCTGGAGTCTGAGATTCAGACACTGCGACACATTAGGGAGGGGCAGCATTACCTGGACACTAAGTTCCAGGAGGCAGTCACACCCACTAGAGTAATTACTTCCAATTTGACCCATGGTCACGGACAGAAGGGTGTGACTATTATCGAGGCAGGTATTGGGATCCAGGAGGTAGTGATGGAGGAGCCTCAGCCCTTGGCCTTGTCCAACAGGTACGAGATTCTTGCTCCCTGTGTGGACGAGGGCAGGGACTGCAGGGAGGATGAGCAATCTGACCACAGCACCGTGGTACAGGGAGCCATTCAAGTGGGGGGAGTAAAAAGAAATGTTGTCGTGATAGGGGACAGTATAGTTAGGGGGATAGATACTGTTCTCTGCAGCCGGGAGCGTGAGTCCCGAAGGCTGTGTTGCCTGCCCGGTGCCAGGGTTAAGGACATCTCCTCTGGGCTGAAGAGGAAATTGGAGTGGGAGGGGGAGGATCCAGTTGTCATGGTCCATGTAGGCACCAATGGCATAGGTAGGACAAAGAAAGAGGTTCCGCTGAGAGAGTATGAGCAGCTAGGGGCTAAATTAAAAAGCAGAACCACAAAGGTAATAATCTCTGGATTACTACCTGAGCCATGAGCGAATTTGCATAGGGTAAATAAGATCAGAGAAATGAACGAGTGGCTCAAAGACTGGTGTGGGAGAAATGGGTTTCGATTTGTGGGGCACTGGCACCAGTACTGGGATAAAAGGGAGCTGTTCCGTTTGGACGGGCTTCACTTGAACCATGCTGGGGCTAGAGTCCTAGCGAATCAAATAACTCGGGCTGCAGAGAGGGCTTTAAACTAAATAGTTGGGGGGAGGATCCAGGTGAGCAGGAATTTAAAAAGTCAATGAGAAAGGATAGAGATGGGGGAAATAATAACCAGAGTGTGACAGGAAGGGACAGAATGTTTAAAAATAAGAGTGCAACAGAAAATGGGGCCAAAACAAGGAGAAATGGTAAAAAGACAAAGTTAAAAGCTCTATATCTGAATGCACGCAGCATTCGTAACAAGATAGATGAGTTGATGGCACAAATAGATACAAATGGGTATGATCTGATGACCATTATAGAGTCGTGGTTGCAAGGTGACGAGGGCTGTGAACTGAATATTCCAGGGTATCTGACAATTCGGAAGGACAGACAGAAAGGAAAGGGAGGTGGGGTGGCTTTGTTGGTAAAGGATGGGATCAGTTCAGTGGTGAGAAATAATATTGGATCAGAAGATCAAGATGTAGAATCGGTTTGGGTGGAGATAAAAAATAATAAAGGGAAAAAGTCTCTGGTGGGCATAGTCTACAGGCCCCCGGACAGTAGCAATACTGTTGGACAGAGTATAAATCAACAAACAATGGAGGCCTGTAAAAAAGGTACGGTAATAATCATGGGTGATTTTAATCACCATATTGATTGGACAAATCAAATTGGCCGTGGTAGTCTTGAGGAAGAGTTCATAGAGTGCATCCAGGATGGTTTCCGAGAACAGTATGTAATGGAACCAACCAGGGAGCAGGCTATCTTGGATCTGGTACTGTGTAATGAGACAGAATTAATAAATGATCTCATAGTAAAGGATCCTCTAGGAAAGAGTGATCACAGCATGGTTGAATTTCAAATTCAGTTGGAGGGTGAGAAAGTTGTATCTCAAGCCAGTGTCCTGATCTTAAACAAAGGCAATTACAATGGCATGAGGGCAGAACTGGCTAAAGTGGACTGGAAAAATAAATTAAAGGGTAAGACAATTGAAATGCAGTGGCGGACATTTAAGGAGATATTTCATAACTGTCAACAAAAATATATTCCAGTGAGAAAGAAAGATTTTAAGAGAAGGGAGCACCATCCGTGGCTAACTAAGGAAGTAAAGGATCGTATCATATTGAAAATGAAGGCATACAATGTTGCCAAGATTGGTGGGAGACCAGAGGATTGGGAAATTTTTAAAAACCTGCAAAGGATGACTAAAAAAATAATAAAGAGAGAGAAGATGAATTATGAGAGAAAACTGGCAAGAAACATTAAAACAGATAGTAAGAGCTTCTACAGGTATATAAAAAGGAAGAGGGTAGCTAAAGTAAACATTGGTCCCTTAGAGGATGAGAATGGGGAATTAATAATGGGGAACGGGCTAATGGCAGAGACTCTGAACAAATATTTTGTATCTGTCTTCACGGTAGAAGACACTAACAACATCCCAAAAATGGATAATCAAGGGGCCACAGGGAGGGGGGAACTAAAGACAATCATGATCACTAGGGAAATAGTACTTGGTAAAATAATAGGACTAAAAGATGACAAGTCCCCTGGACCAGGTGGCCTGCATCCCAGGGTCTTAAAAGAAGTGGCTGCAGAGATAGTGGATGCATTGGTTGCAATATACCAACATTTCCTGGGCTCTGGAGAGGTCCCAGCAGATTGGAAAACCGCAAATGTAATACCCCTATTTAAGAAAGGAGGGAGACAGAAAGCAGGAAACTATAGACCAGTTAGCCTAACATCTGTTACTGGGAAAATGCTGGAGTCCTTCATTAAGGAAGCAGTAGCAGGGCATTTGGAAAATCATAATGCAGTCAAGCAGAGTCAGCATGGTTTTATGAAAGGGAAATAATGTTTAACAAATTTACTGGAGTTCTTTGAGGATACAACGAGCAGGGTGGACAAAGGTGAGCCAGTAGATGTGGTGTATTTGGATTTCCAGAAGGCATTCGATAAGGTGCCACATAAAAGGTTACTGCATAAGATAAGAGCTCACAGAATTGGGGGTAATATATTAGCATGGATAGAGAATTGGCTAACTAACAGAAAGCAAAGAGTCGGGATAAATGGGTCATTTTCCGGTTGGCAAACGGTAACTAGTGGGGTGCCACAGGGATCGGTGCTGGGGCCTCAACTATTTACAATCTACATTAATAACTTGGATGAAGGGACCGAGTGTAATGTAGCCAAGTTTGCGGATGATACAAAGATGGGTGGGAAAGCAAGTTATGCAGAGGACTCAAAGAATCTGCAAAGGGATATAGACAGGCTAAGTGAGTGGGCAAACAATTGGCAGATGGAGTATAATGTGGGAAAGTGCGAGGTTATACACTTTGGCAGGAAAAATAAAAAAGCAAATTATTATTTAAATGGAGAGAGATTACAAAATGCTACAGTTCAGAGGGACCTGGGGGTCCTTGTGCATGAAACACAAAAAGTTAGCATGCAGGTACAGCAAGTAATCAAAAAGGCAAATGGAATGTTGGCCTTTATTGCAAGGGTATTGGTGAGACCACACCTTGAGTACTGCGTACAGTTTTGGTTTCCTTATTTAAGGAAGGATATACTTGCATTGGAGGCAGTTCAGAAACGATTCACTAGGTTAATTCCAGAGATGAGGGGGTTGACTTATAAGGAAAGGTTGAGCAGGCTGGGCCTATACTCATTGGAATTTAGAAGAATGAGAGGTGATCTTATTGAAACATATAAGATACTGAGGGGGCTCGACAAGGTAGATGCAGAGAGGATGTTTCCCCTCGTGGAGAAATCTAGAACTCAGGGACACAGTTTTAGAATAAAGGGTCGCCCTTTTAGAACTGAGATGAGGAGGAATTTCTTCTCTCAGAGGGTCATAAATCTGTGGAATTCTCTGCCCCAGAGAGCTGTGGAGGCTGGGTCATTAAATACATTTAAGGAGGAAATAGACAGAGTTTTGCAAGATAAGGGAGTGAAGGGTTATGGGGAGCAGGCAGCGAAGTGGTTTTGAGCCCAAGATCAGCCATGATCTTATTGAATGGCAGAGCAGGCTCGAGGGGCCAAGTGGCCTATTCCTGCTCCTATTTGTTATGTTCTTATGTTCTTATGGCTGATCTTCTAACTCATCTCCACTTTCCTGCACTATCCCCATATCCCTTAATTCCCTTAATATTCAAAAATCTATCGATCTCTGTCTTGAACATACTCAACGACTGAGCCTCCACAGCCCTCTGGGGTAGAGAATTCCAAAGATTCACTACCCTCTGAGTGAAGAAATTTCTCCTCATCTCAGTCCCAAATGGCCGACCCCTTATTCTGTGACTGTGATCCCTGGTTCTAGACTCCCCAGCCAGGGGAAACATCCTCCCTGCATCTACCCTGTCAAGCCTTGTAAGAATTTTGTATGTTTCAATGAGATCACCTCTCATTCTTCTAACCTCTAGAGAATATAGGCCTAGTCTACTCAATCTCACGTCATAGGACAATCCCCCCATCCCAGGAACCAGTCTGGTGAACCATTGTTGCACTCCCTCTATGGCAAGTATATCCTTCCATAGGTAGGGAGACCAAAATGGTGTGGTCTCACTAGGGCCCTATATAATTGCAGTAAGACATCTTTACTCATACTCAAATCCTCTTGTAATAAAGGCCAACATACCATTTGCTTTCCTAATTGCTTGCTGTACCTGCATGTTAACTTCCAGTGATTCGTGTACAAGGACACCCAGGTCCCTCTGAACACCAACATTTCCCAAGCTCTCACCATTTAAAAAATACTCTGCATTTCTATTGTTCCTACCAAGTGGATAACTTCACATTTCTCCACATTATATTCCATTTGCCATGTTCTTGCCCATTCACTTAGCTTGTCTATATCACCTTGAAGCCTCCTTGCATCCTTCTCGCAACTTACATTCCCACCCAGCTTTGTATCATCAGCAAACTTAGATATATTACATTTGGTCCCCTCATCCAAATCATTGATGTAGATTATGAATAGCTGAGGCCCAAGCACTGATCCTTGCGGTACCCCACTAGTTACAGCCTGCCAACCTGAAAATAACCCATGTATTCCTACTCTCTGTTTTCTGTCCGTTAACCAATCCTCAGTCCATGCTAGTATATTACCCCCAATCCCATGAGCCCTAATTTTGTGTAATAACCTCTTGTGTGGCACCTGATCGAATGCCTTCTGAAAATCCAAATACACCACATCCACTGGTTCCCCCTTATCTATTCTGCTAGTTACAACCTCAAAAAACTCTAACAGATTTGTCAAACACGATTTCCCTTTCTTAAATCCGTGTTGACTCTGCCCAATCCTATTATTATTTTCTAAGTGCCCTGTTACCATGTCCTTAATAATAGATTCTAGCATTTGCCCTACTACTGATGTCAGGCTAACTGGTCTGTAGTTCCCCGTTTTCTCTCTCCTTCCTTTCTTAAATAGTGGGGTTACATTTGTCCACATTTGTTTTTATTCTTTAAATAGATTTGAATAAACGTGGATGGATATCGAAGTGACACTGCATTTTTTTAAATGCAGATTTAAAAAAACTCACATATCTGAGTGTCATTTTGAAGTAACCTCAATGGTTCAGATTTTAAAATAGTAACACCCAACAGTATTTTTCATTATATTAGTCTGGTTACAAATTGTTTTTTTTCCGGATAGATGATGAATGCAGTGCAGAAGGGGAAAAGTGACATTGAATATTAAACTAATTTAAAAAATGAAATGATTTGCCATTGAAAATAATTGCTTGGAAGATGTGAAAGACTGATTTTGCCAAGGAACACAAAGGCTGGCTCTCTAAATCACATCTTCCAGTTAACAGCTTTCGAAATGATGGCTTTCTGGGAAGAAAGGCATTGACACAAAGTGCAGACACATTGGGGGCGAAATTCAGCTCCTTTGTGCCTGTCGTTAGCGCCCCTGGGGGGCCCTAACGGGGCGCAAAGGAGTTATCGCACGGGGGGTGGGGGGGGTGAGAAAAGCACCTCCTGCGAAATTCAGCAGGGCGTTGCTGAGGCGCTACCCGATAGTGCCGCGCCTCCGCCGGTTGTGCCTCTGGGGATGACGTCATCGCCGTACGCGGCGACCCCTTAGCACCCTGCCACGTCCCCTTACTGCCCCGCGGCAGAATTTCGGCTGGGCCGCAAGGCTGCCGTGGGCGGTGTCAGCGCCAGCCTCGTGGGTCGCAAGCCGGGCCGACTTCCGCTCGTGGGGCGGTAGTTAAAGGGGAGGTATGGCCATCACCCGTGCCGCAATTTTGTTTTTTTGGCCGACCTCCAGGTCGGCCCTCTGTGGTGGGCCGTGGTGAGGTCCTGGCTGCCATCGCGCAGCCCGGCACCGCGTCTCAGCACCGGGCTGCTGCCGTGGCACCACGCCGCCCTGGTGGCCTAGTTGGGGCCATCGGAGGCCCTGCAGAGTGTGCAGAGGCCCTCCCCTTTAACTGAAGGGGAGGGGCGTTGAAACGCGGCAGGCCTCCGCAGAGCATTGCTGATCGCGCACCGACATCGCCTCGATTACCGCCCACCAGGAAGTGGAGCAGCCGACATTGCGCTCCACTTCCTGGGCGGGGCGGTAAGGCAAATTTTGCAGCTGGGGCGGGACTTCCTCGCTGGGTGCAGGATGTCCCGCCTCGCCAGCGTTACTGCCCCGAAAAGGGGCGCTACCGAATTTCGTGCCCATTATCAAAATTGCTGCTGCATAATGAGAAGTTTATATGCTTCTTTCTTTTGTTTGGATAAAGAATATGGACCCATCCTCATATTGATACACTAACCAGATGCCACAAGCGTTAGGAAATACCATATAGCACGTGGCAGTTCTCTTTCTAAATTCCACTTTTGTAATAAGTTAAGGGTGATACATCTTATCGGAAGTTCTCAGTAGTTCTCATATGTGCTAAGGAGCAAGTTTATTTTGGGTACGTTACCTTTCTAGTTACTTTGTCATCCCTGAGGTTTCCTCGAGAAACTGCCCAGCATCACGTCTAACCTTTTCCTCATTAAGCTTGTGCATTAAAGCCATTACCACTGCTGTTTACAGCCACCACACTGACTCAGCACCCCACTCACATGTGGCACATGGGAGTTTCTTTCAACAGTGAAGGATTTTCCATGACTTTAAGGTTTGTCAATTGAAATTTACTAAGTCTAATAAAAGTTTCACAAAATCCATCTGAAAGATCTGTAAGGATGCAGGAAGGATGTTCCCGATGGTCGGGGAGTCCAGAACCAGGGGTCACAGTCTAAGGATAAGGGGTAAGCTATTTAGGACTGAGATGAGGAGGAATTTTTTCACCCAGAGAGTGGTGAACCTGTGGAATTCTCTACCACAGAAGGCAGTTGAGGCCAATTCATTAAATATATTCAAGAAGGAGTTAGATATATTTCTTAAGGGTATAGGGATCAAGGGATATGGGGAGAAAGCAGGGACAGGGTACTGAATTTGGATGATCAGCCATGATCGCATTGAATGGCGGAGCAGGCTCGAGGGGCCAAATGGCCTACTCCTGCTCCTATCTTCTATGTTTCTATGTAAGTATTCGTACAATAACACTGACGGTAAAAAAAACCTTTGAAAAAAATAAAAGGGCTTCATTGGGCCTGATAACGCAGAGTGGGTTCTGGGCTGGAGGTGAAAGCGGACACAAAACCCGGAAGATATTTGGATGCGTGGGAATGTCCAATTTTAACATGGATACCCCATTTTCATTTTACTTCCCAGTTTCGCGTCTCCAATTCGCGTGAGCGAGCATAATGCGCTTCCACGTGACGCGATTGCAACTGGACTATTTAAAGGGCCAATAGAAAATGTGGAGTAGTTGGGAGCATTTGCAAAGGCATGGAAAAATTGGAACATGGAGTCAGGATGTTCAAAGGCTGTGCCTTGTTTTAATGGCGCGTCACTTGATTTACTGCAGTAAGGAGCAGGAAGGAGGTAATATTCCCAAACAATGGCAAGAAGAAACCTGTTGTTGTCACCAAGAAGGTGTGGTTAGAGGTGACTGAGGAGGTCAACAGCAAGAGTATAGTGCCCCATACCTGGATTCAGTGCAGGAAGTGGTTTAATGACCTCACCAGGTCATGAAAGATGAGCACAGTTGCAGATTCACCTATATCCTGTAGTGCACCCATCCTCACTCTGTCTTGTCTAGCGTACTCCATCACATCACTCCTCACAGGCACATAAGTTTCAACAGCACCCATCGTTCACTCACTTTGCACTTCCTCACGTCCCCATTTATCCATCCACCACTGCCACTCCTTATGCAATGTGATGCCACCTCAGTCAGCTCACCCGATTCGAAGCACACGCCCTCAGTTGCATGCCAGAGGCTCTCGAGATGCATTTGCCTGAGAGATATCTTCACCGAATACACTGCATCCATCAGTGAACACATGCCTTACAGACACTCATAGGTCTGTCGTTTCCCCTTGCAGGAGAAAGAGCATAAAATACAAGGGAGAGGACCGGAAGTGGCCCACCATAGATAGTGCAGCTGACATCTGCAGAGCAAGAGGCCATAGAGGTCAGTGAGATATCTGCATCCCTGACCATCAGAGATGGAGATACTGGGACTTCGCAGCTGCATGGTGACAGCATTAAATATCTCCGACCCACATCTCACACAAGATTCAGTCATGTTGACTTGATTTCAGCACCGAGTGAAATCTGATCATCTTAATTATGCTAAATAGGAACATTTTTACATTGCCACTAATTCAACTCTATCTCTTTCTCCTCCATCACGCGAAGAACAGGCAGTATGTGGCCCATCCGGACGATGATACCTCAGAGGATTCCTTCTGAGGGTGCACTGGCACAGGACACATGCTTACCAACGCAGATACGAGGGCTTTGGTGGGTTCTCTTAGACAGTTAGGTGGGTTATCACCTGATGAATCACAGATCACAAGTGAGCACGAGCAGAGGCAGGGGCAGCTGTGCAGAGTCCGCGTCGGAGGGCGCACGTCTCTCCAAGCTCTGCTCGGCTGGACATAGATGCTGAACCCCGGGTGCTATCGATGAAAAGAATAATCATTGATAGACTGCAGCAAATTTGCGAGGTATTGGCAGTCCTGCCACACACACTGTCCACAACAGCAGAGAGGAGGGAGGACTCCAGCTGAAGCATTTGTGGATTGATATCACATACGAGGATGTCTTCCATAGATAGACTGGCCTCCTCTGTAGAACTTCAATCGCGGCAATCTAATGAGTCCATGCAGGCCTTGACCACGGCCATGCAAACTATGAATGACAACTTAAACGCCTGCTGCCTTAATCAGTATGACAGATACCTTAGCCGTGGCCTTACAACAGTCACTGATCTGCATTAAGCTGCTCCCCCGCAGTGAGGTCGGAGTGATGTGCCACTGACCGAGGAGAAGGATAATGGCGAAAAGGGACACGGAAGTGTGAACTCCGCTGAAAGCACTCCCACGTCTCACCCACTGCCCCCCCCCCCCCCCAAGCAGTGCCTGATATGCTGCCTCCTGTCCCGATGGCTGAGTCTGCTCCTGCACAGGTGCAAGTGGAGCAGTCTTTGGCGGGGCCCTCACGGGATTCCAACACTCAGAGGTCGTCGGCCAAGAGCATCCCAAAAGTCAGAGCAGCCTGCCTCTACCTCTGCTGAAGCCACAGGGGCTGCACCATGTAGGAGCAGTAGACAAAAGAAAAGGAAAGCTTTGTAATTCACCAAGGGTAACTAATTCAGAAGTAGCCCGTGGTCAGGGACAGGAAGGTGTGACTACGAGTGAGGCAGGTACAGGGACCCAGGAGGTAGTGTTGGAGGAGCCGCAGCCCTTGCTCTTGTCCAACAGGTTCGAGGTTCTTACTCCCTGTGGGGACGGGAGCGGGGACTGCAGGGAGGATGAGCAACCTGGCCACAGCACCGTGGTACGGGGGGCCATTCAAGTGGGGGGAGTAAAAAGAAATGTTGTAGTGGTAGGGGATAGTATCATTAGGGGGATAGATAGGGTTCTTTGCAGCCAAGAGCGAGAGTCCCGAAGGCTGTGTTGCCTGCCCGGTGCCAGGGTTAAGGACATCTCCTCTGGGCTGGAGAGAAACTTGGAGTGGGAGGGGGAGGATCCAGTTGTCGTGGTCCATGTTGGTACCAATGACATAGATAGGACAAGGAAAGAGGTTCTGCTGAGGGAGTTTGAGCAGCTAGGGGCCAAATTAAAAAGCAGAACCTCGAGGGTAATAATCTCTGGATTACTACCTGAGCCACGAGCAAATTTGGCTAGGGTAAATAAAATCAGGGAGTTGAATGCGTGGCTCAAAGACTGGTGTGGGAAAAATGGGTTTTGCTTCTTGGGACACTGGCACCAGTACTGGGGCAGGAGAGAGCTGTTCCGTTGGGACGGACTTCACTTGGCCAGTGCTGGGACTAGTGTCCTGGCGAATCGAATAACTAGGGCTGTGGAGAGGGCTTTAAACTAATTAGTGGGGGGGAGGTTTCAAGAGAGCAAAAAATAAAAATGACAACAGAGAGGGTCATAGACATAGGTAGCAGTAGGGGAATCACAAATCAGAGCGTGGCAGGAAGGGACAGAGTGTGTGGAGTAAAAGGTAAAGTGGTAAAAAGTGAAAAAGCAGGAACTAAGTGCCACAAAGCATATTTGAAAGTTCTCTATCTGAATGCACGTAGCATTCGTAACAAAATAGACGAGTTAATGGCACAAATAACTACATATGGTTATGATATTGTGGCCATTACAGAAACATGGCTGCAGGGTGACAATGCCTGGGAATTAAACATACCAGGTTATTTAACGATCAGGAAGGACAGGCAGGAAGGAAGGGGAGGTGGGGTGGCTATGTTAATAAAGGAAGGAATCACTGTAATACAGAGTAATGATATTGGGTCAAAAAATCATGATAATGAAACAGTTTGGGTGGAGATAAGGAATAATAAGGGGAAAAAAACACTAGTGGGCGTAGTCTATAGGCCTCCGAACAGTTGCAACTCTGTTGGACGGAGTATCAATCAGGAAATAGTTGAGGCATGTAATAAGGGAACATCTATAATTATGGGGGATTTTAACTATCATATTAATTGGACAAATCAAATGGGGCAGGGCTGCCTTGAGGATGAGTTCATTGAGTGTATTAGGGATGGGTTTCTTGAGCAGTATGTAACTGAACCGACCAGGGGGCAAGCAACCTTAGATCTGGTCCTGTGTAACGAGACAGGATTAATTAAAAATGTCCTAGTAAAGGATCCCCTTGGAATGAGTGACCATAACATGGTTGAATTCCATATTCAATTAGAGGGTGAGAAGGTTGGATCTCAAACAAGCGTGCTAAGCTTGAATAAAGGAGACTATGAAGGTATGCGAGCGGAATTGAGTAGAGTGGATTGGGAAAATAGATTAAAGGGTAAGACGACACATGATCAGTGGTGTACATTCAAGGAGTTATTTTATAACTTCCAAAAAAAATATATTCCACTGAAAAGAAAAGGGTGTAAAAGAAAGGACAGTCATCCGTGGCTAAGTAAAGAAATTAAGGATAGTATTCGACTAAAAACAAGGGCATATAAGGTAGCGAAATCTAGTGGGAGGACGGAGGATTGGGAAAACTTTAAAAGGCAGCAAAAAATAACAAAAAGATTGATTAAGAAAGGGAAGATAGATTATGAAAGTAAATTAGCAAAAAATATAAAAACAGATAGTAAGAGTTTTTATAGTTATATAAAAAGAAAAAGGGTGGCTAAAGTAAATGTTGGTCCCTTAGAGGATGAGACCAGGAAATTAATGGTGGGAAATATGGAGATGGCAAAAACACTGAATGAATATTTTGTATCAGTCTTTACAGTAGAAGACACTAAGAATATCCCAACACTGGACAAACAGGGGGCTATAGGGGGAGAGGAGCTAAACACGATCAAAATCACTAAGGAAGTGGTACTCGGTAAAATAATGGGACTCAAGGCGGATAAATCACCTGGACCTGATGGCTTACATCCTAGAGTCTTGAAGGAAGTGGCGGTAGGGATTGTAGATGCATTGGTAATAATTTTTCAAAACTCCCTGGATTCCGCTAAGGTCCCGGCAGACTGGAAAACTGCTAATGTAACACCCTTATTTAAAAAGGGCAGTAGACAGAAGGCTGGTAACTATAGACCGGTTAGCCTAACATCTGTGGTAGGTAAAATTTTGGAGTCCATTATTAAGGAAACAGTAACAGGACATTTGGATAATCATAATTTAATAGGACAAAGTCAGCATGGTTTTACGAAGGGGAAGTCATGTTTGACAAATTTGCTGGAGTTCTTTGAGGAAGTAACATATAGAGTGGATAAAGGGGAACCAGTGGACGTAGTGTATTTAGACTTCCAAAAGGCATTTGACAAGGTGCCACACAAAAGATTATTGCTTAAGGTAAAAAATCACGGGATTGGGGGTAATATTCTGGCATGGATAGAGGATTGGCTATCTAACAGAAAGCAAAGAGTTGGGATAAATGATTCATTCTCAGACTGGCAATCAGTAACTAGTGGTGTTCCACAGGGGTCAGTGCTGGGTCCCCAACTCTTTACAATCTATATTAACGATTTGGAGGAAGGGACCAAGTGTAACATATCAAAATTTGCAGATGATACTAAGATGGGAGGGAAAGTAGTGAGTGAGGAGGACATAAAAAACCTGCAAGGGGACATAGACAGGCTAAGTAAGTGGGCAGAGATTTGGCAGATGGAATACAACACTGGAAAGTGTGAGGTGATGCACTTTGGCAGGAAAAATCCTAGAGCAATTTATTATCTTAATGGCAAGAAACTGGAGAGTACTGAAGTGCAAAGGGATCTGGGGGTCCTGGTGCACGAAACTCAAAAGGTTAGTATGCAGGTGCAGCAAGTGATTAAGAAGGCAAATGGAATGTTGGCTTTCATTGCTAGGGGGATAGAATATAAAAATAGGGAGGTATTGCTTCAGTTGTACAAGGTATTGGTGAGACCGCACCTGGAATACTGCATACAGTTTTGGTGTCCTTACTTAAGGAAAGACATCCTTGCTCTCGAGGCAGTGCAAAAAAGGTTCACTCGGTTAATCCCGGGGATGAGGGGGTGGTCATATGAGGAGAGGTTGGGTAGATTGGGACTCTACTCATTGGAGTTCAGAAGAATGAGAGGCGATCTTATTGAAACATATAAGATTGTGAAGGGGTTGGATCGGGTGGATGCGGGGAGGATGTTCCCGATGACGGGTGAGACGAGAACTAGGGGACATAGTCTTAGAATAAGGGGCTGCTCTTTCAAAACTGAGATGAGGAGGAACTACTTCACTCAGAGGGTGGTAGGTCCATGGAATATGCTGCCACAAAAAGCTGTAGAAGCTACAACATTAATTAAATTTAAAACAGAAATAGACAGTTTCCTAGAAGTAAAGGGCATTAAGGGTTACGGGGAGCGGGCAGGAATTTGGACATGAGTCTAGGTTCGGATCGGTCATGGCCCTGTGGGTAGTGGAGCGGGCCCAGGGACTGTGTAGCCTGATTCTGCTCCTATTTTGTGTGTGCAATTCTGTTAGATGCAGGAGATGGTTCTGTGATAGATGGTAGATTGGCGGTTAGGATCAGATCAGCCATGATCTTATTGAATGGCGGAGCAGGCTCGAGGGGCCGATTGGCCTACTCCTGCTCCTATTTCTTATGTTCTTATGTATGCACATGGGTGTTTGTGAAAACTTTATGTTCTGAAGTTTCCTTTTGTTATCAACTCACATAAAATGTGTTAATTTGCACTAGTTTCCCGTGTTGCCCATTGTTGCATGCCAAGTGGCAACTCGCCTTTTCAGTTCCTTGGTGATTAATGTGAAGACATGAATTGACTGAGACCAATTGGTGCACGTGCAATGGGTGGATGGTCGGTTACAGGACTGCTTTGTGTCAGTGGAGGCAGGGGGGCTGGGGGTGGGGGAGTGGGGGGACGGGGCCTGGGGATCTGCCAGTTACTTTGGACCAGTGCGACTGACAAATCGAACTTTTGAACTGTTAGGGAATCCCTGGCATCCCGAGCAGCAATGTGAGTGGTTGGTCTGGCGTTGAGTGCACCATCTTCACCTTCCTTCTCTTCCTCATCCTCCTCTCGATTGGAATCTTCATCAGATGAGGAGTGATGAGTGGCTTGATCCTCCTCCACCTCTAGTCCTCGCTGCTGCGTTACGTTGTGCAGAGCGCAGCACACAACAACTATCCTAAGAGACCCTCACTGGCAAGTACTGAAGGGCGCCTCCAGACCTGTCCAGGCACCTGAAACGCATCTTGAGCATGCCGATGGCTTGCTCGATGACACAGCTATTTGTCATATGGCTGTCATTGTAGCGCTCTTGGGGTTCATTGGTGGCATTCCTCAGAGATGTCATCAGCCAGGTTTGAAGGGGTTTGTCGCCTGGCAGCCGCCCCTTAAAGGTAGTTCCAGGTACGAACAGGTCTGGGATGTTGGACTGCCGTAGTATAAAAGCATCATGGCAGCTCCCAGGGAGTCTAGCACAGACCTGCATGAACCTTTTCACGTGGTTATCATTATAATCTCACTGTTGAGTTTCCCACTAAATTGCCCGACGCGACCGGAAACCAACCACCTTCCAGGGATCAATTTCTGGCAGGTCAGCCAGAGGCCTAGTTAAAGTGGGAATGCACCTCTTAAAGGAAGGTTGCACTCCTTAGTGGCTTCTTTCGTTTCCAGGTTGCTGGAAGAAGAATCACTTGAGAAATGAGTGGCAGTCAAGCCCCAGGTTCTCAGAAACCTCCCTGGAGGTGTTTGTGGAGCAGATGAGGGTGGAGGGAAGTAATGTTTCCCGGCAGTGCCAGGAGAGCTGCAAAACACTCTTTCCACCAGGCATGGAGAGAGATTTCCGAGGTTGTCAGCTCCAGGAATGACACCCCATGGACCTGGATACAGTGCAGGACGCGCTTCAATTACTTCACTAGAGTAGCAAGAGTGAGTACTGTTCTTCATCTATCCCTGTCTTTCTACAACACCTGGCAGCAGTCCTTCACATTCAACACACACATTCAACAGCTTGACTACATTAAATTATATTACCCTTTTTCACATTTGGGAGTTTGGTGTATGGTCTCTTTTCATTGCCGCTCATTAGCCAGCATTGTTTGAACGTCACTGATATAGACGCTGGCTGAATAGTTTGACTGTTCTTTAATGTTGAATGAAGGGGGTGGTGAAGGAGGTAACAAGGACTGTCAATGAGAAGGAGTTTCTTGTCACTTTTCAAGCGAGTGGTTCTAGCAGGTCAACAAAAGCGCTGAGAGATTAACTGCTCACTGGCCTCATTGGCTACCAGGCATTGTGCTGCCCCTCCTTCTGGTTCTCCCTCACCTTCACCAATGTCTTCCTATTTGCATGATGCATCTTGCTGTTGCTGTACCTCCTCAAACTCTAATGTGCACTGCAAAGCCATGTTGCACAGAATGTATCGCACCACTATGATACGGCCCACGTATTGCAGGGAACCCCCCTCCCAGCCACCCAAGAACAGTCATGGCGCCAGAACCATAGCCTAAAGATGCCAATGGTGTGTTCAGTGAAGTTCCTGGTGGTCCCATGGCTATTATTGCACCTGTGCTGCTCAGGCGTTGTGGAGTTGCGGTGGGGCTAGGTGTAGAGAGGAAATTCCGTGACACCTAGCAGCCACCCTTCGACATTCCTGGATGGGTGGAATAGTGGGGGAATGGATGAGTGCCAGCTGCCAATGAAATTGGCGCGGACTTGCATGATCCTTTGACATTGATCAACCAGCACTGATGGTAGGAAAGCCGTTCCTGTTCAGAAAAATTATGGATTGTCCTCTGGTGTCCTGATAGCTACGTGCATGCACTCAATGATGTGTACACGAGGGAAGCTGGTCCCCGCTGTAAATCCCAGGGCTCTCTTATTCTGGCTGTTGGCGTCCATTGGGAAAGTACTGACTGGCTCTGGTTAAGAAAGCTGATACCTGGGATGGCAGGAATGACATATGAGGAGAGATTGGGTCGATTGGGCCTTATACTCGCTGGAGTATAGAAGAATGAGAGGGGATCTCATCGAAACATATAAAATTCTGACAGGTCTGGACAAACTAGATGCAGGAAGAATGTTCCCGATGGTCGGAGAGTCCAGAACCAGGGGTCATAATCTAAGGATAACGGGTAAGCCATTTAGGACAGAAATGAGGAAGAATTTCTTCACCCAGAGAGTGGTGAACCTGTGGAATTCTCTACCACAGAAGGTAGTTGAGGCCAAGTCATTAAATATAGTCAAGAATAAGTTAGATATATTTCTTAAAGCTAAAGGGATCAAGGGATATGGGGAGAAGGCAGGTACAGGGTACTGAGTTTGGATGATCAGCCATGATCTCATCGAATGGCGGAGCAGGCTCAAGGGGCCGAATGGCCTACTCCTGCTCCTATCTTCTATGTTTCTATGTTTCTATGTTTCATGCTTAATGTAGCTGTGCACTGCCGACTAGGAGATGCAGGTGATTTCTCCTGTAGCAACCTGGAAGGAGCCCGAGGCGAAAGAGTTCAGGTTGGTGGTGACTTTTACAACCAACTGTAAAGCATGGCTTCCTGGTACAGTAGGTGCTGTTGCAGGAGGCTGCACACATCTGCAAACAACCTGCCTGGTGAAGCGCAGCTTCCTGATGCACTGTTCCTCTGAGATGTTCAAGGGAAGTGACTCGGCCTATAGACCCTATGGGCTGGATAAAGCCTTCCACGAGCAGCTCCCCTTATCTGCTGTGCTCCAACAGGCTGGTGGCTGAAGCTGCTGCTGTCCATCCGTCAAATGTTCATCCATTCAGAATAAAGAAGCCAAAATGGCACCCATAATGAGCTGAAAATGCTCAGTCAGGGTGATTAAGGAAAACAAATCAAAATTTCCATTCTCTGAAATGCCTTGGCACTGCAGTAATCTGCACAGAGATCCTATTAATCCAAATGAGTGCAGCTGAGTACCCGCTTAAATTTCGCTTCATGTTGTGTTAGTTACTGGGGTTTTACGGAGATGGACAGGACTTCTATCTCACCCAGTTAAAATAGTGTTGAGGTCCCAATGACATCATGCGACCCTGATTGAAAGATATCATCAGGCACCCGCTGGTTTCCGGTGGGCACGTTTCCTCACGAAGTCAGTCGCTCCGTTAAAAAACTGGGATCGGTGAGTTCACGGCAGGAAAGGGGAAGGTAAGTGGATTCCACCCGCCCCCCCCCCCCCACCCTCCCTCCCTGATTTCAAGGGCTCACCCAGCTCATTCCTGCAGAGCAGACAAAATCGGGGCCGAAATGTTTTCAGGCAATTTGATCACGGAGGCGACTGCAGCCAAGCTCGGACCTGTTCTCAAGCACACACTTTCAATTATCAGGAGTGAGAAACTTGGCCATTTTCTTTGCCTCCCCAGACTGGGGTGCTGAGGCCAGTTATAGCACCTACACTAGCTAAAAATTGGTGAACATGGCTTAAACCAGAAATCAAAGCTGGCGCCTTTCTGATCTGTGATGGCTCAGTACCACATCCATATTCCAATCAGTAACTTTTTGGGGGGGGAATTTTCTCCTTCCTCTCCCCCACACAAAACTAGCAAGCTAGCTTATTCACAGCAACAATCTAACACTGACAGTAAACCTTTTACTCAACAAAGGCTTTCCCCTTAAGTTTTACAATTTTTTACTTCCTGATATGTTTCTTGATTTCCTCCAATTTGTTTAAGTATTCTCATTTTAAGTCAACAAAATCGCTGAAGGTACTGATATGGCAACTGCAGCAGTCTAGTTTGCAAACCTGCACAATATGACAGTAGCCAAGATTCAAAGGCATTTTTATGGAAAATGCCTGAAACCTGTTTGAAAGACCACAGTATTTAACGTTAATAATGTGCAGATTGTAAATATGAAGTACGGACTTACTTGCCAAGTGAAGTAGGATCGTTTAATAAACAAAACTGATTTAATCTATCATCATTTATTTTAAGCTTTAAAATTGGCTGTGATTTCCCCTACCTCGGCGGGTCCAGTGTGGCCGATCCCAGTGGTGGGGTGTGACCGCTGCTGGCTCCAGCCTGCTGTCCAAAGTGATCTTACACTGATTGGGTTTGTTAAGCCAGCCCAGCGCGTTTCCCGGCCAATTGAAGGAAGCGGGTCTGATGACGTCACTTGATGACGCGTCGTCAGTAAGTTTCCTTAAAGGGACCGTGCGCAAACTGATTTTGACAGTTGTGCTGTCAGTGTTCTACAGCATTGAGGTGCTGCAAACACTGACAAGCACTGCACAGAGGTGCACGGCTGCACCCAGCCTCTCCCATGACTCTCTCCATATATGGAGGGAGTCACAGCACGCAGGGAGGTTGTCTTCCCTTCCAATGGGCAGAAGAGACCTCCCCAGGAGACCAACGCAGCCTGGTTGCACATTGCACAGGAGGACACAAGCAGGGATGTCATTAGGAGGACCAGGCTGCAGTGGCGCAAACCTTTCAATGATCTCAGTGGATCACAAAACGTTACTGCAAAGCCACACTCAACCTCATTCTGTTGTGCCACTCATCACATCCCCATCACTCTGCCTTCCCTACCCTACTCCTGCACATCCTGACTCACACCAACTTACCTTGCACTTCCACCCATCCCTCTCTCTCTAACTACATTATCACATCCTCATCTCACTAGCCACCCCTCACACTCACCCTCATCCTAGTCCAATCATACCAAATAACACACAAGGGGAGGCACTTGGGTGTTTTAGTCAATGTTCATGTGAAGTTTCTGTTAATGTGCTTTCAAACATTGAAATCTTTATTTTCAACAGCTTGCGTTCTTGGACAGATTTGTGTGCACCTTTGAAAGTGTCTTCGTGAGTTGCAGTGAATGGTGAAACATAACGGTACACCCCGCAATAGTGATGAGTGTGAAAGGAATGGCTTGGGCATTGTAGGGATGCTTTATGGTGTTGGTGTGGGGTGGAGCCCACCTGGCGCATCATGTGGCAGCCAGGGTGTACAGTGTCAAGTGAAGTAAGTCTGGCTATGGTGAGGTAATCCCTGGCCTCCTGGGCAGCAATGTGGTCGGGTGCTGATGCCCTGTGTCCTGGGCAGCATCAGTTGATTGCGGAGAAGGTTGGTGTTGTTGTTGGTGCTGTTGGTGTGCCTGGTGCTGCTGGTGTTGGGGCTCATCGTGGTGGGATTCTGAGGACCAAGGTGAGATATTTTCAAGGGCACCAATGCTGATGTAATAGATGGCAGGTGAAGTTGAGATGACAGAAGCGATCTGTCAATGGTGACAGAGGTTGTTCCAATGAGGTGACACTGGATAGAGAGTTTGCTCCAAACACTTGCAAGCGGTATAAAGCTCAATCTGTCTTCCAAATGCAGTAAGCAACAGTTTCTGACCTTGGAAAGTGAACAGCTACGAAATGGGAGCTTTTATAGAACATTTGCTACTGTCAAGTTAAGAAATGATCCCATGCTGACACAACTCCCGACCTGCTTACCTGGCATGATCCCCGAGCAGCGGAGAAGTCATGGGTGAACTCTTAAAATCTAAAAGTGAGCTTAAAATAGTTTTTAAGTGCCTGTTAACAAGCTCTTAATCATCTAAATTGCCTCCCCCGCCGCTTGGTGTCGGGTCTGTTCAGCGATGACAGACCCGACATCTGGGAAACTAGCGTGGCAGCGGGTTGGCAGCGGGTTCACTATCCGCTGTCAAAAAAATTTTTCCCACCCGACCCGCCACCAAACTGACCCCCCCGAAAAATTCCCCCATGGTATCAGCACAAACCATGGACACAGATATATAGTAAAGCTCTTTCGATGCTGCTCCAGCAGTGTGCTATAGACATCACCTCAGGAAAATACATTGTACAGTGGGAATGCCAGATATCTGTATGGCCTATTTAAGGAAAAGTGCCAACTTAATACCAAATTAGTACCAAATTATTGGCAGTTTGTGCTGTCGACCAAGCCAACAGCAAACTGAATAAAAGCTACTTTTTAACCAGAGCCCTTACAACTGGTAGAGAGAGAGCAGAATTTCTGGATTGGATTCAAAGGGATGCTCATTGCTCAGGCAATTCAATATGCTGAGGAGTCAGAGACTGAATTCATCTTCGAAGGCTCAAAATCATATCCTTAGGAAAACTAAATTGAAGGTTGATTTTCACTAACATTTTCAGATATATTTTATAAATCAAAAGACTTTAGTATAACGTTTCTTGAGGGGTGGGGTGGGGGGTGATTTTTTGGCTTATAGCAGTCATTGACTCACTGTTTCTGACCAAAAATGACCTTGGACACTTTTATGCCTGCAGGCAGGAGCTAGCTGAAAGGGGAAGGAGGGCAAGAAATGACATGAGTGAGAGCTCTTAAAGGGCTGCAGCAAACATTTAATGGGATGTAGTCACTTAAAAGGTAAGTGGCCGCATATGGAATCAAAAATTGTTTCATCCTTTCCAAAGGCTACAAATAGATTTAAATTACTTGTCAGCCTTTCTAAAAGGCTGTATTGGTGGGGGTGGGTTGCGGGGGGGAGTAAATGACTGGCTAAAGCCGAGAGAAGGCCAAGGCGGCCTTCGAGACACACGACAACGCAAAATCATCGAGCAGAAACTGA
This sequence comes from Squalus acanthias, assembly GCA_030390025.1. NCBI lineage: Eukaryota > Metazoa > Chordata > Chondrichthyes > Squaliformes > Squalidae > Squalus > Squalus acanthias. Next base: position 9,395,309 of record CM059441.1, on the reverse strand, counting down.
TAGCCAAGTTCCGCACCCATGAGGACGGCCTCAACTGGGATCTTGGGTTCATGTCACGCTACATGTAACCCCACCTGACGTAGAGTCATCCAGACTCGAGTCGTCGTTGGCTTGTTCTCTCTACACAGATGCGGCCGGACCTGCTGTGATTTCCAGCAAAAAAAGTAAAAAGTTTAAAGTTTTTTGTTTTCCATACAGACCCCAGCATCTGCCACATTTGACCCCTTGTGACCCCACCTCATTGTCTTTGTTGTACTTTGCTATCGTCTTTGATGTAATGTTTTCCTGACTGACCTGGTTGGACACCATCCACACCTTTGATTGCCGTGATTGTCTCTCTGCTGAGGTGTGATAAAGGGCAGTTGGAAAGATTAACTGTAGTCGTCTGGCATTGTTCTCTGACTATTTATGCTGTGCCCATATGTATTTCTTCACTTCACCTGACGAAGGAGCAGCGCTCCGAAAGCTTGTGATTTCAAATAAAGCTGTTGGACTATAACCTGGTGTTGTGCGACTTCTCACTTTTAAAGTAAATAAAAGGGCAGGACATGGAGTCTGCGGGCAAGTGAAGCAGTGATACCACACCTGAGCTCCTGTCTGATGGGCGGTGAAGTGGTGGTACTACTACATAAGGTGGGGATGCAAGAAGGTTGGGACATGTTTGGCAGTCCAGAGCACTTCCCCCGAGGAAAGCATTTCAGCATGCTTGGCAGGAGGTAGCAACCACTGTGTACACTATCTATACGAGGAAGACGATGACACACCTTAAGTGACTGGTAAAGCAATAGTAGCTAACAATGGGCCGGAAATTCGGCACTTGCCGGTTGAGTACGCGCTCTGTACTCACCCGTAAGGCCTCCTGAAGTGCCGGTTTCCTGCATGCACTGCGCATGCGCGGGAAACCGGAACTTCCGGTCTCATGAAGGGAGCGGTTCAGAGGTGAACCGCGTGCGCGGTAGAGGCTGCGCGCACGCAGCGAACTTAGGTTTTTTTTCAGGTTTCTCCGGGAGGGTAAATATTGAAGAACCTGCGCTTTTAAGAAGGAGTCGCAGGACCCGTTTTCAACAAGGTAAGTGGTTAATTAATTACAATTTAAAAAATTTTTCAACAGGTTTATCTTTTTTAGATATTTTAAAGAAAGGTAAGTTTATTTTTAGCACTGTTAAAAAGTATTTTAATTTTTTCAAAAATGTAAATTTTTGTTTAAAGTAGTTAATTTATTTAACTTATAGTTATTTTAAAAATGTGATGTTTTAAAAAAAAAATATTTGAAGTTTAGGTGTTGTTTTGGGGCCGATTTCAATTCATAGATTTGACAGGTCTTCCTGTCAAATCTATGAATGAAAGATGGTCTGCTGCCATTGGCTCTCCATGGCCCACGTGATCCCAGGGGACGCATCGCACTAACTACGCCCCTGGGACACGCAAGCACTGCGCGCCAGCAGTTGGTGGAGGCCCAGGAGCTGAAGTCCCCGTGGGCCCAGAGGTCAACGGCAGGTGCGGTAGGTAGGTGCGCGCAGGATCCTTGCACCCGCGGGAAGCCAGGGAGCCGAATTTCTGGGCCAATATCATTTGCCAGGTGGATGACTGAAGTATATCTGCTACAAACTATTGCCTGTGAACCTATTCTGCATTTACTGCTAACCATTGCCAAGCCCTTACACAATGTTAAAGCTGTTTCATTGCTTACCATACATACCCGTACTCCAGCGTGGCAAGCTGCAATTTACTGTTGAAAGCCTTGCCGTATTCTTCAAAGCACTTCCTACATAAAATCATTGTAACTCAACTAAGCAGCATGATGCACGATCACTTACTGATACACGAAATGGACTGAAGATTGGGTACATGTCGATCACCACACATGTGCTCCTTCAACTTGCATCTCAAGACTACGGGTGAAACTTGAAACTGTTTCCAATGGCTGAAGGGTCAATCACCAGAGGGCACAGATTTCAGGCGATTGGCAAAAGAACCAGAGGCGACATGAGGAAAAACGTTTTTATGCAGCGAGTAGTCAGGATTTGGAACGCACGGCCTGATAGGGCGGTGGAAACAGATTCAATCGTAGCCTTCAAAAGGGAATTGGATAAATACTTGAAGGAAAAAAAATTGCAGGGATTCGGGGAAAGAGCGGGGGTGCGGGATTAACTGGATTGCTCTTCGAAAGAGCCGGCGCAGACTTGACGGGCCGAATGGCCTCCTTCTCTGCTGTACTATTCTATGGTTCTATGAAGGCAGAATAGATTCCCAGATGATTTTATTTCTTCTTCCAACCCCAGCCAGAAACTGTCTGCTCCAGAAGATGGCCTAGTTAGCAGCCTACAAAGCTTGCTTGTTATGGATAGATGGGTTTGAGTGACAACAAAGGCTGGATTTGAATTCCAGGAATCAAAGAGGAAGTGAAGCACTCCACCATTAGAGCTACAAGGCCACCATGAGTCACTATATATTTTTTATCATTCCATCTAAACTCATCAAGCAGCCTTCCATCAAACCAACGAAAAATTGATTCCAAATGTGATTCAACGCAGAAAAAAATCCAACTACTTCGATATAAAAAAAATGCAATTTCCGTTCTTCTCTCAATAGCAATGAATAGTTAAGTTCAGTTCAGTTTTCACTCCGCCTTTGAAGCGAACAAAGTCTAAATCAACATGTCAATTTAAATGCAGATCATGCTGGTGTGCTTCAAGTGTAATGGAATGGCTGCACTGAGTTAAATACTACACACTGTGCATTTAATAAGACCCCCTTCCTCTCCTGGATCTTAGCCAGGTCTTATGAAACCCTTGGTCCATGGGATAGGGAATATTTTTTTAAAGGGAAGAATGTTCTTTCTTGTAGCATAAACAATGACATCATTCACTGATCACAGGAAGCAAAGCAATGTGAAAGATTTGTGGGAAATCTTTGAAAATGATCTCTTTCAATCCTGACAATTGAACAATAAAGAATTGTTGCTAAAAGATGCACTTGCTCAAAAGCTGCTTTTGCCCCGCAGCCAAAACGAAGCAAAACAGGAAACAGACCATCATTCAGATGTTTTGTTACAATAGTTGGTAAACTGACAGATGTGGGTCACTTAGCAGACTGGCTAAAGCCTGCAGTTTCCTGATGCGGGCGGAATATCCAACTGAGGAGAGTGGCACAGGGGTTAGTGAGACAATGACAACAGAACTGCGAGCTAATACTGATGCCATCAGAATCTTCTAGAAGCAGGTCATTAGGGTGTTCAGCAATTACTTCCGTATGCATGGAATCTCAGTGCTGCATATTATTTACATGTCAAAGACTCAATAGAACAAACAAGAAACTCCACTTGGTGACTATGTAGACGAATAACGGTGTTGAAACTGGAACAGTTCAACCACAATCCAACGTAATCCAAACTGAGCAATATTTTGCAACTGAATTTGGCTCACTTCAAGGCGATCGATTCAGTTCAGCTTGCAACCCTGATAATAACAATTGTAATTTTATTTTTTTAACAGTCTGCGTTGTACTCTAAAGTCACAATTACAATTTATGAACTTTTCATTTACCAACCATCGAGTTACGCTGTGGTGTTAATTTTCTTACTTTGTGCACTTGTAGGGGACCCTTGTCCTCCGAAACCGCACATTGGAAATTGAGGCGTGCACTGTGCATGATTTTCTGTCGTGTGCTTCTAGTGGACGAGACTCCCTGCCAGGAGTTTGAAGTCAGAAAATGATCCCCATATCGTGTGGAAAATCAATTAAATGCTTAACAAAAATAACTGTGAAATTATTAAATGATTCAATTTTACAGAGGTTATGGTTAAATTTCAAAGTGTGTCTGTTAATATCCTTATAAAATTCATGCTTATATTTCAGTGGGAACTTCTGTTGATTAATTCTCTGGAAACATGATTGTGATAAGGTCAAATGGTTTAATTTCACTGGACCTAACTATGGATTGGAAGCTTTCTCCCTTAATAAAGCAATCACATTTTTTTATTTAAAACGTTATTTGATATTCTCAGCTTTTGGTTCAAAGCTGTATAAAGTAGTAGTAATAAAGACTTATTAAAGATTGTCAAAAATAAAACTAAAATTATAAACCACTAATCCAACATTAATAATCATTATAGTACCAAAATGTAATTACACAGAGAACAATAAATTACAAGGCCATTGGCCCAGATATTCCAATCCCTACGGGTGAGTACGCGCTGTATACCCACCCGTAGGGACATCGGAAATGCCGGTTTCAGGCATGCACAGCGCATGCGCTGAAAACCGGCATTTCCGATCTGTCAAGAATGGTCTTGACAGATCCTCCGGCTGCCCTGGCGAAGGGCCTCTGCGGGCGGATAGTTCCGCTTTTTGGAGACCCTCCGCCCACAGAAAACCCTTACATTCTTACGCCTGGTAAAAGCAGACGTAGGATAAGAGTTGAAAAAATGTTTTTTAAAAAAATTCCCTTCTGTGATTGGCTCCCCATGGCCCACGTGATCCCAGGGACGCTGCGAACTACCTGCGCCCCTGGGATACGTGGGCCCTGCGCACTGGGAGTTTGGAGAGGCCCAGGAGCGGAAGCGTGTGCGTCCCGGGAGCCCTCAGGTAAGGGCGCAGATTTTTCCAGATCGCAGGCCACCGCCCGCGGGAGGCCTGCGATCGGAAAATACGGGCCATTACCTTACCAAGGAGTTTAGATGACTCCATGAGCCATACGAACAATGCAAGTCGTTTTTAAATTACCTGAAATCTAAAATAGCACTGGAATCAATATGAGAAGATATCAATGTTTAAAACACACATTGATATCGGTATTCTCTTTTCATTCATCACTGCTCCCTGGTAACATTCATACCTCGCTAACTACTAACTCCTTTTCTGTCATCAGCATCCATGTTTGATCCCACATTTAACACTGATGGCTCCCAGACTGATGCTGCACCCAGATCCCCTGCTCCCAGCCCCACTGTCACACCAATAGCCAGGCCGGCCAGATCTTGATCTGAGGCCCATTCTTAGCCCCAGCCTCTACCTTCTCCCTACACCCACCACACCCAATCACTCCATCCTGGTCCTATCTCTGGTTAGTAGTTGTGTAAAAACTGTAACTGCATCTCCTGCGAGAGGCAAAAAACCGATAAAACAAGAGGGGAAAACTATCTGGAAAATTAGGAGATCAAAACTAGTCCAGGAGATCACGTTAACCATTCTGGTATTTCACCTACCGTTTATAAGATGAGATCTCCAACCCAGCCAGGGACTGGTTCAGCTCTCTTTTGAAGGTTTGTGGAGTCAGCACTCACCGCACAAGCTGGCAATTGTTTCCATAGATCCTCTGGGAAAAGCAGAACTGCCTAACATCTAACATGGCACTACCCTGGCGTAACTTATATGCCTGACTCCTGGCCTTCCCCTATCATCAGCATCATATGTGGCATCATTTCTGAGGTGAGGAGGTGCATTATATACTTCGTACAGTACGTATGAAAACTTACGGTTTATTGGGAACTCCAATATGCATTAACAGATATCTTGTCACATATATTTACACATTAGCTGACGTGAGAATGTTTAAAAGAAACACTAGGGGAGATATTCAGTTGGTTAGCGCCTCCCGTTAGCGGCTGGGCGGGGGCGCTAATGAAGTAGTGCCGGGGCGAGGCGAATCCAGCGGCACACGCCAAATCCAGTCGCCCCTTAGCGCCGCCGCTAACAGTTAGCGCCTGGGGCTTTAGCGCCAGGCAGATCGTGATGTCAGTTAGTGTGCAATGCTCACTGAACGCCCAATCTGCCAAATTGATTATCGCCCCCTGCCTCAGCGCCTCGCCCCGACAGTGACAGGAAGAGGAGGCGTGAAGCAGGCGGATGGCGGCTCCAGGGGCGATATTTAAAGGGATGAGTCGCAGCTGTCAGGTTAGTGCTGTTTCACTGCTTCCTTGTCAGTTTGCGATTGTGCAAGCGATTAATTCAGTCAGTTAAAGGTTCTGTAGTATCAGGAGTGTTGTGGCTACTAAAAAATTGTTACATTTATTCTGACAAAATTTGAAAGTGCTACATATAGTTACATTAATGGGGGCTGTACTGGCAGTCGACCTCGCCCTCCAGGATCTACTGAGGAGGGAGCGGAGGCAGCGAGAAAGATTGCAAGATGTGGCCAGAGGGAGGAGGAGGGCCATCAGGGCTCTCAACAGGAGGCCTTACCCTCCGAGGGTCTTCCGAGAGCACTTCTCCTACCTCCAATTAAGCGAGGAGCAGTGCACTAGAAGGCTTCGCTTCAGCAAGGATGTGATCACCGAACTCTGCCACCTCCTGCAACCAGACCTCGAGCCTCAGATCAGGTCGACCACAGCTCTCTCAGTGGCAGTCAAGGTCACCGTCGCCCTCAATTTCTTCACCAGCGGTTCCTTCCAGTCTGCAAGAGGAGATAAAGTGAACATCTCACAGTTCGCCGTCCATCGCTGCATCTGGGAGGTCACAGAAGCTCTCTACAGTAGGAGAAGGGTCTACAGTTCCTTTCCCATCACCAGAGAGAAGCAGGACAAACATGCATGTTGCTTTGCCAGGATAGCGGGCTTCCCCATGGTGCAGGGCAACATTGACTGCACTCACGTGGCTTTGCAGGCACTGCATTACAATCCTGAGATCTTCCGTAACCACAAAGGCTACCACTCACTTAATGTCCAGTTGGTGTGCAACCACAGACAGCGAATCCTCACTGTGAATGCCCGCTATCCTGGCAGCAGCCACAATGCCTTCATCCTGCGCCAGACCGGTGTGCCAGCACTCTTCCAGCCACCACATCAAGCTCGCGGCTGGCTGGTCGGAGACAAGGGCTATCCGCTCTCCACCTGGCTCATGACTCCCCTCCGCAACCCCAACACTCCTGCACAGCACTCATATAATGAGAGGCATGCCGCCACCAGGAACATTATCGGGGTGCTCAAGCAACGGTTCCGCTGCCTTGACTGCTCGGGAGGAGCCCTCCAGTACTCGCTGGAGTGGGTGTCCCATTTTGTCGTGGTGTGCTGCATGCTCCACACATTGGCAATCATGAGGGCCCCGCCCTTGCCACCAGGGATTGCAGGACCACCTCAGGAGGAGGAAGAGGGAGAGGAGGAGGAGGAGGAAGACGAGGAGGAGGAGGAACATGAGCGAGGGAGGAGGCAGCCACTCAATCGGCCTTCTGGAAGGGCGGTCCATGACCGCCTCATCAGACTGCGGTTCCAATAAATTAAACCCTAGATCCCCGTTGCTCACCACATCCCCATCATTCCATCCCTGTCGCAGGCCATATCACAGCGCAAAGCTGAAATGAGAGACACCACAAAATCATCCAAAGCTAATTAATAAATTTATCAATAATCAGTGAACACGATGGAAGGCCATGCTGTACACTGCACCACCTCAGCAAGGGCGGCAGCAGTCTGGGCTGGCTGGGTGACAGGCAGCGACAAGGGCAATGGCGGAGTGCCAGTGGTGGGAGCAGGAATGCTGTCATCCTGAGAGAGGACAGCAGCTTCCAGCTCCACCGACCCACTGGCACTCCCCCGGGGCAGCACCTCAGCATCACTACCAATCTGCTGGAGCACAGATTACTGGCCCGCTGTGATACCGTGAAAGCCCCGGTGGACAGTGGTCGACCCAGCCATGATGGCAGCAGTCAGAGCTTGCGTGGCATCAAGCTGAGACTGCATGAGAGCAGTCTGAGAATCAATGGCACCAAGCATAGACTCCATTACAGCACTAAGACGTTACGTGGCTTCCACCGATGCTGCAATTATGGAATAAAACCTGAAAGAAGCACTGGGATTCTATGACTTTGGTATCAATTAAAGCTGATCAGGAGAGACTGAACTGGATTTTATTTCATAATTAGAAAGAGTTATTCTGCGAAAAATATTCATAATTCCCACATTTTATCATGTTTACCTCATCCTTTCCTGATAGAATTCTAGTGTGTTGCACCGTCTTCTGGAGTGACTCCCGAGAAATCAAAGGGTAACCAACACGATATGATCAATGGCCCAGAATTTGCTGTAACCGGTCAGTGAATTACACCCACTGTTAGTCAGACTTGCCCCAGTCCATTTAATCTGCAGGATATTTTGCGCTGCAAGTTGCTGGAAGTGCGAGATGGAAACGGCGCCGCGGTGTCCTCCACAGGGCATCTGGAATCTGAGTGAACAGGGCAAGCAATCTCCTGAACCAATCTGATTGTTAAAAGAGTACTTGGACTTGAAATGACTTGACTTAACTTTCTGTGGCGAGTTTAGTTTCTAACTGATGTGCAAATACAGCAACTTCATGCTGTTCAACGCATGTCAATGGTGAGCTAGACAACGAGAAGCCGTTTTCACGAAGCTAACGGCGGTGTGACGCATATTGGACAGCAACTTTTGGATATCTGTGTTTAATTGCACATATGCCCCGCGCCTGAATTTGCTGTACCATTTGCGCATAAATTATTTTGACAGCAAATTATGGACCAATGCCATCATCAAAGAATGGCAGATGTGCAAATGACCACAAAGTGTGCTCATCTGTAAGCTTACTGAGTTTATCAGATAAATAAAGCTTCAGAGTTCAAATTCAGATTTCTTAACAGTGCAACTGTTATTGTAGGCTGGCTCTGTAATCTCCTTCAGCCCCACAACCCCCCCCCCCCCCCCACCCCCCTGAGATATCTGCGCTCCTCTAATCCTGCCCTCTTGAGGATCCCTGATTATAATCGCTCATCCTTTGTTGGCTGTGCCTTCTGTTGTTATTAAGCAACAAAATAATAAAAGTCATAAGAAAAAATCCAGATAGATGTTGGAATAGCCCACTTAGGGTTTAGAACAGACTTTATAGAATCATAAAATGGTTACAGCACAGGAGGAGGCCATTGGGCCCATCGAGCCCGTGCCGGCTCTCTGCAAGAGCACTTCAGCTAGTCCCACTCCGCTCGCCCTTTCCCCGTAGCCCTGCAAATCTTTTTCCTTCAGGTACTTATCCAACTCCCTTTTGAAAGCCATGATTGAATCTGCCTCCACCGCCCTCTCAGGAAGCGCATTCCAGATCCTAACCACTCGCTGCGTAAAAAAGTTTTTCCTCATGTCAGCTCCTCCCTAAAATAAATTGGAGAACGAATCACAGATTGCAATTTAGAAAGCAGGATACAAAAGGTTTCCACAAAAATGAGAAACGGCGCTAGTTATGAGCAACAATGAGTTTAGGCCGGACATACTGCTACCACGCGTGACTTAAATCTTTCCAAACTTTATTCAGGTTTGTGTTTCATGCAGACTTTGTTGAACTATAAACACAAAGGACGAAAGATGAATCGCAGCTGCTGTCATTTGAAACTTGTCCACATACATTAACATTTCATAAGTTGTAAATAAAAAGCAAGCAAGCTTTATTAGCTGTTAAATTGAATTTGATTCTGCGGCTGAATTGAAATTACAATGTAGAGGCCACTTCGACTGCTTCGGGCTTGGAAACAGAGCAACGAAAAAAAAACTTAACAATTAACTAATTTAGTTGGTAACTTTAAATATTTGACAGGTTAGCTCAGCTGGATATCACAGGAGTGCGATATTGTCACTGAGTCTCTGCCAGTAATTTTGATGATATATGGCACTATGAGTAATGAGGAAATGTTATATATTTGTACCTTGACTCAATCATGCATCATAATTTCACAGCACTAATGCAGCCCTATGGTCAACACTTCCTTCTTCAACATAGATTTTAGTATATGGGCTACGCTTTTTGATTGGAAAAAAAGTATTTATCGTGTTAATTTTCACAGGAAATTTGGCAATCAATAGTTGTTTATCATAGATTAAAATCTATGGTTGTTGAGGATTGTTTTCTTAGTAGTTTATATAATTTTCCATTATTCATGAACAAGTAGAGACTTCCTTAGACTTGTTGTAATACTGAACAAGTAGGTAGCCATTATACTGCAAGTGCATGCAAGATGAGAAGCACTTTAACATATATTCTTGAAGATCAAGAGCAGATAAATGCACTTTTCAGTCTTCAAACACTACGGCCGCGATTTTCCCAACCTCGGCGGGTCCGTGGCGGGCGACGTTGGTGGCGGGCCCTGACCCCACTGCTGGCTCCAGCCTGCTCTGCAGAATGACTTTCACCTGATTGAGCTTGTGAAGCCCGCCCAGCAAGTTTCCCGGCCAATTGAAGGAAGCAGGTCTGATGACATCATTTGATGACGCGTCATCAGCCGGTTTCCTTAAAGGGACTATACACAAATTTACTTTGACATTTGTGCTGTCAGTGTTCAACAGCATTGAGGTGCTGCAAAAACTGACAAGCACTGCACAGAGGTGCACAGCTGCCCCCAGGCTCCCCCATGACTCCCTCCATATGTTTATGGAGGGAGTCACAGCACGCAGGGAGGTCCGCTCTGCTTCCCATGGGCGGAAGAGACCTCCCCAGGAGACCAATGCAGCCTGGTTGCACATTGCACAGGAGGGCACAAGCAAGGATGTCGTCAGCAGGACCAGGCTGCAGTGGCGCAAACCTTTCAATGATCTCAGTAGATCACGAAATATTACTGCAAAGCCACACTCAACCTCATCCTGCTGTGCCTCTCATCACATCCCCATCATTCTGCCTTCCCTAGACTATTCCTGCACATCCTTACTCACACCAACTTACCTTGCACCTCCACCCATCCCTCTCTATCTACATTATCACTTCTCCGTCTCACTAGCCACCCCTCACACTCACCCTCATCCTAGCCCAATCATACCAACTAACAACACACAAGGGTAGGCACTTGTGTGTTTTAGCCAATGTTCATGTGAAGTTTCTGTTAATGTGCTGTCAAATATTTAAATCTTTATTTTGAACACTTTGCTTTCTTGGACAGATTTGTGTGCACCTTTGAAAGTGTCTTCGTGAGTTGCAGTGAATGGTGAGAAATAACGGTACCCCCAGCAATGTTGTTGGTGTGGGGTGGTGCCAACCTGGTGCATCATGTGGCAGCCAGGGTGTACAGCATCAAGTGAAGTAAATCTGGCCATGGTGAGGCCATCCCTGGCGTTCCGGGCAGCAATGTGCTCGGTGCTGATGCCGTCTGTCCTGTGCAACATCAGGTGATTGCGGAGAAGGTTGGTGTTGTTGTTGGTGCTGCTGGTGTGCCTGGTGCTGCTGGTGTTGGGGCTGATCGTGGTCAGATTCTGAGGACTAAGGTGAGAGAGTATATACCGTACCCATGCTGATGGAATAGATGGCAGGTGAAGTTAAGATGACAGAAGCGATCTGTCAATGGTGAGAGAGGTTGTTCCAATGAGGTGACACTGGATAGAGAGTTTGCTCCAAACACTTGCAGCCTGCATAAAGTTCAATCTGTCTTCCAAATGCAGTAAGCAACAGCTTCTGAGCTTGGAATGTAAACAGCTGTGAGATGGGAGCTTTTATAGCACATTTCAAGCTGTCAAGTAAAGAGATGATTCCATGGCCATTCAACTCCCGCCCAGCTTAACAGACGTGATCCCCGAGGAGCGTGGACCCCATTGGCGAGCTGGTAAATTCTAAAGGTGAGCTCAAAATTGTTGTTAATCCTTTGTTAACAAGCTCATAATGACCTGAATTGCCTCCCTCGTTGCTGCTTGTCGGGTCTGCTCAGCGCTGACAGACCCAACATTTGGTAAAGGCGTGTGGTGGCGGGTTGACAGCGGGGACCCGACCTGCTGTCAAAACAAACCACTTTCCCACTCGACCCGCCACCAATCATGTCCACTGATCCCCCCGGAAAATTCCCCCCTACCAGACAATTGGCAGCGGTTTTACACAGGTCAAAGGTTTAGCAACAGTATTGGACATAAAGGGCTCAATTTTGCCAGGCCCGAAGAGGCGGGATTGGAGGCGTGTGAGTTGTTAAAATCACCAAAAATGGCGGGCGAGCCCGGTCCCACCCCTAAGCAATTTTCCCAACTGCGTGTTTTCTGACCCCCTTTCCATCCCGCCTCCAAGAGGTGGGATAGGCCCTTAAGGCCCTTAACAACCACTTAATAGCCTCTATAATCCCATTTTGAGAGTCCTTTCCAATTTTTAGACATTCCCCCCATTCTACACGCCTCCTCTGGAACACGCCAAGTAATGCTGGCGGCCTCACAAGTGGATTGCTTACTAACAGCTGCTGCTCTACCATTACAAAGGAGTTTTCATCAATGATCATTTGCAGGTGGCAGAACTTTGTTGTTTCAGGTCTGGGGGAACTTTTAGCAGGCATACTTAGTGTTGTGGAAGTTTGGAGCCTGACACCCATCTCCAGTGTGACCTCCTTGTGAAACCCCTCTCCTCACCTTGACTAAGCGCTTCCTCAACTGAGGCATATTCCAGAAGCATGGTGAACATTTAATTCCTTTCCTCCTGGACATCAGATTTGGACGCAGGCCAGCCGCGGCAGCAGCAGAACCATGAGCAACAGCATCACCAACAGCAGGAGCATCAACAGGAGCGCCAAGCTGCTAGTCACCCACTTGAAGATGCACAGGCCAGAAGGCGCCAGCGCGCGACAACATTGCTGCCCGTGATGCAAGGGACGCACTCATCCTGGCCAGATTTGCTTAGCCTGCACAATGAAACACTTTAGTCTCGCTCCTTCTTACCAGAGCATCGACAATGGAGAAGAACCTACGGAATCCTATCACTCTGAGCACCATTCTGATAATCGCAAGGCGCCCTAAGCCCTCAATGTGAAAGTCCCATTTGCGAAATGACACAGGCCACAACTTCAACAGTTTGCCATCAAAACACTTTATAATACAATCACAATGATGGCTGGTCCAAAAACAAAACAACACAGCACCCAAGTGACTACCCTTGTGGCTACTTGTGCTTTATTTTCCTCTTACGCGTGCTCCTACGTGGTGCTTCCCCTGTGGCTTCAGCAGATGTGGAGGCCCCTTGCTCACTCTCTTGCTGCTCCTGTCTCGATGCCTTTGGCGGGCGTCCTCTGGGGTGGCGAACCTGTGCGAGCTCGCCAACAGTCTGCTGCTCCTGCGGCTGTGCAGGGGCTGAGATGCCGATCTCAGTTGGGTGAGGACTCTGGTGGGGCTCTGACCGAGGGCTTTGCTGTGGCATGGTCGTGTGAGCGCTTAGAGAAGAGCCCCCACTTCCTTGTTGTCTGCCACCAACATCCCACTCATGGCTTGACAGCACCTTGCTGCACTGCAGGGGGGCCATGAGGACCCGTTTCTGCACTGGAAGTCCTACTCCAGAGAACTTGCATGAAGGTCTGGTTTGTTTGCTCAATAGCTGACCATCGCTCCTCAAGAGATGTCATTCTATTCTGAACAATGACCATGTTTTCAATACCCTGGCGACTAAGCTCCTCCATGGACATAGCCATCCTCTCCTCTACCATAGCCATCCTCTCCTCTACGGTAGCCAGCCTTACCATGGAGGTAGCCAACCTTTCCATGGAGGTTGCCATTCTTTCCGCGGTGATGCGTTCATGCGCCAATGCCTCCACAAAGGCTCTGCTCATGTTCGCGATGGACTCCTCCATTCGCTCCACACTCGCAGTGACCCTGGAGACAAAACCCGCCAGAGACTCCTGCACCTGTTCCTGGAGTTCCAGCACCGCTCTCCTTCTGGATGGACCCGGAGGCACAGGGTCGACATGCAGCAGAGCCGAGCTGGCAGAGTCCTGCGCCCTCTGACGAGGACTCTCCACTGCTGTCCCTGTCTCCACCATCTGCTGATGCTCACTTGTGAGCTGTGATACACCAGGTGACAACACTACACTATCTCATGAAGGTCCCACCGAGGTGTGAGTGTCTGCGCTGGTGCTGGGTGCGCTGAATTCTGCTGACGCTGCGCCCTCAGAGGTTGCAGCTTCCTCTGAGGAGTTTGGAAGCTCAGGCTCTTCCACCTGGACAGTGGGGACGGGGGCTTTCGATGGTCCTGTGGGGGAGTAAAGGAAAGAGTTAGAGATGTGAGGCCAAGGTTACATGCACATTGAATATTGCAGATGATCATAAGTCAATCTGTTAGAGCATCAGAATCATTATCAGTGACTCATGCTATGTCAATGAGAGAGATTCCAAACTATTCTGTCACCAGCTTGCTGTGATGCGCCCGTCTGTCTGTCCCCCACTTGGATAGCCCCCTCGATCCCAGCAATTTCCAGGGCCGCCTCCTCCCAGGGGGTGAGCTGTGCTACTGAGGGTGGCCCTCCTCCTGTCATAGCTCTTTCCCTCTTATTGTGGGCTTTCTCTTCCTGCAATGAGGGACACAAGTGGAGTTTGAGTGAGAATGAAGGAGTGAGTGTAGAGAATCCATAGCATAGATGCTTAGAAGGATACAAAGGACCCTCCCTGTGTGTTGAAAGTTGTTGTTGTCATGGCATCACAGTGATAAGGAGTGTGAGGGCTGCATGGTCGAATAGTTAAGTGAATGTGACCATAGAGAGAGAGAGAATGGGTAAGGGTGCAGGGATGTAAGTGTCAAGTGGCATGTGGAGGAAGAGGTTGCAAAGCAGAGTGCTGGTGAGGAGAGGTGATGGGGATCAGATTGAGGGTGATGGGAAAGTCATACTCACTTTTCCTTGCGGAGAAGGTCATGAAACCTCTTCCTGCATTGCAGCCAGGTTCTGCGGCTCAGCGAAATGGAGTTGACCTCCTCGGCCACTTGTAGCCACACAGCTTTTGTCTGCTGGGGTGGCTTTTTCCTCCCTGAGGAAGGGAACAGCACCTCCTTATTACAGCTGGCTCCGTGCACCAGAGCTTGGAGGGAGGGCTCATCAAATCGAGGAGCACACTTTTGCTTGATTGTTGACATTTTCCACAATTCAACTCCTTCATATAAATTGCAGAGCCTCTGCAGTCTCCAGAAGAAGCAAGGCTGCTTGCAGGCCTTAAATCCAACAGCATTGATGACGTAATCGGAGGCGACTTTCTGTATGAAAAGACTCATTGGGCCAGGGGTTCCCACACGCTGAAAACCAATTGCCCAATTAGGGGAAAATCCCACTTTTTCAACACATCACTTCGGAGTCGGGGTCCTGACACGATTTCCACCTGACACGCCCCAGCCCGCCCACACTGACAAAATCCAGCCCAAAGAATGTCAGAAGCTCATACAGAATTACTAATTGAAGTAGATACAGGTCAGATAGCATAGCTCGTGGTGAGGTACAGGGCAGGAATTCAACTCAGTCGTAAAGCTTAATGACAGCTTTTTGACCCTTTATCGAGTTTTTTGGGTTTATTTTAAATATTTCTTACGGTCATGTGTTGCCAGTGTGATCAAGGTAACAACAATCTGCATTTATATAGCACCTTAAATGCAATGAAACATCTCAAGGCACTTTATAAAAAGGCGGTGGCATGGACACTGAGCAAGCCTTATGGGAGATAACATACGATGTGGTTGAAGAAAGAGGTTTTGAAGGTGAGGAGGGATGTAGCAAGGAAGTGGAGTTTACAGGGCAGTTGTTAGCGGATTTCCCCGTGGTTACAATTACAACAAAGGGTTGTTATTCCTGCAACAATAACCTCCACGTGAATCAGGCCTGAGTGGTTTTAAACACAAGCTTTAATATACATTACAAAAGCACTCTCATTTTTAGAGGGGCCAGTGTCTACCCTTATACTATTCGGCTACCTTGGGCTGCACATACTCATAACAATATCCCACCAAGGTGATGCCACGTTTGAGGTGTTTACACCATGGCCTAACATTTTCAGCCTCCAACTCTGTCCCACAAGCCTGGCGTATTGTACTGTAACGTGTAGGCCAACCTTTATCTACTTGTGGCCTTCAGGCCGTCATAGTTCTGACTGCCTTAGCAGTACACTGTGGTATGTGTTGTCTTAGCAAATGCAGCCCTTCTCACCGTGTCTGATTCTCATGGCTCAGCTCGGTTTGTTCTCACAGAAACAAAAAGCTTTCTCTTTTCTCCACGTTCTGCTTGACCATTTAAACCACTTTAAAATATTCCAACAGCTGTGATGGCTGAAAGCGTTGTGTTAGTGGAGTGGAGGGAGGGTTGGATGCACAATAAGTCAGAAATGGAGGACTCGATGGTGAAAACTGGGGCAAAGGGCCTTTGGCCTGTTTTAGGCATGGGCCCACAACGGCAATTTTTTGGCTGCACCAATATGGCGGGCGGTGCAATTTCGGCACCTAATGAGAGCTCATAATAAGCCACCACATCAGCGCCCAAATAACAGGCCCTGCACGGTCGAATTTCTAGGCCGTAGTGTTGTGGGATCAGGGCTAGGGTAGAGGAGGGGCTGAAAGTAAGGGAGAGGATTGAGTGGCATGGGCAGGGAGCAAGGAGGAGCCTGAAGCAGTTGAATGATTTGCAGATGAAGAAATCGATAAGTTCCTCACACTTGGCAGTAGAGGTGAGGATAGAGGGGGCAGACCCAAGGGATCAAAGTGGTGAAGAAAAGTTTGAGGTTGTACATATTCTCGAGGATGAAGTGATAATATATAAAAGAGTGAAACATTACTAAGTTCCTTATAATCCACTTTGATGAATGCTAAATAATAGGTATATATTAGATCGGGGTACTCAATTAGATTAGTGATGCCCATTTACTACAAACGTAGTGAAGCCTATACTCGAAATTCTCTAACAATTGTAAATGGGCATATACAATAAGATCACTATTCTATCATTGTACATTGCAACAATAGCAATCTTCATATATAAAGCTGATTCTCCACTGCCCTTAAACGTGTTGGCAGTGAAATTCCATAGAGGTTCTCCTATTACTACCACATAACTTTAACAAAAGACCGACAGCACCCTTGAAGAATTTCAGGGCCTTCAAATTTAGTGGCCAGAATAATATTTTGATAGCACAGGCTTACCTTTACAGTTTGTTTTTCATGCTTAACGATCAACATTTTCATAACTTTGTTTCAATTTATTGCAAGGGAATTAATTTTGTTAAAAGGAAATCGCCGCAAATTAAATCTGCACCAACTAGGTGCTAATTCAACTGTTTTGATTTGTACTCTGGAGTTGTTAACCAGCAAACTGTATAAATGAAGTAAGTCAGTGTGGCTCAAAGCCAGCAGTTGCAGTGCAAAAACAGCCTGAAGCACCATCCACACAGGTCTGGAAGTAAGAGGATGCAGATTGCCATCTGAGTCTGCCTTTGTTCGATGTTTAAGTCTGCAACTGAAGCCAACACTCCATCCCACAAAGTGACCAAGTATAGCATCACACCCACACGTCTCCACATCGGGTTCCCACTCATAACCAGGCCATTAGGGAGACACCGAGTGAAGGGGGCGGATGGGAAAGCAAAGTCCTTCCAGGACACTCCAATGCACATCCCAGGGGACAGTTGCTGAGCTGCAATAACAAGCCTCACACTCTCAATTCATCTGTAAAATGATACAAAGAGAGAAACTAAATTAAATGGTGGAAGGGGTTCACGGGCGGCACTCAGGGAAACCAGCCCTACGCCTGCAACGAAGAAGGTAAGTAACATACCTGAACGTGGAGCTGGGAGGAGCAGGGGTGCTGCCCCCAACCGCACATTAAAGGGACCGATTGCTGCTACTCTCCTCAATTGTTGCTGCTCCAGACCCCCGATCTCCCCCCAGCCCCTACCCCCGATCTCCCCCCAGCCCCTACCCCCGCGATCCCAGGCCCCTACCCCCGCGATCCCAGGCCCCGATCTCCGCGATCCCAGGCTCCGATCTCCCCCCAGCCCCTACCCCCGCGATCCCAGGCCCCTACCCCCGCGATCCCAGGCCCCGATCTCCACGATCCCAGGCTCCGATCTCCCCCCAGCCCCTACCCCCGCGATCCCAGGCTCCGATCTCCACGATCCCAGGCCCCGATCTCCACGATCCCAGGCCCCGATCTCCACGATCCCAGGCCCCGATCTCCACGATCCCAGGCCCCGACCTCATTAATCCCAGGCCCCGACCCCATTGGTCCTAGGCCCCAACCTCCACGATCCCCGGCCCCGAACCCATTGGTCCTAGGCCCCAATCTCCACGATCCCCGGCCCCAACCTCCACGATCCCCGGCCCCAACCTCCACGATCCCCGGCCCCAACCTCCGCGATGGCATAGTGGTTAGCACTGGTGCCTCACAGCGCCAGAGACCCGGGTTCGAATCTGACCTCGGGTGACTGTCTGTGTGGAGTTTATACATTCTCCCCGTGTCTGCGTGGGTTTCCTCCGGGTGCTCCGGTTTCCTCCCACAGTCCAAAAATGTGTGGGTTAGGTTGATTTGGCTATGATAAATTGACCCTTAGTGTTAGGGGGGATTAAATATGTGGGGTTATGGGGATAAGATGGGATATGTTAGGGGGAAATAAATACGTGGGGTTACGGGGGTAGGGTGGGATATGTGTACTGTGGGGATTAAAGCAGGGACAGGGTACTGGATTTGGATGATCAGCCATGATCGTATTGAATGGCGGAGCAGGCTCGACGGGCCGAATGGCCTACTCCTGCTCCTAGATTCTATGTTTCTATGTTTCTATGATCCCCGGCCCCAACCTCCACAATACCCGGCCCTGACCCCATTGGTCCTAGGCCCCAACCTCCACGATCCTCGGCCCCAACCTCCACGATCCCCGGCCCCGACCCCCGCGATCTCGGTCACAGGCCTCGACTCCCGACCCAGGCCCGACGCCTTGTTCCTTCTCTCCCTGATTCTCAGACCCCCCGATCCCTGGCTCGGTATTATCCTGGCCCCCTGATCCCCAGCCCAACCTAACCTGGACCCACTTACCTGAGGGGAGCTGCGATGCACCCCTTTCACTAGTCTTTGCTGGCAGGCTATTGTGTGCTGGCTCCATTATAATCAGGCCGGAAGCCCAACATCTGGGGAGATTTGGGCCTCACCCTTCTGACGTAGGGAATGTCCCCTCCGAACTTCTGGGCCAATGTGTTAATTATTTCACTAGAAATACTAGAGGAAATCTTCATAAACTCATTTATAATGTCACTATACATAGTAACAAGAAGTATTCTTACTCCCTAGGTCCCCAAAATAAAAGCACAATGTATTCACCCACTGTGTTATTCAGGCTGCAATTACATTACCACTGGGAATTTCCTTGGAAATTCTCCGAATCGCCTGCCATAACTTCAGCGGAAGACCAACGGAAACCCTATCCAGGATGTTCCAAAGCACTTTAAAACCAATTGATTGTTTTTGAATTGCAGGCACTGTTATGTAGATAATCACAGCAGCCAATTTGTACACAGCAAGATTCCGCAAACAGCAAATGAATGAATGACTGGATACTCTTTCTTTTGGTGGTGTTGGTTGAGGGTGGAATGTTGACCAGGTCAACTCCCTGCTCTCCTTTGAATAGTGTCTGGGACATTTTAGATTCACCTAAGCAGGCAGACAAAACCTTGGTTTAATATCTTGTCTAAAAGACAGCACTTATCACAATGTAGCACTCCCTCAGTACTGTATTTAAGCATCGGTCTAGATTATAAACTTAAATCTTGCAGTAAGGTTCAAACCCACAAACTTTTGACTCAGAGTCACAAATGCTATCAACTGAGCCAAGTTCAGAATTTTATTAATAATAAAATAACAACAGAAAACGCTGGAAAAACTCAGCAGGCCAGGCAGCATCCTTGTGTTTGTGAAGATTTCCTCTGGTATCCATAATTTTATTGCCTTCTCTGGCTTTTACCCACCAGCATAGCTTGAACAATAGGGGGAAAAATTCGATATCGACCATTTTGGGGCGCTAACATCGCCCGGTCACAAACTTTAATGTCTGACGCTAATTAGCGCTGGCGACCGCAAAATTCAGTTTTGGCGCCCCTAGAATGAAGTGGAGCGCTAAATCAAGGCACTGCACACTTTTCCTAGGGCGTTAACATCGGAGAGCGGGGCGCTACCGCAGAGCGCTACTCAAGTTCAGGTGCTGTCAATTACAAGTACTCAGATAGACTGGCGCCTTCCAGTTCTTAAAGGGGAGGTTCAATCATGCTGCACAGCCTCACCCTGATCATTGCTGCTTGTGACCTGGGCCTGCAAGGTGCTGCAATCCATCAACCAGGAATCTCATGGCTGCTCAGAGGCCTAGGGAGAGAGCGGCGACCAGGCATTGGAGGCACTGGTTGTGGCTGTGGAACGCCGATGGGCAGTGCTGTTCCCAGATACTGGCAGGAGGCCATTGCCTTGGGAGTTCACAGGGTGTGGAGAGAGGTGGCCCACTATGTCTCGGACAGAAGCCTGGTCCACCCAGTGCCACAAGAAGTTCAATGACCTCACTCGGGTGGTCAGGGTGAGTACATGCTTCAAAAACCTCTACATCCCACCATATCAACCTCACTCTGTGCACAGACGGTATAAACCGCCAAATCCCCAACGCTCACCCACTAACAATGCCCATCTACTAAAAGTCACATCCACATCTCACACCTTGCAGACATTAACAGCTATTCAACTATGGTAGGCACATCTGCCAAACACCTAGCTGCACACTCACTCACACGCTGTCCTTTTTCTTGCAGGCCAAGCTTGCTCATAACAGGAGGGAGCAGCAATGCACGGGAGGAGGTCAGGCGGAGATGCACCCCCTCACACAGCTGGAGGAGTGAGTGCGCAGCATCATCACGGCCCAGGTCGTGGGCGCTGTGGCAGTCGGAGAGGTCGACCCCCTTGGGGACAACAACGGTATGTTCATCACCTCTCTCTCCTCTCTCATACCACTTCCCCCTCACAACACAAGTCCTTCCCACTTTCCATCTAAGTATACAGTCTCCATTCCTTGCTCCCTTCCTGCCCCCCATCCCCTGACATTAAACCCACTCTTGCGCCTTAATGCTTTCAGATAATCAGCCACCATCTGACCAGCCTGTCCTTCAGCCTCCCAGTGGCAGCGACGTGGGAGAGGAGGAGGAACACCAAGCCTCTCTGCCTGTGTCTCCTGAGGGCGAGACATCCAATAATGGTTACTGGAGGGGAGCAGAGGAATTGGCGCTGATGTGGATGAAGCTTCAGGACCCAGTGGACTGCAGCAACGCCATGGGGAAAGGAAAGCTCGGTGGCCATCTCCCCGGAGGGTGAGTGCGTGCACGTGTTCTGCTGCACAGGACTCAGATGAGGACCTCGATGTTGAGGCGATGACCACACAGGCGATGAGCATGCATACTGAGCTCATGGGTGCAATGGCAAGCGTGCTCGAGAGCATGGATGCACTGGCTAGGAGCGTGGAGGAGTCCACCTCCAGCATTGCTCTCATCGCTGCACAAACCTTCGAGCCCATCCTTGGCACTTTGCGGAGGATGGTTGACTCGCAGAGAGACTGTGGGGACCCAAAGCCCATGCCGTGTGTAATGGGTCAGGTGGCAGCAACTATTGCAGCACAGGCCAAGGCAACGCAATGGCTTAGTGCTGTAATGGAGTCAGTGGTTGGTGGCATCCAATCTCAGACTGCTCTCATGTAGTCTCAGATTGATACCACGCAAGCGTTGACTGCTGACATCGTCGCTGGGTCACCCACTGTCCACCGGGGATCTCACGGTGCCGCAGCAGGCCAGCAATCTGTGCTCGAGCAGATTGCTCCGGATGCTGTGGTTCTGCCCCGGGGTGTGACAGTGTGCTGGTCGAGCAGGAAGGTGCTGTCCTCTCTCAGGATGACAACATTCCTGCTCCCACCACTGCCACTCCCACTACTGCACTTGCCGCAGCCTGTAACCCAGCCAGCCCAGACTGCTGCCGCCCATGCAGAGTTGGTGCAGTCTGTAGCCGGGCTCTCCAGGCCCAGAGCTGGTCGAGGGCGTCCTTCAAGGCCATCTGCAGTCTCTGGCTCCCAGACTCAGCAGCCTTCCACCAGCCTTGCTGCAGCCACTGGGGCCACATTACGGAGGAGCAGTAGGGTTGGGAGGGGGGAATTGCAAAGGGGAGGGAAATCATTGAGTGGCTCCCTCCTACATTGGTGCTGCTCCTCCTCCTCTTCATCTTCCTCCTCCGCCTACTCCTCCTCCTGTCCCTCTTCCTCCTCCTGAGGTGGACCTGCAATCCCTGGTGGCAATGGCTGGGCCCTCAGAATGGCCAGGTTGTGCAGCATGCAGCACACAAGGATGAAAATGGAGACTCGATCCGGGGAGTACTGCAGGACTCCTTCAGAGCGGTCAGGACAGCGGAACCGTTGCTTTAGCACACCGATAGTCTGTTTGATCAGGTTCCTGGTGGCGCTATGGCCCTCATTGTATGAGTGCTGAGCAGGTGTGTTGGGGTTGTGGAGCGGTGTCATCAGCCAGGTGGCGAGTGGATAACCCTTGTCTCCGAGCAGCCAGACGCGAGCTTCGTGTGGTGGTTGGAACAGTGCTGGGACACCAGTCTGTCGCAGGATGTATGCATCATGGCTGCTGCCAGGATAGCGGGCATTGACGGCGAGGATGCGCTGTCCGTGGTCACACACCAACTGCATATTCAGGGAGTTGTAGCCTTTGTGATGAGGTGCCCGCAATACCACATGGGTGCAGTCAATGGCGCCCTGAACCATGGGGAAGCCCGCTATCCTTGCAAAGCCACATGAGCGTTCATGCTGTTTGTCGCTGGTCATGGGGAATGAGATGTACTCCCTTCTCCTTCTGTACAGAGCATCTGTGACCTCCCGGTTGCAGCAATGGATGGTGAACTGTGAAATGTTTGCAATATCCCCTGTTGAAGCTTGGAAGGAGCAGCTAATGTAGAAATTGAGCCCGTCTGTGACCGTCACTATCACTGAGAGAGATATCCTGGTCCTGAGCTGAGGCTGGTGCTCTGGCTGCAGGAGGTAGCAGAGCTCTGTGACCACCTCCTTGCTGAAGCGGAGCCTTCTAATACACTGCTCCTCTGACAGATGGATATATGAGAATTGCTCCCGGAATACCCTGGGAGAGTAAGGTCTCCTGTGCAGAGCCCTGTTGGCACTCCTCCCTCTCGCCATGTTTTCCACTCTCTCTCTCCGCCTCCGCTGCCTCCGATGGTGAAGCTGGAGGACGAGGCCCCGTGCCAGTACAGGCCCCATTAAGTGTTGGAAATGTTGCAGTAAGACAAATAAACCTGATACATTTTTGTCAGGAGCAAAACTCCTTCAAGCAGGAAAATCTCAAATGGGTCAAAGCGCCTGTCTGCTTCTGTCAAAGTGACAAGGCAGCATTGTTTGCCGACAAAAAAAATACAGGAAGGTGCTCGCCTTTGAATAGCGCTCCCCCAGCTCCCAGCTGACTGCAAACCGCCTCCTCTACCTGTCGTTCCTAACGGCAGGCGCTGAGGCAGGGGGTGAAAATTAATTTCCGGTCCGGGGCGCCACCGGGGCGATGCACGGCTAGATGACGTCATGATCTCTGGGCGCAGGCGATCGTGACGGTAGTACTTAGCGCCACCGCAAACTGCCAGGTGAATTTTGCCGGCGGCGCTAACATCGCCGCGTCCGGGCGGTAAGTCGTTAGCGCCCCCCGGAGGCGCTAACGGGAGGTGCTAAACAACCACATTTCTCCCCATAGTTTCAGAAAGGACATCCAGTACTTTAATTCATGAATGTTGACCTAGATCCTCTGTACTTGGCTAATTGGGATGCGCCTCTGGCTTAATGGGACTTCCACAGGCCATAGAGATGCACCCTTGACCCTAGCTGTTTTTTCGGCCTTGGGGTCATTTGAATATCGCATGTGGGCTCCCTGGCCTGTGCCGAGGAGTCCTGCTGAAGTGGGGCAGAGTTTTGTTGTGGCAGGCCTCCAATCTGACAGTAAAACTGATACATTTCTTTGACTTTAAAAAACGAATCCTCCAGTAGGTTTTGCAACCTACCGCTCAGAGAACCGATGGCACTGGCTTGGAAAACACCAAAAGGCCTTCTCCAACTCCATAGTGATACGGGATGCCAAGGGCCAACAGCCATTCTTGGTGCCCAACATTGCAAAGACACAACTGTCACATCGTACATCTAAGGACATATTTCCTTTATACATCTTCTTTCAATACTCCCATCCATATAGAAGCAGGCATATTCTATGCCACCAGGACATGCAATGGGAAATGGGAAGCTACGCAGCAAGGCAGGATCTGGCAGCACACATCCTGAGCATTTTTCCACCTCTGCTGACCCAGATCCATTAAAGAATTGGTGGGGGTTAGCCAGGAAATCCCCGACTATGTCTACCGGAGTCTTGGGGCTACTTGAACGATATTTCAGTTGTCAGCTGCTAGCAATATGCCATACTAGCAATCTTCCCAAGTATTTGATTCACAAGATGGAAACGAATTAACCTGTCAAAAAGGCACTGATAGAAGCTCTATCGTTTCCAAGGATCACAGCCTGGTAGCTTTACAACATATCTGGTAATTGAGTGGAATAAAGTTCTATTCATAAATCTTTCTCCAAACATGCAGAATGAATCATTTCTTAGAATTACCCTACAGCTACAAAGTAATGGAAATGTATTTGTGATGAAGGTTGCTAAAACGTTTTTCTTGTTAAAATTACTTCTCTTTTTAGAAGCATTTATATAAATGAGATGAAATGAAACCATATGTGCACTTATGTAAGAATGCAGATGTGTTCAGTCTTTGACCCACTGTGCAATTACATGTTACAGCACTAATGTCGAATCACATGATCTGTGCGTCCTATGAAAATAAATTCTATTGAAGAAACTTCAACTCAAATATGTTATCTGTGGCTTGAAGAGAACTCTTTTTTCTGCCATTTTCATAGTTTAATTGTACACCATCATTCTCTTGGAAGAGAAAGAAAAGAGGGTCGGTCACCAACTCCTTTCCAAATTCTAAAACTTGTGGCCCCTCAGATGATTACTCAGTTTGCTTTTTCTCCTCAATTGTCCCATCTAGTGGCCAATGTAATAACAGACAAAGTTTATTTTATACATTTTGGCGAGTATATCAATGCTAATTTGAATTCTGATCCAGTGTAAAGTGAGCATTACAACTCAATCTGTCCCAATGCACAGCAAAGATCAAAGAAAAAGGAATCGTACAATAAAGTTTCAAAATATTTCAAACATTCTGGTGTTTATCCATGTTAGCACTTTGTCTGGATCTAGCTATTTAGGAATATATTTTCCCCATTTACTAGTTTTAGCAATTCGTATGCACACGTATAAAGTGCTGATTCCCCCTTTAACACTGCACTGGTGGCTCAGGTGAATGTTAAAGATTTCATAGCATTATTCAAAGGAGCTCAGGCCAACAGCTAATACCCCCAAAAGTAGATTCACTGATAATTTTTCTCATTGCTGTTTGTGGGACCTTGCTGTTTGCAAATACTTTCTGTGTCACCTACACAACAATGAGGTATGTGCTTCAAAGTAAATCATTTATGTAACGCACTTTGGGATGTCTCTGAGAAATGTGGTCAGTGCTACTGAAATAGAAGTTATTTGTTTATGCTCATGTTTACTTTTTCACTAACATTAATGAATGGAAGTAAATATGCCTCACAGAATTTAATCGTCAGCCAGGCAGATTCAGAATTACAATGAGTTTTATATACCCGTGGATTTTATTATTACACATTAACAGCTGAGAATCTATCACTGGGGAAATAGCTTTCAACTGATGTCAATAGGCAGTCAGTGATGTTAGAAAACAATTGATCGAATGCTATTGTCTTGGCATCAGTAAGTAAAAAACCATGCAAAGCTGCTAGAAGTGTTTACCAAAATAAGTGTATTTGAAAGATATAATAATTATTATATTGACAAATATTAACTACAATTTTCAATCTACATTTGATAAGCCATTGCCTTCAGCTTTACCCATTATACAATCCTTCTAATTACTTATCTGATTCTGAACACTTTACCACTATAGTCTTCACTTGCAGACATCTTATTCTGATAATATTTTTATTCATACATACTAACAATATTTTTATTTATACATATTAACAAACTGGAGGGGGAAAATATGAAATGAGATCAATATTTTTGAAAATGGCAGAAGCACATTTTTAAGTGTGAACAAGTGCTTTGCAACTAGACACGAGAAATATGAACATAGCTCTAATTTCTGAATAGTTGTAGAAACTCGTTGCTTTTGATTGATTGGGGTAGATCTTGACTTTGTGCAATAGTGTAAAATGGAAGATAGTGAATCAGCAGCCAGTTTTACATCTCTCCCGCTTTTTATTTCTACGGAAATCAAAATTAGGAGAGGTGTAAAACGGGCTGCCGATTCACTATCATCTGTTTTACACTATCTCACAAAGTCAAGATCTAGCCCATTGAATGGATGTGTTTTTCCTGAAGTGACGTATCAAATCCTTATTGACAATTAGAATACTTGATATATTACAGATGAAAACCAAATTGGATTGACTGTCCAGCATGACATGAATTGGCTCAGTTTAGGATTATTTCCTAAATAACTAATGGTTTTCCTATTCCAGGCAACTGAAGTTCAGAATGTACTTATAACTTACAATAGCAAAATACTGCGGATGCTGGAAATCTGAAATAACAACAGAAAGTGATGGAAACACTCAGCAGGTCAGGCAGCATCTTAAGGGTTCGACCCGAAACGTTGACTCTGTTTCTCCTCTCCTCGATGCTGCCTGACTTGCTGAGTGTTTCCAGCACTTCCTGTTGTACTTATAAGTTATTTTGATTGCATCTACATGGAAGGACAGATTACGTAGCTAGTGTAATTTTCTATGTCCGCCATTATGCCATGCATAATGAGGATTAAATGTTCTTCTGTGCTTGTGAGGTTAACCTCCAAGCAAAATTTTCCCTCTAAGGATCTCAGATCTGTGACTGGAATCATTGTAACAAGACAAGTGGTCATTTGTGATTGTTACACGTTTCGGGTCTGCCTTAGATATTCTCCTGGGTACAACAGTGCCGGTTACGCCCGTAAGGAGTCTGAGGATCTTATGCTCAGCGTGTGCCTGTATTGCCAAATATCTAATTATGTGAATAGCGGAATCCAGAGCTGTAACAATAGCACCACCGCCCCCCCCCACCCCCACTCTGTGATCTGAACTGAATATCACATCTTTCGCATGTATCCTCCAATTTTTTCGAAGGCGGACCAAGAAAGACTTGGTAAGATAAGGCCAGGTACGATTCATTAAACATCTATATTTTACAGATATCAAGTGAATGTACACAGTAACAGGTGTAATCAGATCTCACCTTGGTTCAACTAACTACAGAACCCTTCTCGAGAACAATAAAAATATACCACACTATCCCTATTAGCAGATTCATTCGATTTTTCTGGGCCAGTTTTTCTGATTTTGACTGGCTCTGGGGCTGAGATGGGTGAGTTTCCCCTGGCTTCCTTCCCAGACACAGCCAGTTGGCTGACTGACGATCCATGCATCTTTGGCCCTTTTCCTCTGTGTACTCAGCTATAGGAGGGCTGTCCTTCTGACTCCCTGTCAATAAAACTGGTTACTTCCTCCCCTTCCCCTTGGACTCTTCTTCTTCTTAGGCAGTCCCTCAGAACCGAGGATGGCTTGCTTCCACATTAAAAATGAGTTCTCAGGTGACTGATGGTCCATGAGGGTCCTGACGTTCCAGGTCCCGAACTTCATTTTAAAGGGTGGAAGGTGCCTGTGCGTGAATTCTTTTAACGTGGGGTGGCCGTTGCACACCAGCTACCACATGGGCTTGACAGAGCAAGGTCTTGGTCCAATGGCAAGGGGATCCAAGACGATTGGAGACCAGGCTCTGTTACAACTTGGACTATAGGTTTAGAGAAAATAGCTCTTGCTATTCTCAAATGAATAGGGGACGTTCTAATTTTAACGGGTCTGAGATGGCACAATTGACCCTCATCTGGCATTAATACACATCTTCCTAATCTGCAACTTGCTGGGTTTTTTTCAAAATTGTGCAAATTTACTTTGTTTTAAAACAAAACACTTAAACATAGCTCCTTCCAAATCCTTTTGGTGAAGAAAATAAGAAGCAAAAATCCCAAAACATGACAATATATTTCATTTACTTTTAAATTAAAAACTTGCCTCGTTGCATTATGTTCACAATTGTTGCAAGATTTGGAATAAAACAAATATAATTAAATAAAACTTTTGAATATTGATGACAGTATTGGAGTATTTTGGACACGTTTTTATGCTCATGGACTTCTTTGTCTCTAAGATTGCGACCATCCGTTCAGCTGCCTCTGCCACTTCCCTTCCTTCCCCTAGCCCACTGGGCCAAACTTCATCTAAGGTTCCACCTGCCCTAGCCTTGAACTCACATCTTTCTCCAGTTTCTCAATGATCTCCCTTCATGGCCTCTCTGCGTTCATCTTGTCCATGAGACCCACTTCCTGCTCGCTCGACCCTATTCCCACCAAACTGCTGACCACCCAACTTCCTTTTCTGACAATGTTAGTTGACATTGTTAACGGTTCTCTCTCCTCAGGTACTGTCCCCCTCTCCCTCAAATCTGCCGTCATCACCCCTCTCCTCAAAAAAACAACCCTTGACCCCTCCGTCCTTGCAAACTACCGCCCCATCTCCAACCTCCATTTCCTCTCCAAAGTCCTTGAACGTGTTGTCGTCTCCCAAATCTGGGCCCATCTTTCCCGCAACTCCATGTTTGAATCCCTCCAATCAGGTTTCCGCCCTTGCCACAGTACTGAAATGGCTCTCATCAAAGTCATAAATGACATCCTTTGTGACTGTGACAATGGTAAACTATCCCTCCTCGTCCTTCTTGACTTGTCTGCCGCCTTTGACACGGTTGACCGCTCCATCCTTCTCCAACGCCCCTCCACCGTCGTCCAGCTGGGTGGGACTGCACTCGCCTGGTTCCATTCTTATCTATCTAATCGTAGCCAGATAATCTCCTGCAATGGCTTCTCTTCCCGCTCCTGCATCGTTACCTCTGGTGTCCCCCAAGGATCTATCCTTGGCCCCCTCCTATTTCTCATCTACATGTTGCCCCTTGGTGACATCATCCAAAAACACAGCATCAGTTTCCACATGTACGCTGACGACACCCAGCTCTACCTCAGTACCACTTCTCTTGACCCCTCCAAGGTCCCTAAATTGTCAGACTGCTTGTCCGACATTCAGTTCTGGATGAGCAGAAATTTTCTCCAATTAAATATTGGGAAGACTGAAGCCATTGTTTTCGGATCCGCCACAAACTCCATTCCCTAGCCACTGACTCCATCCCTCTCCCTAACATCTGTCTGAGGCTGAACCACACTGTTCGCAACCTTGGTGTCATATTTGACCCTGAAATGAGCTTCCGACCAGCATAACTAAGACCGCCTATTTCCACCTCCGTAACATCGCCCGTCTCCGCCCTTGCCTCAGCTCATCCGCTGCTGAAACCCTCATCCATGCCTTTGTTACCTCTGGACTTGACTATTCCAATGCTCTCCTGGCTGGCCTCCCACATTCCACCCTACGTAAACTTGAGGTGATCCAAAACTCGGCTGCCCGTGTCCTAACTCGCACCGAGTCCCGTTCACCCATCACCCCTGTGCTCGCTGACCTACATTGGCTCCCGATTAAGCAAAGCCCCGATTTCAAAATTCTCATCCTTGTTTTCAAATCCCTCCATGGCCTCGCCCCCTCCCTATCTCTGTAATCTCCTCCAATCCCAGAACCCCCTGTGATATCTGCGTACCTCTAATTCTGCCCTCTAGAGCATCCCTGATTATAATTGCTCAATCATTGGTGGCCGTGCCTTCTGTTGCCTAAGCCCTAAGCTCTAGAATTCCCTCCCTAAACCTTTCCGCCTCTCTACCTCTCTTGCCTCCTTTAAGACGCTCCTTAAAACCTACCTCTTTGACCAAGTTTTTGGTCACCTGCCCTAATTTCTCCTTATATGGCTTGGTGTCAAATTTCTAGACTTATAATACTCCTCTGAAGCATCTTGGGATGTTTTAGTAGGTTAAATGCGCTATATAAATACAAGTTGTTGTTTTGAAATATGCAAGTAGATACACCATTTTATGTAAATAAGATATTTATATGGTAACTACAATGTAAAACACATCTCAGGGCAAATTTTGTGATCATTAAGGCAGATGATGTCAGCACTGAGAAATAAAGATGTTTTTACTGTTTGTATCCAGCGTTAGTACTATTCATCCCAGGTGAGAGACAGGATGGATTAGATTCAGGGCAAATTAACTCCAATGTCAAAAGGACATCCCTACCAGCAGAGTTGCGGCCTTTCTATTTTCCTCATCAGCTATTCTAAATGGAAATTTTACTAAATTAATCCAAAAACAGAGGGAGTTTTTCAGCTGCAGACACATATCCACGAGAAACTAGGTTCAGGGTGGCCAGAACTCGTTTCCCTCAAGGCAATTAAATTCAAAACTGCCAGAAAGGACAGGATACTGTGTTAGCTAATCAACCTGTATATGCAACTATTTTGTTTTCTGTTTAGGATTACAGTGACCTCAGCTTACTAAAGTATTCTGAATAGTATGTAATCTTCTAAATCACTGCTGATAGGAAACTTGATATTACCATTGGTTACTGTTGTATGATATGATGGCCCAGAAATTAAAGACTGAGGGGGAAAAATTCAGTCGCGCCCCATTTGGGGCGCAAATATCGTCCGGGCGCAAAGATTAGTGCCTGGCGCTAATTATCGCCACTGACTGGAAACTTCACTTTTAACGCCCCGGGAGGTGATTGGAGCGCTAAATCAGGCGCTGCACACCTGTCTTAAGGCGCAAAGGCCGAGGAGTGAGGCGCTAACTCAGAGCACTGGCGAAGCTCATGTAATGTCAGTCAGCAATGGAACACACACACAATGGCACGGGCCAGTTCTTAAAGGGGATGGTTGATCTTGCTTTCCATCCACATCCTGCACATTGCAGCCTTGAATCTCGGCCTGGAGAGACCTGCACATCAAATCTGCTGGAAAGAACAATGAAGAGTACCAGGCAAAGAGTTCAGAGTGCAGCCCCCACAGTCTCTTCTAAATCGATGCAAGGAATGGCAAATCAAAATGAACCTGCAAAGTGCTGCTCAGTACCCAAAACTCCTTCACACAACGTTGAATCTCTCCAGAAGTCTCTCTCACTCTCTCTCAGAATGCGTAGTTCAAAAATGGCACCAACAATAAAAGGCAGGAAGCGGTCACCTTTAAATAGCGCTCCCCCTTTCCCTTCATGACAGAAGAACGCTCCTATCAACCTGTCGTTGCTAGCGTCAGGCGGTAAGGCAGGGGGCGCCACTCAATATCCGCTCCGGGGTGATACCGGGGCGTTGCACACTCGTCTGACGTCACGATCTGCAGGCACAGGAGATCGTGGCGGTAGTGTTTAGCGGCGCCGCAAAATGTCTAGTTAATTTCACGAGCGGCGCAAACTTCGCCGCGCCCGGGCGCTAGCTGCTTTGTGCCCCATTAGCGCCCTCTTAAGGCGCTAACGGGAGGCGCAACCAACTGAATTTTTCCCCCTGAGTGTTCACGCGAGGGTAAGGCTTCCCCGTGATATCTCACTCCGCGCCTACCTTTTTCCTCCGGGCCCACACGAACTTTAGTTTCAAGGCTGCAGCTGTGCAGTGCTTGCGTGACCCAGAGACGCAATTAGTTCGTGCGAGCTCTGGGATCACGTGATTCAGTTGGAGCCAATGGCAGCACACCATCTTTCATTCATAGTTTTGACAGCAAGGGCTGTCAAAGCTATGAATACTATACCCCCCCAAAAGAACAGCTAAACCTCAATTACATTTTTTAAAAAAGCCATCACATTAATAAAATAAGTATAGTTAAATAAATTAACCACTTTAAACAAAAAATTAAATTTTTGAAAAAATTTAAAATCTTTTTAAAAGTTATAAAAATAAACTTACCTTTCTTTAAAGTCTCTAAAAAAGATAAACCTGTTGAAAATTTTTAAAAATAATACTTAATTAACTACTTACCTTGTTAAAAGAGGGTCTTACGCCTCCTTTCTTTATGTGTAAAATCTTCCATGCTTACCTGCGCGTTCAAAGCACTAAGTGCGCTGCGTGCGCGCAGCCTGTAGCGCGCACGCGGTTCACTTAGGAACCGCCCCCTTTTGAATTCACGAAGTGCCGGTTTCCCGAGCATGCGCAGTGCATGCTGGAAACCGGCAATTGGAGACCTAAAACGCGAGAGTACACAGTGCGTACTCTCGCGTATTAGGTCTAATTTTCGGGCCGATGTTTCTTTAAGTTGAAGAACACAAAGTGTTTTATTACCCCCTGATCCATCTCATGCTTAACTACCTCATTATTATCACAACATCTAAACTTTTCAAGTCAACCATTCATGACATGGGACATAGGGGGAGAAATTCAGAATCACCCCATTTGGGGCGCAATTATCGGCCGGGTGCAAAGATTAGCGCCTGGCGCGAGTTATCGCCACCGACTGCAAACTTGCCTTTTATCGCCCCTGGAGGTGATTGGAGCGCTAAATCAGGCGCTTCACACCTGTCTTAAGGCGCAAAGGCCGAGGAGCGAGGCGCTACCTCAGAGCACTGGCGAAGCTCATGTGATGTCAGTAAGCAACGGAACACACACACAATGGCACGGGCCAGTTCTTAAAGGGGATGGTTAATCTTGCTTTCCATCCACATCCTGCTCATTGCAGCCTTGAATCTCGGCCTGGAGAGACCTGCACATCAAATCTGCTGGAAAGAACAATGGAGAGTACCAGGGAAAGAGCTCAGAGTGCAGCCCCCACAGTCTCCTAAATCGATACAAGGAATGGCAAATCAAAATGAACCTGCAAAGTGCTGCTCAGTACCCAAAACAGCGTTGAATCTCTCCAGAAGACTCTCTCCCTCTCTCTCAGAATGCGTGGTTCAAAAATGGCACCAACAATAAAAGGCAGGAAGCGGTCGCCTTTAAATAGCGCTCCCCCGGTCCCTTCCTGACTGCAAAATGCTCCCCTCAACATGTCGTTGCTAGCGTCAGGCGGTAAGGCAGGGGGCGCCACTCAATATCCGCTCCGGGGCGATACCGGGGCGTTGCGCACTCGACTGACGTCACGATCTGCCGGCGCAGGAGATCGTGGCGGTAGTGTTTAGCGCCGCCGCAAAGTGTCTAGTTAATTTCGCGAGCGGCGCAAACATCGTCGCGCCTGGGCGCTAGATGATTTGCGCCCCATTAGCGCCCTCTTAAGGCGCTAACGGGAGGCACAACCAACTGAATTTTCCCCCCATAATCTTCAATAACTGGGCACTTAGAAACTAATAGTAAGATTGGGCAGAGTCAACATGGATTTATGAAAGGGAAATCCTGTTTGACAAACCTATTGGAGTTCTTTGAGGATGTAACAAGTGGAGTAGACAAAGGGGAACTGGTAGATGTGGTGTATCTGGATTTTCAGAAGGCCTTCGATAAGGTCCCACACAAGAGGTTGGTGAACAAAATTAGGGCACATGGAATTGGGGATAATATACTAGCATGGATTGAGAATTGGTTAACAGACAGAAAACAAAGAGTAGGGATAAACGGGTCTTTTTCAGGATAGCAGGCTGTGACTAGTGGGGTATCGCAAGGATCGGTGCTTGGGCCCCAGCTATTCACAATCTATATCAATGATTTGGATGAGGGGACTAAATGTAACATTTCCAAATTTGCTGATGATACAAAGCTAGGTGGCAGTGTCAGTTGCGAAGAGGATGTGAAGAGGCTTCAAGGGGATCTCGACAGGCTCAGTGAGTGGGCGAGAACATGGCAGATGAAATATAATGTGGATAAATGTGAAGTTATCCACTTTGGTGGAAAAAACAGAAAGGCAGAGTATTTCCTAAATGGTGAAAGATTGGGGAATGCAGATGCTCAAAGGGACCTGGGTGTCCTTGTACATGAGTCACTGAAAGTGAATGTGCAGGTACAGCAAGCCATTAGGAAGGCAAATGGTATGCTGGCCTTCATTACAAGAGGATTTGAGTACAGGAGTAAAGATGTCTTACTCCAATTATATAGGGCCTTGGTGAGACCACAGCTGAAGTACTATGTACAATTTTGGTCTCCTTACCGAAGGAAGGATATAATTGCCATAGAGGGAGTGCAACAAAGGTTCACGAGATTGATTCCTGGGATGGCGGGACTGTCATATGAGAAGAGATTGAGTAAACTAGGCCTGTATTTTCTTGAATTCAGAAGAATGAGAGGGGATCTCATTGAAGCATACAAAATTATTACAGGGCTTGATAGGGTGGATGCTGGGAGAATGTTTCCCTTAGCTGGGGAATCTAGAACCAGGGGCCACAGCCTCAGGATAAAGGGTAGGCCATTCAGGACTGAGATGAGAAGAAATTTCTTCACACAGAGGGTGGTGAATCTTTGGAATTCTCTACCCCAGAGGGCTGTGGAGGCTCAGTCATTGGGTATATTCAAAACAGAAGTCAATAGATTTCTGACTAGTAAGGGCATCAAAGGATATGGCGATAGGGCCGGTGAATGGAGTTGAGGCAGAAGATCAGCCATGATCTCATTGAATGGTGGAGCAGGCTCGAAGGGCCGAATGGCCTACTCCTGCTCCTATTTCTTATGTTATAAAATAAGAAATAGTTAGAGTCGAGTTAAAGGCTGTAATTCTGTCTCTAGCCTCAGGTTTCACCCTTGTGCTTCATGATGTCAGAAGATCATGATCAAATTACAAAAAGAAAATACTGCAGATGCTGGAAATCTGAAATAAAAACAGAAAATGCTGGAGATACTCAGCAGGTCAGGCAGCATCTGTG
The DNA here is from genome assembly GCA_030390025.1 of Squalus acanthias. Lineage (NCBI taxonomy): Eukaryota > Metazoa > Chordata > Chondrichthyes > Squaliformes > Squalidae > Squalus > Squalus acanthias. The sequence continues at coordinate 9,360,695 of CM059441.1, read as the reverse complement.
AAGAGAGAAACAGAGTTAACGTTTCAGGTTGATGACCTTTTGTCAGAACTGGAAAAAAGCAAGAAATGTTGTGAAGGAATAGCCAGGATTCAGAAAAATACAAGATACTAAGAACAGATTTCTGAAATTATTAATAAATGACATACTGGGTTTAAAAGACATAAGCCTTAGCAGACAAGGCTGCAGAAATAAATATAGGCTTCTGAGATACGATCAGTTGTTAAACAAAGTTGTAAAACACCACAAGCTTTGAAATGGAAATTAGTTAAAAATACTTAAACAATGCCCTATTGAAGCAAACCATTGAAGGTTCCTCTATGTCTGAACATTGGAACCAACACAATGGAATCACCCAGTTTAAAGTGTTAAAAGCTAACACTGATGCAAACAGAAACTTAGAATATTAAACAACCATAAACCTTCATAATATAACATCAAATAAGAGAGGAAACACGATTAAATATGCAACCAATTGAGATAGCTAGAAAACAAGTAAACACTGAGTTAAAGTGTTTTCAATTTACATATTGTAAATATGATACCTACAGAAGGCTTTGAAGAAATGACATCAAGTAAAAGAAACGCCTGCTGAACAAATAGTTTTAATGTTAAGCTTGAAATATGGAGTCCCGAGGTCTGATAAAAACCAATTGAAGTAAATAAGAAATGTATGGAACACTCTAGATGAAGTATTTACAAGTTGTAAAATATACCTACAGAAAGACTTTGAAAATGACATCAATGGATGCATCAAGCAATTACATTGTTTATGTGTTAAACTTGGAACATGTCGGAGACACGATGTTTGGTAATGACCAGTTAAGCCAATATTAAGAATTGAATGGGAGACCTTCAATAAGAATAGCATCAAACAGAAACCATTGCTGTCATTGTGTTTATGATGGTTTTTGAAACATCTAAGGTAGAGACATAATTATGCATGCAATGGCTAAATTGACAGTAAAGACAGAAAGCATTCAACAGAGATATCAATAAAGATAATTAGCTTACATCATCAGGAAAACTTCAAAGGATAAACCACCCAAAAAAGATATAAAAATAAGACCTTTTCAAACAGAAAAGCAGAAGTCGCTGGGAAGACAAGCGTTTCTCAACTTCACAGACACTCTCTGTAAGTTTTTAACATTGAGTCTCGGGTAATCAAGGTATTTGATTTTGGTGGATATTCTGGATTAAGAAATAAGTAGAAGTGTGGAAATGTAACGAAGTTAAGATTTGAGAATAAGGATCTCTGATAAGAAATGTAAGCTATTTGTATTTTGAACGGTTAAAGTTGCGATTGCCATAACAGATGTTAACTAAATGTCGGTTCTTTAATAAATCTATATATTGTTAAAATTGTCTCAAAGAGTATTTCTGTATCATCTTACGAACTCAATTTCTGTACACTCTTCACAAAGGAGTTGCAGAATTCTGGGGGGTATTCCGGACCCTCATAATATCTGGAAGGTTACAGTCTAATTAAACTTATTAAAAGTACTATCCGGAGGACGGTAACATCTTCGGACCGTTTCTTTCCTTTAGGGAGAGGTAGTCTGACCTTTAGACCCAATTAAGCATCTTTTAGGATCCGGCTACCGCTAACTTTAGTTGAAGGTGAACGTCTGGGGAATACGCCTGATCTGAGGTAGTCCGAAAGGGCTAGGACTTGTAATTATCCCTTCAATGGAACAGATTTTTAAGCAAGTGCAGGGGCTGGGAAAGGGGGGAGGGAATGAAAGAACAAAAGGGAAGGTCTGTGATAGGATAGAAGGCAGGAGAGATTAAGAGACATTAAGAGATATTCAAGGCAAAAGGAGATGGTAATGGGACAGGTTGAGGAACAAAGGATGGCTCTAGATGAAGTGTGAATTGCGCTGGCAGAATGAAGGACAGCTGCCATGTGGGAGAGAAGAAAAAAAAAAGACACAGACAAAAAGTGTGGATGAAAAATATATATATGATAGGGGCCGAGGTTATTATCTGAAATTTTTGAACTCTATGTTGAGTCAAATTATAGTCTGACAATTCATTCCCTACTGCAAAGACAATCAAAAATCTGATGTTATTGTGAGGAGCTTAGGCTAACTACATGTCACAACATTTGCTATTTTTCACTCTCAACATCACATTTCCATCCATACAATGTATGATACTAAATATGAGAACCTAGCCAAAGAAAAGGAAGTCATCATCTCCTCAATCTGGTCTTGCCTTATTTTCAATCTGAAAATTAGATTTTCAGGTATTGCACCAAAAGCTATAACCAACTGCAGGTTTAAGAAAGTTGCTTCCTTAGATGTACTTGATAATTTTATACATTTCTGTCCTGGGGAAGCAAAGCTTATTAGCATATGGAATCTATTATCATATTTGCAAGAGAGTCTGGCAACTTGGCAAAGCATGGGCTTCGCTGGGATAACCAACTGTGGAAATTAGTCAGTCACTTTAATCGTTTCTCCCAGAAGTAAATGGAATTTAGGGCAGAAGCTTCAAAAAAGGAAGATTTGTAAATTTATTTAGTGCAATAGTTGTCACATAAAATATTATTCAGCAGAATCTTTGACATCTTATGAAAAATTCAAATTGCATGGTCCATTTTCATCTTCTCCACTGCTGCTGTGTTTCTCAGAAAGCATTTTTGCTCGCAATACTAAATCTATATAACAACAACTTGCATTTATATAGTGCTTTTAACGTTGAAAAATATCCCAAGGCACTTCACCGAGGCGTAAGTAAAACACTCTGAGCCAAAGGAGAGTGAACAAAGGCTTGGTCATAAAGGGTGATTTTAAGGAAAGTTTAAAGGAGGAGATGGAGATGGTGAGGCCGAGGAGTCTGGGGATGGAATTCCAGAGATCTAACTGGCTATTGGCATGGCCGTCAATGGTGGGGTGAAGGGGTGTGGGGCTGGGCGGGGGATGCACCAGATTCAGAAGAATGGAGAGCACAGGTATGGTTGTCGGATTCGAGAAGGTTACAGAGATAGGGGGAGGCAAGGCCATGGAGGGATTTAACCATGCGCATGAGAATTTTAAATTTGAGGCAATACAGGTCAGCAAGGAGGGGTGTGATGTGTGACCATGACTTGGTCTGCAATAGGATATGGCAGCAAAGTATTGGTTGAACTGAATTTATGGAGGGCGGAGGATGGAAATACGGCCAGGAGTGCATTGGAATAGTCAAGTCTGGAGGGGACAAAGGCATGGATGAAGAAACGAGTGATGTTACGGAGGTGCAAGTAGACATTCTTTGTGATGGAGAGGATATGAGGCTGGAAGGTCAGCTTAGGGACTGAACAGGATGCTGAGGTTGCAAACATTCTGCTTTAGCCTGAGACAGTAGCTAAGGAGGGGAATGGGGTTGGTGTTGAGTCTACAGACTTTGTGGTGGACACTGAAGATGATTACTTCAGTCTTCCCAATGTTTAGCTGGAAGAAGTTACAGCTCATTCAAGACTGGATGTGGGACAAGCAGTCTGATGGCACAGAGTCAGTGGAGGGGTCAAGAGAAGTGGTGGAGAGGTAGTGCTGAATGTCATTGACGTATATGTGGAAGCTGATCCTAAGGCTTTAGATGATGTCACCAAGTGGCAGCATGTAGATGAAGAAAAAAGCAGCCAAAGCTGGATACTTAAGGGATGCTGGAGGTGACAGTGTAGGAGTTGGAAGAGAAGCTGTTGCTGGAGATGTTCTGGCTATCATCAGATAGGTAAAGGTGGCACCAAGCAAGGGCAGTCCACTGAGCAGGAGAAGCACTGGAGTAGGATTCTGTGATTGATTGTGTTGGAGACTATAGAGAGGTCATCAAGGAAGACCAGGAGGGATAATGTGTCATAGTCACAGAAAATGTTGTTTGTGACTTTGGTCAGGGCCATTTTGGTATTGTGGAAGGGGTGGAAACGTGATTAGAAGGATTGAAACAATGGTTGCAGGTGAGGTGGTCACAGATCTGGAAGGCACCAACACATTCAAGGATCTTAGAGAGGAAAGGAAGGTTGGAGATGGAATAGTAGTTAGCAAGGACGGGGGATTGAAGGCGGGTTTTTTGAGGAGAGAGGTGACGACAACAGTTTTGAAAGGTAGAGGGACAATGCCTGAAAGTGAAGGACGCATTTAAGACATTAGTTAAAGTGGGTGCCAGGGAGGGAAGTTGGGTGAATAGAGGGTAGAAATTGCTAAGTGATGCCCCTGTTTTTCAGGTATAAAACAGGCAAAAATCATACCAATTTAGCAGTGGGATGGCCCGTGCCCAATCTGCGTAGGCTTTTGTCCCACTGCTAAAATTGTAGGGGCCATTCTTTAGGTGTCCCGGGCGGAGAGAATGTCTGGGCCAAATTTTCAACTAAAGTATGCAGCAGCTCTGCTTTAAACATTCCAGTATCACAGACTGCACACTCTGCAGTAAAGATACAATCCTCACCACTTATAGCGGGCGCGTTCGTGCAAACGCAATTTGCCTGTTATACGCGATGGCCGCTTTAACACATGCACAGTCTGTGGAACATAAGAACATAAGAACATAAGAACATAAGAAATAGGAGCAGGAGTAGGCCAATCGGCCCCTCGAGCCTGCTCCGCCATTCAATAAGATCATGGCTGATCTGATCCTAACCGCCAATCTACTATCTATCACAGAACCATCTCCTGCATCTAACAGAATTGCACACACGAAATAGGAGCAGAATCAGGCTACACAGTCCCTGGGCCCGCTCCACTACCCACAGGGCCATGACCGATCCGAACCTAGACTCATGTCCAAATTCCTGCCCGCTCCCCGTAACCCTTAATGCCCTTTACTTCTAGGAAACTGTCTATTTCTGTTTTAAATGTAATTAATGTTGTAGCTTCTACAGCTTTTTGTGGCAGCATATTCCATGGACCTACCACCCTCTGAGTGAAGTAGTTCCTCCTCATCTCAGTTTTGAAAGAGCAGCCCCTTATTCTAAGACTATGTCCCCTAGTTCTCGTCTCACCCGTCATCGGGAACATCCTCCCCGCATCCACCCGATCCAACCCCTTCACAATCTTATATGTTTCAATAAGATCGCCTCTCATTCTTCTGAACTCCAATGAGTAGAGTCCCAATCTACCCAACCTCTCCTCATATGACCACCCCCTCATCCCCGGGATTAACCGAGTGAACCTTTTTTGCACTGCCTCGAGAGCAAGGATGTCTTTCCTTAAGTAAGGACACCAAAACTGTATGCAGTATTCCAGGTGCGGTCTCACCAATACCTTGTACAACTGAAGCAATACCTCCCTATTTTTATATTCTATCCCCCTAGCAATGAAAGCCAACATTCCATTTGCCTTCTTAATCACTTGCTGCACCTGCATACTAACCTTTTGAGTTTCGTGCACCAGGACCCCCAGATCCCTTTGCACTTCAGTACTCTCCAGTTTCTTGCCATTAAGATAATAAATTGCTCTAGGATTTTTCCTGCCAAAGTGCATCACCTCACACTTTCCAGTGTTGTATTCCATCTGCCAAATCTCTGCCCACTTACTTAGCCTGTCTATGTCCCCTTGCAGGTTTTTTATGTCCTCCTCACTCACTACTTTCCCTCCCATCTTTGTATCATCTGCAAATTTTGATATGTTACACTTGGTCCCTTCCTCCAAATCGTTAATATAGATTGTGAAGAGTTGGGGACCCAGCACTGACCCCTGTGGAACACCACTAGTTACTGATTGCCAGTCTGAGAATGAACCATTTATCCCAACTCTTTGCTTTCTGTTAGATAGCCAATCCTCTATCCATGCCAGAATATTACCCCCAATCCCGTGATTTTTTACCTTAAGCAATAATCTTTTGTGTGGCACCTTGTCAAATGCCTTTTGGAAGTCTAAATACACTACGTCCACTGGTTCCCCTTTATCCACTCTATATGTTACTTCCTCAAAGAACTCCAGCAAATTTGTCAAACATGACTTCCCCTTCGTAAAACCATGCTGACTTTGTCCTATTAAATTATGATTATCCAAATGTCCTGTTACTGTTTCCTTAATAATGGACTCCAAAATTTTACCTACCACAGATGTTAGGCTAACCGGTCTATAGTTACCAGCCTTCTGTCTACTGCCCTTTTTAAATAAGGGTGTTACATTAGCAGTTTTCCAGTCTGCCGGGACCTTAGCGGAATCCAGGGAGTTTTGAAAAATTATTACCAATGCATCTACAATCCCTACCGCCACTTCCTTCAAGACTCTAGGATGTAAGCCATCAGGTCCAGGTGATTTATCCGCCTTGAGTCCCATTATTTTACCGAGTACCACTTCCTTAGTGATTTTGATCGTGTTTAGCTCCTCTCCCCCTATAGCCCCCTGTTTGTCCAGTGTTGGGATATTCTTAGTGTCCTCTACTGTAAAGACTGATACAAAATATTCATTCAGTGTTTTTGCCATCTCCATATTTCCCACCATTAATTTCCCGGTCTCATCCTCTAAGGGACCAACATTTACTTTAGCCACCCTTTTTCTTTTTATATAACTATAAAAACTCTTACTATCTGTTTTTATATTTTTTGCTAATTTACTTTCATAATCTATCTTCCCTTTCTTAATCAATCTTTTTGTTATTTTTTGCTGCCTTTTAAAGTTTTCCCAATCCTCTGTCCTCCCACTAGATTTCGCTACCTTATATGCCCTTGTTTTTAGTCGAATACTATCCTTAATTTCTTTACTTAGCCACGGATGACTGTCCTTTCTTTTACACCCTTTTCTTTTCAGTGGAATATATTTTTTTTGGAAGTTGTAAAATAACTCCTTGAATGTACACCACTGATCATGTGTCGTCTTACCCTTTAATCTATTTTCCCAATCCACTCTACTCAATTCCGCTCGCATACCTTCATAGTCTCCTTTATTCAAGCTTAGCACGCTTGTTTGAGATCCAACCTTCTCACCCTCTAATTGAATATGGAATTCAACCATGTTATGGTCACTCATTCCAAGGGGATCCTTTACTAGGACATTTTTAATTAATCCTGTCTCGTTACACAGGACCAGATCTAAGGTTGCTTGCCCCCTGGTCGGTTCAGTTACATACTGCTCAAGAAACCCATCCCTAATACACTCAATGAACTCATCCTCAAGGCAGCCCTGCCCCATTTGATTTGTCCAATTAATGTTGGTGACCCAGTGCCGGCAGCCTCAGCACCCACTGCTGATACCCAGACAGCGGGTCAGCGCGACCTCGCTTCTCTCCTTCACTCACCTGCAGCTTAACAGCGACCTTATCGGAGGAAGGATGTTCTTGCCATGGAAGGAGTTCAGCGAAGATCCACAAGGCTGATACCTGGGATGGCAGGAATGACATATGAGGAGAGATTGGGTCGATTGGGCTTATACTCGCTGGAGTATAGAAGAATGAGAGGGGATCTCATCGAAACATATAAAATTCTGACAGGTCTGGACAAACTAGATGCAGGAAGAATGTTCCCGATGGTCGGAGAGTCCAGAACCAGGGGTCATAATCTAAGGATAACGGGTAAGCCATTTAGGACAGAAATGAGGAAGAATTTCTTCACCCAGAGAGTGGTGAACCTGTGGAATTCTCTACCGCAGAAGGTAGTTGAGGCCAAGTCATTAAATATATTCAAGAATGAGTTAGATATATTTCTTAAAGCTAAAGGGATCAAGGGATATGGGGAGAAGGCAGGGACAGGGTACTGAGTTTGGATGATCAGCCATGATCTCATCGAATGGCGGAGCAGGCTCGAGGGGCCGAATGGCCTACTCCTGCTCCTATCTTCTATGTTTCTATGTTTCTATGACCCCACCAGCACCATTCAATTATGCAATGTTTTCATTGGATTCTTTACTCATTCACTTTGTTCCTCGTTGAAATAGAAAGCTCTGGACACCAGCAGCGTGATTTTAAGAGCACTGCAAGAATTTCTACGAGATAATGCACTGCCTGATTTGTCCTTTCAGAATTAGATGCTTCGTTCAGCTTCTCTCAATGAACTGTTTAAAGGACAATACCCCTTGTGCATGAAGTGTTATTTTTGTTAAATATAAATATATTTTAAAAAACATGCATTAGTTTTTCATACGTGCTTCACTCATGCAGGTGAGTAAGCACAGCTGTTTCTGCCTGAAATAAACAGAGCACTTAAGAAGCTATTACCCGCTATTTCGAAATTGACGTTAATCCAAATGGCTAATGGCTGCCGTGTTTTGGCTGAAATAAGCGACTGCCCGTTTTAAACGTGGATGCTTTAAGTGGCGGGGACTGTGGTTCAATTTGAGGGTTAGCAACACATCGCAGATGCAATGCGATAGCATTGAAATAATGGTGTCCTCTGCTTTTAACCAGACTTATTATACTGGCAATAACAAGCTAAATGACTGTAATGTGTGTCCTCAGCGCTGTAGTGCACAGAACTATTCAGCCATTTCATATCATTTGAGAAATGGACAGTAAGTGAGGGCTAAACGGCACTCGTTAAGTTATTGATCAGTAACACTAACAGTAATTTCCAAGCTTACTTCTGTCTACACAGAAACAGGCTGTTCAGCCCAACCAGTCTGTGTTGCTGTTTATCCGCCATACAAGCAGCCGTCCTAATCCCGTGTACCTGCCCTATTCCCCAGGGGTGAATTTCAACAGGAAACCCTGGAAAAATGGTGTAACTGGCATCTACGGCCGAAGTTACGGCAGTCAAGTTGGAGAACCCCCGTGGAAATTAACCCCCATATCCCTTTATCGCCCATTCCTTCAACCACCTGTCTAACATATTCTTAAAAGTTGACACGCTCTCCGCTACAATCACTAACTCTGGTGATACAATTTCACAGCCTCAGCACCTTTTGTGTAGGACGGTAGGTTTCTTTCCCTAAAGGACATTAGTGAAGGAAGCCTTGCCATGCTTACGCAGTCGGGCCTATATTTGACGCCGCACCAATGTTGTTGACTCTTAATTGTCCTCGTAAGTGGCCGAGCAAGCCACTCAGATATATCAAACCACTACAAAGAATGCTGCCATCTCAGAGCAACTGGGGTGGGCAACTGGTAGAATAGATAAGGGAGAACCAGTGGATGTGGTGTATTTGGACTTTCAGAAGGCTTTCGATAAGGTCCCGCATAAGAGATTAGCGTGCAAAGTTAAAGCACATGGGATTGGGGGTAAGGTACTGATTTGGATAGAGAACTGGTTGGTAGACAGGAAGCAAAGAGTTGGAATAAACGGGTCTTTTTCCGAGTGGCAGGCAGTGACTAGTGGGGTACCGCAGGGATCGGTGCTAGGACCCCAGTTATTCACAATATATATTAATGATCTAGACGAGGGAACTAGATGTAATATCTCTAAGTTTGCAGACGACACAAAGCTGGGTGGGCGTGTGTGCTGTGAGGAGGATGCAGAGAAACTCCAGTATGATTTGGACAGGTTGGGTGATTGGGCAGATGCATGGCAGATGCCGTATAATGTGGATAAATGCGAGGTTATCCACTTTGGTGGCAAAAACAGGAAGACAGATTATTATCTGATTGGCAATAGATTGGGAAAAGGGGAAGTGCAACGAGATCTGGGAGTCCTTGTGCACCAGTCGCTGAAGGTAAGCATGCAGGTGCAGCAGGCGGTTAAGAAGGCAAATGGTATGTTGGCCTTCATAGCGAGAGGATTCGAGTACAGGAGCAAAGATGTCTTGCTGCAGTTGTACAAGGCCTTGGTGAGACCACACCTTGAGTATTGTGTGCAGTTTTGGTCACCTTATCTGAGGAAGGATGTTCTTGCCATGGAGGGAGTGCAGTGAAGATTTATCAGACTGATACCTGGGATGGCAGAAATGACGTATGACGAGAGATTAGGTCGATTAGGCTTATATTCGCTAGAGTTTAGAAGAATGAGAGGGGATCTCATTGAAACTTATAAAATTCTAACAGGACTAGACAGACTAGATGCAGGAAGGATGTTCCCGATGGTCGGGGAGTCCAGAACCAGGGGTCACAGTCTAAGGATAAGGGGTAAGTCATTTAGGACTGAGATGAGGAGAAATTTCTTCACCCAGAGAGTGGTGAACCTGTGGAATTCTCTACCACAGAAGGCAGTTGAGGCCAATTCATTAAATATATTCAAGAACGAGATAGATATATTTCTTAAGGCTAAAGGGATCAAGGGATATGGGGAGAAAGCAGGGACAGGGTACTGAATTTGGATGATCAGCCATGATCTCATTAAATGGCGGAGCAGACTCGAGGGGCCGAATGGCCTACTCCTGCTCCTATCTTCTATGTTTCTATGCTATGCAAATGCTGGCCTTGCCACCGATGTGCACAACCCAACAATGGATAAAAAAGTTATTGATTACTCTTCATGTGAATAAATTCCTCCTGATATTAGTCTTGAACTACAATTTCACTAGTTTAATCTTGCTCACGATCTCAGGGTTCACCATGAAATAATGCCCTGGGTTGATTTTCTCAAAACCATTTACTATCTTGTATACTTCTATAAGACCCCTCTCTGCCACTTTCTTTCAAGACTAAAGAACCCCACTTTATCTAGTCTTTACTCACAGTGCAATCCTTTTACATTGCGAACTAGCCTTGTGGTTCTTCTCTATAGAGGATTCCAGGACTTGAATGTTTTACTTGTATCTTGATGACCCAAACTGGACCAGAGTCTGACCAGAGCGTTGTGCAGTTTCGAATCCTGGGCTCGTATGATAATCATGTACAAAGGGAGATTGCAAGCAATCACCATGTATTTGTATTTCTGCTGCAGTTCTCACCATTGCTATTAAAGGCTTACAGCCTCCTGCCCAAAAGTTTAAACACTTTTGTAATGTATTAGCACATGGTTTGTCACATGGTTTGGTATGAGCATGCTCAGTTCGCTCTGGCCTAGTAAAGCAAGCACATGAACTAGCAACTCGTGTCTCTGTCCTTCATTTGTTCTACCCACATATATTACATTTTTGGCGACGAGAATGGGATCCCAAAGCCATTTTTAGGGATCATGGAAGAACACAGTGTTCAACCTTCGAGTGGAAAAGTTTAAGGTGAATTGGTGACACCTAAACTGAATTTTTTGCGATATTTTACTGTTAATGCTGATATAGAATTGTCTGTGCTTTGCCTTTCTGTGTATGTTTACACAGCAACAACACCATTGATTCTCACAGGTACACAGGTAGTGTGTTGAGTCACTGTTCAATGGGATCGGGACAATCATGGCTGCGCCTACGGGAGTCATTGGAAGCCTCGGCCTGTATGACCGAGCTCGCGAACCATTCAGTTCTTATATTGAGTGGATGGAAACTTTTTTTAAGGACAATAACATTATTGAGACCGAAGGTGCAAATGAGAATGTTCAAGCTCAAAATAAAGTAATTCGTGAATGTAAAAACACAATTTTTCTAACGGAGATCGGGCCAGTTGTCTACGGAACATTGACAAACCTACTCACACCAGGGAAAGCAAAGGATGTGTCGTTTGAAGACATTGTCGAGAAACTCGAGGACCTATTTCGACCCAAAGACGTTAGAAATAGCAGAGAGCTGTACGTTTGGTACCAGAAACCAAAAACAAAGTGAAACCATCAGTGAGTACATTGTAGCTCTTAAGAACCTGTCTTTGCGTTGTAACTTCGGCACATTTTTGGATCGTGCATTGCGAGATAAGTTTGTGTGGACTAGTAGATGAGCGCACACAGTCCAAGCTACTGAACACTCCGAACCTAACATTTGACGTAGCATGCAAAATTGCCCTATCTATGGAGATGGTGTCTAAGAATGCTAGGGAGCTCCATCCAACTCAAGTGACTAGTGCAGCTGAGGTCAACAGTCACAAAGCCACCGCTGAACCTAAAACTGTGAGACCAAGTCGGTGAGAGCAGTTCAGTGAATTGTTATCGCTGCAATGGAAATCACTCACCACAGTCCTGCCAATACAGAAATGCAAAGTGTTTTCACTGCCGAAAGTGAGGCCATATTTCAACAGCTTGCAGAGCTAGATCGAAAGCAGGAAGTAAGAACCATTCTAGTGGCAATGCAAAGCAGCGACAACAAAAGGGAGGAATTCACAATATTGAAGTGAACACACCTGATGTTGAAGGACTAGGCATTACAGTATCTATGTCACTAGCGGTAACACTGGCGCTCGTGCGAAAGACTTCCGTACAAAACTTTTGATCAATGACCAATATATTGATATGTGTATCGACACGGCGGCGGACTGCTCTATCATGAGTAAGGACACATATGAGAATAAGTTTAATCAAATACCACTTACAAAGAGTACCGTAGAGTTAAAAACCTACTCCGGAGAAATCCTAGAGATCTGTGGACAAATGATATCTACAGTTCAGCACAATGGCCAGTCAGTAAAGCTGCCTATTATTGTAGTGAGGCCAACCCTCATGGGCAAAGACTGGTTGAGAAAGTTAAAACTAGACTGGAAAAACATCTTCAGTGTAGATGCTTCAAAGAAGTGACTCAACACAATGCTGAACAAGTATAAAAGCATGTTCTCAGACAGTTATGAGGGCATCACTGGGTATGCCGCGCATATCCGCATCAAGTCCAACGCGAAGCCTGTCTATTGAAAGGCAAGGCCGGTCCCCTATGCGTTGAAAAGTCAGGTGGAGGAAGAGCTACGAAGCTCAGAGAGAACGGAGTGCCAGTAAAAACTGACAAAAGTGAATGGGCTGCCCCGATTGTGGTAGTGACCAAAGCAGACAAAACTGTACGCTCGTGCAGTGACTACAAAGTTACTATCAAACAAGCAGTTGATGATGAGCTGTACCCGTTACCTAGATCACAAGATTTGTATGCAGCCCTCTCTGGGTCAAAGGTTTTCTCTAAGCTTGACCTGTCGCACGCTTACGCTCAGCTGAATGTTGACAAAGAGAGTCAACAGTATCTCACTATCAACACACACAAGGACTGTACTCATACACCAAGCTGCCGTATGGTGTAAAGTCCTCCCCCAAAATCTTCAAGGCTATGATGGATAAGATTTTGAAAGGAGTTCCAAATTGCTTATGCAATCAAGACGATGTGCTGATCGCAACAAGCAGCGAGGAAGAAAATCTAGAAGTTTTAGATTTAGTGCTTCAAAGGTTGAATTCCCACAATGTCAAATTGAAAAGGAGCAAATGTGATTTTGTGCAGCCCAAGATGGTGTATCTTGGTCTGAAAGTTGATGCAACTGGCTTGCCACCAGTGAAGGAAAAGGTTGATGCTGTCATCAATGCTCCAAAGCCACAGAATGTGTCTGAGTTAAGATCTTTCCATGGAATGGTCCAGTACTATGCACGTTTCTTACCTGAGTTAGCGACCATGTTAGCTCCATTGCACGAGCTCCTCAAGAAGGATGTCCAGTGGAAGTGGACAAAAGCGCAACAGGAAGCTTACGACGCTTGTAAGGGAAGTCTCTCTCGCGATATTCTACTTGTGCACTATGACACAGAGCATGAGCTTAAGTTAGCTTGTGATGCTTCTAGCTATGGTGTAGGAGCTGTCATAAGCCACGTAATGGATGATGGCCAAGAGAAACCAATCGCGTTCGCATTGCGAACCCTCACAAAGAGTGAAAGAAACTACGCGCAAATTGAAATGGAAGCACTCGCCATAGCTGTTTGGAATCAAGAAATTCCAACGTTCCTGATCAGCAGAAAGTTCACCCTGATAACCGATCACAAACCACGCCTAGCAATATTGGGGCCCAAATCTGCCATCACTGCAATGGCCGCATCAAGAATGCAACGTTGGGCAGTGCTGTTGTCACAATATGACTACACGATTGAATATCGCACTTCAAAGCAAAACGCAATCGCAGATGCCTTGTCCAGGTTGCCACATGAAGACTCATGTGTTGGGAGTGAAGGTGAGATTTTCAAGCTAGGTGCAGTTGACAAAGACTTTCCCGTGAATGCAACTGAGATTGCAAATGAGACTCAAAAGGACTCAGTACCGAAAAGAGTGTATGAAAACACCTTGAATGGATGGACTGATCAATGTCTGGACACAGAGTTGAAACCATTCCATAACCGTTGTACTGAATTGTCTTGTGAGCAAAGTTTTATCAAGTGGGGAAACAGAGTGATGGTACCTACTTCTTTGAGAGATAGAATTCTGGCCGAACTTCATACTGAACATGCAGGGATCGTCAGTATGAAATCAATTGCAAGAAGCTTTGTTTACTGGCCTGGATTGGACAGTGATCTTGAATTACAGTGTTTGCCAAAATTGCAGAAACAAACCACCCAAAACTCCACTACAACCCTGGTCATGGCCAAGTAGACCGTTTCAGAGAGTACATGTAGACTTCTGTGAGAAAGCAAATGATTATTTCCTGGTACTTGTAGATAGTCACTCAAAGTGGATTGAAGTGAAACACATGGGTTCAAATACTACAACTGAACGTACCATAGATGGGTTGAGGTCTATCTTCGCATGTCATGGCTTACCTGAAGAGCTTGCTTCTGACAACGGCCCTCAGTTCCGTTCTGCTCTATTCCAAGAGTTCATGAAATGAAATGGTATCAAACACACTCTCGTTACACCATATCATCCAACTTCAAACGGAGCAGCCGAAAGGTCAGTTAGAATAGTAAAAGAAGCTCTCAAAAAGCAAGTGTTGCAGGGTTGTTTGGGACTCAGCATGAAGCAACATTTGGCAAATTTCTTGCTGAAGTACAGAATTACTCCACACACTACAATTGGATATACCCCAGCAGAACTCTTGATGAAGTGGAGATAGAGAACATGATTAAGTCTTGTTCAACCAGATTTGGCCTCAAGAGTTGAACAGAAACAGTTGAGTCAGAAACGTTATTATGACAGCAATCAGAAAGAACGCAGTTTCAGACAAACCGAGTTTGTTTGTGTTCTCAGTCCCCCTGGCAAGTCGAGTTCACACAAGTGGGATGTATGAACCATAGTAGAGGCTGGTGGAACCAAGAGATATTTGGTTGAAATCGGTGACAACATCCGAAGTGTTCATGTAGATCAAATGATCTCTGCTAGAGATGAACCAAGAGGTGATCTTGAACCCCTTGATCATCAACACATGCATGAGTTTGATTCCGTTCAGACTTCAGAAACTGAAGTACCAGGTTCAAACAAATCTGAGATAGAAACAGCATTATCTTTGAGTTCGGAACCAAAACAAAACAGTCTGAAAATTGGTTCAACACCAAAACCTTTTGTAAGGAGATCAGGAAGGCGCCGCAAACCTGTTATTAAACTGGATTTGTAGTTCATTTAAAAGAAAAAAAGACAGGAGTTTTGGTTATGTGGTTCATGTAATGCTGGGAAATGTGGGACCATAGTTTTGTTGTATTTGAGAGGGAATACATACTTTTTTTGTGAAGGGGAAAGCAGTGTACTCTTTTGTAGGGACCATAAACAAGTAAACTGTAACTAATAAAACATTAAATGAAACTTAACAACTTAAATTAAAATTTGGTTGGCCGGGTCATGATGCACTCCAGCCCCCGCGGTGCCCACCGGTCGCGGAAGGCCTCGAGCGTGCCGGCGGACATCGCGTGCTCCATCTCCAGGGCCACCCGGACGCGAACGTGGCCGCGGAAGAGAGGCAGGCAGTCGGGTCGAACGACCCCCTCGACCGCTCGCTGCCTGGACCAGTTAATGGCCACTTTGACCAGGCCCAGGAGCAGTCCTACGAGGAGGTCCCCCGATCTGCCCACTCCACTCCGCACCGGGTGACCAAAGATCAGGAGCGTGGGACTGAAGTGCAGCCATAAATCCCCTTCAAATAATGGAAGAGGGGCTGCAACCTCTCACACTCTACATAGACTTGGAACACGGACTCCTCCAGGCCGCAGAAAAGGCAGGCGGCCTGGGAGTCCGTGAACCTGCTTAAAACTTTATTGCATGGGACTGCTCCGTGCGACACCCTCCAGGCCAAGTCCCCATTAGATAAAGGGAGGACTGGGGAAGCAGTGCAATGTATTATCACATGGTTTGGTATGAGCATACTCAATTCGCTCTGGCCTAGTAAAGCAAGCTCATGAACTAGCAACTCATGTCTCTGTCCTTCATTTGTTCTACCACATATCTTACAGCTTTCATTTCAAATGTTACACTTTTTTAGCCCACACCACACAATTTTAGAAGGTTCTGAAGTTAATAGAAGACAGATTGGGGAGGATAGCATCTTGACCAAGTTGATCAGCTTTGCCAAGATACAGCAGTTACTCTCTCTGAGAAGGAGACTGCAAGTATAGTGCACCTATTCCTGACTTCCTGAATGCTTTTGTAACAGCTTGGTAAATTGTTTTGTACATTTTGGCAATATTTGATGCTATATTAATCTACTAAGTATTATAAGCCAATCAATCCATTTCAATTGAAAATGAGGTCAAAAAACTGTACGATTACCTTTATAAAATCCCACAGCTTCTATTTTTTTTTTACCAGCTTCTTCTATACTTTGAATACTTGCTTCTCTTCAGAAATATCCACAGGAGTTACTAACCAATTGGTTAATTGCAGGAGCACATCGCACACTTAATTCTTATTTGATGGCTTGTCCTATTTGTGAGCCTAGAAGGTTTGGAAAGGGCTGTTTTTAGCACTATTCCTCTATTGGTGAATAATCCTAAATCAGAATGCCAAGACCAGTCAATATTAGCAACTTGAGATCTATGCAAATTAATTGGGAACATGGATTTAAATTTTATATATTGCTCCCTGAGGCTTCATAGAAAGCACCAAAGTGTCTCACAAAGACAAAGAAACTTCAACACCACTGCCTTAAATGTTCACAGTTGAACAAAGAGTGATTGGTAATGTGCCTTCCATGATAATAATAGGAGAAAGGTGCTCCCCCGATTGGCTCAGTTACTGGGCCAGACAAAGTAATAAAATCACAGGTTTGACCCTTGGTCCGTGCTGTTTAGTTGATCTCAGCCGGAGTGAGATAGGGGCGTTAGAATAGGACTGGGCTCGGCTCTGTTGAATCCCACAGTTGATTCTACATTTTAGGACTAATCAAAAGCCATCTGTAATCTCTTCCTAACGCTGTGACTGAGATTCATTCCCCCCCACCCCACCGCCCCCCACACCCATCGCCTGTGCTGGAAAACATGGTGGGCTTAGCATTAGAACTTAGATATAAATCTGTGTATTTTATATGGGCGTGTCACAGATAGCATGAAAAACAATAAACCTCTTATCAACAAAACAGAAATAAAGGGTTTAACATTTTTAACAGCAAACTATCCTAAGGGGAAGATATAGTGCAATCCCTGAAATTAAAGAGAAAGACTTTGGAACGTAAAAGTAAAATACAAATACTGTACAGTAGTTATAATAAAAACCATTGACAATCTAATCTAAAGTACCATTTGAATCAAATAGCCCATTTACTTTTTGTTACATGGAAACATTTGTAAAGTCAATGGGAGGGAAAAATCAATGCACATCTCTGCAGGGTAAAGCCAGTAGAATATAGGAGGAATAAAACCTGTTCACCAAGATTTCAATGCAACCATAACATAAAAAAATAAGACTGGCATTTTCTACTTTATTCTGAGAATATTGTAAATCAGTAAATATTCTATGGTTTTCTCTTTCATAAAATTCAACGCTATAATCATGCAGAAATGATTTTTGCAGATGGTCTATGACAAAGCACATGCGCATTGTGAAAGTGCCGAGGACATTCTGTACTTACAGGGTTATGAGAACAGGGTCAATCTCCACTAATGAGGCATGTCTGCAACATACAACAATTTCCCATTTTACACTATTTTATAAATCTTATAAATTTGTCATCTTTAATCTGGGGCTCGATCAATTTGTGTGTATATTAAAAATATTCACATGAATCAAATTTAACACACACACTTTAATTTTAAATCAATTGCAGATGCAACAAAAATGTAAATCATCAGCAGAATAGGATCTAAAAAGAGAGTGAGACAGTGTAACGATTGCTGGTATTTTATTGAACAGTTTTCTCTCTCTCTTAATGGTTTAATGGCACTTCTCATAAGAAGACCTTTTCCCTACAATCTGGAATTTATTTTCTTATTGATAATCTGCCCTTCACAAGGTTGTGTACCCAGAGGATTAATTGCCCTTACTTGCAGTGATCTGCTTACTGCCTTTCGCATCGTGTCGCACACTCTGTATGGATTGTTGAAATAGTAAACAATTTTTTTACAGGCTAAATACAACTAAAAATATTGCTTTACAATTAAATGGAAATATGAACACAAAACAAATTCAGCAAATACTATTAAGGACAAATATTAAACCCAATTGTGAGCAAAATCTGTAATGGGTTAATTAATCTTTTTGAGAAAAGTCTTTGGAAAATAACAGTCTCTCAATTGGACTTCAATCTTCATGTAATATAAGCTTTACATGACATCTGATCAAATATTGGAATACAGAAATAAACTATTGAACTTCAAAACATTGCAGTTTTTAACGTTCTGACGAAGGGTTTCGACCTGAAACGTTAACTCTGTTTCTCTCTCCACGGATGTTGCCTGGCCTGCTGAGTTTTTCCAGCGCTTTCTGTTGTTGTTGCAGTTTTTAACATGTCTGGGCATTAAAACCACCCACCCAGAAAAATCTTCATTTTCTTTTTCTCGGCAAGCGTTTACAAGCATACAATATTGGTTCCCAGGCAAAGAGACAGAGCTCAGTGCCAACACTCTCAGCTCTGAGGACTTGAGCACATAAATCAAGGCTAATACTATAGTGCAGTACTGAGGAAGTGCTGCATTGTCAGAGGTACCATCTGGCTGTTCAATTGGACGTAAAAGATCCCATTGCGCTATTCAAAGAAGAGCAGAGGAGTTCTCCTGGTGTCCTGGCTGACATTTACCTCTCAATCAACACCACCAAAAATAGATTACCTGGTCATATGTACCGTTGTTGTTTGTGGAATCTTACTGTGCACAAATTGGCTTCTGCATTTTCATACAAAACAACAGTGACTGCACTTTCAGTGTCAGCCGTGACTCAGTTCATAGCACCTTCACCACTGAGTCAGAAGGTTGTGGGTTCAAGTCCCACTGCAGTGACTTGAGCACAAAAATCTAGGCTGACACTCCAAACACTTCAGTACTTGAGGGCGTGCTGCACTGTCGGAGGTGCCGTCTTTCAGATGAGACGTTAAAGCGAGGCCCCGCCTGCCCCCTCAGGTGGATGTAAAAGATACTTTGGCACTATTTTGAAGAGAGCAGGGGAGTTATCCGCGGTGTTCTGGCCAATATTTATCCCTCAATCGACATCACTAAAACAGATTATCTGGTCATTATCACATTGCTGTTTGTGGGAGCTTGCTGTGCACAAATTGGCTGCCGCATTTCCTACATTACAACAGTGACTATACTTCAAAAAGTACTTCATTGGCTGTAAAGTACTTTGGGATGTCCTGGACGTTATGAAAGGAGCTATATAAATCCAAGGCTTTCTTTCTTGCTTTAGAAGAGTACTTCAAGTCATTTTGTCTGCGAACAGCTTTGGGATATTCTGAGGATGTGAAGGTATATAAATTCAAGTTTTTTTAAAACAATATTACAATTCAAAAATATAAGCAGCTTCCTAAAAGATTCATGACATCATAGAATGGTTACAGCACGGAAGAAGGCCGTTTGGCCCATCGAGCCCTTGCCGACTCTCAGCTAGTCCCACTCCCCTGCTCTTCCCCCATAGCCCTGCAAATTTTTTTTCCTTCAGATACTTATTCAACTCCCTTTTGAAAGATAAGATTGAGTCTGCCTCCACCACCCTTTCAGGCAGTGCATTCCAGATCTTAACCACTCGCTGCGTAAAAAAGTTTTTCCTCATGTCGCCTTTGGTTCTTTTGCCAATCACCTTAAATCTGTGTCCTCTGGTTCTCGACCCTTCCACCAATGGGAACAGTTTCTCTCTATCTACTCTGTCCAGACCCCTCATGATTTTGAACATCTCTGTCAAATCTCCTCTCAATCTTCTCTGTTCCAAGGAGAACAACCCCAGCTTCTCCAGTCTATCCACGTAACTGAAGTCTCTCATTCCTGGAATCATTCTCGTAAATCTTTTCTGCACCCTCTCTAAGGCCTTCACATCCTTCCTAAAGTGTGGTGCCCAGAATTGGACACAGTACTCCAGTTGGGGCCGAACCAGTGTTTTATACAGGTTCATCATTATTTCCACACTTTTGTACTTTATACCTCTATTTATGAAGCCCGGGATCCCGTAAGCCTTTTTACATGCTTTCTCAACCTGCCCTGCCACCTTCACCTTCAATTTGTGCACACATACCCCCAGGTCTCACTGTTCGGCACCCTCTTTAGAATTGTACCATTTAGTTTATATGTCCTCTCCTCATTCTTTCTACCAAAATGTATCACTTCGCACTTTTCTGCGTTAAATTTCATCTGCCACAGTGCCATTACACTACCAGGTGTATTCTATAGACCACCAAATAGTGGGAAAGATATGGAGGAGCAAATTTGCAGAGAAATTACAGAAAGGTGCAAGAACTATAGAATAGTAATAATGGGGGACTTCAACTATCCTAATACAGACTGGGATCGTAATAGTGTAAAGGGCAGAGAAGGGGAAGAATTTCTGAAGTGTGTTCAGGAGAACTTTCTTAATCAGTATGTTTCCGGCCCGATGAGGGAGGAGGCATTACTGGAGCTGGTTCTGGGGAATGAGGTAGGTCAAGTGGAGCAAGTGTCAGTAGGTGAACATTTAGGGAACAGCGATCATAGCATCATAAGGTTTAGATTAGCTATGGAAAAGGACAGGGAGCAATCTAGAGTAAAAATGTTTAACTGGGGGAAAGCCAATTTCAGTGGGATGAGAACGGATTTGGCCCGGGTAAACTGGAATCAAAGATTGGCAGGCAAAACTGTAATGGACCAATGGGCTGCCTTTAAAGAGGAAATAGTTCAGGTACAATTCAGGTACATTCCCACTAGGGGGAAAGGCAGTGCACGTAAAGTCAGGACTCCCTGGATGACGAAACAGATAGAGAATATGATGAAGCAGAAAAAGAGCGCGTCAGGTTAGACATCTAAACACAGTATCCTACAAGGAGCTAAAATATATTTTAATCTGCATCGATTCATGATGTGACTAGACAAACACAAAGGATAAAGCTTAATTTCAAGCAGAATACAAGGACAATCAGTTGTTTGCACCTAAGTAGCCATTAGCAATTCAAAACAGTAGCCGCCATCTGAACTTCATTTCAAACTAACACAAGTAAATCCCATATTTGTGATGAGGATGATAGTTACAGAGTCTATTGTACTCTTTGTAGTAATGATGTTTTGGAACAGGTAGTTTAGAGCAGTGGTTCTCAAACCTTTTTGGTTGAAGAAACCCCTTTCAAATGGATTAATAATCACGGACCCCCCCATCTAAATTATAACACTATATAATACTCATACTATGAAAGTGCTGCCTGTAAAGAGTGTTTTAATAACGCTTTTAAGAAAACAGGTATTTACGTACAGATATCAGTGAGATGGGCATGCCTGTGTCTCACACCAATTCTGGGTACTCCACAGCAGCAGATGGCCACTATTAGCCACTTTGTGCTGGACAATTTTTAAAGCCGTCAGCAGGCTGGCCAAGGTGAGTGAGGGCACGAGCACCCCCTGCACATGCTGGGATGCTGCTGGAAGCCTGACTCACCGCCATACAGCCCCACTGGCATGTTCTGTAACAGCTGCACTGTGGGATTGTACGTGTTTGCATGAACGCGTTCAGGCATGTGTTTGAAGGGCCCCGAAGGCGCTCTGCTCACGTGTCGGGCGAATGGCACAGGGTCGCGGCGCCAGGGAGAGGAATCTGCACGACCGGCAGGGAGCGCTCGTTGCAAAGTGACTGAGAGCTGTGAGTCTCTGTGAGGAGCCGGGCTCAGCCGTTGAGAATAATTCGCAAGAACTGAATCAGTGCCGGTTTTATAAAAAGGAGCAGGCTTGAAATTACCTCCGGTCGGGGACCCCCTGGAAAGTCTCTACGGACCCCCAGGGGTCTGCGGACCCCAGTTTGAGAACCACTGATTTAGGGATGCTGGGTTATGCAGGGTAAAATACAACAATAGCTCACTTTCAAGATTTCTAGCAATGATGGTCTTTCACTGGGACACAGATCATAACAAACTATGAAAGCCAAGCTTTTTTGTGTGGCCTCCAATGTTTGTAAGGTGTTTGCTAATGTCAATACAGTATTTTGGAAAGAGATGTGCAGTCTTAAAGAAAACTAATGATAACAATGTTATTAATTCAGCATTCATCTCAAACCGAAACCGCAAAAGTCCCTGGATTCCTTACAGTTTATCTTAAGAGGAAATAGTAATTTCCTCTCACTGTTGTTTACAAATCTTTTACAAATTTTGGGAGGACTTTTCCTCTATTCATAATACAGGGGAAGGATGCTCCACCCTTTTTGCTACGAGATTTGTTTCAGTTACTGTGGATCTTTGTATTATTGATGATTATTACAGTGGACCGTAACTGATAAATGATAAATATTTTAATTCGTAGTTTGATCAGGATGTGTCCTACATTTGGAATCTACATGTACATGTTTTGGATTTCATTTGAGTTAAACTTTCCAAGCATTCAATAAATGAATCATCCACGTTTCTTCCCTTAGGAATTGCAACACATTTCTGAGTATTTTGCTGTTATTCACTAAACTAGTTATTCCTGTCAGCTAATAGGCCAGACATTGATTTTTTTTTGTGAATCTAGTAATTGGTATTTAGTAAATCCAAGAATATGACAGTGCAGACCCATGTACCCTGTCCTGCACAATGTTACATTCGTCCATCACACCCCCCTTGTTGACGTACGCTGGTTTCCTGTCCTCTAATGCAATCAATTCAAAATGTTGTCCTCATTTATAAACCCCTCCATGGCCTTGACCCACCCTATCTCTGCAATCTCCTTCAACCCAATATCGCTACCCATATGCTTTGTTCCTATGACTCTGACCGTCTGTGTCTCCTCCCCTCCCTTCGCTTCACCTCCGGTAGCACTGCTTTCAGTCATTTCGGTCCGACTCATTGGAGCTCTTTCCCTAATCCACCCTGCCCCTCCACCTCTTTCTCCATTTTTAGAAAACGCCACAAAATCCACCTTTAACCGAGCTGCAGTCACCATCTGAATCCCTTCCTCCTGGCTCGGTGTTTGTTTGCATTCGATTATTATTGGTGGTTCGCTGGAGAGTTCTTTCTTTTTTAGGGTCCAGTGTATTTAATAACCCTGCCTGGAGCAGTATGACTGAAATAAGAAACTTAGTATGAGAGCAATTAAAAAAGAAAAGACTTGTATTTATATAGCGTCTTTCACGACCTCAGGACGTCCCAAAACGCTTTACAGCCAATGAAGTATTTTCAAAGTGTAGTCACTTGTAATGTAGGAAACGCAGCAGCCAATTTGCGCACAGCAAGGTCCCACAAACAGCAATGTGAAAATGATTAGATAATCTGTTTTAGTGCTGTTGGTTGAAAGATAAATATTGGCCAGGACACTGGGATAACTATGCTGCTCTTCTTCGAAATAGTGCCATGGGATCATTTATGTCCACCTGAGCAGGCAGACGGGGCCTCGGTTTAACGTCTCATCCGAAAGACGGCACCTCTAACAGTGGAGCACTCCCTCAGCACTGCACTGAAGAGTCAGCCTAAATGATGTGCTCTCGTCTCTGGCGTGGGACTTGGAAGAAAGAAAGACTTGCATTTCTATAGCGCCTTTCACGACCACCGGACGTCCCAAAGTGCTTTACAGCCAATGAAGTACTTATTGAAGTGTAGCCACTGTTGTAATGTAGGTTGAACCCACAACCTTCTGTTTCAGAGGTGAGAGTGCTACCACTGAGCCATGACTGACCTTTACAGGCACAGACCTGTGTCCCACCAATGCACCATGCAGTTTGTTGATGCTTCAGTGTTGTGCACCACTGTGATGTTCTTTTTAATCTCTTCCAGGATGTAACGCCTAATAATTGAATAGAGCGCCACTTAGTGGCCACGCTAAGAACTACCACCTAGCGGAGATGCATAAATTTGAATGATGGCGAGATTTGGCACTCAAACTTGGTTTCTTCGAATTGAAAGTCAAGCCTTGAGCCTTTGCTCAATTTACATGAAGAAAACTATATTCTACACCTAAACAGTGAATCTTCTACATGTACCACAAGCAGTGTGAAATATTTTGCATTCAATGTATTATTTTATCTGACTTTAAGGGACTATGCATTCTCCACTTCTTTATGGAAAATAAATTTGTCTATCCCTGGAGATACTGGTCACCAGTCAGGAAGTCTCCTTTGGAGATACTGAAGTCACAAATTAGCCATAAATACTGCACCAAACCATTATGTTTAAAAAAATTGTTACAGAGCTAGTACAAATTTTCAGCTTAGTGAATCATTGAGGCATACACTTTATTGCAGCCTTACAGTAAGTGCTTTCACTGAGCTGATGATGGTGGAGCTGAGACAGAAAGCATATTACTGGAATGATGCCGGTGATGATAAAATACATTCAATGAGTTTCAGAACAGGAAGCGTAAACTGGCTTCAGAAGCAATTGTGGAAATATCTGTGTGAGGCAGCTACTGAGAGACCGAGAGGAAAGTGCTCCCAGCCCCCCTCAGCAGAATAAATTTTGCAAATTAGGTCGTGTCAAATGTCACACATTTATTCTGTATTTTCCCATAATCAATGTATTGATAGAGAATACATCACAATCGCTTGATTTTACTACAAATGGGCTATAAATGAGCTTTCATTGTGTGCTCTGTTGATATATAGCAAAATAAACAATTAAAGTTAAGAGGTATTGGTGTAAACATTCATTTTAAATGCAAACTCTGTTATGTATGGATTTCAGACTTATAGAGGTGGCCCATGGTTTTTGAAGCTCCCTCAAACCAGCCTGTCCCTTTCCAATTTGTCACCACTAATTTGCTTGACTGAACTTCAGTTGCTTACTTTGGGAGTCACCGCCACAGAATCAATGAGTGCATCACTTTGGAAACAAAATCTCTGAATCTTCCTCACTCCATCAATCAAAATATTCAAGTGATTTATTTGAAGCGTTTCTGAAATATGGATCACTCGAGCAAATTAATTAACAAACTTCTAAAGTACTGTACATCCTTAAGTCAAGCTTACTGTTGTTTTAATTTTTTAAAGAGACACAAACAGTGATTTCTCCCTGGCAGAGAACGTTGCCCACTGACGGTGCAGATTGGAAAATTTGAATGGATGGTATATCGTGGGCAGCGCTGATGGGCTCAGCTTCCTGCCAGCAGTGCAAACTCAGAAAATTATACCATTAAATTTAATAAGAAGCCATCACATATAGTGATTCAAATACATATTATTCAACATTTTTCCACATTTAAAAAAATCCTTGTCACGAATGGAAAACGACACAATTAAAGCCAACTGCAGGAAACATGTCCTCATTCCATCAAAGTGCAGAAAATTTGCAATTGGGTCATTCACTTTAAAGCTGCCAAGCGGTTAAGGGATTGGCCATCTAGACGCAAGGAGCGGGGGCGGGGGGGGGGCAGGGGCGGGGAGGTGGCGCGGGGAGCGAAGTCAACGTCATTCTTAACAGCCGCTGTCATTCTTCAATCATTTTTTTCTGTGAAAAGAATTCTTCCCACTAGTGATTTTATATAGATAGTTCACACTTGCAGTTGAAGAAACCACTCTTCTTCAAAACCTTGTCACTGGTACTTTTTGGAAGGCTGGGAGCTTTCTGTGCACTGGGGCCAACACAGCCATGGGCGTCAAAGGTGCCTGAACGTGGATCTGCGGGCTGATTCTGGTGACAGCTCGGCGAAATGCTTTCTCCACGTTCTAGCTGACTTGAGTTGTGACATTACTGTCATGTGACGTTTTACAGAGATATGTCATCACATTTTGCTACGATTTAACACATTCAATATTGCCGAACTAAAAAGCATTTGATAATCTGGGAGAATTTTCTATTTGTATCAGGATTATGTATTCAGATTCTATATATAGTAGAAATATAAAAGGCAGTTGAGTTTGGTACAGTTGAATTCAACAGATGGATTAGCTATTGTGTTAAATACATTGATAAATAAGTTTGAAACAATCATTTCCAGAAAGATGATATTTCATAATTGTACTATTGTCATGCCCTGTGATAGAGGACTAATTGGTACGACATTGGCTGGTTTGGTGCACTGATTATTATGGGATGGTGGTAGCTGCATTATAACTTCTTAACTGTTGATGGCATCATTGAGCTTCTTTGCAGGCTGAATGAGCTCATAATATTTTGCCTGCACACATTGCACTATTGTATGTACATTGCTATCTGATGCAGCAGGATACAGCTCTTTTTAATTTTGGCTGGGATTATCAGAATAAGTTTCACCTACCATTTAAAAAAAATACTTCCGAAGTTTTACACGCTTCCCTTTCGCCGTTCTCCTGATGTGTGCCATCCATTAGCACAGAAGTCTCTCTACCAATGTCACTCTATGACTGCTTACCAGGGGGTCCGTGGAGTGAAATCCTGTTGCAGCCATTTTTCCCAGGTTTTTACAGCTCTTGCGCCAAAGTTACAGCGGACAAGTGGGAGAACCCCTGCAAAAATTCACCCCCCCCCCCCCCGCCCCCCCACTATTTATAAAGCTAGACATGACAGTTTGGGAATGACGAGAATAGTTTAAGAATATCAATGAGAGGTTCACCTGACATTGGCAGCAATTGAGTGCTGGGAGCAGCGAGGTTAGGAGTGCGGTGCGGCGCTTGCTTAACACTTGCTTCCTCACACTAACAAAGGGTGAAAATGGACTGTGACTGTTACTGAGCTCAAATCCTCCAGTATGCCAAGTTATGGGCCAGATTTGATATTTGTGTGCCCTTCATTGGCGTGGTGGTGGGATGCATTAACCTACATGCCAAACTAGCAAAAGTTGCCCAACAGCTTCAAAAAAGTTGACAACTTATGAATGACACTGACATACAAAAAACAGACAGGCTTTTAAGGCAGAGGTAGATAGATTCTTGATAAGCAAGGGGGTGAAAGGTTATCCGGGGTAGGCGAGAATGTGGAGTAATCAGATCAGCCATGATCTTATTGAATGGCGGAGCAGGCTCGAGGGGCCGAGTGGCCTATTCCTGCTCCTAATTCGTATGTTCGTATGTTCGTACACAAGTTTTCTATCTTCAGTGGTAGGTAGACACACCATTCATTTACTTATCTTGACTGTAAAAAGACATAGGGGTGAAATTCAGTTGTTGGCGGGGTCACAAAACAGCCAGCAGTGGATCGACTGCCATTATATACCTAACCCAATTTCCTTTCTAGTTAGGTCACTTTATCCATGCTTTTCACTGTCCCTCCCCTGGTATTCTCTTCCCCCCCTTATTCTCCCTTTACATTCTCCACCCCTCACCCCCCCACCCCCCCCCCCCCCCCCCCCCCCACCCCACTTAAGTCTGCTGGCTATTGCAAACTCTGACTGACAATGTGCCACATTAACAGTTTTCATGTATGCATTAATTTTGCCCAGATTGGATAGGCAATTAAGAGAGATGCTGCACAGAGAAAGCTGGTGTCTTCATTTAAAGATAAGTGTGTACAGAAAAAAGGCATTCCAAATGCCTTTACATTTTTGCCCCCTACATTCAGTGTTTCATCAGCACTGGCCATGGCAGAGGACTTGGCAAACCAGGCATGGCAAAAGGAGGAAAGGGCTGCCCGTGATATCAGGTGGCATGCATGATGTATTGTCAAACACGGTGGCATAGTGGTTAGCACTGGTGCCTCACAGCGCCAGAGACCCGGGTTCGAATCTGACCTCGGGTGACTGTCTGTGTGGAGTTTGCACATTCTCCCCGTGTCTGCGTGGGTTTCCTCCGGGTGCTCCGGTTTCCTCCCACAGTCCAAAAATGTGTGGGTTAGGTTGATTTGGCTATGATAAATTGACCCTTAGTGTTAGGGGGGATTAAATATGTGGGGTTATGGGGATAGGATGGGATATGTTAGGGGGAATTAAATACGTGGGGTTATGGGGGTAGGGTGGGATATGTGTACTGTGGGGATTAAAGCAGGGACAGGGTACTGGATTTGGATGATCAGCCATGATCGTATTGAATGGCGGAGCAGGCTCGACGGGCCGAATGGCCTACTCCTGCTCCTAGATTCTATGTTTCTATGTTTCTATTATGGAGGCATTGACAGAGTTGTATCATCTTCTTCTAGGAGACCTTCGTATAACATGTAATATTCCAAATAGCACTGCAGGTGGCCCAAGTAAGAGTGGATCTCAATTTTTTGTGCATTCTGGACTCCCACCAGAGCAGCACTGGGGACATCTGCAGTCTCAGCCAGGTTTCTGCCTACAGAGGTAATTATCAAGGAGTCACAGGGGAACGAGGGATAGGCAATAAATGCGGCCTTGCCAGTAATGTCCTCCTCTTGAGAATATTTTTTTAAAAAGGTAATTATGGCAGAAATAGCTACCATTGAAAGAAAGACTTGCCTTTATATAACACCTTTCACATCCCTAAAACATCCCAAAGCACTTCATAACTAATGAATTACTTTTGAAGCGCCGTCACTGTTGTTTTGTAGACTAAAATGGGAGCCAATGTTTGTTCAGCAAGATCCCATAAACAGCAATGAGATAAATGACCAGTTGAACTATTCTGGTGGTGTTAGTTGAGGGATAAATTTCAGGACACGAGGAGAACTTTGCTGTTCTTTTTGGAATAGAGGCGTGGGATTTTTTACATCCACCTGAACAGGCAGACAGCCTCAATTTAATGACTCATTCTAAAGATAGCACCTCTGCCAATGCAGCACAATCCCTCAATGCTGCACTTAAAACATAGAAACATAGAAACACAGAAAAATAGGAGCAGGAGTAGGCCCTTCGGCCCTTCGAGCCTGCTCCACCATTCAATATGATCATGGCTGATCCTCTATCTCAATACCATATTCCCGCTCTCTCCCCATACCCCTTGATGCCTTTTGTGACTAGAAATCTATCTGTCTCTTTCTTAAATATATTCAGTGACTTGGCCTCCACAGCCTTCTGTGGTAGAGAATTCCACAGGTTCACCACCCTCTGAGATTTCATCTCAGTCCTAAATGTCCTACCCGTATCCTGAGACTGTGACCCCTCGTTCTAGACCCCCCAGCCAGGGGAAACATCCTCCCTGCATCCAGTCTGTCTAGCCCTGTCAGAATTTTATATGTTTCAATGAGATTCCCCTCTCATTCTTCTAAACTCTGGTGAATACAGGCCTAGTCGACCCAATCTCTCCTCATACGACAGTCCTGCCATCCCAGGAATCAGTCTGGTGAACCTTCGCTGCACTCCCTCTATGGCAAGTATATCCTTTCTTAGGTAAGGAGACCGAAACTGCACACAGCACTCCAGCTGTGGTCTCACTAGATTATCTGCTCAAGTCCTGAAAGCAGGGCTTGAACCTACAAACTTCTAACTCAGAGGCAAGAGCGTTGATACTGAGTCAACCTAACACTTGCCTGGTATGACTAACAAAAGGCAAAGCAACCTCTCTAGGGCATCATTCTCGGAAGTAGCAACATGAAGAAACGTAGCGGCACATTGCCGATCAGTTGGCAACATGTGGTTCAGGGAAGAGCAGGATCACCATCATCCATCAGCACGGACCTATTTGAACTCTCATTTAAAAAAAAAATCATATCTTTCTAAAGATAACCTTCAGAAGAAGGAAGGCAATTACTGTAAAGAAGTGTTTATGTTAATAACATTTTGCTTACCACTGAAATATCAGTTCTTATTGTATAAATACACAACTGTGCTAATAATAGCACAGTATCTGATGTTATGGTAATTGCCATCACAATCAATGGGAGCACAACACTGTTTTTGTGGTCAATGTGCCATTTGCAAATAGTACAAAAGATTTCATATAAATAATACATATAGCTTTACACAATTTGCAAAATAATTCATGAAATAATTGTTTTATTTAAATAAGGTACCTCCTTTAAATATCTGCTTTATGCATTCATATTGTGGATATAAAAAAAAATCTCAATTCTTTCGTTTCCCCCCCCCAATTGAAGATGCTGACCTTTGACCAAGTCACCATTCATCATCCACAAGCTTAGACAGCGACTATCAGTAGGATAATTAGTCGCTGAGAGCAGTACAGACAAGCTCCATCAGGAATCACTGGACAGCTAGCAGGACCATTGGTTGATTTTCCCTTCCCTTGCCCAGAGGTGCCGAGACCAATTGTTGCACCCCTATCACTGTTCCAGCTGAGACTGGCTAACCCAGCACAGATTGGGATCTTTCTATGTAGCGCCGTTCCACACTGGGCAGTGCATTGGCTAACTCATTCACTTGTTCTAAAATTACTTAAAATGAAAAGTTTATTGCACTGAAATTGATCTACATGAGGGAGTGAAAGGTCTTTTATGGTGCAGAGACAATACCAATCTGAGGTTGGTAGCAATAGCATCCAATTAGAGCTGTCAGTACCGTGAATATATATGTGGGTAGAACAAATGAGGGACAGAGACAGGATGAGTCGCTGGTCCATGTGCTTGCTTTACTAGGCCAGAGCGAACTGAGCATGCTCATACTAAACCATGTGACAAACAATGTGAGAAGTCGCACAACACCAGGTTATTGTCCAACAGTTTTATTTGAAATCACAAGCTTTCGGAGCTGCTGCTCCTTCGTCAGGTGAAGTGAAGAATATGAATCGGCACAGCATATATAGACAGAGAACAATGCCTGTGCAGCGTACAATGTCAGACGACTAAAAGGCAGTCAGAAAGATTAACTATAGTCGTCTGACATTGTACGCTACACAGGCATTGTTCTCTGTCTATATATGCTTTGCCGATTCGTATTCCTTCACTTCACCTGACGAAGGAGCAGCAGCTCCGAACGCTTGTGATTTCAAATAAAACTGTTGGACTATAACCTGGTGTTGTGCGACTTCTCACTTTTGTCCACCCCAGTCCAACACCGGCATCTCCGCATCACAAACAATGTGATAATACATTACAAGTACCTTGTTTATACTGTCCAGCTGTGATTGGGACAGAAGGATCCAAAAGAATGCTTGGCGTATGCATACGTATGTGTTCTGAGTTCCATTCCCAACTGTTAAAATTTAAATCTATTGACAGGACGGGTGGGAGCCTTTGCACTCTCAATATATTTTAATATAAGTTCAAAAACTGCTGAG
Organism: Squalus acanthias; assembly: GCA_030390025.1. Classification (NCBI taxonomy): domain Eukaryota; kingdom Metazoa; phylum Chordata; class Chondrichthyes; order Squaliformes; family Squalidae; genus Squalus; species Squalus acanthias. Next base: position 9,329,502 of record CM059441.1, on the reverse strand, counting down.
CTGGTCCAGTGGCCTCCCTGAGCACTTTGCAAACCTGGCTTGCTGCTGCAGTGGTGCTGTACTCCATGTGACGTCAAACCCATTCACGTGGCTTGAGATTGCCTTCTCAAAGGTGCGTCACTGGCCTGCTCCAATCATAAGTCAGAACCAGGCTCCGGAGAGTTATACAGCAACTTTACCACTGCTGCGAAATAAAGACTCTCCAAAGTTAGTGATTCTAAAGTTGCGGCATAAATGCGAATCCCAGTCTCATGCATCACAAAGGACTGCAGCAACGTGTGGGACTGACATCTATAGGATATACTGGAACACAACGTTAGGTATAATTAGTTGATAAGTGGCCTTGTTTTATTTGAATTCCGAACGTAAGGGATTGACGGGCAGGTAAAAACCAGCTGGTCCATCAAACCTGCCCCACATTCACGATGCCTAGAGCATCATGGCTAGACACTTCCTACCCCTCAGCAGCCATATCATCTCCTGGGAGAAGCATAAAACCAGAAAAAAAAACTAGTACCAAAAAGGGAAATAAAATCTGGAAAATTCCTCTCCGACCCGCCCCCTCAGCAGATCGAACCAGTCCAAGAGACCACATTCACCATGATCATACAGTAAGATCAGTGAACTGTTGGCTTAATCCAGGTGCTGATAACATGGTAGCAGCATCATTTCCTGTAATATAATATGCCACTGCATAAATGCCTAAGGCACACAAGTTACAGGTCATAATATATCAGGCACAGCACACCTGATGTGTCACTCCCAAAAGGAAATGTGAAAAATGTGGCTTCCTTATAAATGTACATAATAAATTGGCACCAGACGTTTGATTCCAACCAAGATTTGATGTAAACTGATAAGATTAATTTTGTTTGCGCTGTGAAACAATTTCCTTTTCATCCCCTGAAAGAAATGAGTACCATCTTTTCCTTTAAACAGGAATCTTGACTTAAAGCCAGTTTAGCCTGGCTGCGGCTTATTACTTGTCACAGTGAGAGACACACCCTCCTGGGCACATGTTACCATTTTTATCCCAATTAAATGAGTTTCAATTGAAAAGATCAATTAGCTGGTGTAGTCAGCATTGCCAGATGTGTCCCTTATAAGCAAATTCTCCCTGGACCTGCCCGTGCTAAATTCCCTGCATTAGATAGCATTTGCAGAAACTGCCTACCTAGGAAACTGCAGTTGGCCGGCAACATATATTGAGTTGTTCAATTACCACGTTAAAAAAAAAGAAAGCACGGTTATTGATTTAGAATTGATTTTGATTCTGAAGGCCCAGGTGTTACTGGTGGATTAAGAGAAATCAATCCTATCTCCAGTTTACTGAGGGAAAACATGAATTATTCTTTTTCAGTTCTAAACATCTTTATGTTTCAGTATTTTTAATGTTAATCCAGTCCTTAGGGGTTGAATGCCATCCTTGTGGAACTACACAGCTCCATTCAAATTGGTATTTTCATAGTCGTGACGCCATTTTGTCCTCATATGTTTTTAAAGCACTTTATAATCACTATAGTGCAGAGTGTCACAGCTCGTCTCTTTTATTTTGTAAATTTAATCTTCTTTGACTAATAAGGTTGATCACAATCATAACACAATGGGTTTCACTGATTCGTGTGAATCAGGAGCCAGGGGTACTCCTGTGACTTACTGTGAGTTACTCGGAGTCATTTTGGACCCTGACGTGATTTTAACTGCTGATCGCGGCAGTAAGGCCCAGTCTCAGAACCGTTCGTGAAAGCTGCCGACAAGCAGGGGTAAGGCCAAAAGAGGCCCACTAAAGCAAGTAGTTTTAATTGTTTTTTTTAGGTTTCCTTGTGGGCCTGTCCGAGCCCCAGAAGGAAACCTCGGGCTTCCCCCGGGCTTCCCTCCCCCTCCAGCAACCGCCATTGCTTCCAGAATCTCCCCGCCCCTCGCCTTACCCACTTACTTTAGGCCTGAAACTGTACCCCACTCCTGCCCACTGGCCACTGAATCATTCTGGCCGGATTCAGGTGGGAGTCGGTGCTGATACATGATAATGCGGCCCAGCAGTTAAAATCAGCTGAGCCTCGCTCCGATTTGCTCTTCTGAATGCTTCGCCCACCTTCTCCCTTCCCCCTCCCTCCCCCCGCACCCCGCCGCCCCCCCGCCATGCACTCAACCTGCTCCGGATTAAAATTGCCCCCCAAAATTTCAGAAGCCAGGACGGGGTAATGATAATTTCATGAACCATTCGTCATTACTTGGTGTAATCCAATGGCGTTCCAATGTGCTCCACAATGAGGTGATAGGATGTACTTCACATCTGTGATGTCTCAGTCCTGGTTCCTGATCTTAGCCATAGAGCCAGGATGAGGTGCTGTGTGGAGGTTATAGGTTCGAGAGGGAAACACTGAGGTGGAGGTTAGGCTCCAGAAAGAGGCATCAAGTGGGATCAGCGTCCTCATGAGGTACTGAGTGTAGCTCTGCATGTGTGTGTGTGTGTATATTGCTTCAGTATCCTATGGTTTCTATAGTTCTTTAAACTGAGTGTCGAACTACACTTACTGTGGCAGTCTGTAGAGACATCCTACAATTCATCGGTTTTAAAATAAATCATAGAAATAACCTTGGCCCCTGACACTTGTGATTTAATGTAACTCACTGTGTTACAATTATAATCTGTCTTAATAAAAGCATAGTTCGAGATTCTTCTCCACAGGGAGAGTGAAAAGGTTCAGAGGTTCAGTCACCCCAGGCAACCATCGTGCATCACCTATTGATTGGTGACTGAGTGAAATTGGTAATGGCTGGAGTATGGTGTAAAGAGGGAGGACAGAAAATCTGAAATAATTTACAAAAAGAGAAAAAAAACACTTATCTACTGTTTTAAGCTGTTGTAACTTTACCTGCGGCTCTTTTAGACATATAATGATTCTCACAATGGATGTCATAATATGTTAGTTGATTGCAGAGCAATGTGTTTGTTATAATTGTGTAGTAGTGGATCTTCCCACTGTAAGCAGCTGTAGAATTGACAGTTACCACAGACTGGGAAAATGAGGAGAACATAAAATCCTGATATGTAATATCCTTAACATATTACCTACGACTAATGGAATGTCAATCATCACAACAGGTATCCACCTTACAGAGTTAAAACTGCAGTTTTCCTTGGGACCAGGAGTTGCTGTATGAATTATGGCAAGTGGCAGCATTAAGAAAGAGTTGCACGACCTTGAGCTTTGCATGTGACTCATTGGATTAGTTATTATCAGCAATACAGAAAATATAAGCCGGGAAATTTGACTTGCGCCCGAAAGTGGCGCAGAGTTGGCATAGTGACAGTTCCATCCATCGGTCTGTGCCAGCCTGAGGCATGAGCCAAATTCGGCTTTGCGGTTCACTTAAGTGCCATTGGTGAGCTGCGGCTGTGAAACGCACTCCCCGCTGTAGCTCCCCAGTAGGGGAGGGCAGGAAATCGGCCACATCTTCCTCGGAATCGGCCGGCAGGTCGAGTCTGGGAGGAAAGGCAATGCAAGGAGTACTCCTGCTTCTCCTGGACCCACAAAAATAAAAGCTGCAAATTTGTTGGACCTTTTTTTGAGCAGATTCCAGCAGTCCCTTTAATGATTAGATTAGGCCGATTACTGCCTGGTGCAACTGGTGGAGCATGAACGGCTCAAATTCTGTTTATTTGTACCTAGATTTTGCATTTGGGGTCCTATAACAGTTGTAGGACCCTGATTTGCATATTCCAAGGTGCCTGTTTCAGGGGGTGGGGGGGGGGGGGGGCAGGTGGCACCTTGGATGATTAAAAATTGCCCAAGCCAATATGGCACTCTGCTGTCAATTGACATCAATTCAAGCGCATCAGATTGTGCCACAAAGTTTAGAGCCTAACACCAACTTTACACTGGAAAAAACTGGGAGGCATAAGTTGAATTGTTTAAACCTTTAAATGTTTTGTAATCAACCGTTGATCTAGTAAAGGTAGAGTAGGCTGCCTGGTACAATAGTAAGTCTTTGGACATTCGAGCTCAAAGCCCTAAGTTTAAAATCTAGCCTCAGCTAACAGTAACATGTAAACTTCCCCTGAGAACCATATTGACGGATTAAGTTGCCCTGGAAGGAGGAAACATTTTCTGAGGAGGGATTATTTTCAGGACTGAACAACTGTACTTTTTGTCTAGTCAATCAAGAGTGATATTCAGTCAGATATACCTGTCGGCTGGATTGTTCTACCTCCCCAATCAAAGTAGACACCGTGCATGTAGGGAAAGGGCCACTTGAAGCAGGAAGCAGTGTACATGTACCAAAAGTAAATATAATAGAACTACTTCATTGTACTTTGTTTGTATTTAGGAAATATGCATCAAGAGAGTGCTTTTATGGCTTCTATATTAATGAGGAAGCCATAAACATTGTTTGTGTTATAGTGAGAGGCTGGATCCTATGACTGATGAATTTAGCAAAAGCATAATTTTTGAAGGGCATTATAGTTATTATGACTTTGAGGTACCTATTACTGGCCTGAGTGAAGCAATGGATGGTGATGAGACCCACTGGGCCAGTAATGACCATAATGCCTCAACAAAATGATGTTATTACTATTATAATCAGTCTCAGTCTTATATATATATAATTTTCTTTCTTCTGTCAGTGTTTTGTTATGCTGGGCAGAGATTTCCTTGGACTATTAGCACTGTGACAGTATTCTTCTCAATACCACCATTTTCCCTATTTGTAAAATAATGGGGTCACATTCACCCTGGAACTTCAGTATCTCCACAACTCCAGATTGTATGATCCCAATTGGGTGGTTCGCTAAGGAGCCATGGATAAATGATCTGCCAGTCCTGAAACATTTCACTAATGTAGAGGTTAGATCATTTGACAGAATAAGTAATCTTCACAACTAACTTTTGATGAAATGAAATTGTGCTTTTATTTTAAAGATTACGGCCTCCAGGAATGTCTTTTTGGGTTCTCCAGGCCGACCGCCGTAACATTGGTGGAAGAACGGCGGAAAACCCGTTTACGCATCTATCCAGAGGTCAATCGGGAGAATCCCTGAGGAAATTCCCAGCGTGCGTCACAAGAAATTGTTACAGATTCTAATCCTACAGCTATGATTTGAAAAGGACAATAATTCAAAGAACGTGCTCGAAATATAACCATCGGTCTAGTAGGTGAAGGCATTGCCTGGTGTAGCACAAGCCTTGCCCACCAAAAGGCTTCAGCTCTGTGCTGTGCTGAGTTAGCTGGGGCAACAGTACAGGTATCAGAATTAGCACCAATGTCCCAGAGCTTCAGAAGGAAAACAATTGGCCACGCTCACTGTTCCTGCTTTGAGTGAGTCCTGTTTGAAAGTGCCCATGTGTGGAAACTACCCGAGGACAGGATTGGATTCAGCCATGATGCACCTATGGCCCAATAATCTGCTGACACTCAATGTGTCGGCTCACACGTGAAGAACGACTACTTGGATGATGGACCAGAGGGCTATCAGTGTTCGTGGAAGCATTACCAGCAAGAGTCCACACCTTCAGAAGAGGAGGGAAGAAAATGGACAAAAACATCTCACATTTTTATTAAACACAATTCATACTATTCACTGGTTATCCCATGAACGTCAACAGCAACTTGCATTTATATAGCACCTTTAACGTAGTAAAACAGTCCAAGGTGCTTCACAGGAGCGTTATCAAACAACATTTGACACCGAGCCACATAAGGAGATATTGGGACAGATGAGCAAACGCTCGGTCAAAGAGGTCAGTTTTAAGGAGCGTCTAAAAAGGAAGAGAGAGAGAGGTAGAGAGGCGGAGAGGTTTAAGGAGGGAATTCCAGTGTTTAGGAGCTAAGCAGCTGAAGGCACGGCCACCAATGGGGGAGCAATTAACATCGGAGATGCTCAAGAGGCCAGAATTGGAGGAGCGCAGGGATATTGAAGGGTTGTCAGGCTGGAGGAGATAGCAGGGGCAAGGCCATGGAGGGATTTGAAAACAAGGATGAGAGTTTTAAATATGGGGCATTGCCGGACCAGGAGCCAATGTAGGACAGCGAGCACAGAGGTGATGAGTGAATGAGACTTGGTGCGAGTTAGGATACGGACAACAGAGTTTTGGATGAGCTCAAGTTTATGTAGGGTGGAAGATGGGAGGCCGGCTAGGAGTGCGTTGGAATAGTCAAGTCTAGAGGTAACAAAGGCATGGATGAGGGTTTCAGCAGTGGATAAGCTGAGGCAGGGGTGGAGCCGGACAATGTTACGGAGGTGGAAGTAGGCGGAAGTTTTATGTTAAGAGACTTAAAAGAGCCCCGGTCCCAAAGCCACGATCCAAATGCAACATCTCTGCTAAAACTTAAATACTATATAATTTCTTACATCTCTTAAAGAGACAGTTACTACATATTTTATGAATTTTTTTTTTACTTCCACAGAGTTGGGTGGAATCAGTTCTGCTGTAATGTTAGAAACTCTTTAGTTCTTACAGAAGAATTGTTATTTTGACATTGAACCTACTTTTAACATTGCTATTACTAAATAGCATTTTTCCCTGTTAATTAATCACAGGCATCGTTTACTGCACAAATAGTAATCCATCAATTAGACAAATTACTAAGGGGTGGATGTGACGAAAATAAGCCAACTAATGATTTTACTGCTCAAATACTAGAATTATACATACACGCTATCAATTGAAATAGGGCGAACAAACCCTGGAGACACAAAAAAGTATATTTTCCTCTTCTCAGTAAAATTAGTGAAAAAAATCAGTCTAAGTATAAAGCAGGAAAACCACAGGAATCTTGGCTTTGGCAGCAACTGCCTTGTGACACCATAGAGGAGGATGACATATCCTTTTCAGAAAACATATTGATAAAGAACCAATTATTTGGCTTGAACGGAACAGCAGTGTCTGAGTTGTTTCATCCTCCCAACCACATGCCATCACTTGCAAGAACACACTTCGAATTGCTCTCTCCAATTGCAGATGCTTTACCTGTATTTTGGGGAGATCACCACCTTTGCGAACCTAAATGCAACTAGTTCTTTTAAGGCTACAAGGGCTGATTATCAACGAGTTGCCCACAGCCCACTGCATATAGCGCAATAATAATGAGGTCTTTTCAAATACTTACATTTTCCTAAAGCAGAGGTTTCATGCTTTAACCAGTTTTCAAGGGTGCTTTGTGTTCTTTGTTGCATATTTTGAGAAGTGCGTATTAACATATTGACCTAGAAATTGGATTGGCGCGTGATTCCCGTGCAGCGTACATTGCACGCGTCTGATGAGGCCAGCAGCAGGATTAACTCAAATTCACCTCATTTGATCATTATTGGCGAGTTTTTAAAAATTAATTCTTGGCATATGGGTGTCGCTAGCAAGGCTGGCATTTATTGCCCATTCTTAGTTGCCCTTGAGAAGATGATGGTGAGCCACCGTCTTGAATCGCTGCAGACTGTGTGGTGAAGATGCTCCCACAGTGCTGATAGGTAAGGAATGGGAGTTCCAAGATTCTGACCCAGCGGAACGGTGATATAATTCCAAGTCAGGATGGTGTGTGACTTGGAGTTGATGGTGTTCCCATGCGCCTGCTGCCCTTGTCCTTCTAGGTGGTAGAAGTCACGGCTTTGGGAGGTGGCTACAGAGGCAGCTCGCCAATCCCAGGAGCAGCAAGATCAGTCGGCTCGGACGCCAGTCGAGGTCATTAGGAGAGTTTAAGGGGAGATAGCAATTGGGAAGGGGAGCTAGCGGTGGTTGGCAGCGGCCCGCGGATTTAATGTGGAGCCTGGAGGAGCAATCCTGCTCCTCCCAGCTCCACAGTAAGCTAAATAAAAAAAGTTTAAACTTGCCATTGCAGTGGAAGCCTGACCATTGGTTTGGTTGCCAAAGGCCTGAAAAAATGGACCACAATCGAATTATGCAAAGGGAGCCTCAAACAGGCGCTAAGCCCCTTATTTGCATATGTAAAGGGCATGAGCAGTGGACACCTATGGAGAAGCCATTACCAATATGGTGGGCGTCGCATATTCGGCACGGAATTATGGTGCACCACTGCCCACCACATTGGATTGTTAGGCGCCTGTTTTATGCCTGTAAAAAATGGACCCAGCATGATCCAATTTCTAGACCATTGTGTCCTTGTGTACATGAATAGAATTATGTTCAGTGAATATGTAAATATTTTCTCATACTCAGAATATTGTTACACCTGTCTCTATGTGAACTAATTGATTGTGTCTCAATCTGCTGTGCTCAAGATGAGAGATGACTGGCTGCTTGAATGGATATTGGGAGATCATTATAATGACATTAAGTCATGATTGATAGCTTGTCAACATAATCTGCAAATCTTGCCGAGCACAGATAAAATATAAGGAGTAGATGCATCAGTCTCCCCGGGGAGGGGTTGAACTGAAGCAGTTAGATAACACAATGCCGCTGACTGATGCCCCATCCTCTGAAACACTTAGATCTCACAGGATGGCATAATGGTTTGATTGATATGTGATATGTGGCTTTGTTTTGACACCAACTTTGTCACAACACTAACTATGGAGCCATATTTTGCCTGAGTTTTTCAAAGCCTGCCCATTCCATGGTTTGAATGTGGCTGGGACCAGTCTGGATGTCATCCGGCGTGTCTGCTAATTTAACAATTTACATAGACTACAGGGTATGCTACCATGTTGGATTAGCCAGTGCAACATGTCAGAGATTGTGGAAGAGTCCACTAACAACTTGCCTGGGGTTCTGGTGCATGGGAACTACATTCTACACTGAACCATGGAGAGTGTGGTCACCTCAATGGACAGCTGGGCTTCCCCTGCTGGCATCTTTGGCTCCAGTAATAGCATCTCTTAGGGATGCTCATTCTGGGGCCATGCAGACCCTGGGCTCTTACCATTTCCCACGTCTTGGATAGGCTGAGAGACCGAATGGATAGGAGATTTGGTCGCATCACAGATGGCCTACAGTCTGCTCTCCCGCACATCAGTGGGGGGTGCTGAGCTGCAGCCCGATAGCAGAGGCAGTCCTGCAATAGGAATGGAACATGTTGCTCTTTCTCAAGATGACAGCAGATCTGCATCTTTGCCACCGCCTTAACCAAAGCCCACCCTGGTGTCAGATAACCAGCTGAAGCAGACTGTCCCAGCAGCTGTGCATGAAGTCGTAGAGGTCACCAATCTGGAGCATCTAAGCCACAGCAGCCTTCCATGCAGAAGCTACTGGGGCAGCACCTCGTACGACACCCAGAGTTGGTAAGAGAGCAGTTAAGACAGGCACTTAGGGCTCACATCTGTGTTGATTATTTTGTAGGCATTTGTAAGAGCTAGTAAAATGATAAATCTTTTAGAAATCTTTGTGAGCAGTGTTCCTGCACTAACCGTTGACACTGCAATGTCAAGTGACATGAATATCAGTGTTGATCTTCAGGAAGATGCAGTTTATTTGAGTGTGGAAGGACTGGGAGAGATGTTGAACCTCACTGTTAATGGAGGGGAGCAAAGATTGTTCAGCTGAAACACTCTTCAATAAGCTGCTGCCAAAGACCTCTGGCTACAGGTAGGTGTTGGAGCCTTTCCACTTCTTTGTCATCTTCTGTGTCATCCGTGTCATCTCCCTTGTCATGATTAAATTCCTCATCCAATGGTTGCTGTTCCTTTTGCAGAGCATGGCTATGTAGCACACAGTTAACTATCAGATGGGACATCTTCATGGGCTGTATTTCAGGAAGCCACCAGATTCGTCCAGACAGCAATGGTCTGCTCGATGACTGCCATGGATTGTAGCACAGTTCAGCAGCCAAGTGCGGAGTCATGAGTCAAGTGTGTAGGGAATAGCCCTTGTCTCAAAGCAGCCAGCCTCTCAATTGCAGTGCAGGGGCAAAAAGTTGGGGAGGGGGGTGGGGGGGGAAGATTGGTACAAGGTAAAACATCATGACAGCTGCCTGGAAAGCGGGCACCCAGCTGTATGATGATGAGCTGCTGGTAATCTCACCCCAGTTGCATATTAATGTAGTCAAAGCCCTTGCGATTTGTGAAGGCAGTGGAATTGTGTGAAGAAGCCGCAGGGTGACATGGGCGCTGTCGATGATACTCTGGACTTGGAAGGAGCCTGCTATCTGGGTGAAGCACAGATCCTGATCCTGCTGCTTACAGTTGTCCATGGGGAAAGTGATGAAAGAACATGGCGTTGATTACCTGCAAGCTTAAACTTCAGACTGACTGATGTTACAGATATTTCCTGAGGCAGCCTGAAAGAAGCCAATGGCAAAGCACAACACCAGGTTATAGTCCAACAGCTTTATTTGAAATCACAAGCTTTCGGAGCGCTGCTCCTTCGTCAGGTGAAGTGAAGAGATGCATATAGGCACAGCATATATAGTCAGAGAACACTGCCAGATGATTACAGTTAATCTTTCCAAGACTGTAATCATCTGGCAGTGTTCTCTGACTATATATGCTGTGACTATATGCATCTCTTCACTTCACCTGACGAAGGAGCAGCGCTCCGAAAGCTTGTGATTTCAAATAAAGCTGTTGGACTATAACCTGGTGTTGTGCGACTTCTCACATTTGTCCACCCCAGTCCAACACCGGCATCTCCACATAATGGCAAAGCAGTTGAGGGTTGCAGTGGCCTTGACTGCAATAGCCAATGATGTACTTACCTGTGGCAGTAAGTCTTACTGCAAGAGGTGACACAACTCTGAGACAGCTTACCTAGAAAAGCTCAGCCTCCTTATGGACTGATCCTCAGAGAACTGCAGGTATGTTGTCCTGGGCCTATACACTCTGTTGGGAGGGTAAGGATTTCTGTAAGAACAACTCCTTCCACCTCGTCTCTGTTTGCTCCTTCCTTCTGTTGCTCCTTATCTCCTCCTCCTCCAGCCAGACTGAAATTACCAGAAGGAGTTGTGCAAAAAAGAAAATTCTTTGCCAGAAACCCCTTAAGAGTTCAGAAGGTTCAACAACGACAAGCACTTTGAAATGGTCTAAGTAGCCAAAAATCATTCATACAAAAAAAAGTCACCCAAATCTGTGCAGTGCTTTACCTAACAGCAGGTGAGCATCCCTTTAAATACCACTGGAAATGGGTGCCTCCAGGCTTGCACTGCCCATGGTTTGTGAACGGGTTGAGAAAATGATAGTAACAGTGTGGGAAGAGACGAAAAGTGATGTCGGGGTCATAACTGCATCATTTGAGCCACATTTACATACACTGTCTGGGCTGGATTTTGAATGACCCGTGGAGTCGGGTTTGGAGTCGGGGGGGGGGGTTTAAAGTTGCAGATTCGGGGGTCCCGACCCCATCCCTGACTCCAACCCGCCTCCATGCCAGTTTCTCTGGTGGCGGGTACCCGACCTGGTCTGAGACCCGACTCCCCGAGGCGGGAAGGGATTAGTGACAATTAACTGCCCGTTAACAGGTAGTTAACAGGCAGTTTTTTGCATAATCACTATTTTCAAAAGAAAAGTGTGGGCTTCCCGACAGGTGGCAAACACTCCAAGTTATTGGGGCGGGCCATGGGTCTGCAGGGGTTGGAGGGGTCGATATGTCCGGTGGGCAGGTGAGTGATGGGTGCATGTGTGCAGAGGTAAGTGTGTAAGGTAAGTGCTAAGTGTTGGAAAAAGTTTTACTTACCTTAACTTCCTCCTGCAGGTGTCAGCCCTTCAGTTCTCGGGAGTTAGAAATCTCATCGGCACAGAAAGCAGGAAAGCCGTGGACCTGTCAAAAACAGCAGCCTTCTGTTTTCTGTGGTGGAATGATTTCTAACTCAGCCTGAAAGGAAGGACTGAAGTTAGAAATCATATTGTGAGTGTTTGACAGCTTCACAGAGCTGTCAAATGCTGATATTTCATCTGTCAAAAGCTCTTGACAGATGAAATGTCAGTCTGTGACATCACCTGTTGCCGGGTGGCCCTTAATTGGCCTGCTGAGCCCACTGGGCGGGCTCAACAAGGTCAATCAAGGGAAAATACAGTGGGTCGGCCACATCTTGATGGAGGCGGGTTCACAAGCCAGAATGTGTGATTCCCAACCCCAACACAACTCCAACTTCAAAATCCAGCCCTCTGTGTCTGTTTCCTACTGGAGTGTTGGCTGCCTAAATTGAGGTCCTTTTGAAATTTGAATGAGGCGGACCTCCAGGTGATTGGTGGAATATTATAACTTTTTTTATTTTGTCCTGTTACTTCTTCATTTACAGGTGTGAACAGGGCAGTAGTAAGATGAGAATCAGCCCCCACATGCCTCTCTAATACTCACTTCTGTATCCTGCTGAAGCCTTACCTGAAAGCAAAGGCAAGCAGATTTGTGGCAATGTGCGTGTGTATAGCCTTCAGTCACGTTTGGATTCTAAAAGATGCAGCTGCACGTGCTCTCTCCATGACCTACGGAACATCATCAGATAACGGGAGATGCTTTTCGAGCAACCTCCAGTGAGCCCTTCAAAGGCTGCTGGCTAGGCCGCGCAATGCCTGGTACAAATGGACGCATCATGTGTGGCGCAGGCTCTGGCCATTTGTACCTGAAAATGAATCGGGGCCCTAAAACCGACATTGGACGCTGATTTGCACATTTAAGCCAGATACAGTCGGGCGTGAGGCTCTCCCATTTACAGGCCCGCCTGAAAATTGCATCAGGCACGCCTTGGGCATCAATGGGGCGGCCGAGGTGCCTCCCCGATTTTCAACTGTTATTTTCAGCTTGTTTCAAAAAGGGCAGCTGGTGGTTGAAAATCATCTCTTTAGCCAGGGTTGATTTTGGAAATTAACTGCGTGGAATTGCGGACATGAATCTCTTTCTACCGCACCGTGGAGCACTGTTTTGGACACTGATGCAATACACCACTGCCATCCTGGTGAAGAGCCGCAACAGGATATGAGGAAATGATGTTATTTCTTACAACCTCAATTTAATGAATACATATTTTTTTTGATTAATGCTTTTGTTGCAGGGAAATAAACCAAAGTCAGCAAATAATATAAACAGGTCCAAGACAAAGAAACTAAAATGGACCCCACTCCTGATGCACATTATACTTGGAAGATAGTTTCCCTATCTATCCGTTCTCATTCTAGCTGCATCCTTGCGGAGAGTCTGTGTTCCTTCACGACCAAGCCAGGTAAGTTTTTGTACCAGTTTTATTCTCCACCATTTCACAGAAAATAATTGAAGCGCTGCTGCTGAACAATCTCTTAAAACAACGCACTCGATTTTGGGAAAGGATGCTCGAATTACAAATGCATTTTACATTTGTGTTTGCGTGTGTACGTGTTGCACACACACAGGCAATGTTTTCATTTACAGCTAAATGTAACTGTAGTCAGTATCTCCAGCATGTTAGATGGCTGCCAAAAACTGCTGAGGATTTTGGTTACTAATGAAGTGAGGGACTTTGTTCACTAGTGTGGAACTGCAGTGTTTGCCGGTCTAAGCCATTTTGATTTTGATGTTCTCCGTTAAAAGAATAATTTCAGAAAACAGAACTTGAACAACAGAAGTTTTTATTTCGAGGAGAAATCTGGCAAATTAAAAATTAAGTTCTATAATTTCTCCATAAACAGAGTTGTTGACCAGTCTTTTCAACGATGTGTTGCTGTATTATGGAGAAATGCAGCTTCTAATAATTGTATTCTATACCACAAGAGAGGCATGTATCATATATTAATGTATTCTTAGTAGAATAAAATTATAGTGGACAGTTTATGCCCTGTGGCTTTGTTTTAAGGGGAATTGGGAACAGAAAAGTTAAAAGTTGCAAAACATTATGTACCTTTGAATGGGAATAATAGTGAGGAACCTAATTGGTAGCTGCTACAGCCCAATCATAACAATGAAAGTAAAATATTTTTGAAAAGGATAAACATATCCAAATTGAGTCAATTTTTGGTATTCACAGATAAACCCAGAAGGCCCAATCTGGATTGCTTTATACTTTCAGTGCCATTCAGCCAGGACATCAACGTGACCCTACCTACTCATAACAACCAGGATAATTTATCATAATTTACTTCACAAATGATATTGCTTGACATCATCAGCTTTTGAAGGGCACTTACTGTCATGCCAAACTGGCACATGACCCGATTGCAGTTACTGAAAAATTCTGTAATTCAGTCTGTTCAATGATTTTGTTACAAGTCTTTAGAATCCCTAATCATTTCTTTTGATAGTTTCAATGAAAGACTTCAAGGCTTTATTGTCACACGCTGCTAACTGAAGATGACAACCGTCTTCTTAAACCCCTCTCCCCTGTCTCCTCCATCCTCACCTCCAACAAGTGTGAGGAGCTCATGGACTTCTTTGTCTCTAAGATTGAGACCATCCGTTCAGCTGCCTCTACCACTTCCCTTCCTTCCCCTAGCCCACTGGGCCAAACTATCTCTAAGGTTCCCCACTGCCCTAGCCTTGAACTCACATCTTTCTACAGTTTCTCTCCGATCTCCCCTCATGACCTCTCTGCGCTCATCTTGTCCATGAGACCCACTTCCTGCTCCCTTGACCGTATTCCCACCAAACTGCTGACCACCCAACTTCCTTTTCTGGCTCCCAGGTTAGCTGACATTGTTAACGGTCCGCTCTCCTCAGGTACTGTCCCCATCTCCCTCAAATCTGCCATCATCACCCCTCTCCTCAAAAAAACAACCCTTGACCCCTCCGTCCTTGCAAATATCTCCAACCTCCCTTTTCTCTCCAAAGACCTTCAACATGTTGTTGCCTCCCAAATCCATGCCCATCTTTCCCGCAACTCCATGTTTGAATTCCTCCAATCAGGTTTCCACCCCTGCCACAGTACCGAAATGGCTCTCATCAAAGTCAAAAGAGACATCCTTTGTGACTGTGACAAAGGTAAACTATCCCTCCTCATCCTTCTTGACTTGTCTGCAGCCTTTGACACGATTGATCACTCCACCCTTCTCCAACGCCTCTCCACCGTCGTCCAGCTGGGTGGGACTGCACTCACCTGGTTCCATTCTTATCTATCTAATCGTAGCCAGATAATCACCTGCAACAGCTTCTCATCCCGCATCGTTACCTCTGGTGTCCCCCAAGGATCTATCCTTGGCCCCCTCCTATTTCTCATCTACATGCTGCCCCTTGGTGACATCATCTGAAAACAGAGTCAGTTTCCACATGTACGCTGATGACACCCAGCTCTACTTCACTACCACTTCTCTCGACCACTTCACAGTCTCTAAATTGTCAAACTGCTTGTCTGACATCCAGTTCTGGATGAGCAGAAATTTTCTCCAATTAAATATTGGGAAAACCGAAGCCATTGTTTTCGGTCCCCACCACAAACTCCGTTCCCTAGGCACTGACTCCATCCCTCTCCCTAGCTTCCGTCTGATGCTGAACCACACAGTTCAGAACCTTTGTGTCATATTTGACCCTGAAATGAGCTTCTGACCACATATCCGCACCATAACTAAGACCGCCTATTTCCACCTCTGTAACATCGCCCGTCTCCGCCCTTGCCTCAGCTCATCCGCTGCTGAAATCCACATCCATGTCATTGTTACCTCTAGACTTGACTATTCCAATGCATGCCTGGCTGGCCTCCCACATTCTACCCTACATGATCTTGAGGTAATCCAAAACTCAGCTGCCCGTGTCCTAATTGGCACCAAGTCCTGTTCGCCCATCACCCCTGTGCTCGCTGACCGACATTGGCTCGTGGTTAAGCAACGCCTCGATTTCAAAATTCTCACCCTTGTTTTCAAATCCCTCCATGGCCTCGCCCCTCCCTATCACTGTAATCTCCTTCAGCCCCACAACCCCCCGAGATATCTGCGCTCCTCTAATTCTGCCCTCTTGAGCATCCCTGATTATAATCGCTCAACCATTGGTGGCCGTACCTTCTCTTGTCTAGGCCCTAAGCTCTGGAATTCCCTCCCTAAACCTCTCTACCTCTCTACCTCTCTTTCGTCCTTTAAGCCGCTCCTTAAAACCTACCTCTTTGACCAAGCTTTTGGTCACCTGCCCCAATTTATCCTTATGTGGCTCGGTGTCAAATTTTTGGTCTTATAATACTCCTGTGAAGCGCCTTGGGACGTTTTACTACGTTAAAGGCGCTATATAAATACAAGTTGTTGTTGTTGTTGACAATGTGGATGTGAAGTGGGCAATTAACAGTGAGAAAATCGAAAGAAAACAATAAAAAACAAGAACTTATTAAAATGATTCCTAACTGCGAAACAAATAACATTTATCATTGTTAATTTGAATAATTTGCCAATCATATTTGAAGTATATTAAAACCGTAGAAAGCAACATATGCAGAATTATAATGTGATACGTCTAGAGGATGGATGTTGCAAATATCTTTCATACATGAGAAATATTGTTTCAATGTATCAGGTGTGCAGTTCCCAATAGATGCCAGCTAAAAATAGTGCCCTCAAGCCCCCTTGGGATAGCTTTAATCAATAAACAAAGACACAGAACGGGCAAAAGCCAGTAAGAAATACAAAGTCCCAGAATAACCACCTGATCCAATTGACTAAAAATGTTGAATTACTTAAAGTGGTTAAAAATGGTTTCTAAGCAACTTCACACTGAGGTGGTGAGACTTGAATAGGATAATTATAGTGGATTTAAAAAAAAAAGCAAATGTCTTTCATTGTCATTTGAACTCTATGGCTTACCAAAGATATCTCTGTAGGGCAGACCATTTAGCAGCTGATAATCCCAATAGGCTGTGCGTAGACTTTGCAAAAACACTGCAAAAAAAAGTCAAACAATTTGTGCCTGGGTAATTTCTGATGAATCGCAATTAAATGATCTTTCTGTAAGGTTGCCATTTTACAGCATTTTCAGATGAATGAAAAGCAGTTTTAGGTGCACATTGACATGAAAGGGGCAGCACAAGTCAGAATTCAGATTGGAGATCTGACCCCCTTTCGTGCACTAAATCACAAGTATGAGACCATCTCCAAGAAGTGGTCTCATGTAGCTTGGATCAATATGCATCCAGCATTCGGACCTTTCTGGGTACAGCATAAATCCAGGTGGATGTCTAAACTACATTTTAAAAGTCCGGGCATCTTATTTAGCCTTCTGGATGCTTAATGAACTTATTGTGGATTCTTTCTACTCTTGTTGACTTTCTCATAACATTCAAAATGACCTGCCCTGGTAACAGAGCTCTGCCTGTGTGTCCAAGAATGCTCAGGGTGGCCTGTGAACCTTGGGTTTGCCCGCAGCAGATTTTACAGAGACCAATCTGTTGCCTGGTAGTTGTAGTTTTATGGCAGCCAATAATCCTCAGAGACTCTTAGAAAATCCTGTCAGTGTGCTACAAGACTATGCAAAAAATTCTAATCAATTTTATTCGCTGGTAACTGCGCCGGAATGGAAGAAGCAGGTAGAACATTTGCTTCCGCAAAAAACTCACCTGTTTTCTTCTCGGTAGATGTATGGTTGTGCAAATCATTTTGAGACATCAAAAACACTGAAAGCACAGAGGAGAACTGAAAAAGGAAATAATTGGGGCAAAGAGTGTGGATGAGAATAGATTAGTGGGTAACATAAAAGAGAACCCAAAAGTCTTTTATAAACATATAAATAGTAAAAGTTGGTCGCACCCTCGCCTCTGAGTCAAAAGGTCGTGGGTTCAAGTCCCACTCCAGAGACTTGAGCACAAAAATCTAAGCTGACACTCCAGTGCAGTACTGAAGAGGAGTGCTGCACTGTCAGAGGTGCCGTCTTTCGGATGAGACGTTAAACCAAGGCCCCGTCTGCTCTCTCAGGTGGACGTAAAAGATCCTTTTGCACTATTTTGAGAAGAGCAGGGGAGTTGTTCCTGTTGTCCTGGCCAATATTTATCCCTCAATCAACATCACTAAAACAGATTATCTGGTCATTATCGCATTGCTGTTTGTGGGAGCTTGCTTTGCGCAAATTGGATGCCGCGTTTCCTAGATTACAACAGTGACTCCACTTCACAATGTACTTAATTGCTGTAAAGTTCTTTGGGATGTCCGGTGGTCATGAAAGGCGCTATATAAATACAAGTCTTTCTTTTACTTTGCATCTGTCTTCACTAAAAAAGAGGATGCTGCCAATGTCACAGTAAAGGAGGAGGTAGTAGAGAAATTAGATAGGATAAAAATAGATAGAGGAGGTACTTAAAAGGTTGGCAGCGATCAAAGTAGAGAAAAGTCACCCGGTCCGGATGGGATGCATCCTAGGTTGCTGAGGGAAATAAGGGTGGAGGTACAGGCCATAATTTCAAGGTTTGCAGATGACACGAAACTCAGAAATGCAGTAAACAGTGAGGAGGATAGTAACAAACTTCAGGAGGACATAGACGGACTGGTGAAATGGGCAGACACATGGCAGATGCAATTTAACGCAGAGAAGTGAGAAGTGATGCATTTTGGTAGGAAGAATGAGGACAAACTAAATGGTACAGTTTTACAGGAATAGAGAGACCTGGGGGTGTATGTACGCAATTCTTTGAAGGTGGCAGGACAAGTTGAGAAGGCTATTAAAAAGCATACCGGATCCTTGTCTTTATTAACAGAAGCATAGACATCAGAGGCAAGGAAGTTATGCTAAGCTTTATAAATCACTGGGTAGACCCCAGCTGGAGTATTGTGTACAATTCTGGGTATCACACTTTAGGAAGGATGTCAAGGCCTTGGAGAGGGTGCAGGGGAGACTTACTAGAATGGCACCAGGGATGAAGCACTTCAGTTACGTACAGAGACTGGAGAAGCTGGGGTTCTTCTTCTTAGAGCAGAGAAGGTTAAGGGGAGGTTTGATGGATGTGTTCAAAATCATGAATGGTTTTGATAGAGTAAATAAGGAGAAACTGTTTCCAGTAGCAGAAGGTTCGGTAACCAAAGGACACAGATTTAAGGTAATTGGCAAAAGATCCAGAGGCAAGATGAGGAGAATTCTTTCTATGCAGCGAGTTGTTATGATCTGGAATGATGTGGAGATGCCGGTGTTGGACTGGGGTGGACAAATGTGAGAAGTCGCACAACACCAGGTTATAGTCCAACAGCTTTGTTTGAAATCACAAGCTTTCGGAGTGCTGCTCCTTCATCAGGTGAAGTGAAGAGATGCATATAGGCACAGCATATATAGTCAGAGAACACTGCCAGATGATTACAGTTAATCTTTCTAACTGCCCTTTATCACACCTCGGCAGAGAGATAATCACGGCAATCAAAGGTGTGGATGGTGTCCAAACAGGTCAGTCAGGAAAACATTACATCGAAGACAATGAGGTGGGGTCACAAGGGGTCAAATGTGGCAGATGCTGGGGTCTGGATGGAAAACAAAAAACTTTTTTTGCTGGAAATCACAGCAGGTCCGGCCGCATCTGTGTAGAGAGAACAAGCCAACGACGACTCGAGTCTGGATGACTCTACGTCAGGTGGGGTTACATGTAGCGTGACATGAACCCATGGAATTGGTTAAATACTTGAAGAGGAGAAATGTGCAGGGCTATGATGAAAGAGCAGGGGAGTGGAACTAATTGGAGAGCTCTTTCAAAGAGCTGGCACAGGCACGATGGGCCGAATGTTCTCTTTATGTGCGGTATCATTCTATGATTCTATAACTGAAAGCTTGTACCACATGCTATTCTGTGTCCTCTTGAGTGGCAACTCTTGTCAAGTGATGTGTGACTCACTCACCACCTCCTTTTCTGTTCCTGGCCATCTAACTACACTACCTACAAGAGACTGATTTAAGAAAAAGAAACTAAAAATTGACATTATTCCATGGAAAGATATAATACAAGAGACATTTCAGAAATAAAAGCGTCTCAACTTCTTTTTCTGACATGCCCCACTGTAGCTCACCCAAGCAATGAAACAGAATGATGCTGGCAACAATAAGAGCTTATAGTCCCCAATGGCAAACTGTGATGATAGTAGAATAAATTAAGCTGAACAGAAGGATGTACATATCATATAAAAAAAACAAGCGTCTTTAATAGGAGATTAGTAAAGATGAAATACAACTTCAGATTTCACATTATTTTATAGCTGCCATCTGAACCTCTTGAATCTATTGCAACGTTGCCAAACAAATCATCCAATTATAATTGGCATAAGTGGGTACAGTAACAATTAGGTATTACTTTAAAATGGCGTGATGACCT
This sequence comes from Squalus acanthias, assembly GCA_030390025.1. Taxonomy (NCBI): domain Eukaryota; kingdom Metazoa; phylum Chordata; class Chondrichthyes; order Squaliformes; family Squalidae; genus Squalus; species Squalus acanthias. The sequence continues at coordinate 9,309,396 of CM059441.1, read as the reverse complement.
TCTCATTATGCTCCACAATCTTTGATGTTTAGGTTAGCTATATTGGCCAGTTGCACCTTTCGAGTCCAGCAGTGTGCAAAGTGATTACCGCACGCAGTACAGGAAGAGCTCAAGTACTGCTGCATGGAGAGGGAGAGGGGAAGTAAAGTATAGAAATGTGCTAATGGTGGATGAGTACTGAACAGAGAGTAGATAGGATTAAACTCAACTGGACCTGTCCAACAAACACTCAGCTAACTCTGAGAACTGATAGTAGAAATAAAGTCCGGAGTGTCTATTGAAAAAGAAAGACTTGCATTTCTATCGCGCCTTTCACGAACACCGGACGTCTCAAAGCGCTTTACAGTCAATGAAGTATTTTTTGAAGTGGAGTCACTGTTGTAATGTAGGAAATGCGGCAGCCAATTTGCGCACAGCAAGCTCCCACAAACAGCAATGTGATTATGACCAGATAATCTGTTTTTGTTATGTTGGTTGAGAGCTAAATATTGGCCAGGACACCGGGGATAACTCCCCTGCTCTTCTTCGAAATAGTGCCGTGGGATCTTTTACATCCACCTGAGAGAGCAGACGGGGCCTCGGTTTAACGTCTCATCTGAATGACGGCACCTCCGACAGTTCAGCACTCCCTCAGCACTGCACTGGAGTGTCAGCCTAGCTTTATGTGCTCAAGTCCCTGGAGTGGGACTTGTGGGAATTGACACCACTGTGTCAGCCAATGAGTTGGAGGAGGGGTGGAACTTATGGCAGGACCTACGGCAAACAGTCTATTTCACAGCAAACAACGTCTATTTGCTCAGAAAACAGCAAAGCAGAGTCTATTTAAAAAGAGTCTCTTGAACAGAACTCATGACCGAAACTACAGCAAAGTCTACCGATAAAAGCAGGGTGATTTCTCCAGCAAAATGCAGTGAGTGGAGGAAAGTTACATAATACAAATTATGTGGGTAAAAAGAATCCCAGTCACCTACAGCAGTGCGGTGTCTAGGCATGATTGACAGGGGAATTACCCAATCATCTCCATTCTGGCTGGGAATAGTGATGTCACTCCATGCAGCCAATAAAGTCTGCACAAATACCTTACTGAGAAAAGCTGATACAGTTTGGTAAGACCAATGAAGGGGAACATGGCCCATTTACTTAGAATCTTAATACATATCTCGATATATGTAATATTGATATATCAATGTCTCTTTTAGATATTTTTGATGGAATTTTGAATTTCCATCCACATTTTTAGACCATAATGTAGTTAATATAATCTGAAAACAAAAGTTGTTAATTATGAAATATCAGATAGTTATCTATGAGAGGGGGATTCCATTTTTCGGAACTCCAAGATCTGGCATTTGTGTTAAGCAGCACAAACACATTTGCTTTAACGTGGTCGTTTCACTAAGGTAAGATGTCTTCTACGGCACTTTATCAAGCTGCTATACAGTGGTGGGTGCCATAATAAGATTAGTGGCGTAATGTCATCACTGCTTCACGGATCATGCCCAGAGATACAAATTTACAATTTCTATTTAAAATTGCCTGAAAGCAGTTCACATGACAATGGATTTAATTTTTGTCGGAGTGCAAACTCTCCTCGGTGAGCCAGAGCAGATCTTTCAGTATGTCGGGGGGAATTTTCAGAGCAGGCTGTCCCTGGCTTTTCCAGAATCTAAGCCTGGCCAAGAAATGTGCACGATGGTGGCACCGGCCATTCAAAGTTCACAGAATCACAGAACCCCCACAGTGCAGAGAGAGGCCATTTCGGCCCATCGAGCCTGCACCGACACATATCCCACCCTATCCCCGTAACCCCACATATTTAATCCCCCTAACACTAAGGGTCAATTTATCATAGCCAAATCAACCTAACCTGCACATCTTTGGACAGTGGGAGGAAACCGGAGCACCCGGAGGAAACCCACGCAGACACGGGGAGAATGTGCAAACTCCACACAGACAGTCACCCGCGGCCGAGATTCGAATCCGGGTCCCTGGCGCTGTGAGGCAACAGTGCTAAGCACTATGCCACCGTGTCTCCCATACTCCTGTTAAGACCACAGTCACAGTGCACTCATGGCAAACTCAAACTGATGTGAGATGACTTCCTCAAAGAGGTTACACATCTCACTGTTTTCGTGCCCTCAGTAAGTCTCCTGAGTTATACTGCCACTTTTGTGTTGATACACACCCAAAATCACTTCCCATCAATGTGAAAGCAGGAGTATGAGAGCAACCTAAAGGACGGATTTTCTGATTCCATGTCTATCGGGAAGCTGGTGGGCACAGTTCTCCGCAGCAGCAACAACACAGAACATTGCTCGAGAAGTTCGAAATAAGGATCAAAATAAATATGTCAAGTAGACTTTGTGCAAATACCTGTACACTATTATCGGCTCATTATCTCATTGCTGTTTCTGGAACCCCGCTGTGCGCAAATTGGCTGCGCGATTTCTGCATTACAACAGAGACTACACTTCAAAAGTACTTCATTGGCTGTAAAGTGCTTTGGGATGTCCTGTGGTTGTAAAAGACACTGTGTAAATGCAAGTTTTTCTTAGTAACATAAAATATGCACTTGTTTCATAGTGGGTACGGTAGCATAGTGGTTATGTTACTGGACTAGTAATCCAGAAACCTGGATTACTAATCTGTGCGACGTAAATTCAAATCCCACCACAGGCGGCTGGGGAAATTAATTTCAATTAAATAAATCTGGAATTAAAAGGTTGGTATCAGTAATGGTGACCATGAAACTACTGGATTATTGTAAAAACCCATCTGGTTCACTAATGTCCTTTAGGGAAGGAAATCTGCTGTCCTTAGCTGGTCTGGCCAAAATGTGACTCCAGACCCACAGCAATGTGGTTGATTCTTAACTGCCCTCTGCGGGTCAAGAAGACAGCTCACCACCACCTTCTCAAGGGCAATTAGGGATGGGTAATAAATGCTGGCCTTGCCAGCAACGCCCACATCCCATGAACAAAAAAAAAAATATACAAGGCAAACTATAAAAATGGTTCCATGATTGCTCAGTAGATAAATGTACCATGTCTTCTTCTTCTTAGGCAGTCCCTTGGAACCAAGGATGACTTGCTTCCACACTAAAAATGAGTTCTCAGGTGACTGATGAGTCCAATGCGGGACTGACAGTCTCTGTCACAGGTGGGGCAGATGGTTGTTGAAGGGGTGGGTGGGTTGACGTGTGCTCTTTGCACTTGGCCTCCACTTGCTCCCGGTGAAGAGACTCGAGGTGTTCGGCGCCTTCCCAGATGCTTCTCCTTCACTTTGTGCGGTCTTGGGCCAGAGATTCCCAGGTGTCAGTGGGGATGTTGCACTTTTTCAAAGAGGCTTTGAGGGTGTCCTTGAAGCGTTTCCTCTGCCCACCTGGGGCTCTCTTGCTGTGTTGGAGCTCCGAGTAGAGCGCTTGTTTTGGGATTCTCGTATCGGGCATGTGGACGATGTGGCCTGTGCATTGGAGCTGATTGAGCGTGGTCAAAGCTTTGATGCTGGGGATGTTGGCCTGAGCGACAACACTGACGTTGGTGCACCTATCCTGCCAATGGATTTGCAGGATCTTGCGGAGGCAGCGTTGGTGGTACCTCTCCAGTGCTTTGAGGTGCCTGCTGTACATGGTCCATGTCTCTGAGGCATACAGCAGGGCGGGTATTACTACTGCTCTGTAGACCATGAGCTTGGTGCTGGGGTTGAGGTCCTGGTCTTCAAACATTCTCTTCCTCAGGTGACCGAAGGCTGCACTGGCACACTGAAGGTGGTGTTGGACTTCGTCATCGACGTCTGCTCTTGTTGACAGTAGGCTCCCATGGTATGGAAAGTGGTCTACGTTGTCCAAGGCCTTGTCATGGATTTTGATAATTGGGGAGTAGTACTGTGTGGCGGGGGCAGGTTGGTAGAGGACCTTTGTCTTATGGATGTTTAGTGTAAGACCCATGCTCTTGTACGCTTCGGTAAAGGTGTTGACAATGGTTTGGAGTTCGGCCTCAGAGTGTGCGCAGACGCAAACGTCGTCTGCATATTGTAATTTGATGACAGAGGATGGGACGACCTTGGATTTGCACTGGAGGAAACGGAGATTGAACAGTTTCCCATTTGTTCTGTAGATTAGCTCCACTCCAGCGGGGAGCTTACTGAGGGTGAGATGGAGCATTGCAGCCAGGAAGATTGAGAAGAGCGTTGGTGCGATGACACAGCCTTGCTTGACCCCGGTCCGAATGTGAATTGGGTTTGTGGTGGATCCATTGGTCAGGATCACGGCTTGCATGTCGTCGTGAAGCAGGCGGAGGATGGTGACAAACTTTTGAGGGGAGCCGAATTTGAGAAGGACACCATATAATCCCTCATGGTTGACGATGTCGAAGGCCTTTATGAGGTCAAAGAAGGCCATGTACAACGGTTGGTGTTGTTTCCTGCAGTTCTCTTGTAGTTGACGCGCGGTGAAGATCTTGTCCATTGTGCCCCTTAGGTGGCGGAATCCGCATTGCGACTCTGGGAGGAGCTCTTCAGCCACTGGGAGAAGGCGATTGAGGAGGATTCTTGCAATGACTGTCCTTGTGGCAGACAGCAGGGAGACTCCTCTGTAATTACTGCCATCAGAAGTGTCACCTTTCTTGAAGATGGTCACGATTACGGCATCTCTGAGATCCCCTGGCATGCTCTCCTCCTTCCAAATAAGAGAAATGAGTTAATGTATTCACGCCAATAGTGCTTCTCCGCCATGTTTTAGTGCCTCGGCGGGGATTGCATCTGCTCCTGAGGCCTTGTTGTTCTTCAGTTGTCGGATGGCCTTTTCAACCTCATTGTGAGGCTGGGGTTATGCTGAGATGGTGGCGGGTAGCATGCTGCAGGATGGAGTTGAGGACACTCGCGTCGAAGACAGAGTCTCGGTTAAGGAGATCTTCGAAGTTCTCCTTCCAGCGGGCACTGACTGCCTGTCTGTCCTGGATGAGTACCTCTCCGTTCTTGGCCCGCAGTGGGGTAGGACCTTGGGTGCTTGGGCCGTAGGTGGTCTTGACTGCGCTGTAGAATCCACGGAGAATTGCTCAGTAGATAAATGTACCACGTGTTGCAGCACTGAGCCACAAAAACCAGGAAAGGCACCTGGTTTCAGCAATGCTGAACAATCTGAGCTGGAATGGTGATGGTGTGGAGCATTAGGGAAGAGAAAAACTTGATTGGTGTTCCCAATCCTGATCACAATCCAGTAACGCTTCCTTGCAGTCAACATGTGTGGGTGCTGGGTGAAGACTGAGTTAGGAAAAGAGAAAATCATTCCTCCCACATATCTGAGCTCACATATGAAGAATGGCCATTAAGGTGAGGTGGTGAACTGCTGCTAGTCTGTGGAACTTCACCCCAGTGCAAGTCATCCCCTTGGGAAAGGAGGGGGTCATGGGGAATATGAATTAATAACTCAAAAACCCACGTGGAAAAACATGAGGCCAGTCCCAGAGGTGAGCAACGCTCATAGGGAGTGCCTCACAGTAAGTCATGGGCTTGTGTGCCCTAGTTTCCCCACAGCAGTATCCCTGGGAGCACTGAGTCCTGCTGGAAGTGTGGGATTAGCTCTTGTATCACATTTATTGTCAGTCGATAATTTCAGAACCACAAGTTCTATTAAGAATTTGGAAAAGTAATTAAAGGCAACTAAAACTCATTAGTTTGTTCTACTTTAGTACAAAATGTCCGCAGTGAGTAAATATAATCTTCTGCCAGGGAAATTGAAATACCTTGGTTTAGTAAAGCAATTTAACTGAATCGCTTTCTATAGATATAAATTTTAACTATTGCATTATTGTTTGGAAATATGTTTAAAATTGGTCATAAACCAAAAAAAATGAGCAATGCTTTTAATGAGCACATGAATAATTGAATGTTTAATGAATAAATCAATGAAAATTCTCTGGTGTGGAAGCAACGAAAAGATTAATATTTTCATCCATGATGACGCTGCTGCAGACCTTTGATAGTATCCTATTAATATTCTGAAATGCAGAGAACTGATGGCTGAAAAGGACCCAACCTCACTAATCCTCAGAAGAACAATGGAGAGCAGTTGTGTGGGGGTGTGGCAGTAAAGATAAGAAGGATTTTAGCAACAAAATACGTCTGTTTAGTCTGCTGTATTAGTGCCGCTTGCTTTGATGTGTGCTGTGGCAGTGCTTGTGTGAGAAAGAAACAGTGAGGAAAGACAAAAACAGGAGGGGCAAAGAAGGAAAGAAAGACAGCATGAGAGATTCCTGTTTATATTACAGCTGCATATTTCAGGGTGTTCTGGAGTGTTAGTATGGAGTAAGTTGTCTATTTGGTAAGGTCCTGGTCTCAGTTAAGTGGCCACAGAAATGTGTAGCAGGTAAAGGAAACGTTCCCATGGCGAGGCATGGAGAATTAAAGGACGAGTCAATTAAGAACATTTGAGCACTTTCTCAGCAACCAACTGCTCAGCTATGTTGGTCGAGGTCTGTGGATGATGTAAAGGAGCAAGAATAAGTCACTAAAATGGAGGGAAACTAGGTCATTTTACAGTAAATCAAGCTTAAATGCATTCAAAGATGTTGGATTTATTCTGGATGTAAAACAGGATTAAGCCAACGTAAATGCTTTGTACTTGGCGGTTGTTGATAAAATGCAGATTGTAACCGGAATCAAGTTTTATGTGCAAAACAGTTTGGTAATTAAAATCAATTGAGTTAATTCTGATAGAGCTGGTTGAACTCCAGAACATTTCTCAAGTGTAGATGAAACTCAAGGTGTACAAAACAATGCTCTTAAAGGGTAACAGAAATATAGTTGTAAAGTCATTTCTTTTACGGGCAACACAGTGGCATAGTGGTTAGCACTGGTGCCTCACAGCGCCAGGGACCCGGGTTCGAATCTGGCCTTGGGTGACTGTCTGTGTGGAGTTTGCACATTCTCCCCGTGTCTGCGTGGGTTTCCTCTGGGTGCTCCGGTTTCCTCCCACAGTCCAAAAATGTGTGGGTTAGGTTGATTTGGCTATGATAAAAAAAAAATTGACCCTTAGTGTTAGGGGGGGATTAAATATGTGGGGTTATGGGGATAGGATGGGATATGTTAGGGGGAATTAAATACGTGGGGTTACGGGGGTAGGGTGGGATGTGTGTACTGTGGGGATTAAAGCAGGGACAGGGTATTGGATTTGGATGATCAGCCATGATCGTATTGAATGGTGGAGCAGGCTCGACAGGCTGAATGGCCTACTCCTGCTCCTAGATTCTATGTTTCTATGACACGCCACTCACTCATTTGTCTTTATTTAATTCCTGGGAATTATTGTTTCTTGTTCCTTCAGTCAGAATACGGTGCACATACCAATTTAGATCTCCATGATTACCATCTTATATCTTTCTTAAATAAATTATGTAATTAAGAACTCGTGACCTACAAAAGTCCAATGACATGAGCTTTACAATGAGGCTTTTGGAATGGGGGCCGGGATTTACCACCACTACTGTGAGCCTGTAGTGACAACACTTGCGGGGAAAGATGTTCTGACAATTTAGATAAGTGAAATAAGTGAGGACACAACGTTACAATCATAAGATTATAAAACAAGGCAGCAAATGAGAGAAGTCAAAGAGGAGATAGCAGAGGCTCTGACCACAATCCTTTGATGTGAAAGTTGTGCCAGAAGATGGGAAGATTCCCAATTTAACACATTTGATCAAAAAAGGAGAAAGGGATAAACCGGACAACTATAGATCAGTCAACCTAACACCAGTTGTGGGTAAGATTACAGAGGCCGTAATACTGGATAAAATTAATACTCACTTAGAAATACGTGCGTTAATTATGGATTTGTAAAAGGCAATTCATGGAATCATAGAATGGTTACAGCACAGTAGGAGGCCATTCGGCCTGCCGAGCCTGTGCCAGCTCTCTGCAAGAGCGCTTCAGCTAGTCCCCCTCCCCCGCCCTTTCTCCGTAACCCTGTAAATTCACAAATGTAATAGAAGTCTTTGAGCAAGGAATAGAGTACAGTCTCCACTGTTTATAGCCAAGAAATTAACAATCCATTTATTCTTTAATAAGGCCACTGATGAGGAAGACATTTACAGCCAGAACATATCTAGCGCACACATGAAATCTGTTCCTCATGGAGGGAATCTTCATCCTCCGTGTCTTTACTTCTCTTGCAACTATTAAAAATAGGTTTGTGTCAAACAGTTTTATTAGTCTCTAAATAGGATTGAGTTGAGCAGTTAGACATACCAGAGTGGTATCGGCAGATTCTGTGTTCAATATGAAGCAGCCGATGTTACACCTTGGATGGTCAAACTGTCACTGAGAGCAAGTTAGCCTTTGAGATGCAAGTTCATGTTGAATCACACAAGCGTTCAGCCCAGCCATTCTTCATGAGAGTTTGTACTCGCTTTACATTGGTTACTGCACGGCTTACAAAGAATGCTGGAGACAAAGTGATCTACAATGAACAAGCAATTAATCAATCAAAGGATTGTTTGAAATGGAAACAGAAAATGCTGGAAATACTCAGCAGGTCAGGCAGCATCTGTGGGGAGAAAAACAGAATTAACAGGGGAAATTTTTCAGGGGGTCAGCGGGCGCGATCGGTGTCAGGTCGGGTGGGATAAAAAAAATTGACAGCGGGTTCAACCCACCTCCACGCTACTCTCCCAGATGTTGGGTCTGTCAGCGCTGAACAGACCCAACACCAAGTGCCAGGGGAGGCAATTTAGATCATTAAGAGATTGTTAAGAGGCACTTAAATACTATTTTAAGCTTACCTTTCAATTTTACGAGATCCCCCATGGGTTATACGCTGCTCGGGGATCACGTCAGCTCAGCAGGTTGTGAGTGGATTCAGCATCTGATTACTTGATAGCTGCAAATGTGCTATAAAAGCTCACATCTCACAGCTGTTTACTTTCCAAGTTCAGAAACTGTTGCTTACTGCATTTGGAAGACAGATTGAGCTTTATGCAGCTTGCAAGTGTTTGGAGTAAACTCTCTATCCAGTGTCACCTCATTGGAACAACCTCTCTCACCATTGACAGATCGCTTCTGTCATCTCAACTTCACCTGCCATCTATTCCATCAACATCAGTGACCTTGAAACTATCTCACCTTGGTCCTCAGAATGCCACCACAATCAGCCCCAACACCAGCAGCACCAGGCACAGCAGCAGCACCAACAACAACACCAACCTTCTCCACAATCAACCGATGCTGCACAGGACAGAGGGCATCAGCACCCCACCACATTGCTGCCCGGGACACCAGGGATGGCCTCACCATGGCCAGATTTACTTCACTTGATGCTGTACACCCTGGCTGCCACATGATGCGCCAGGTTGGCACCACCCCACACCAACATCATAAAGCATCCCTACAATGCCCAAGCCATTCCTTTCACACTCATCGCCATTGCGGGGAGGTACCGTTATGTCTCACCATTCACTGCAACTCACTAAGCCACTTCCAAAGGTGCACACAAATCTGTCCAAGAATGCAAAGTGTTGAAAATAAAGATTTCAATGTTTGACACCACATTAAAAGAAACTTTGCATGAACATTGACTAAAACACTCAAGTGCCTACCCTTGTGTGTTGTTAGTTGTTATGACTGGACTAGGATGAGGGTGAGTGTGAGGGGTGGCTAGTGAGATGGGGAAGTGATAATGTAGATAGAGAGGGATGGGTGGAGATGCAAGGTAAGTTGGTGTGAGTAAGGATGTGCAGGAGTAGAGTAGGGAAGGTAGTGTGATGGGGATGTGATGAGTGGCACAGCAGGATGAGGTTGGTGTAACGTTTCGTGATCTACTGAGACCATAGAAAGGTTTGCGCCACTGCAGCCTGGTCCTCCGAACGACATCCCTGCTTGTGTCCTCCTGTGCAATGTGCAACCAGGCTGCGTTGATATCCTGGGGAGATCTCTTCCGCCCATTGGAAGGGAAGAGGACCTCCCTGCGTGCTGTGACTCCCTCCATAAGCATATAGAGGGAGTCATGGGAGAGCCTGGGTGCAGCCGTGCATCTTTGTGCAGTGATTGTCAGTGTTTGCAGCATCTCAAGCCGTAGAACACTGACAGCACAACTGTCAAAATCAATTTGCGCACGGTCCCTTTAAGGCTGATGACGCGTTATCAAATGATGTCCTCAGACCCCACACAAGAGGTTATTAAACAAAATTAGGGCTCATGGGATGGGGGTAATATACTAGCATGGATTGTGGATTGGTTAACGGACAGAAAACAGAGTGTCGGAATAAACGGGTCATTTTCGGGTTGGCAGGCTGTAACTAGTGGGGTACCGCAAGGATCAGTGCTTGGGCCTCAGCTATTCACAATCTACATCAATGATTTGGATGAGGGGACCAAATGTAATATATCCAAATTTGCTGATGATACAAAGCTGGGTGGGAATGTAAGTTGTGAGGAGGATGCAAGGAGGCTTCAAGGGGATATAGACAGACTAAGTGAGTGGGCAAGAACATGGCAAATGGAATATAATGTGGAGAAATGTGAGGTTATTCACTTTGGTAGGAAAAATAGAAAAGCAGAGTATTTTTTAAATGGTGAGAGATTGGGAAATGTTGGTGTTCAGAGGGACCTGGTGTCCTTGTACACGAATCAGTGAAAGTTAATATGCAGGTGCAGCAAGTAATTAGGAAAGCAAATGGTATGTTGGTCTTTATTACAAGAGGATTTGAGTATAAGAGTAAAGGCGTCTTACTGCAATTATATAGGGCCCTAGTGAGACCACACCTGGAGTATTGTGTACAGTTTTGGTCTCCTTACCTAAGGAAGGATATACTTGCCACAGAGGGAGTGCAACAAAGGTTCACCAGACTGGTTCCTGGGATGGGGGGATTGTACTATGAGGAGGGATTGAGTAGACTAGGCCTATATTCTCTGGAGTTTAGAAGAATGAGAGGTGATCTCATTGAAACGTATAAAATTCTTACAGGGCTTGACAGGGGAGATACAGAGTTGATGTTTCCCCTGGCTGGGGAGTCTAGAACCAGGGGTCACAGTCTCAGAATAAGGGGTCGGCCATTTAGGACTGAGATGAGGAGAAATTTCTTCACTCAGAGGGTGGTGAATCTTTGGGATTCTTTACCCCAGAGGGCTGTGGAGGCTCAGTCGTTGAGTATATTCAAGACAGAGATCGATAGATTTTTTGGATATTAAGGGAATCAAGGGATATGGGGATAGTGCAGGAAAGTGGAGATGAGGTAGAAGATCAGCCATGATCTTATTGAATGGCGGAGCAGGCTCCAGGGGCCAAATCACCTACTCCTGCTCCTAATTCTTATGTTCTTATGACCCGCTTCCTTCAATTGGCTGGGAAACGTGCTGGGTGGGCTTAACAAGCCCAATCAACGGAAGATCACTCGACAGACCAGGTTGGAGCCAGCAGCGGGGTCGCACCTCGTCACCAACCCCAGCCGCACCGGACCCGCCTCAGTAGGTGAAACTGCGGCCATGGTTTCAGGTCGATGACCTTTTGTCAGGGATTGTTTGATCTGGCTGATTGGAGCTGAAGTGCGTGCCGGTCTGTTCAGTTTCACCTCTGGCCGGAATAGTTGGCGCGGTTAATATGGTATAAGCGACACTTTTGTAATTAACGCCTATGACAATGGCAAATGCTGAGCACCATTTGCTCGATATAGGTGACTGTCCAGGATAAGCAGGGACGGTGTAAGTGGTAGGGACTGTGTATTGATGAAGAAAATGCAGTAGATTTTCAAATGTTATTTGTTAAGGCCCCACATAGAAGGCTTGTTGATAAAATTAAGATGCACAGTATTAAAGGGAATGTGGCAGTATGGAGAGAAAGTCAGCTGAAGTACAGAAAGCAGAAAGCACTGGTTAAGGGATTTTTTTTGGACTGGAGGAATATAAACAGTGGTGTCCCCGAGGGTTAATGTTAGGATCATTACTCTTCTCAACAACAACTTGTATTTATATAGCGCCTTTAATGTAGTAAAAAGTCCCAAGGCTCTCTCCACATAAAATGATCTGGACTTGGGTATAGGAGGCACAACATTAAAATTTGCAGAGGACACAAAAATGGGCAGCACGGTTGATTGTTAAGAGGACTGTAAGTGATATAAAGGGGACGTAGACTGGATAGTAGATAGATGTCCGAGGAAATTTCACAAAGAGAAAAGTGAGGTGATATATTTCGGAAGGAACAGTGTGAAGAGGAAATTGAAAAGCTGATTCCCAGATTGGGTGTTGGCACATGTCAGGAAATCACAATGGATGGAGAATTATGCGCTGTAGGTAATGGTGCCTAATCGAGAAATATGCCCAATGTAGTAAATGGAAAATCTTCAAATGGAGTAGAAGTGGAGAGAGAATGGGGGGAGTCAGATACACAAACCTATAAAGGTGGGATGACAAGTTGATAAAATTGTAAAAAAAGAAAGCATATAGGACCATGGGTTTCTTAAATAGGGGACTAGATGACAAAAACAAGAGTTAATACTAAAACTATGCAAATCATTGGTAAAGCATCAAAAGATCACATTCCTGGATATAAGTTAGCAAAATTGAGAGGTCGCACAACACCAGGTTATAGTCCAACAGTTTTATTTGAAATCACAAGCTTTCGGAGCTATCGATTGCTCCTTCCTCAGGCTTCTTCACCTGAGGAAGGAGCAATCGATAGCTCGATAGCTCCGAAAGCTTGTGATTTCAAATAAAACTGTTGGACTATAACCTGGTGTTGTGCGACCTCTCAATTTTGTCCACCCCAGTCCAACACCGGCATCTCCGCATCATAAGTTAGCAGCCAGCCAACACCACTCTAAACATGGGTTGCCAACGTTTGTGAGACAAGAACTCTGGAACAATGGTTCCATGGATGTGAACTGCTCAAACACCATCACATCATCTTTGGTTAGGCTGCAGTTTAAATATTGTGACAGTTCTGGGCACATGAAGAGGATACAGGAGAGATTTACAAATATGAAACAGGGGATGAAAGGCTTTAGTTACAAAGAAACTAGCAAAATCGGGGCTCTTTTCACTAGCGCAGATGGTTAACGCGAGATATGGTTAAGATGTTCAAAATTATGAGAGAATTTGAAATGGTAAATAGGATAAATATGAAAAAAATATTTCCTCTGGTCAGTGATTTGGTAACTAGAGGGCCTCAATTTAAGATCATCACCAACAGAACAAACTGAGAGATTAGGAGGATTTTATTTTAAGCAGGGGGTTGTTACGATTTTGAATACCCATTAGAAACAGTGATGGGAACAGAATACATAATAGCTTTTAAATAAATATTTGAAAAATAAACATTTTAAAGGGTATGGGGAAAGGGCAAGAGAATAAGATTAGATGGATAGCTCTTACAGAGAGCAGGCACAATGTACTGATTGGCCTTCCTTTGTGCTGTATAGTTCTCGGACTCTACAAATGGAGATAAGTATAAGTAATAAAATGAATTTACAGTTGAAATTTGCCAGTTTACAGTTGTAGGTTTGTCTGTTTTTCGCTGTAGGCCTCTATTGTAATTTATTGCAAAATTAAAGGACTTCATCACCTTTTTCAATTGATGTGAATATTTAATTCTGATCTTTCTAAATTAATAATACTGCAATGGGTATGCAGTTTGATTTGTATTTTATGTATTTCTACCTGTTTTAATGTGATTATAACAAAATAGGGAAAATAATTGTTACCACATTACTCAAATATACAATGCACAATATTATAGAAATATGATGCAAAAATATGTACCTACACATTGGATTAATAAAAAAAAACTGTGATTAAAGACAGAGGGGGTGATTTTGTCAATGGGGGCGCGTTGGAGGCGGGACTGCTGCTTGTCGGGTTGATGTCCCGCCTCCATCGATTTGTGGCCAACCCACGCTATTTTCCCTTGATTGACCTTGTTAAGCCCACCCAGTGGGCTTAGCAGGCCAATTAAGGGAAAGCTGGTTACAGAGAACGTCAGCGTATGATGTTTCATGTGTCAAAAGTTTTTGACAGATGAATTGTCATCATTTGACAGCTCTGTTAAGCTGTCAAACACTGACATTCTCTGTAGTTTGATGAGTTCTTGAATTCAAGACTCATCAAACCTCTCTTTAGCAGAAATTAGATGCTTGCTGCATTGGAAAATGCACGGCCATCTATCATCTCTGCTGTGGAGGGGCGAGACTCTCCGCATACCCAACTCTTGAAGCCTGCAGGAAGAAACAAAGGTAAGTAAACTTTTTCTAACACTTTCCACTTACCTCAGATACTCACCTCTCCACACTTGCACCCATCACTTACCTTCACAGCGCACTTTTGGACCCCTCCGACCGCCGCAGACCCACTACTCGCCTCGGTGACCCTGGCGGGGTTCGCAGCCTTCGGGAAGCCCGCACCTGTGTGGATAAAATGGGGATAATCCTCTTATCTGCCTGTTAACTACCTGTTAACAGGCAGATAAGTGGCACTAATCCCCTTCCCGCCTCCAAGGAGACGGGACCTGGCAAGATGGCATGGAGGCGGGTTGGGCACCCGCCCCCAAATTCTGCCATTTTCCCGGCAATCCCGCCTCCATACCCGTCTCCCCAGGGCTGGCAAGATCGCGCCCAGAGTGTTGTTGTTTTACTGAGAACACAGACTTAAACCTGATCACATTGATTGATGACTGACTGTTTATTATCCAGCAAAGTCCTTAATTTGAACCCCAAAATAAAACCATTTCAAGCTTAAGAAAAACCAGAGTGAGTCCAATGTTTCTTGTTGCAACCTACCCTAACTAGAAGGGCTGTGTATGTACTTCCCTAACCTCTGTCCTTTTTCTCAGAATCTCTGTTTACCTTTTGCAAGTATTTACGTGGTAATCAGGGGATTCTCGTGGTTGTCACTGATATTTTGTTGATGATTTGATGTGTTTTGGAAATATCTTTGTTTTGCATCATCATTGTTTACAGGGAAACATTGTTGCTATAGCAAATCTTCTTCCTTAATGCGGTCTGAACCACCTCCTCACATAACCATGAGTTGCCCTGTGTATGTTAATAATACCTTGGGTGTAGCCTCTTTACTTCAATCTTCTTGTCATTTATTAACTTTTTCTCTGGTCTCAGCTGAACATTATCATGATGTGGAGATGCCGGTGTTGGACTGGGGTGAACATTATCATAGAATCATACAGCACAGGAAGAGGCCATTCGGCCCATCGTGCCTGTGCCAGCTCTCTGAAAGAGCTATCAATTAGTCCCACTCCCCCCTGCTCTTTCCCCAAAGCCCTGCAAACTTTTCCCCTTCAAGTATTCAACCAATTCTCTTCTGAAAATTACTATTGAATCTGCTTCCACCGCCCTTTCAGGTAATGCATTGCAGATCATAGCAACTCGCAGAGCAAAAAAAAATTCTCCTCATCTCTCCCCTGTCTTTTTTGCCAATAATCCTAAATCTGTCTTCTTTGGTTACCATTCCTCCTGTCACTGGAAACAGTTTCTCCCTATCTGCTCTACTCTATTATAGTTAGTAAAGCAGCTTAAACCTCTATTAAATAACTTCTGTGTGCTCATGAGTTCATAATAATGAGGTTTAACTGTATTTTTTGTCACTGTTAAATATAGGCTTTCATGTTTTTTTTTCATTTAATTTTTCAATGTCCCCTTTTTCTCCCTTCCTTTCCTGAAGGAGTTGGCATTTTTTGGAATATGATTCTACAGCAGCAGCCCTCCAGTGTATTGCCAAGTGCCCATTCTTCACGAGAGAGCCTAGACAGTGAGTAACCGCAGACTATTTGACTATGGAGGCATCTGTAGCTGAGCTAAACCTCCTCTGAACCATTTCTGGGGTCTTTATCTCCCACCATATGTAGAGACCAGAACTGAACACTAGATGGGGCCTAACCGAGGTCTTGTACAAGGACACTATGGTGCTCCTTGTTTTATATTGGAAGTATTGCTGAAGAATGTAATGGCCTGGATTTTGTGGTAGGAATAACGGTGAGGCTCTCATCACTCACCATTATTAAGGAGTAAATCAGACAGCAACTTCCAGCATCTGCACATGTGCAGTTAGACGCGGAAATTAGGAAGTTGCTGTCCGATTTGCCCTGCTCCTCCAGAAGCTTCGCTCTAACAGTATCTCACCGAGAGACTCGCCGTTCAAATAGATGGAAGAGCGTGAAGTTCTTTTACTTACCCACTAGATACCCACTAAACCCGCCAGAAAAAGTTAGGGCTTGTCCATTCAAGTGTAAGTGAATTTTTAATGGCGTGATAAGTCTTAATTACTGCCAAACAACCTCTCTGGATCGGAAAATTAACTTATACAAGCGTAGAATCTCATTTCTTCAGATTTGAATTATTGTTGGAGATTTAAAAAAAAATTAAAATTACATTTTTTGAAAATTTTCTTTCTGTATCTTTTATCTCTCTCTTAATCCCATCTTTCTTTCCCTCTCTTTATTTCACTTTCTGTACATGATTTTACATTGAATGAAATATTCTAACTTACACTTCCTAGTTTAGACTCTGCACGTCGTAGTAAAGATTCTTCAGTCTGATTGGTTGAAGAGCCACGCTGTTGCTTGTCCTGTTCACCACAGGTCCCAGGTCCCCTGTAGCGGGCGCCGCGCTGTTTCAGACTCCTGATGAACGAAAGTTGCCGCGCAAAAGCCTACGAAAAGTCTGTGGGCAGCTGTAAGCGTAATGAACGGCAAGTGCCGTTCGTTCACCACTGACCGCAAAATCCAGGTCAACATCTTTGGGAGTTTTTTTTTGATCCTATTTGCTTTGCCGCCGATTGCAGCTCTGCTGTAAACAGCAAAATAAACTAGACTGAGCTCATGTCACTGAGACAGAGGTGGTGCCACCATCAAAGAGCTGGGGTTAGCCCATGTCTCCAACGGCAACATAAACACGTTCTGTCAAAGGTTGACTACGTATGATCACAACTACCTGAGCTTCAAAATGCTCATACTGGTGCTATAAAAGTGCATGAGGATGTGCTCCTGCTGGTCTGTACAGCACCTTCCCCAGCCCTTAAGGGGGCAAGCAGCCCCGGTGGAAAAGAACTAATTTACACTGCTCTCGTGTCAGTTCCTGATGCAAAGGTCTCACACAGCCTGCAGCAAACACAAACTAACCCTTGATGGATTTTATTAAGACTGACAGCCAGGAAGGCCTGTCTTGAACATGTCTTCTTGACTAGTGCTGATCTTCCTGGCCCCAGTATATGCACTGTTCTGGTGACGGTGGGATTCCTCGAGTGATGTCGGGGTCCAGTCATGATATCTGTGCCCGACTGCAAGCGGCAATTTATTGCGGCGGCGTCATGTCATCAGCGCTTCACGAACGTGCATTGGCCAAACCGTCACAGCCAGTCTGTGCCCTTTGCAAACCTACCTGGATCTCACTTTGCAGCCAGTTCAGAGATCGGCTGCAGTAGTCGAGCATAAATGTGGGGGGAAGCACTGACCACTCTCCCCAAAACCTGGCCTGCTGCATCAAAACAACTGCACATACGCAAGCTCGGCCTGTTGTACGTGTTGATATAGAGATCTGGCGCTGTGGAGATCAAGCTGCAACATTAAACGAGGCAGGTGCAGGAGCTGCAGCCTGCATTGAAGTGGTTTTGTAGTGTAAATACTGTTCGAATCAGTGAGTACGCACAGATTTCACATCGAGTCGATGGCTTACTGCGGCTGGAAGCAAATTTGCCGCTTTCTCTTTCTCTCACTGAAATGTCTAACTCTGCAGCAGCCAGTGTCTGACTCACTGTTGGGCAAACAGAATTCATTGTTCCACGGAAGCTCAGCGTAAGCTCGAGGAACAGCACCTCATCTTCCGATTAGGCACTTTACAGCCTTCTGGACTCAATATCGAGTTCAACAATTTCAGATCATAACCTCGGCCCCTACCACATATTATATATATACATTTTATCCACCCTTTTGGTTTGTGCCTTTTCCCTTTTTTTTCTCTCTCCCCCCACGGCAGCTGTCTCTCATTCTGCCAGCATTTCACACTTCACACTTCTGAGCCACCTTTTGTTTCTTAACCGGTCCTATTACCATCTCGTCTTGCCTTGAGCATCTCTTAATGTCTCTACTTACCATAGACCACCCCTTTTGTTCTTTTATTCCTCCCCCCAGCCTCCCCCTTGCTTTTTTATCTGTTTCATTTCCTGCTTTTTTCTCAGTTCTGACGAAGGGTTTCGACCTGAAACGTTAACTCTGTTTCTCTCTCCACGGATGTTGCCTGGCCTGCTGAGTTTTTCCAGCGTTTTCTGTTGTTGTCTCAATTTCCCTCAAGGTTTACCTGTCAGGAATATTTGAAACCCAGTAGATCATGTGCCAGTGATGTGATCCAAGAGATAACAGATCCAGAATATCCTCCTAAAATTACGAGCAGGTTGTTGACTTCTTCTAAAAAGTTACAATGGAGAAGTTAACTGTTCTTTCTCAGATGTAATTGACCTGCTGAGCATTTCCAGCACTTTGTTTTATTTCAGATTTAAACATTCATGAGTTTTCTTTTTATCTCTGACAGTTTGCTTTTTGTCCTTTCAGTGTTACCCAGCGAGATGTCCAAACAATAGACTTCATGACACTATTTTTTTTACTTCTTAAAGCCTTTTGTTATTCTATGAAATTAGCGATGCCTTTGCTGGTGTCAGCCGATATAATTTGAGTCCTTAAGGTGAAAATAGCTCATTCTTAAAATGTATAGAAAATGCCAGAACAGACAAAGCGATGGAAGTGTACCCTATCTTTTCCATTTCAGATGTTGATACAGTTCCTATGTTTTTTTTTAGCCCTTTTTCAGATTTCCAGCATTTGCACTTTTTCTTTTGATCTATGCAAGTTAATATTGCTGTTTGTTTCACTGGACCAACTGCTCCACTTAAGATTAGTTACAGGAGCTAATAAAGGATGGCTGAATGGATCACCATCTCAGCAATCCTGTGTCATCTTCCTGATGCCTCTCTCTTTACTTGCTGGCACTTGCAAAAGTTTAGTACTATTTATGTACACTGACATGTAGCAATGAATCTTCAGCACAACTTTCAGCTCCAGTAACTGTAGGAAACTGAGGGTAGTTACCTTAAGGAAATACGGTGCAGGCAACTAGTAGGTTTAATTAGCTCCAAAGTAACTGGGAATAAATCAATTTTGTATCACATATCGCAAATCAATTTACATAGGATTACTTATCTTGAAGTACAGTGATTGTTGTTATGTAGGCAAATGCTGCAGCCATTTTACACACAGCAAGATGTCTAGAAAGAACAATATGAATGACGAAAGGTCTTCGACCTGAAACGTTAACTCTGTTTCTCTCTCCACGGATGTTGCCTGGCCTGCTGAGTTTTTCCAGCGTTTTCTGTTGTTGTTTCAATTTTCCAGCATCCGCAGTATTTTGCTATCGTAATATGAATGACCTGTTCACCTGTTTTTGGTAGTATTGGGAAAGGGTGGAATATTGGCCTCCTCTTCTTTGAGTATTGCCACACACAGTACCATTCAGCGTAGGTACTGGAATAGGCAGATATAGTGTATCATCTGTAAGACAGCACCTTTGACACTTCAGCACTCATTGGCCCTGAAATTCACCTCTCCGGCTTGCCGCGGGGGTAAGGATCGCGCGCGCACTTACCTACCGCGCCTGCCGTTGTGTTTTGGGCCCACGGGAACTTCAGCTCCTGGGCCTGCTCCAACTGCCGGTGCGCAGTGCGTGCGTGTCCCAGGGGCGCAGTTAGTGCGATGCGTCCCCTGGGATCACGTGGGCCATGGAGAGCCAATGGCAGCAGACCATCTTTCATTCATAGATTTGACAGGAAGACCTGTCAAATCTGTGAATTGAAATCGGCCCCAAAAGAACAGCTAAACTTAAAATAAATTTTTTAAAAAACCATCACATTTATAAAATAAGTATAGTTAAATAAATTAACCACTTTAAACAAAAATTAAAAAATTAAAAAAAAATTAAAATACTTTTTAAAAGTGATAAAAACAAACTTACCTTTCTTTAAAGTATCTAAAAAGATAAACCTGTTGAAATTTTTTTAAATTATAATTAATTAACTACTTACCTTGTTGAAAACGGCTCCTGCGCCTCCTTTTTAAAAGCGTAGGTTCTTCAATACTTACCCTCCCGTAGAAACCTGAAAAAAAATCTAAGTTTGCTGCGTGCGCGCAGCCTCTACCGCGCACGCGGTTCACCTCTGAACCGCCCCCTTCACCAGACCGGAAGTTCCGGTTTCCCGCACATGCGCAGTGCATGCAGGAAACCGGCACTTCGGGAAGCAATACGGGTGAGTACACACTGGGTACTCACCCGGGAAGGGCCGAATTTTTGGCCCATTCACTTAGATTATGTGCTCAAGTCCTGGAATGGGGCTTGAATCCAGAGTCGTGAATCTTTGGAATTCTCTACCCCAGAGAGCTGTGGAGGCGGAGTCATTGAATATATTCAAGGCGGAGATTGACAGACATTTGAACTACAAGGGAGTCAAGGGGTGTGGGGAGAGAGCGGGAAAGTGGTGTTGAGGCCAAGATTGGATCAGCCATGATCTTATTGAATGGCGGAGCAGGCTCAAGGGGCCGATTGGCCGACTCCTGCTCCTATTTCTTATGCTCTTATGTTCTTATGTTCTCCTAACTTAAAGGAGAAGAGTGTAACCAACTGAGCCAAGCTGACAGTGTGCAGTCAGATAGGAGTTAAACTTGGTTCTGGCTATCATAATGCATGTTGACCACCGATTGGTGGAAATTAAAAAGTTAAGAAGCAAATATTTGTTCTTGTATTTTTCCTGATAAATAAATGCTTAACTGTTTAGGCTTTAGGTTTAAATAAAGAAGGAGGTGAGCATAAACAACGGAGTTGCAACTCTAATGATTTTTCTTTTCACACTGAGTCAGTGGGGCGCTTCTAAAAAAAAATATTCCTATAATTTCTCATTCAATATTGCCATTCAATCCCACATCATATTCATCAATGTGTGAGTAAACTTAACTGCCAATTTAAACATTTTAAATCTTTCTTAGTTCTAAAGGCTGAGCGAAATGGTTTTCAAACTGGACTTTAAACTTGAATGACAGCAGTGAGCAGATCCTTTAGAAGGAATCATAGAATCATACAGCACAGAAGGAGGCCATTCGGCCCATCCTGTCTGTGCCAACTTGTTGAAAGAGCTATCCAATTAGTTCCACTCCCCTGCTCTTTCCTCATAGTCCTGCAAATTTATCCTTTTCAAGTATATATCCAACCTGAAAGTTACTATTGAATCTGCTTCCACCACCTTTTCAGGCAGTGCGTTCCAGATCGTAACAACTCGCTGCATAGAAAAAAATTCTCTTAATTTCCCCCCTGGATTTTTTGCCAATTATCTTAAATTTGTGTCTTCTGGTTACTGACCCTCCTGCCAGTGGAAACACTTTCTCCCGATCTACTCTTTCACAACCCCTCAGAATTTTGAACACCTCTATTAAATCTCCCCTTACATTCTCTGCTCTCAGAAAAACAATCCCAGCTTCTCTAATCTATTTACGTAACTGAAGTCCCTCAGCCCTGGTACCATTCTGGTAAATCTCCTCTGCAGCCTCGCTAAGGCCTTAACATCCTTGACAGGAAGATACAATTAATGCGCTAAGACCTACATCCTGAGGGATTTTACAACACTGATGGCTAATCATATCTCTCTGTTAGATCTATAGTGATCTAATGGGTACCTTACCATTGGGTAATGATTTCACAACACTGCATGGCTAAATGTGACAGTCAGCTTCATTAAATAGCTCCCAGCCTAAGCAGCGCGCGTTTCTCAGACCAAACAGGTCTTTAATTAAATAGTTTCTGTACGAGCATTAAGCAGCTAGCTGGTTACAAGATCAAAGCCTGGAGTATTTAAGAAATCTTAGTAAGCTAAGTACAAGTTAATGAACTGAAACCAGCCACTTTTAACTCTTTCACTGGCTAGCTGCGATTTAAAAAAAGTTCTTCAGCTATTTCACTGATGAATCATTTCATAACTTTATCAAATATTCCATTGCATCAGTTTCATGTTGATTTCAATCATAGATTGCTTGGGGTAGGGCAGGAATTTACTCCACCTTTTATTCTCAGCAGCTGATGGCAGGTTTCCAACCTTTGCAATATGATATGACTTGAACAGAAGTTTATTGCAGTACGTGATTCAAACTGCAGTAATATTAAGTTTATTTCATAAGGGGGGGGAGGGGATTCCTCTCAAGTAATTTAACTGAACAAATCGGTATGAGTACAAAACAGAAAATCGCGTTTGGTACTCAAGCTGCACTTTTTTTGCTTTAATTAGCAACAGGGGGAATTGCAAAAAAGTGTATATACAGGAGAACAGTCCCTCAGGATGTAAAATCCTTCAGGATGTTGGTTTTTAGCACATTAATTGTATCTTCCTGTCAAGGATGTCAAGGCCTTAGAGAGGGTGCAGAGGAGATTTACCAGAATGGTACCAGGGATGAGGGACTTCAGTTACGTGAAGAGGTTAGAGAAGCTGGGATTGTTCTTCTTTGAGCAAAGAATATAAGGGGAGATTTAATAGAGGTGTTCAAAATTCTGAGGCTTTGCTGGCGTCACCCTCATCCCAAGGACAGATCGGGAGAAAGTGTTTCCACTGGCAGGACGGTCAGTAACCAGAGGACACAAATTTAAGATAATTGGCAAAAAATCCAGGGGGGAAATGAAGAGATGTATTTTATGCAGTGACCCTATAAAGCGGCAGACAAGGCTCAGTGGTAGCACACTCGCCTCTGAGTCAGAAGGATGTGATCTTCAGAAGTGGCTCAAATTCTACTGCGGAGACTTGAGCTCAGACTCTAGGCTGACACTTCCTTGCAGCGCTGAGGGAGTTCTGCACTGTCGGAGGTGCTGTCTTCCAGATCAGACGTCTGCTCTCTCTGGTGGACATAAAAGATCCCATGGCACTATTTGAAGAACAGCAGGAGAGTCCTTTCAGTGTCCTGGCTAATTTTTATCCCTCACTGGGACCTTGTTGTGCATAAGTTGGCTGCCAGGTTTCCCTATGTTACAACAGTGACTGCACTTAATGGCTGTAAAGTGCTTTTGGGATGTCCTGAAGTCATGAAAGGCTTTATATAAATTCAAGTTTTTTTCTTTATATAATGGTGCAAGACAAATAAGAGGATCTTAGAAAGTACAAGCAAATTGGAATAGTTCATGAATGTCACCGTGCACCGCACTCTTACCCACGTGCAGCTTAAAATGTTCTTACCATTTCTAGGTTGGGTTTGGCTCTATGACTTGTCCTATAATGCAGGCTACAAGAAGAAAATGCCTAGTGAGAAGGATGTGCTTTCTTGGTATTTAATAAGAGCTTCAAACTGAACATGGAACAGGAATCAGCTACTTTGTTTGTTGAGTCTCCCCCTTCCACAGGCCAAGTACAATCCTAAGTATCACACACACATTAGTGGATTGTACATGGTTATGTGAGAAGTCGCACAACACCAGGTTATAGTCCAACAGCTTTATTAGAAATCGCAAGCTTTCGGAGCGCTGCTCCTTCGTCAGGTGAAGTGAAGAGATGCATATAGGCACAGCGTATATAGTCAGAGACTCTGACTATATATGCTGTGCCTATATGCATCTCTTCACTTCACCTGACGAAGGAGCAGCGCTCCGAAAGCTTGTGATTTCAAATAAAGCTGTTGGACTATAACCTGGTGTTGTGCGACTTCTCACATTTGTCCACCCCAGTCCAACACCGACATCTCCACATCATGTACATAGTTATGGAAGAGACTGGTTTGACAACACAAACTCAAACATCTGATCAGATGCACTTGATAATTCATTTTTGTGGCCTGCATTCACAAGAGCTGGTAGCAGTACAAAGATGAGAGAATTACAGCATTCTCATTAAATACCTTTGGGCTTGATTGGCAGGCTCATCGATGCATATGGCAGCCGAGTGGCGATGGTACTGAACTAACAACCCAGCAGTTGTGAAAAGTGAATTCAATAATTCTGGTAATTTGCGGGCTAGCTGCTGGATTGTTGTAAAATCCCAATTGGTTGACCGATGTCCTTCAGGGAGAGGAACCTGCCACCCCTACCTGGCCTGACGTCCCGGTGACTCCAGTCTCACACCACGTGGTTAATTCTTAATGCTTTGCTGGCGTCACCCACATCCCAAGGACAGAAAAAGACACGTCCTTCATTGCTAGTTGTGAGACCTTACTAGGAGGAAAATGGCTGCTGCATTTGCTTACATAACAGCCACTGTAATTCATTGTACGCGAAGTGCTTTGGCACACTTTTGAGAGACACGCTAAGGGACTATATAAATGCAAATTCTTTCTTACCCTGAATATCAAAGTGAAAACGAGGGTGTAAATCAACAACAACAACAACTTGTATTTATATAGCACCTTTAATGTAGTAAAATCATCCCAAGGCGCTTCACAAGAGTATTATAAGACAAAAAATTTGACACCGAGCCACATAAGGAGAAATTAGGGCAGGTGACCAAAAGCTTGGTCAAAGAGGTAGGTTTTAAGGAGCATCATAAAGGAGGAAAGAGAGGTAGCGAGGTGGAGGGGCTTAGGCAGGGAATTCCAGAGCTCAGGGCCTAGGTAACAGAAGGCACGGCCACCAATGGTTGAGCGATTATAATCAGGGATCCTCAAGAGGGCAGAATTAGAGAAGCGCAGATATCACGGGGGGTTGTGGGGCTGAAGGGGATTACAGAGATAGGGAGGGGCGAGGCCATTGAGGGATTTGAAAACAAGAATGAGAATTTTGAAATCGAGGCGTTGCTTAACCGGGAGCCAATGTAGATCAGCGAGCACAGGGGTGATGGGCGAGCGGGACTTGGTACGAGTTAGGACACGAGCAGCCGAGTTTTGGATCACCTCAAGTTTACGTAGGCTACAATGTGGAGGCCAGCCAGGAGTGCGTTGGAATAGTCAAGTCTAGAGGCAACAAAGGCATGGAGGAGGGTTTCAGCAGCGGATGAGCTGAGGTAAGGGCGGAGACGGGCGATGTTACGGAGGTGGAAATAGGCGGACTTAGTTATGCTGCGGCTTTGTGGTCGGAAGCTCATTTCAGGGACAAATATGACACCAAGGTTGTGAACAGTGTGGTTCAGCTTCAGACAGATGTTAGGGAGAGGGATGGAGTCAGTGGCTAGGGAACGGAGTATGTGGCGGGGACCGAAAACAATGGCTTCGGTCTTCCCAATATTTAATTGGAGAAAATTTCTGCTCATCCAGAACTGGATGTCGGACAAGCAGTCTGACAATTTAGACACTGTGGAGGGGTCGAGAGAAGAGGTAGTAAGGTAGAGCTGGGTGTCGTCAATGTACATGTGGAAACTGACGCTGTGTTTTCAGATGATGTCGCCAAGGGACAACATGTAGATGAGAAATAGGAGGGGGCCAAGGATAGATCCTTGGGTGGACACCAGAGGTAACGATGCAGGAGCAGGAAGAGAAGCCATTGCAGGTGATTCTCTGGCTACGATTAGATAGATAAGAATGGAACCAGGCGAGTGCAGTCCCACCCAGCTGGACGATGGTGGAGAGGCATTGGAGAAGGATGGAGTGGTCAACCGTGTCAAAGGCTGCAGACAAGCCAAGAAGAATGAGGAGGGATAGTTTACCTTTGTCACAGTCACAAAGGATGTAATTTGTGACTTTGATGAGAGGAGTTTTATCTTATGGTCATCTTATGTTTGACCCATGGCTTATCTATCTGAGACACCTGTTACGTCAGACGTCCGTAGATTACTACTGGTGAGATGACAATATTTTCTTCATTGGGTGATTTTTTACTCAATTTAATCTAATATTGTAAAGCATGACTTTCTCCATTACTATACAAGAATATTTTACTGTGGCAAGGGTGGAAACCTGATTGGAGGGATTCAAACATGGAATTAAGGGAAAGATGGGCACGGATTTGGGAGGTGACAACACGTCCAAAGACTTTGGAGAGGAAAGGGAGGTTGGAGATGGGGCAGTAGTTTGCAAGGACAGAGGGGTCAAGGGTTGGTTTTTTGAGGCGAGGGGTGATGACGGCAGATTTGAGGGAGGGGGGGACAGTACCTGAGGAGAGAGAACCGTTAAAAATGTCAGCTAACATGGGAGCCAGAAAAGGA
Organism: Squalus acanthias; assembly: GCA_030390025.1. Lineage (NCBI taxonomy): Eukaryota > Metazoa > Chordata > Chondrichthyes > Squaliformes > Squalidae > Squalus > Squalus acanthias. Next base: position 9,283,269 of record CM059441.1, on the reverse strand, counting down.
AGTTGGGTGGTCAGCAGTTTGGTGGGAATAGGGTCGAGGGAGCAGGAAGTGGGTCTCATGGACATGATGAGCGTGGAGAGGTCATGAGGGGAGATCAGAGAGAAACTGGAGAAAGATGCGAGTTCAGGGCTAGGGCAGGGTAACTTGTCAATTATTGATAGCAGCCGCTAACAGACAGATTGCACTTTACTGTCAAAATACTCTGTGTAACTCATTAAAATTTAAAATACAGTATGTGGGTCCAGCATTATGTTTTATTGTTAATCAAAATTTGTATCAGACATTAAGAACAATTGAGAGAGGTGCACAAAATGAAAGGTTAACATTTCCAATGAATGCACTCCAGAGTTTGTTTTATATCTCAGTATGGGAGACAATGGTGAGACTTGCTCTTATTTTTAAAGAAGGAGTATTATCTTATGGTCATCTTATGTTTGACCCATGGCTTATCTAGCTGAGACAACAGTTACGTCAGATGTCTGTAGATTACTATTGGTGAGATGACAATATTTTCTTCGTTAGGTGATTTTTTACTCAATTTAATCTAATGTTGTAAAGCATGACTTTCTCCATTACTATACAAGAATATTTTAACGACTACCAATTAAATGGCTTATGTGTTATTTCTTCATTGCTCAAAGTCACAAGAACCCAAAATCTAAATGAACTGTAGTTTAAGTGCCATTACTCTGTTGCTATTGATCATTAATATTCATGTACTAAATGAGATTAGTGTACACATGCGTGACTAGTCAACTATCACAGTACATTAAATCTGTCACACTTCCTTTTTAATCTGCTGAAGGTATTTTTTTATCCTCTCTCATTTTACTCATGAATAGCTTTTGGGGCACTTTGTAACTTTTTCTGAGAGGAACAACAAAGGTTATTCAAATAGGAATAATGCCACAGTGGCATAATCAAGAAATGGAAACTGGGCCAAAAAAATATTTTTTTTTAAATGGATCTGAGACTACTAGGCATTTAAGAGCCATTCCTATACTTAAAGACTTATAATAAAGTTGGAACAGCGGGTTGGGGAGAGACGGTATGTGCTTTCCATTCTGGAAAGAATATCAGTATTTAAATAAGCATTGTGAACTGGATGTCAACATGTCCTAACTTAGAGTTAGTGGGGTGCGGGGGAGGGTTGAATTCAAAACTGCACAGTAAGCTATTGCCTATTACTGAGGATGTGACGGAAAATTATAACTGGATGTCCTGCCAATTGCTGCTATACAATACCATAATGGTTTCTTCAATACTTGGTCAACTATCATACCCCAGTTCTTACGCTGATCCATTTAGTCATCAATATACCCTTCACTTTGCAATAGCATTGGCTGTCTTCAGTGTGTCACACCCTACTTTTCTTCATTTTTAAATGCTGGTGACCTTACAAGCACATGATTCTATGATGCAAAGTGCTTTTGAATTGTGTCGCTTATGTTTAATATCATCACATGAGACATGGCTATTCTGTTTTTTTCCTCCCGTACCAATCAAGCTTAAAAGTTTGCTAAAAAAGTATGAAGAGTGTCCCTTTAAACCTGCACGGATGTGCATAAGTTTCATATACTGTGGTTCAAAATGTTCAGAAATGACTGAAAACAATTACTGGAAGGACAAGGGCAGGAGGTTCATATTAATGAGAGGGTCTGGTAGTTATCAAAAGAGTTGGTTTACATTTGACGATGTGGAAGATCACATTAGTTCTGATGCAAATCTATAATGCCAAGGAAACGGGAGGAATTGTTGAGAATTACAGCAGAGCATTGAGCAAATAAGCTGTCATTAAAGAAAAGGAGGGTAAAATTAAAACAAGCCACTGTTATTATAAATTCAACTGGAATGAGGGTGAGGATCTTTCAAAAAGAGGCGGAAATTCCATGGAACTAATGCAGGACTTCTTTCTTTTCCAATTTCTTCTCCCAAAGCCACGGACTCAAAGTGGATGTCAACTGAACCAGGTACAGGCGGACAACCATGGACTGTGTTTAGATAAGCAATTGACATCCAGTTCACAGTGCTTATTTAAACACAGTCAGTGGTTGCCCAAGTGACATTTCCTCACTTGACCCTGGGCAATAAGTGTTGGTAGGCTTTATAATTCTACGAACAGACAAAATTGATGGGCAGGAAAAGACCAGCTGGTCCAGCAAGCCTGTTCCTGAGGAAGGGGCAATCGATAGCTCCGAAAGCTTGTGATTTCAAATAAAACTGTTGGACTATAACCTGGTGTTGTGCGACCTCTCAATTTTGTCCACATCATGGTGGCCAGAGCATCATGACTAAACATTTTTGCCCAGTCCCCTCCCCTCCCTCTTCCCACCCACCACCAGCACCCCCGCCACCAGCACCCCCCCCCCCACCCCCAATCCCTCTTCCCCTCCCCTCCCCTCCCCACACCCATGTAATCTTCTGGGTGAGGCAAAAAAAAACAGAGAAAAAACCCAGGGCCAATAAAGGAAAAAATACTCTGTAAAACTCCTCTCCGACCCCCTCAGGTGATCAAAACCAGTCCAGGAGATCACATGGACCAAGTGTTATCTAGAAAGACACTTACCTTCTATATGATGTGATCTCTGCCCCAGTCAAGAATCAGTCCAGCTCCCTCTTGAAGGTGTACAGAGAGTCAGCACCCACCGCACCAGCTGGCAATGTATTCCAGAGGCTCACTACTCTCTAGGAAAAGAAGAACCGTCTAACATCCAGTCTATTCCTACTCTTACATCATTTAAACACATGTCCCTTGGTCCTCCCTAATCTGTTAAACTGGAATAATCTATCAGTAGGGATGCTATCCAGTCCTTTAATTATTTTATAGACCTCTATCAGGTCACCTCTAAGTCTACACTGGTCTAAAGTAAATATACCAAGGTCCTTGAGCCTATCTGAGGTACTTTAAGCGAAGAATCATTCTTGTAGCTCTCCTCTGGACTTTTCCAAGCCGCTATATCACACACCAAGTGGAGGGACCAAAACTGCGCACATTACTACAGATGAGGTCTGACCAGTGACGTCTATAGTGTCACAATGATGTCCTTTCATTTGTACTGAATGGTTCTATTGATACAACCCAATACCCTGTTAGCTTTAGCTGCAGTTTCTCTACATTGGTCATGAACCTTTAGTGATCTGTGCACAATAACCCCTAGATCTTTTCCTCTCTCAACCTCTTTCAGTATTGTTGTTTGCAAATTGTACATGCATTCTGTGCTGGCCCTACCAACATGATTGACATTACATTTATCAAAATGAAATGCCATTTGCCACTGTGTGGCCCATTCCCCTAGTGTAGGACATCACAGCCAAACATAACATAGGAAGAGGAGTAGGCCATTCAGCCCCTCGAGCCTGCTCTGCCATTCAATTAAATCATGGCTGATCTGTACTACACCTCCATTTACCCAATTTAGCTCCATATCAATGTTCCCACTAATTATTTTTTGCACAGCATGGCCCCTGTAAGGGGCAGGCCCATTCAAAAATCCACGCATGCACGGTTTTTGCATTTAAAAGCCGGTGAGCCGGTGAGCCGGTGAGCCGGTGAGCCGGCTGCGCGGGAGCTCCAGACAGTTGTGCAGCCGCACAACTTAAAGGGAACATTGCTCCGCATCCCTTGATATTGTGGTGCAGAGAACAAAGAGCAACCTGGCATCTGAGGAATGGAGGGTGTGTGAATGGAGAGAGAGTGAGTGTATGACTGGAGGAAATAGCTAAGGTAGGTGAGGGTTTGACCATGGAGGCTGCAGCTTCCTCTGAGGAGTCGTCCGGCTCTTCCTCCTGGACAGTGGGGAGGGGGGGCTCTCGATGGTCCTGTGGGGGAGTAAAGGCATGAGGTAGACATGTGATATTAACGTAGCAGATGTAGCATCCCACTGTGCAGATGATCAGAACTCAATCTGCATGAACATCAGATGCCATATCAGTCACTCGTGAAATCTAAACGAGAGGGTTGCAAATCTATTCTGTCACCAGCTTGCTCTACTGCGCCCGTCTCTCCGTCCCCCACTTCCAGCTCCTCAGCACCTCTGACGATCTCGATAGCAGCCTCCTCAGCATTGGTTAAATGCGCCATGGATGGTGGCCCTCCTCCTGGCCTCTCCCTCTCCCTCTTATTGTGGGCTCTCTTTTCCTGCAATGAGGGACACAAGTGGAGGTTGAGCGAGAATGTTGGAGTGAGTGTAGAGAATACATAGCATAGATGCTTAGAGGGAGACAAAGATGAAGTGAGGTGCCAATACCAAGGTCCCGCCCTGTGCATTGTTAGTTGTTGCCGTTGCATAACAGTGATAGCGAGTGTGAGAGGTGCATAGTAGAATGATGGAGTGATTCTGTACATAGAGAGAGAGGGATGGTTAAGGGTGCAAGGGATGTAAGGGTAAGTTGGGATGTGCAGAAGTAGGTTAACAATGCAGAGTGCTGGTGATGAGAGGAGATGGGGAGCAGATTGAAGGTAAGTGTGGTGTTATACTCACTTTTGCTGAGCGTAGCAGATCATTGAACCTTTTGCGGCACTGAACCCAGGTGCGTGAACACAAAGACCGGGCACTCACCTCCTCAGCAATTTGCAGCCAGGCTGCCTTGGTTTGCTGAGGAGGCCTCCTCCGTCCATTGGAGGGGAACAGTACCTCCTTGTGCCCTCTCACTCCCTCCACACGAGCATGGAGGGAGTCATCATCAAATCTGGGAGAAGCCTTGGCTCTTGCAGCAGTCATCTCGCTAACAGTAAAACTGAGAAGCATCAGAAAGTGAATAAAACACACAGGCTGCATGGGCTCCTTAAATGCAGCTGAATCGAAGATGTCAGCAGAGGCGAGCAGCAGGCCTGAACCCACTGATTGGGCCGGGTAATGCGCACGGCGGGCTTAATAAGCCAAGTTAAGGCAAAACCCTTAGCACAGTGCGGCTGAAACCGGCAGTGGGATGGAACCCGCTGAGCAGCGAACTCGACGTGATCCCGCCTCTGATGGCAAAATCGCGGCCATAGTGTGGGATAGGATGTGGGCAGTGGAATTTTGCATGAGCTGAAATTTACTTAGGATGGAACTTGGGAGGCCAGTGAGAGGAGCATTGGAGAAGTTGCGCTCGGAGGTGATAAAGGCACAGACAGTAGCTTCAATGGCAGGTCTAGGTGAGATATGGGTAGAGGCGGGCGATATTGCAAAGATGGAAATAACTGGTCTTGGTGATGGATTGAATATGTGGATTAAAACTCAGTTGAGAATCAAATGGGATACTGAGTATGTGCACTAGCATGAACAATCTGATCGAGCAACCAGGAAGGGAGACCGGATTTGGAAAGGTGCGGGAGTTTGTTTGGAGCCGAACAGAATAGCTTTGGTCTTGCCAATACTGAGTTGGAGAAAATTCAGACTCATCCATAACTTGATTTCAGACAAGCAACTAGACAGCACAGTGCTGGTTATGGAATCAAGCATAGTGGCAGAGAGATAGAACTGGGTGATATTAGCATACATATAGAAGCTGATCTGCATGCCTATGCATAGTGAGGCATATGGACAAAAAATAGGAGAAGGCCAAGGATGGAAGCTTGGAGGTCGTCCAAGGTAACTGACATGAATCTTGTCATTCATGTATGAAGTAATACTGGGCGGCCTGTTGGTGGCGCTGCCCAGGGAGAGTATAAATACTTGGGCATGGGCCCAGCTTGCTTAGGACATTCCTCAACAGGAACTAGTGAAGGCCACAACTAGACCTCCATGTTGAAAAACAGTTGATTAAAGCTTTGTTTAACGCTTAGACCAAGTGCCTAGTAGTTTTCTTACATCAGTAACCACATGGGGCAGAAGGTAAAGCCATTGCTGGAGATGTGCTCACCACAATGTGACAGGTAGAAATGGAACCAAGCAAGAGCAATGCCACTGAGGTGGACATGGAGGAGGATGGAGTAACTGACAGTGTCATATGCCACAGAGTAAATAAGGAAAGACAAGGCACTCATGGTCACAATCAGATAGGATGTTGTTGGTGACTTTCACCATGGTGGTCTCAGTGCTGTGGGCAGGGGGGGAAACCTACTGAGGGGATTCAAACAGGGAGCAGTCAGAAAGGTGTGTGCAGAGCTAGGTAGCGATGATGCAGAAGTTAGTGGTTGGAAAGGACAGAAAGATCGAGTGTGGGCTTTCTAAGCAGGGAGATGATGATGGAATTTTTGAATGGTAAGAGGGCAGCACGGTGGCATAGTGGTTAGCACTGTTGCCTCACAGCGCCAGGGACCCGGATTCGAATCCAGCCTCGGGTGACTGTCTGTGTGGAGTTTGCACATTCTCCCCGTGTCTGCATGGGTTTCCTCCGGGTGCTCCGGTTTCCTCCCACAGTCCAAAGATGTGCGGGTTAGGTTGATTTGGCTATGATAAATTGACCCTTAGTGTTAGGGGGATTAAATACGTGGGGTTACGGGGATAGGGTGGGATATGTGTCGGTGCAGGCTCGATGGGCCGAAATAGCCTCTATCTGCACTGTGGGGATTCTGTGATATTCTGTGAAAAGAGTGCCTGATGAAATGGAGCTGTTGATGATATTAGCAGGCATTGTGTCAAAGTTTTGGGTAAGGGGAGGAGGAGTGGGGGAGGAGAAGTAGAAGCTGAGGTAGTTGAGTAGATAGTCTCAGCCGTGGAGACAAAAAAAATCACAAGCACTTGGCACTGGAGGTGAAGAGTGGACTTGAGCTCAAATTGTTTGAAAACGTTTTTAATTCTTTTACACAAAAAAAATTAACCCCGTACAAAAATAGATCAAATTCAAATGATACACTTCACTTCCAGTGTTTATTGTGTAAAATACGTTCAGTGGCTGGTTCTACCATGCCGAATGTACACCAGAGATTCGACACTCTACTGAATGCTGTTGCTGTCTCCTAATTTCTGTTCTTGGGAGAACAAGAAGTGCTGATGTTGGTGCTGAGACAAACTCTAGAAGCACTGACAGTTTTATAATGATATGCACTCGGTTGTGCAAAGTACCTCCAACTGGGGCTGTTTTGATAGTTATACTGACTACCCTATGGGGTGAAGTGCAAAATATGACGTGAAAACTGTAGATTATAAATGTTCTTTTATAATCTCTTAGTACAGCTTTTACAGCTTTTAGAAAAAGCCTATTTATGCGCATATGTAGCCATAATCTAATTTACACTAAAACATAGAAAATCAGTAATCAAAATCGGAAACTGCCTTCACAGATAATAACCAAATTATTCATTTTGTTGTGTTTATGTATGTATTTATTATTACCAGACAGCTTTTAGAAAGCTTGCAGTTTTGTTATTAGGTTACAGCAATCACCCTAAGGTGGCTATTGCATTTTTTCTTGGAATTGGTAACAGCAGAACCATCAAGGAGATTTGTTTCATATTAAGAATAAGGCAAATTACGCTCTGTAAGTCTCAGAAATGTTTCTTGAATCTCAGGCAAGTCAGCTAGTAAGCAATGCAGTAACCCTGACAGAAAGAAAGGCACTTCAAAATCATTCAACAACAATAACCTGTATTTATATAGCGCCTATAAGCTAAAACATGTCCCAGGTGCCTCACAGAAGCATAATCAAAACTATTACCTATTACCTATTACACTGTTCCACGGAAGCGCAGCGTAAGCTCGAGGAACAGCACCTCATCTTTCGTTTAGGCACGCTACAGCCCTCTGGACTCAATATCGAGTTCAACAATTTTAGATCATAACCTCAGCCCCAATCACATTTATATTTTATTTTTTCATCCACCCTGTTGTTTGCCCCTCTCCCTTTTTTTCCCTCCTAGAAGCTGGCAGCTGTCCTTCATTCTGCCAGTACATTTCACACTTCTTTTAGCCTCAACCTGTCACATTAACACCTCCTCTTGCCTTGATCATCTCTTAATGTCTCTTAATCTCTCCTTTTGTTCTTTCATCCCCTCCCCCTTTTCCCAGCTTTATCCTTGCCTTAAATCTATTTCATTTCCTGCTATTTCCAGTTCTGACGAAAGGTCGTCGACCTGAAACGTTAACTCTGTTTCTCTCTCCAAGGATGCTGCCTTGCCTGCTGAGTTTTTCCAGCATTTTCTGTTGTTATTTCATAATCAAAACTAAATGGTCCAAATGGAGCCAAAGAAGAAGATATTAGGAGGGGTGACCAAAAGCTTGGTCAAAGAGATGGGTTCCAGGGAGGATCTTAAAGTAGGAGTGGGAGATAGAGAGGCTGAGGGTTAGGGAGTGAATCCCAGAGTGCAGGGCTTAGGCAGCTGAGGCACGGCCGCTAATGGTGGGGCATGGAAATTAAAGTAGATAGACTTTGTGCTCGAGAGGGTACGGGATCGAAAGCCCAACACTGGATTGAATAGGATGCTGAGGTTGCTAACAGTCTAGTTCAACCTGTGGTAGTGGGGGAGAGGGAGATAGAATTAGTGGCACGGGTATGAAATTTTTGACAGAGGCCGAACACAAAGGGCTGGATTTTGAATGACCCATGGAGTCGGGTTTGGAGGCGTGTGGGGGGTTAAATTTGCGGGGTCGGGGTTTCCGACCCCATCCCGACTCCATCCCGCCTCCACGCAATTTTGACAGAATCAGTCGCGGGGTTCCCGACTCCGTCCCGCCTTCAAGAGGCGGGAGAGGCCATTAAAGCCCTTAACAAGCTCTAAATTGGCTCTGTAATGCCATTTTGAAACGCTGTAGCTAGTTTAACCCTCTTCTGACGTGAAGCACGCCTGGTGTGAAACAGTCCAGTGAAACCTGGCGGGAGCACAAGTGGATAGCTGACTATCGGCTGCAGGCCCACTATTACAACGGAGATGTGATGAAGGTAGTAGTAGTAGTATTAGGTCTGAACATCGCCTCTGATGCTGCTGCATTGAATGTCTTCAGAGACTGCCTGGGAGGACTTGCTTGGCAAAAAAAATTTCTCTCTCTCTCTCTCTCTCTCTCTCCTTCCTCCCCCCCCCACCCCATATATTTTGCATCCAGGTCCACTCACATCAAAAGCAAGCCAGGCAGGTTCTCTCTCACCAACAGTCTCTGAGACTAGGCAGTCAGCAATGATGACATCATTAGAGGCGACTTTCAGACTGAAAACACTAATTAGTTCATGGGTTCCCACATGCTCCAACTCAATTGCCCAATTAAGTGAAAATTGCATCAGGCATCCACATTAATCTGGAGTCGGGGGAGGAACACGAAATGCGGATTACACGACCCCAACCCGACCCCAAGACAAAATCCAGCCCAATGGCTTCAGTCTTCCCAATGTTTAATAGAGGAAATTGAGGCTCATCCAAGACTGGATGTCAGACAAGCATTCTAGCAACACAATTCTATGGATTAACACATTTTTCTGTTATTCCATAAGTTAACAGAAATATCACCTACAGTGTTTTATATGTCTTTCCCAGCATGCACTTCCAAAATAAAGTCACACAAATCATGGCCCACAATTTGCGATCGGAGGCTTCCCGCGGGCGGATGCCTCCGACCAGCAAAACATCTACACATTTACCTTGTGGCCCGGGAGGTACGGAGGCTCACGCTCCTGGGCCTCTCCGGGTCCGCGCGTTCGCAAGCGCCCCTGGGATCACGTGGGCCGGCCCAACCAATGAAAGAAGGGAATCCTCATTCATACTTATGGGAGTTGCGTACGCACCTCGTATGCACCCGTTGAGGTCGCAAAATATGGCCCCATATATTGAAAATCTTAAACAAGTTATGATGAAGGGGTTTATGATTTTGGTACCAGTAGCAAACAAAAATATTTGTTTTGCCACAATTACATAGAGAACCTGTAAACGAATGCAAGGAAATTGCTCCCAATCTGAAACTGCAGTGACAGCGTCATTTGTTTTTTCCTCCTACTCCTGTCCCAATAATAATTCCAGTCCCACAGCAGCTTACATTTTTATGGTGCTCCTCACATCCACAATGGCACCTCAAAGTACAAGAAGGATGTCAAGCAGGTGGGGAAAGGGGAAAGGGGGAAGAGTGAGGGTGGACACTAAAGCTTCTGTTTTTTAAACACGGAATGGAGGGGGCAAATATCTTGGAAGGGAGCTCCAGGAGTTGCAGTGCCAAATAAAGCAGAGACTGAAAGTGGTCCCGAGAACAAAGAGCAACCTGGTATCGGAGGAGTGGAGGGTGTGTGTGGGAGAGAGAGTGAGTATATGGCTGGAGGAAATTGCTGAGGTAGGTGATGGTTTGGCCGTGGAGGAATTTGAAAGCAAGGATGAGAATTTTTGAAGTCAATCTGCTGGGGCATGATGAGCTCATGCTGCTTTAAAAAAGATGGGGGTAAGTGGGAATATGGGACTTTTTATGGGTAACGACACAGCATGGGGCATTCGGAACATGCTGTAATTTGTGGAAGATATTAACCAGCTGGAGGATTAAAGAAATAGAACCTCAAAGTGATAGAGACATGAGCTGGTGTTTCAGCAGCAGTGAGTGAGAAGTAAGAACAGAGGAAGGCAATTTTGAAGTGGTACGAGAAAGTGAACTTAGTAATGAATAGATGTGAGGGAGGAAACTAAACTCAGTCAAGTTTAGTATGCTAAGTTTCCATATCTCCTTATTTAACTTAAGATGGCAATCAGGGAGGCAAATGCAGTTAAGGTCAGTATCTGTAGGAAGCCAAAGGGAATGGCTTCAGTTTTGTCGATATTAATCTGGAGGACATTTTGGCTCCTCCAGGTCTTAATGTTGGATAGGCAGGTACTTTACAAAACATCTTGGGCCAGAAATTCGGCTCTCCGGCTTCCTGTGGGTGCAAGAATCGCGCGCGTACTCACCCACCGCGCCTGCCGTTGTGCTTCGGGCCCGCGTGGAATTTGGCTCCTGGGCCTCCTGCAGCTGCCGGCGCGCAGTGCTTGCGTATCCCAGGGGCGCAGTTAGTTCGAAGCGTCCCCTGGGATCACGTGGGCCATGGAGAGCCAATCGGAGCAGGGAATCTTCATTCATAGATTTTGACAGGAAGACCTGTCAAATCTATGAATAGAGATCGGCCCCAAAACCTCACTAAAACGTCAAATAAATTTTTAAAAAATCACATTTTTAAAATAACTATAAATTACAGAAATTAACTACTTTAAACAAAAATTTAAATTTTTGAAAAAATTAATTACACTTATTAACAGTGTTAAAAATAAACGTACCTTTCTTTAAAGTATGTAAAAAAGATAAACCTGTTGAAAAAATGTTTAAATTGTACTTAATTAACCACTTACCTTGTTAAAAGCAGGCCTTGCGCCTCCTTTTTTCCTGCGCAGCTTCTCCGTACTTACCCTCACGGAGAAACCTGAAAAAAAAAATGAAGTTCGCTGCGTGCGCGCTGCCTCTCCGGCGCACGCGTTCGACCTCTGAACCCCTTTCCTTCAGGGGAACGGAAGTTCCGGTTTCCAGCGCATGCGCAGTGCATGCGCGAAACCGGGACTTTCGTTGGGTCTACGGGTGAGTACCCAGCGCGTAGTCGCCCCGTGGAGACCCGAATTTCTGGCCCATTGTTGATTACACCAGCCTGGAACGGGCTGAGAATTCATTTTTTATGTTTTATTCGTTTATGGGATCTGGGTGTCGCTGGCAAGGCCAGCATTTATTGCCCACCCCTAATTGCCCTTGAGAAGGTGGTGGTGAGCCGCCTTCTTGAACCGGTGCAGTCCATGTGGTGAAGGTACTCCAACAGTGCTGTTAGGTAGGGTGTGCCAGGATTTTGACCCAGCGACGATGAAGGATCGGCGATATACTTCTAAGTCAGGATGATGTGTGACTTGGAGGGGAACTTGGAAGTGGTGGTGTTCCCATGCGCCTGCTGCCCTTGTCCTTCTAGGTGGAAGAGATCGCGGGTTTGGGAGGTGCTGCCGAATAAGCCTTGGCGAGTTGCTGCAGTGCATCTTGTAGATGGTACACACTGCAGCCACGGTGCGCCGGTGGTGGAGGGAGTGAATGTTTAAGCTGGTGGATGGGGTGCCAATCAAGCGGGCTTGTCCTGGATGGTGTCGAGCTTCTTGAGTGTTGTTGGAGCTGCACTCATCCAGGCAAGTGGAGAGTATTCCATCACACTCCTGACTTGTGCCTTGTAGATGGTGGAAAGGCTTTGGGGAGTCAGGAGGTGAGACACTTGCTGCAGAATACCTAGTCTATGACCTGCTCTTGTTGCCACAGTATTTATGTGGCTGGTCCAATTAAGTTTCTGGTCAATGGTGACCCCCAGGATGTTGATGGTGGGGGATTTGGTGATGGTAATACCGTTGAATGTCAAGGGGAGGTGGTTAGACTCTCGCTTGTTGGAGATAGTCATTGCCTGGCACTTCTGTGGCGTGAATGTTACCTGCCACTTATCGGCCCAAGCCTGAATGTCGTCCAGGTCTTGTTGCATACCGGCATGAACTGCATCATTATCAGCGGTTCAAGAAGGCGGCTCACCACCACCTTCTCAAGGGCAATTAGGGATGGGCAATAAATGCTGGCATTGCCAGCGACGCCCTGATCCCATAAACAAATTTTAAAAAAATTTAAAAAAATGTAACAACTCATAATCAACTTGGTATTGGCCATTTCTGACTGCAAGTATATTTCTTTTCTTCAGGATCTAGAGTAATCGATTGTTTCTTGCCCTTCTCTATCACATCTTAGCTGAATAGTTCAGATATAGTGCTCAACTTGGTTTCAAATGTCAACATATTCCAGGTTTATGACCAGATAAGTGAGCAATACCAATAGTTACCGTTAATCTTATGTTCTAACTTGCGTAAGCTCGCTTGACTATAGTATCTTGCTTTTAGCATTCGAGAGGGCAATGAAATGGAAAGATGGACAGAAGTGCTGAGAACTTGGAGAAAAACGCCATGAGAAAAACAGCAGAAGCAGCAACTAGATTAACGTAACTGGGAGAAGTCACCATTACGAAGACATCAGCTAAGGTGTATGTTGTGCATAAGCCAAGCTTTACTCATAGATTCTCTTCTGTGGCTTTAAGAAAATCTCCAATTCTGAGATATGACAAGCTTTTGCTTTTCCAGCTGTGGCTCAGTGGGTAGCACACTTGCCTCTGAGTCATGAAGGTTGTGAGTTCAACTCCCACGCCAGGAACTTGAGCACATCAAGTCGAGGCTGACACTCCAGTCCAGTGCAGTGCTGAGGGAAGTACTACACTGTCAGAGGTGCCGTCTTTCAGATGAGACGTTAAACCGAGGCCCCATCTGCTCTCTCAGGTGGATGTAAAAGATCCCAAGGCACTATTTTGAAGAAGAGCAGGGGAGTCCTGGCCAATATTTATCCCTCAACCGACATAACAAAAACAGTTTATCTGGTCATTATCACATTGCTGTTTGTGGGAGCTTGCTGTGCACAGATTGGCTGCCGTGTTTCCCACATTACAACAGTGACTACACTCCAAAAGTATTTCATTGGCTGTAAACACTTTGAGACGTCCGGTGGTCGTGAAAGGCGCAAAATAAATGCAGGTCTTTCTTTCTTTTTCCGTTGACCGAGAGGAAACAATAGTGTCTAATGATTCGGCTGCAGGTTCAATTGTGCAGTTTGCTTTAGATTAAAACAAATTTCTGGTGAGTCAACATCAAAAAGACAAAAAAGATCAAGAAAATGAAAAGACATTTTGGGTCACAGCTACAAGACACATCTGTGAATGAGAGATAAACTGCATCGGAATGTATTTCACAGAATGATGTGGCAGTTCTAAAAATAAGCAGTACACATTCTGGTAAATATTTTTATAATCCTGTGCTTTCCAGTTACAGGTCATTGCCAGTACTAAGAAGACTGCTTCTGCAGAAATTACATTACAAAGCTTATATTTAAATATATTTTTTACGTGATGACCTTTCATATTTATATTGTTAGAGCAACCATTGAAGAAATGCGTCATTTTTTTACAGAACCTTCGGTAAACAGAAATTAAAATGCAGATTATGTAGAGCAATACATTTTAAAGAGATATTATCTATTGTTCTGATCTGCAGAGGGTGAATGTAAGGTTTACGTGTTACGAGATTTATTGCTGTAATGCAGTTTTCTGGATAACTTCCTTACTAATGCACTTCCAAACATTTAGGATGAAGGTTATTAAAAAAGTAAAGCAATGGGCCGGAATTGGTGGTGGGTAATAACGGTGAACTAACAGCACTGTTATTACCTCTTTGAAACTGACCGCAACTTCAGGATGTAGCGCATGCGCATCTAAACGCAGAGGGCTAGAAATTGGGCTCCTTTGCGCCTCCCGTTAGCGCCTCCAGGGGGTTTGGGACCGGGCGCGGCGATATCAACGCCTCCCGCTAAATTCGGTGGGAGTTTTGCGGCGGCGGTAAGATGTTGCACCCTGATCTCCTGCGCCCGGGTATCGTGACGTAATTGCCGTGCGCAGCATCCCGATTGCGCCCTGGATGAAAAATTCCCTCTCGCCCCCTGCTTGTGCGCCTGCCGTTAACAATGATAGGTAGAGGAGGCGGCTTTCAGTCGGATGTCCCCTGGAGGAGCGCTATTTAAAGGCGTCCACTTCCAGTTTCGTCTTCGTCGGCCAACAATGCTGTGTTGTTAATTTCACACTGGCAAAGAGGCCTTTTCACCGATTTCAGCATTTTACATTTTAACGAGTGTTCTGGCACATAAAGATTCTCCAGTTTCATTGAGGGGAGATTTGAAAGTGTAATATTTGTATCCTTTCATGGGGGCTGTACTGGCACTGGGCCTCGCCCTCCAGCGTCAACATCGGAGGCAACTGAGGCACAGAGAAAGAGTGCAAAATGTGGCCAGAGGGAGGAGGGCCAACAGGGCTCTCAACAGGAGGCCTTACCCTCCCAGGGTATTCCGGCAGCAGTTCTCCTACATGAATCTCACTGAAGACCAGTGTGCTAGAAGGCTCCGCTTCAGCAAGAACGTGGTCACAGAGCTCTGCCACCTCCTGCAGCCAGACCTCGAGCCTCAGATCAGGACCACCAGGGCTCTCTCAGTGGCAGTCAAGGTCACCGTCGCCCTCAATTTCTATGCCAGCGGATCATTCCAGTGTGCGACAGGCGACATCTTCAACATCTCCCAGTTTTCTGTCCATTGCTCCATCCACCAGGTCACAGATGCTCTGTACAGAAGGAGAAGGGACTACATTTCCTTCCCCATGACCAGAGAGAAGCAGGACGAGCATGCATGTGGCTTTGCCAGGATAGTGGGCTTCCCCATGGTGCAGGGCGCCATTGACTGCACCCATGTCGCTTTGCGGGCACCTCATAACAATCCCGAGGTATTCCGTAACCGCAAAGGCTACCACTCACTTAATGTGCAGATGGTTTGCGACCACACACGGCGAATCCTGACCGTCAATGCACGCTATCCTGGCAGCAGCCATGATACCTTCAGCCTGCGCCAGATCTATTCCAGCCACCACATCAAGCTTGTGGCTGGCTGCTGGGAGACAATGGTTATCCGCTCTCCACCTGGCTCATGATTCCCCTCCACAACCCCAACACTCCTGCCCAGCACTCATAATGAGAGCCATGCTGACATCAGGAACATCAGGCCTATACTCTCTGGAGTTTAGAAGAATGAGAGGTGATCTCATTGAAACATACAAGATTCTGAAGGGGATTGACAGGGTAGATGCTGAGAGGTTATTTCCCCTGGCTGGAGTGTCTAGAACTAGGGGGCATAGTCTCAGGATCAGGGGTAGGCCATTTAAGACTGAGATGAGGAGGAATTTCTTCACTCAGAGTGTTGTGAATCTTTGGAATTCTCTGCCCCAGAGGGCTGTGAATGCTGAGTCTTTGAGTATATTCAAGGCTGAGATAGATAGATTTTTGAACTCTAGGGGAATCAAGGTATATGGAGATCGGGCGGGAAAGTGGAGTTGAGGTCGATGATCAGCCATGATCTTATTGAATGGCGGAGCAGGCTCGAGGGGCCGTATGGCCTACTCCTGATCTTATTTCTTATGTTCTTATCATTGTGCAGACCATCGGGGTGCTCAATTAACAGTTCCGCTGCCTTGATCGCTCGGGAGGAGCCCTCCAGTACTCGGCTGAGCGGGTGTCAATTTTCGTCATCCTCTGCTGCATGCTGCACAACTTGGCCATTATGAGGGCACAGCCATGGCCACCAGGCATAGCCGCACCACCTCAGGAGGAGGAGGAGGAGGATGAGGACGAGGAAGAGGATGAGGAACAGGAGGACGAACAGCAGTGACAGAGGAGGCAGCCAATCAATCGGTGTTCTGTAAAGTCGGTCCGTGACCGCCTCATCAGACTTTGTTTCCAGTGACTTTGAGTCCTCTTTCCAGTTGCTGAGCATGTCGCCATCATTCCATCACTTTATGATTCCATACCACACCCCAGAACTGAAATGAGACACAGCACCAAATCTGCAACATTCCAGTAGTAAATTTATCAAAAACCATTAACCACATATATACAATAACAATATTGACTAATCATCCTTGTGCAAACCCTTGCCTCCCCTCTTTACAGTCCCCTTTCCTAATCTAGTGCTCCTACGTAGTGTCTCCCCAGTGGCTGCAGCAGGGCTGGTGGAAGGCTGCTGAGTATCGATGCTAGAGACTACAGATGGTCTTGCAGGACGCCCTCGACCAGCTCTGGGCCTGGAAGGCCCAGCTGTAGACTGCGCCACCTCAGGCTGGGCGGCGGCAGTCTGGGCTGACTGGATGACAGGCAGCGACAAGGGCAATGGCGGAGTGGCAGTGGTGGGATCAGGAATGCTGTCATCCTGAGAGAGGACAGCAGGTTCCTGCTCCATTGACCCACTTTCACTCCCCCGGGGCAGCTCCTCAGCATCCCTACAAATCTGCTGGAGCACAGATTGCTGGCCTGCTGCGACACCGTGAGATCCCCGGTGGACTGTGGTGGACCCAGCGATGATGGCAGCAGTCAGAGCTTTCGTGGCTCAGACTGCATGAGCGCAGTCTGAGACTCAATGGCAGCAACCATTGACTGCATTACAGCACTAAGACAATGCATTGCTTCCGCCTGTGCTGGAATGGAAGCTGCCATATCGCCCATTACACGCGTCATGAGGTCTGGATCCACATGGTCTCTCTGGGAGTCCACTGTCCTCTGCACTGTGGAAATGATGGACTCCATGGTGTGCGCAGAGCTCTGTGCAATGTTGGAGACTCCTCCGCGCTCCTTACCATTGCCGAGAGGCTCTCGGGCACCCTTGCCATTGCATCTATCATCTCGGTGTGCATGGCCATCACCCTTCTTGTGAACACCTCCTCATCGAGGTCTCATCTGAGTTGTGTGCAGCAGAAGTCGCGCGTGAACTTGCCCTCCGGGGAGCTGGCTCACGAGCTACCCTTTCCTCCTGGCCTTGCTGCAGCCCGCTCATACCCGGTGCATCAGCCAGTGCAGATCCCTCTATTAAACTTGCCTCTAAAGATCGCGTGGGGCCAGTATCTGAGGTGGTGCCTGCGGGTGAGAGATGCAGTGACGCGGTGCTTTGCTCCTCCTCCTCTTCTCCTTCCTCACTCTCAGTCGGGGGCTCAGGGACAGCTGGCCATCTGGTTGCTGATTATCTGAAAGCATAAAGGCACAACACTCGCGTTAAGGTGAGGGCAGGGGGGCAGGAATGGAGCAAGGAATGCAGACATTCTCAGGAGGTGGAAAGTGAGAAAGGTTTGTGTTGTGAGGGGGAAGTGGGATGAGAGAGGAGAGGAGCAGAAGAGAACATTTTTGCCCCCAACAGGGTCGACGTTGCCGATGGCCATGGTGCCCACCACCTGCTGCCCAATGAGTCGCAGCACTCGCTCCTCAAGGTCTGAGAGCTGCTGGAGCTGCGCATCACCCCCGCCTGTTCTCTGCTGCTCCCTCCTATTGTGGGCCATCTTGGCCTGCAAGCAAACAAATATGTTTGAGTCAGAGTCCAATTTTGTGTTTGGGAGATATGCCTGCCGTCATTGAATAGCTGTGACTGTAGGCAAGGCGTGAGATGTGGATGTGAGTTAGAGTAGGTGAAGATGTTTAGTGGGTGAGTGGTGGCGGTGTGGTTCTTTGCGCAGTGTGCACAGACTGAGCTTCAGATGCTGGTATGTCGGAGCTGTTGAAGCATGTGACCACCTGAGTGAGGTTGTTGAATTTCTTGCGGCACTGTGTCAGGCTGCGTGCCACCACACTACTGGCAGAGACCTCCTGGGCCACATCCCTCCACATTGCCCTGAACACCTGAGGCGATGGCCTCCTTCCACTGTCCGGGAACAGCATTGCCCTCCTTCGCTCCACTCCAGCTACCAATGCCATGTCTGTGAACCGACGAGCTCTCTCCCTGGGAGTGGGAACAGCCATCAGGGGACTCACTTGCTCGCAGGTCGCCTCAAAGCCAGCTATGCTGAAAATGAGCATCTGCACCATGATGCAACGTCCCCTTTAAGAGCTGGAAGGAACCAGTGTGAAGGATCATTGCTGAATGCATTGCACCTGAAATTCATTAGCGCTCTGCTGGTAGCGCCCCGATAGCGCCCCACTGAGGTCATTAGCGCTTGATTTAGCACCACACCTCCTTCCTGGAGCGTTAACACCCAATTTAGTAGAAGTTCAGAATCTTTAGCGCCTGGGGCTAAATTTTCAAAATTTCAAAAGTTACGGGGCGATACCCAATTTCACCCCCCCCACCCCACAATCTTTGTTTTGCTCTCTGTAACATTTTTAAAAAGTCAGGATAAAAGCAGGTTCTCACTTTCTGCTTCCCTGGCTGTGAGAATTTTGCAAAGTGATTGGGTGCTTAGACAGCTTGTTGTCATCACAGCAGATCACGTTAGGGATTCCCCATTATATTGCACTGAAATCACTTACGCGTTGAAAAAGGCAATCTTCTCGCCACAGAGATCACAAGATCTCTGCGGGCCGCTTCCTTCGGGGCGAAGGCCTTTGCTTCGCCGCTGACCGCAAATTCCGGGCGATTGTATTTTTCTTTCTTGTTTCATCCTCCCCCATTGTTACTATTGATTTGGACAGTTCAGTCTGTAGCTATTTCTACAAATGCCTGCAGCACTGTTCTTTGGTTTACAGCCAAGAGACGAGCAAAACCAATATGGAAAAGAAGAAATGCAACACTTCCCACTCTCCCTATCCCACTGTACAATTTTTTCCCTGCATCCTACATAATCTCCAGCCAAAACTGGTGAAACACATCCTCCAGAGAAGCTTAAGTTCAAATGTTGGTCAAGACTACGATTTCAACTCAGCTGTCTTAGTCAGAAATGAATATACTGAAGCTATAGTTACCAGGACACATTTAGTAGACTACCGTTGCTTTTATTATAGTTAACTGTTACACGAGAAGGGAAAATGTATGTAAATATTTTAGTCTATTGTAGGTATGAGAGAGACAGCTATTATTTGAAAATTATTTGACTTAAAATATAAATAATTCGCACTAGATTTCCAGAGAATGAAGAGTTAATGCAAGATCACTTTTTCCTAGTTTTGCAATTGTTTAGGGTGTAAATGTGTCTTGGGTGGTAGCACAAACTGGGTGATAGCGACTCGGCAACCGCCTGATTTTCTTTTCCATCGACTTCCATGGGAACGAAAATTGGGCAGGGTGTAAAATAGGCTGCCGATTCATCTGTTTTGTGTTACAGCTTCACCCCCCTAAGAGTCAAATACATAGGGTGGAATCTTAACCCCAAAAAACGAGTGGGTTGGGGTCGTGTGGGAAGTTAAAGTGTTAAAAATCTGACTCCCGACCAGAACCCGCCTCCAACCCGCCCACTTCCGGTTTTAACGGAGGCAGGACAGGGGGAGGGCAGCCAACTCACTCCCAGGAGGCGGGTCACCCATTTAAATATTATTATGAGGTCGGCGTGCCTCAGAGCTAACCTGCGTTTTAAATTTAACAGTGGCTGGTCAGGTCGCAAGTGTCAGGAAACCCAACCGCTAATGGAAGGCGAGGACTGCTGGATCCAGGAGTTAAGTGCCTTTACACTTACCTCCTGGATCCAGCGCCCTGACTAACCCACCTGCCGCCCGTGATTGGAGACTCCCCACATCCCCCCCCCCACCTCCCCCCGCCCTCCCGAGGCCTCCAATCACCTTCCAGGCCTCCCCCTCCCCCCGATCGTTCTCCAGGCTGGCTCCATTCTCTCCCTCCCCACCTCACCCCACCCCCCAATCGTTCTCCAGGCCGGCGATGTTCTCTGCCTCCACAACCGCCCCCCCATCCCAAAAGTTCTCCAGGCCGGCCCTGTTTTCTCCCTCCCCCCCGATTACCCGCGGCCTACGATGTTCTCTGCCTCCTCCCCCAATCACGCCCAGCCCCCAATGTTCTCTCCCCCAACCTGATCAACCCCCGGCCCCTGATGTTCTCTGCCTCCTGCCCCCGATCACCCCCTCCACTCTGCTGCCCAGTGCCGCAGGTTTCAAATGCAAATCAGGCCCTGTCAAATTTAATGTTCTCCCGGGTTTCCTGACCGCTTCCGAGCCCCCGAACCCCGGCTCCCAACCCGCCTCCTGAATAAAATTCCAGCCCAAGTGTGGTACCAGAGACATTAATATAATTCTAGCCCAGAAATTACCAAATTCAAATTCACGCTTGCCATCAGGGGATGTGAACTTATAACCTCTAAAGCTACTACTCCAGTACCATAGCCACTATGCTATAGTACACTTCTACCAACCCACCCACCCCTGTGATCTATCTGACTGTGATTACCAATTTACTAAAAATTGTGGGCAGTTTTCAGGTATTGGCTCATGCTTATTTGGTATTCAGTTGAATCAGCTTCAACCCCACTTAATTTCTAGCCATTGCTATGGTCAGGGAGAGGAGAGTTTCATTTAACGAGTATGAGGTGGATACAAAATCTGGGCTCAGAAGGGTTCCAATGTTCAACTCACTGGCCCACATAACCCTCCACTAATCACACTTTTCTTCTTGGAATGACTCGCTTGCTTTTTGTATTAATGTAATTAGAGATGACTGCATATGCACCTTCTAAGCAACACATTATTCCAATGATAAAGGCACTGCATTCTGCACTGTTTGTGGCCACATCTTTTCTTTTTAGCAACAGTATAAATACAAGGTCAAAAATGAAAAAATCGCAGTAATGTATAAGCTATTGTTTGTGTACTACTGAAAAAGTGAACTATGCAGTGGACCATCTCTGCTTCATGGTATTTGAAATATACAAAAAGTATCGTATAGCAAGGGGCATGTTTATTTTCAAGAAAAGAAAGGCTTGTATTTAAATAGTGCATTATCACATTTCACAAAAATCTCTCAATGCACTTCACAGGCAATTGATTACTTTGTAGTGTGCAACAGTTGTCATGCATGCAGATACATCAGACGTTTTACACACAGCGCAATCCTACAAACAGCAGTGAGATGAACGACAAGTTCATCTGTTTTTGCTTGTGATGGTAGAAATACAGGCCCAGGACTCCAAGAGAACATAAGAAATAGGAGCAGGAGTAGGCCATTCGGCCCTTCGAGCCTGCCCTGCTCTTCCCTGAATATTTTGAATAGTGCCACAGGATCTTGAAATGTCCATCTGAGCCATTGGCCTCAGTTTCATGTCTCATCTGAAGGCGGGTATCTCAGACAATGTAGCACTCCCTCTATACTGCGTTGGAATGGGATTTGAACCCAAAAAGGTGAGAACGTTACCATCTGAGTCCAGTTAACACTTGTACATTGTATTAGAGCATCATAAAGTCTCTGTACTATTAAAGGTTGTGATATATTCTTACAGTGATGGAAGAGTTGCCCGCATAGTCCACTTAATAATTGAACGTATTGCATTTCCTATTTAGAAACATAGAAACATAGGGCTGGATTTTGCCAGCCCTGGGGAGGCGGGTTTGGAGGCGGGACTGCTGGGAAAATGGCAGAATCTGGGGGCGGGTACCGATCCCGCCCCCAACCCGCCTCCGTGCCATCTTCCCAGGAGGCGGGTAGCCGACGCGCGCCGGGTCCCGTCTCCTGGAGGCGGGAAGAGGATTACAGCCACAGGCAGTTAACAGGCAGTTAAGAGGATTATCCCCATTTTTCCACCAGAGGTGTGGGCTTCCCGACGTCGGGAAACCCCGCCAGGGTCAGCGAGGCGAGCAGTGGGTCTGCGGGGGTCTGCGGGGTGCAAAAGTGCGCTGTGGAGGTAAGTGATGGGTGCAAGTGTGGAGAGGTGAGTATGTGAGGTAAGTGAAAAGTGACAGAAAATGTTTACTTACCTTTGTTTCTTCCTGCAGGCTTCAACAGATGGGGATGTGGAGAGTCTCGCATCTCACCGGCAGAGATGACAGATGGCTGCTGCATTCTCCGATGCAACAACCATCTGATTTCTGCTCACAAAAGAGGTTTGATGAGTCTTGAACACAAGAACTCACCAAACAACGTAGAATGTCAGTGTTTGACAGCTTCACAGAGCTGTCAAATGATGACAATTCATCTGTCAAAAATTTTTGACAAATGAAAGGTCATACGCTGACATTCTCTGTCACCGGCTTCCCCTTAATTGACCTGCTAAGCCCGCTGGGTGGGCTTAACAAGGTCAATCAAGGGAAAATAGCGTGGGTTGGCCACAAGTCGATGGAGGCGGGACTGAAAGCCGACAAGCAGCAGTCCCGCCTCCAACGCGCCCCCATTGACAAAATCACCCCCATAGAAAAATAGGAGCAGGAGTAGGCCATTCAGCCCTTCGAGCCTGCTCCGCCATTCAATATGATCATGGTTGATCCTCTATCTCAATACCATATTCCCGTTCTTTCCCCATACCCCTTGATGCCTTTTGTGTCTAGAAATCTATCTATCTCCATCTTAAATATATTCAGTGACTTGGCCTCCACAGCCTTCTGTGGTAGAGAATTCCACAGGTTCACCACCCTTTGAGTGAAGAAATTTCTCCTCATCTCAGTCCTAAATGTCCTACCCCGTATCCTGAGACTGTGACCCCTCGTTCTAGACTCCCCAGCCAGGGAAAACATCTCCCTGCATCCAGTCTGTCTAGCCCTGTCAGAATTTTATACGTTTCAATGAGATTCCCCTCTCATTCTTCTAAACTCGAGTGAATACAGGCCTAGTCAACTCAATCTCTCCTCATACAATAGTCCTGCCATCCCAGGAATCAGTCTGGTGAACCTTCGCTGCACTCCCTCTATGGCAAGTATATCCTTTCTTAGGTAAGGAGACCAAAACTGCACACAGTACTCCAGGTGTGGTCTCACCAAGGCCCTGTATAACTGCAGTAAGACATCCTTGCTCCTGTACTCAAATCCTCTTGCAATGAAGGCCAACATACCATTTGCCTTACTAACTGCTTGCTGCACCTGCATGTTTGCTTTCAGTGACTGGTGTACAAGGACACCCAGGTCCCTTTGTACATCAACATTTCCCAATCTATCAGCATTTAAATAATACTCTACCTTTCTGTTTTTCCTACCGAAGTGGATAACTTCACATTTATCCACGTTATACTGCATCTGCCATGTATTTGCCCACTCACTCAACTTGTCTAAATCGCCTAGAAGCCTCTTTGCATCCTCCTCACAACTCACAATCCCACCTAGTTTCGTGTCATCAGCAAACTTGGAAAAATTACATTTGGTTTCCTCATCCAAATCATTGATATATATTGTGAATAGCTGGGGCCCAAGCACTGATCCCTGTGGTACCCCACTAGTCACAGCCTGCCACCCCGAAAAAGACCCATTTATTCCTACTCTCTGTTTCCTGTCTGTTAACCAATTTTCAATCCATGCCAGTATATTACCCCCAATCCCATGTGCTTTAATTTTGCACGCTAACCTCTTATGTGGGACTTTATCAAAGGCCTTCTGAAAATCCAAATACACCACATCCACTGGTTCTCCCTTATCTATTCTACCAGTTAGATCCTCAAAAAATTCCAGTAGGTTTGTCAAACAACGATTTCCCTTTCATAAATCCACGTTGACTTTGTCTAATCCTGTTGATATTTTCTAAGTGTCCTGTTATCACATCCTTTATAATAGACTCTAGCATTTTCCCTACTACTGATGTTAGGCTAACCGGTCTGTAGTTCCCTGTTTTCTCTCTCCCTCCTTTTTTAAATAGTGGGGTTACATTTGCCATCCTCCAATCTGCAGGAACTGTTCCATAATCTATAGAATTTTGAAAGATGACAACCAATAGCATACAAGGCAAGTGCTGGAAAATGGGATTAGAATAGACAGGGCTTAATGGCCGGCGTGGACACGATGGGCCGAAGGGCCTCTTTCTGTGCTGTATAACTCTATGACAATGCATCCACTATTTCCATGGCTACCTCTTTTAGTACTCTGGGATGCAGATTATCAGGCCCTGGGGATTTATCGGCTTTCAGTCCCATTAATTTCTCCAGCACTATTTTTTTACTAATACTAATTTCCTTTAATTCCTCCTTCTCAATAGACCCTTGGTTCCCTAGCATTTCTGGAAAGTTATTTGTGTCCTCTTCTGTGAAGACAGAACCAAAGTATTTGTTTAATTGCTCAGCCATTTCCTTGTTCCCCATTATAAATTCTCCCGGTTCTGAAAGTAAGGGACCTACATTTGTCTTCACTAATCTTTTTCTTTTTACATATTTGCAGAAGCTTTTACAGTCCGCTTTTATGTTCCTTGCAAGTTTACTCTCATACTCTATTTATCCCCTCTTAATCAATCTCTTGGTCCTTTTTTGCTGAATTCTAAACTGCACCCAATCCTCAGGCTTGCTACTTTTTCTGACAACTTTATATGACTCCTCTTTGGATCTAATACTATCCTTGATTTCTTTTGTTAGCCATGGTTGGGCCACTTTTCCTTTTCTATTTTTGTGCCAGAAAGGAATGTATAACTGTTGCAATTCATGCATTCGTTCCTTAAATCTTAGCCATTGCCTATCCACCGTCATGCCTTTTAATGAAGCTCCCCAATCTGTCATAGCTAACTCACTCCTCATACCTTCATAGTTTCCTTTGTTTAGATTTAGGACCCTAGTTTTAGATTGGACTACTTCACCTTCCATCTTAATGAAGAATTCCATCATGTTATGGTCACTCTTCCCTAAAGGACCCCGCACAACAAGATTATTAATTAACCCCTTCTCATTGCACAATACCCAATCTAGGATAGCCTGTTCCCTAGTTGGCACCTCAACGTACTGGACTAAAAATCCATCTCGTACACACTCTAGGAATTTATCCTCCACAGTATTATTGCTAATTTGGTTTGGCCAGTCTATATGTAGAATAAAGTCACCCATGATTACTGTAGTACCCTTGTTACATGCATCTCTAATTTCCTGTTTGATGCCGTCCCCTACATTGCCACTACTGTTTGGAGGCCTATAGACAACTCCCACCAATGTTTTCTGCCCCTTGGTGCTTCTTAGCTCCACCCAGACTGATTCTACATCTCGATTTTCTGAGCCAATATCCTTTCTCACTATTGCTCTGATTTCATCCTTTACTAACAACGCCACCCCACCTCCTTTTCCTTTTTGCCTGTCCTTCCTAAATATTGAACATCCTTGGATAATCAGCTCCCAACCTTAGTCACCCTGTAGCCATGTCTCCGTAATTGCAATTATATCGTATCCGTTTACATCTATTTGCGCTGTTAATTCATCTACCTTATTACGAATGCTTCGTGCATTCAGATACAGTGCCTTTAGATTTGTCTTTTTAACATTTTTAGACATCTTAACATTTTTTTGTACTATGACATTATTTGCCTTATTACCATTTTTTCTTACCCGGACCCTATTTGTTAGTGCACTCTTTTGTTTGTACGCTCTGTCCCTTCCTGACACAATCTGGTTATCCTTACCCCAATCACTTTACTGCACTGCTTCCTTGTCTTTTCTCTTTAGCATTCTAGATTTCTCTCCACCAGGACCCTCCCCACCCCCCTTATTTAGTTTAAAGCCCTATCTACCTCCCTAGTTATTCGATTCACTAGAACTCTGGTCCCAGCATGGTTCAGGTGTAGTCCGTCCCAACGGAACAGCTCTCTCTTTCCCCAGTACTGGTGCCAGTGCCCCACGAATTGAAACCCACTTCTCCCACACCAATCTTTGAGCCACGCATTCATCTCCCTGATCCTATTGACCCAATGCCAATTTGCTCGTGGCTCCGGTAATAATCCAGAGATTATTACCTTTGTGGTTCTGCTTTTCAATTTAGTCCCTAGCTGCTCAAATTCTCTCAGCAGAACCTTTTTCTTAGTCCTACCTATGTCGCTAGTTCCTACGTGGACGACGACAACTGGATCCTCCCCCTCCCACTCCAAGTTCTTCTCCAGCTCGGAGGAGGTGTCCTTTACCCTGGCCCCGGGGTAGGCAACATAGCCTTCGGGACTCACGCTCCTGGCTGCGGAGAACAGTATCTATCCCCCTAACTATACTGTCGCCTACTACAACCACCTTCCTTTTTACTCCCCCCACTTGAACGGCTTCCTGTACCACGGTGCCGTGGTCAGTTTGCTCGTCCGCCCCGCAGTCCCCGCACTTGTCCACAAGGGTTTGATAGTAGTATAAGATTAGGACTGCCAGCAGAGTTGAAATTCCCTCCCTTCCTCTTCTCTAAAAGATCAATGGAAGGAAATTGCCACTAGGCTTAGGATGAAAGGTGTGTGCTGGTTTAGAAAGGGACGGTTTGGATGGAGAGAGACACTCACTGTAATCTTCCCTCGAACTCTCTCCACAGGAGGAGAGAAAAGGCTAATTGGAAGGATGGAGAAAAAAAAGAGTAATTTACCCTGACATGAACATTGAACTGCACACATAAAGGAATCTCTCTATGTTTGCCATTTGAAGGAACTTGATCAAAGCCTTATTGAGAGCAAGACCTGACATCGTAGAAACTGGATTCTTATGAACATTATTAACTGAGTCCATATAAGACTGGAGGGCATAATGCTTTATTAAAATGTTTCAGGCATTTAAATAAAACATCATTTTACTACCAGTGCAGCTATCCAGTGCAATAGAATACAGCCACAAATTAGATGTCACAGCATTTCTGGCAATTAGAAGTGGTTTAAGAAAACATACATTGAAGGGGAAAATACAAGTTTTAGGCATTAGAAGATTTAACACCCTTTACTTCACTCTCTCTGGGCCTGACTGATAAAAGAAAAAACAAATCCGTATGTATTATGCAGTTTCCATATTCTGGTGTTTTTTTTTCATTCAAAATGTTGCTTGAATCCATTCTAAGTACAAAGATGGTTGATTTAAGCCCTAACAGGAAATGTAGTTTAAAAACAGAAAATGCTGGAAATACTCAGCAGGTCAGGCAGCATCTGTGGAGAGAGAAACAGAGTTAACGTTTCAGGTCAATTACCTTTCGTCAGAACTCATTGACCTGAAACGTTAACTCTGTTTCTCTCTCCGCAGATGCTGCCTGACCTGCTGAGTATTTCCAGCATTTTCTGTTTTTATTTCAGATTTCCAGCATCCGCAGTATTTTGCTTTTTAGAAAGGTAGTGTGCTGATTGTATGAAATTTTCCTAGGTCAGATCATTTCCATAATTTATTTCAGCTTCCAGTGAAGCTCTGGCCTTGGGGAGTTCCCTTCATTGACAATAATCGTGTCAGTGAAATTTAAAGGGCTGTGACCACTTAAAGTGAAATAACTGCACTGGGGGCAAAAATTCGTACAGCTTTTAAAAAAGCTCAAAAGGCTTTTCAACCCATTGACTGTTTTTGCCAAGGCTGAAGGGAGAGGTGGGAGAAGTACCATGCAAAATTGAAATCAAAGGAAACCAAAGGTGAAGAAACAATATGGATGCTGGGGCCAGGTGAGATAGCAGCTCATCACCTGACTCCCTGTTTCATGGCTGATGTTATGCTGCAGCAGGTGGCTGCAAGGTGGGTTGTCCACTTTGGCACTCAGGGTACCACTGAGGCAGCAGTTCAGCATGCCTGCGGTAAGCCATAAGACGCAGCTGTAAGATCATCACAGCCGCCAGCTGTGTTGTGCTTGTAGTGGAGTTTGGCTGAGGATCAGAACCCAGTACTTTGCCACTGCTGCCAGGGTGAACTGGAGCCTTGGCAAAAGCTCCTTTAGACAAGTTGAGATAAGTGTCTCTGCATTTGTTTGTGGATGGGAGGGTTACGGCAGGTGAGCGCAGTCCTCCTGTGGTGCAACCTCACCTGCCTGGCATATATCCAGTACTCTTCTTCTTTATCCCAGAAACATAAACATAGTGGAATTCCCATTGTCCCGATTTCTAGGTCCAAACCAAAAAATGGCAGTGCCAAAACCCATGATGCAACCGTTTCAGCAACTGAGTGGCCACAAAAATCCTTCTGGAAAAAAAATCCAAAAAAGACTTGTAAAGTGGCCTACAAAAAACATAATAGAACCAAGATGTTAATTGAGATTCACTTCAAAAAACATTACCAAGCAACTTGGACACCCAGTTATTTGTGTGAATTGATGAAAGAGTGCCCCTCTGGTGTAATTAGTTTGACATTTTTTAGATGTCTAATTGATGTCACTAGGAGTTCATCACCATATTAAAGTTAAGCTCCCATCAGTTTCAGGTCTAAGTGATCTCCGCTCATACTTTTGGTTGGTTATGTCCTATTACACTTATTTATAGAGTTAACTAATTATAAAATGTACCCTATTGTGCCTGATTGGCAGGCCACTAGATGTTACATCCCACCTCACGAAAAACAAATTGTTTATTCACAATACTGTGTTCTGTTTACTGTACCATGGTGCACTATTGGACATTATAATTGCATGGGATTTGGCAACCCATTTGTTTGTAGGGGTCTAGTAAAAATTCCATGCAGTTCTCAGTTCTGAAACTCTGTGGTGGTTCTCCTGGTCTCCCGTTGTAACTCCAGTGGAGGAGCAGCAGAACCCCTAGGGACGTGGCATAAAAGCATTTGTCTGAGAGTTCCACCCGTCTCCTGCCAGAGTTATGGCAGGAGACTGGAAGAACTTCTGTGGAATTAAAGAGCCTTTGTTTTCTTAACAAATGTTATGAGAACCCTGGAGAGCAAATGAGAAATCCTGTAGCATTCTTACTGAATCTCAGAGCGGGGCGTCCAAGCTTTCTGTCTTCAAGGGCCAGATAAGTGCATACCATGGAGTCTCTGGGGTCACATATAAAGTTTAAATGCATGATCCCATATATCTCAAGTTGCTGATATTAACAGATCTTTGTGTTTTGATTGTGGATTCACCCTCCACTGAGAAAACTGTGCTAAAAAAAACCCCAGCACAGCCTTCAGGCTTACAATCTTCAAACAGGATGAACCAGCCACTAAGCACGAGCAGGATTAAGTTGCCTGGACTTTGAGGACCTGTTTGTCAGGCATCTGGGGCTGCATAGGGCCCATGGGCCATAGTTTGGACATAAGAACATAAGATTTAGGAGTAGGAGTAGGCCATACAGCCCCACAATTCCTGCTCGGCCATTCAATAAGAATATGGCTGATCTTCGATCTCAACTCCACTTTCCTGCCCGATCCCCATCTCCCTTGATTCCCCTTGGACACCCTTGTCCTCGAGCCTCTTGCAGTAAAAAAAAATTAAATCCTTTAAAATACTGCATGAGGCAATCCTCACAGTTCAATAAGCAGAATTTAAAATTTTAGACGATTGAATTTAAAATGAAAGATTTTTATTAAATGTAAAAGACTTGCATTTATATAGCACCTTTCACGACCACCGGATGTCCCAAAGCGCTTTACAGCCAATGAAGTACTTTTGAAGTGTAGTCACTGTTGTAATGTAGGAACTGCGGCACACAGCAAGCTCCCACAAACAGCAATGTGTTAATGACCAGATAAGCTGTTTTTTAGTGATGTTGATTGAGGGATAAATGTTGGCCAGGACACCGGGGATAACTCCCCTGCTCTTCTTCGAAATAGGGCCATGGGATCTTTTACGTCCACCTGAGAGAACAGATGGGGTCTCGGTTCAACGTCTCATCCGAAAGACGGCACCTCAGACTGTGCAGCACTCCCTCAGTACTGCACTGGAGTGTCAGCCTAGATTTTTGTGCTCAAGTCTCTGGAGTGGGACTTGAACCCACAACCATTCTGACTCAGAGGCGAGGGTGCGACCAATTGAGCCACTGGCTGACACACTTGCTGAAATAAATGGTATCCAGTCTTGTAAAATCAATGACTGTGCAACTTATTAAAATCAGATCGATATCCTCTACATTCAGACCTAATATCTAACTAAAAAAGATAAGCATATGAAGCTGGGAAAACTGAAAAGGTTTATTTCCCATGTTGCACACGTACATTTGTAAAGCACATCAAGCTGAAAGAAAAAAACAGATAAGTAATGTGGGATGTACTGCAGGATGCCAGTGTCACAACAGTGTGCCAATGCCTAATGCCACAAAGTTGTAGGATGTGGGTTCGTATCTGCAATTCTCAGCAGGATAAATTCCTGATATCAGCCGCATTGCATCAGCAAAACTGTGGGCGGTATTGCAGGACTTCTCACAGCAAAACGATGCATTGCATCAGAGAGGAAACCTTAAGAATGGGGAAAACAACAAACAAAAAGCAGGCGGTGGTTATGAATACCAGAACTTCCAATTTGTCCTAATTTAAGGTGTGACGCCAATATTCCCAATCGCGTGCACACTACAGACCATTTGCCACCTACATGATTCTGAATCACACTTGATAGGCAACAATATGCGTGCAAGTGATCCATAAAACACAGGGGAGTTGGAAAATTTAGAATATGAATAAAATGCGGTATACTATGTTTGAAAATGGGCTTCAACAGTTAATTTCCCAATGGACAGCCAATTATCTTTAGAAAGCATTGTTACTGCCCAATAACATAATAAAATATCATAATCTTGGAGAAAATTGTTTCTATTTGTTTTGTCGTTACCCTTCTTTTCCCCTTGCACTAGGGGTCATAATCTCAGGATAAAGGGTCGGCCATTTAAAAAGAAAGAAAGACTTGCATTTATATAGCGCCTTTCATGACCACCGGACGTCTCAAAGTGCTTTACAGCCAATGAATTACTTTTTGAAGTGTAGTCACTATTATAACATGGGAAACGCGGCAGCCAATTGCGCACAGCAAGCTCCCACAAACAGCAATGTGATAATGACCAGATAATCTGTTTTTGATATGTTGGTTGAGGGATAAATATTGGCCAGGACACCAGGGATAACTCCCCTGCTCTTCTTCAGGATAATACCATGGGATCTTTTACGTCCACCTGAGAGAGCAGACAGGGCCTCAGTTTAACATCTTATCCGAAAGACGGCACCTCCGACAGTGCAGCACTCCCTCAGCACTGCACTGGAGTGTCAGCCTAGCTTTATGTGCTTAAGTTCCTGGAGTGGGACTTGAACCCATGACCTTCTGAGGTAGGACTGAGATGAGGAGAAATTTCTTCATTCAGAGGGTTTTGAATCTTTGGATTCTCTACCCCAGAGGACCGTGGATGCTCAGTTGTTGAGTATATTCAAGACTGAGATCGATAGATTGTTGGGCACGAAGGGAATCAAAGGATATGAGGATAAGGCAGGAAAGTGGAGTTGATGTACAAGTTCAGCCATGATCTTATTGAATGGCAGAGCAGGCTCGAAGGATTGTATAGCCTACTCCTTCTCCTATTTCTTATGTTTTTATAATCTGGTACTAAAATTAAAAATACTTTGCCAGTATTTATGCTTTCAACAAGTGCACTAAACAAAAGATACTGCAGTATGGATTAATAGATGGACAAGAGAGTGTTACAAGGTAGTACAAATGATTTGTGTTTAAAATGTTAAAAGGATTTGATAGGGTAAATGCGGAGAAACTATTTCCTCTGGTGGGGGAATCAAGAACTTAATCTAAATATTAGTGGTTTGCCATTTAGGAGTGAAATCAGGAAGCACTTTTTCACACAAAGGGTAGTAGAAATTTAGAACTCTCTCCCCCAAATGGCTGTGGATGCTGGTCAATTGGAGCTTTCAAGACTGAGATAGATAGACTGTGATAGATAAACTTTTGTTAGGTAAGGCTACCAAGGGATATGGAGCAAAGGCAGGAAAATTGAGTGCAGATCAGCCATGATCTAATTGAATGGCGGAGCAGGATCGAGGGGCTGAATGGCCTACTCCTGCTCCTAATTTTCCTATGTTGCTGTGTTTTAACTACGTCATAGGTTTTTTTTTAAATACAAAAATGGGGCTGTTTCAATACATTATCTGAATCCTGAAGTTACACTACAGAACTTCTACAAACTCTCATTGCTTACAAACGTTACAGTAGGTGTTAAAAATACAGGTTGATACTTTACAAAGAGTTAAATATTCTGAAGCTATCTCTACATCTGATTTCACATATTGCTTTGGTCAGCTGCTCTTAAACTGTATAATAGTTCATGTGAGTTGTTTCATTTGGCACCAAAAAGTGACTTCCTAATACTGTACATCATTTTCAGTCCACCAGCAGTTAGTTTAGTTCATTCAGTTTAAACTCTGCTCGTGCGCAAAGGAAAATCTGTGAAATAATACTGACGTGAAATGAAACTTTAAATAGACTGAAACTTCCCTCTAGCTGGAATGAGGAAGAATTTGTCTCAGTTACTGGAAAAGCCTCCTCTCTTTTTCTAATTAACAAGGCAGAGAAATGTGAAAAAGTGAAGTGAAAATTGCTGTCCAGCTAACATTACGGAAAACAGTCATTGGGGAAGTTTCTGTCGGTTCATTGAGAAAAATCTAAATGTTTCTCTCCATACTCCATCTGAGGGTTCTTTTATTTGCAAACCAATACACAATTTATTCAAAGCAAATTAGGGATCAAATTCAGTACGAGGTGCAGCCTCAGGGAAACTGCTAAAAATCTGTTTTCTAAAACTGAACGTTCAAGTAATGGGGTGAAATTCAATTTTGTCAGGGACGCAAAGCAGGTGGTAGCAAATTGGCTGCCCCTTATTCACCCTGCTCGATCGGGTGGCCAATTCACTCCTGCCCGGCTTGTGCCCCTGCTGAAGTTGAATTAACCCCCAATGTATCGAACATTGTAACCTTTTGAGTGCTGTTGTTCTTCAGTCTTGTAATATTTAAACTGGAGCACATCTCAAAGAAGCAGTACACCTCATTCACTTTGTTAGTCATAGAATCATTACAATGTGATTAGATTACTAATAGTTTGACAAGCAAACATTATATAAAAGATGCCATACTTTACACTCATTTTAAGAAAAGCAGTATTCTGAGTCTGAGCAAATAGACCACAGACACTTCTTTCCCACCCTCCTGGCTTAGTCATTATTTCCCCAATAGTTGCTGAAGTTGAATTTAAACGTAGCTGGTCTCAGTGGGTTAAGGATGCAGAATACATTTTCCTGAGCTCTGCCTTAAGTTACAGTGCAACTTTATCTAAACATTTTGTGCTTATGTTCTCCGTGCCAGAGCATAGTGTTGCGGAGCAGTGCAGAGACTTTACCTGCTC
Source organism: Squalus acanthias (assembly GCA_030390025.1). Lineage (NCBI taxonomy): Eukaryota > Metazoa > Chordata > Chondrichthyes > Squaliformes > Squalidae > Squalus > Squalus acanthias. Next base: position 9,249,884 of record CM059441.1, on the reverse strand, counting down.
ACTCCAGGTGGGGTCCTTGTGAGACTTTCATCCCATCAGTCTGAGGGCTGAATTTTAACTCAAGGCCCAGAAGTGAAGGGATAATGCGTTACCATACACGGCCACCCAGTCTTTGCAGCTGTAGAAATTACACTCATGACCAACATCATTTTCAAAAAAATAAACACGATGCAACATTCAGTGCATTTCTTGGAACCTCAAATATTCAGGCAATGCTGACAAATCTACAATATTTATGTAATGCTCGGGCCAGGTATACTTCGAACAATAAGGCCACTGCTCTTTAAAAGAACTGCATATGCAGCATGAAATAAAGCTTTTAAAAGCTTTGCTTTGTGCAGTGTAATGTTACATAAGCTACATGTGTCCCAGGAGATGACTCCATTGTGTGGCGCAAGTAGCGGAGGGCTCATGAAATATTTAAGTAATATTGTCAGAAGAATAAGGGGGGAAACAATCTCGCACAGATGAAAGCGAGGTTTTTGACAGATTCAATTATTTGACTAATTTTCCACATGTGCCTTTGTTAAGCACTATGTGATTACATGCCACTGATACTTAATCACAGGCTCAAATCATTTGCACGATGAAAGCAACCTCAACTCTGAGGGAAAACCCCAAAACACAGAAGTGACTATTATAACAATTATTCAAATAATACATGATTATAGTTCAAGGTTATTTGGTCATGAAATCTGCCACCAAGGCCGTTGCTGTAGTTATGCATATGACCTGCAGGTGGTGTTTGAACACTTCAAATGGAAGACGCTTGCCATTTGTATGGCCCACGCATCTATCTGCATTACCCAAGCATGGCGCAGGGAAGTGTGGAATGTTAGCTGAGCAGTTAATGATGTCTGACTTGTGGCAGCACTCTCAATAAGCACAGCAGGCCTAAAGGGGCAGTATCACTCCTTTTGTTTTGCTGTGTGCGTCTGGCTTTCAACAGTGTGCTTTGAATATCTTCTGAGCTGACCACCACAGGGATGAATGTGCCCATTATGATGCAGTCTGCTTTCCTCGGAAAGTCCTGCTGGATCAAGAAATAACATTGTAGGTTAATTTCATGATGATCTGCTCCAATATTTAGACTCGAGGAACTGTAGCTGTTAACCAATGTCCTGCTGCTCCACGGCAATATATGAGTCCACCCACGCACTATGCCACCAACGTCAAGTAAAACCTCTTTTTATTTTTGCTGATCGTTTGCAAAAATATGGTTTATTTAATCCTACTAATAACTACCCTTTCAAAATTGTTTTGAGTACTGTCCTGTATACGGGGTTATTTTATAATCACTTACAGTTCCTCAAATCAGTACAATCTTTAACTACAGGCATTTGGCTGCATTTGCGCTGTAACTGTGGTGCAAAAGTGTTTCTGCTTTCTGCTAAAATTGTAGTGTTACGTTCAGAGTCCAACTGGACCTGCAGTGAAGAGAGCAATCTTCTCGGGAGAAGGGAGTCTCGCTCTTTCCTTACGCTTCTTTGAAGTGTTTTGGGATGTTTTACTACATCAAAGATGCAATACAAATGGATGTTATTGTTACCTTATTCTAGTATCAGGCCGGGCACTGACTCCAGAATTAACCCTGGACTTTTCAGAGATCAACAATGTTAAGATCTGATTTTTGCAATGCCTTTCACCAAGTTAAAATCCTTTTCCAGTTAGTTCATATAAAGATGTCTTTGTGGCTATAATGTAGTAATCAGCGGCAGGAATTATTCGTGGTGAATGATCAGCGGAAGAGGGTGGGTAGGAGTGTGTGTAGGTGAGTAATTTTGTTTTTGTACTTTACCATTGGGCCACAAGTCCTTTCCTTCCCTTCACACTGGGGGTATTCACTATTTCAGCTGTCAAGAATCCTAAATTACACTTCTCAAATAATGGGCTTACTAATAGCACGTTAACTAGCAATGAGCAAGGCCAGTAACTAACCTTGTTGCCAATAAACCTATACTGCTCTCATGCAGGAAAGCCCGAAGCCATGATTCTGGTTTGGTTGCCTCTGAACTTGGGAATCAACCCATCTGCATGTGACCTGCTAAAAGCAGTACAAACTAAGCATTTACTGTCTGACTGGATTATTATTTAATTTCAAAATCATTTTAGTTGAACTAAAGGGGGGTGAATTCCCACGGGAATTCTCCCTCTTGTCTGCCACAACTTCGGCGCATTACTCTGTTTTCCCGGTGTTTCCTTCGCCCTTTCGCCAAAGATCGGTGGACAGGCAGGGGAACCCCCCACGGAAATTACAGACCATTTCATCCGCATCAATTTCAGGTAAGTTCCATATTCAGTCAATTCACTGATAAATGACTAAAACTGAAACTTTACAACCAGTTTCTAGCTACGCCCACTACACTCATTCCAGCTAACTGAATAATCTTAGCTGATAACACCTGATAAAGAAAGTCATATTTTGCTTACATCACAGTTCTATTGCTTCTACTCTTTATACAATCTACTGTTCATACAAACTAATAGCAATTTTCATTACAATTAAAGTCTGCAAGAAATTATGTTTTCTTGCTATTTTAATATAAACTCCTGACAAGTATAAATTTATGCTGTGAAATAGCAGTGCAGTATATAGATCACAAATGCTTTGAATATAGAATTATCAGGATGAAGCAGTTACTGAAATTCATATGGGAGCATTTTAATTTCAGTCTACTAGATTTCATTCTAAATTGCTGTAACCTAGAAATTATGCTGCGTGATATTACCATACAAGCGCTTAATGCGCCATTTTATCCCTCACTTTTTAAACCCTCCAACATAAGGTCAGAAATGGGGATGTTCACTGATGACTGCACAGTGTTCAGCGCCATTCACAACTCCTCAGATAATGAAGCAGTCCATGCCCACATGCAACAAGACCTGGACGATGTTCAGGCTTGGGCTGATAACTGGCAGGTAACATTTGCGCCACAGAAGTGCCAGACAATGACTATCTCCAACAAGCGAGAGTCTAACCACCTCCCCTTGATATTCAATGGCATTACCATCGCCGAATCCCCCACCATCAACATCCTGGGGGGTCACCATTAACCAGAAACTTAACTGGACCAGCCACATAAATACAGTGGCAACAAGAGCAGGTCAGAGGCTGGGTATTCTGCGGTGAGTGTCTCACCTCCTGACTCCCCAAAGCCTTTCCACCATCTACAAGGCACAAGTAAGTAGTGTGATGGAATACTCTCCACTTGCCTGGATGAGTGCAGCTCCAACAACACTCAAGAAGCTCGACACCATCCAGGACAAAGCAGCCCGCTTGATTGGCACCCCATCCACCACCTTAAACATTCACTCCCTCCACCACCAGCATACCGTGGCTGCAGTGTGTACCATCTACAAGATGCACTGCAGCAACTCGCCAAGGCTTCTTCGGCAGCACCTCCCAAACCCGCGACCTCTTCCACCTAGAAAGGCAAGGGCAGCAGGCGCATGGGAACACCACCACCTCCAAGTTCCCCTCCAAGTCACACACCATCCTGACTTAGAAGAATATCGCCAATCCTTCATCGTCGCTGGGTCAAAATCCTGGAACTCCCTCCCTAACAGCACTGTGGGAGTACCTTCACCACACGGACTGCAGCGGTTCAAGAAGGCGGCTCACCACCACCTTCTCAAGGGGCAACTAGGGATGGGCAATAAATGCTGGCCTTGCCAGCGATGCCCACATCCCATAAACGAATAAAAAAAAAAACATGCAAATAGAGTGCAACTTGAAACAGGAAAACTGGCAAATAACCCTCCAGGACTCCAGTGTTGGTGTGTTTCAAGTGTCAATAATCCATGCCTCCCTCTCATCATCTCGCCAATTGTGAAGCACCTTGGGATGTTTTTGCCATGTCTTTCAACAACAATGATTTGCATGTTTACACTTATATAAATCTCTTTATAAACGCAAGTCGTTGTTGTTCAAAGACTTGGACATGCAAGGATGCTGAATTCAAGGGAGTAGGTGGTGGAAAACTCTTCCCACAGGGCTACATGTAACGTGCATTGCAAACTGAACAGATTGCTGTTACTGGCTGTTAAACCACGAATTACGTTGCTGCAATAAAACATCCATAATAATTCAAGTCTTTCACATTGAAATGCAACTTCACACCAAGACAAACAAATGCAACAATTACTTGACCAGTGAATGAGCCCCCATGGGTTTTCTGGTGCTACGGGCCAAAACGTGGCCACGCCTGACTAATAATAAAAGAATAATGCCAAGAATATCTTGTTCAGCAGCATTGATACAACTTTTTTTTTAATTCTGAATTATGGCTGTGTTTCTGTTTTTATTACTGACTCTGGACTGGATTTTGCTCTGGGCGACTGGTAATGGATGGTTAGATCCATTTCAGCCTCTTTTTACGGTTTTCCATTACAAATGGTAAGTGCCATATTACATCATTTAAATGCTCACCCGCTGCTGTGCTGGCAGTGCGGAAGCCATTTCTCGTGACCGTGGCTAGTGACAAGATGGGATAACGTCTGGACGAGCAGTAAGCAGATTATCTGCTATCGGTTCAACCGTGTGGCAAAAATAATGGAATCCTAAGCAGGAACTCCCTTACGGTCAGCAAGAGGCCAAACCAAAGAATGAAATTCTAATACAGGCGACTGCTTCACCAGTCCACATGAATTTGTGGTAATGAGGTTTGAGTGAAAATTCTTCTCATCCAGGTGACAGTTACACTGCATTCATGTTGGTCTCCATCAATGAAAGTAGAAAGAAATGGAAATGCACAGCAGATCTGTCACTATTTGAAGATAAAAAAAAACAGATTTGGGGGTAGGTCCTTTATCAGACTGGCAGCATTTTATGTTTTACTTCAGATTTGCATCATTTACAGTTTTTTCTTTAATCCATACGGTTTGATTGTGATTAGGCACTTCTCAAAAGCATTTTTATCAGCCCACAGAATATTGTTCTGTCTTAAACTGTACTCATTAATATAGGCCGGTACGATTGGCCAAAAGGAAATAATCCCAATTATTTTCCCTCGGAAGTGAATAAATGCCCAGTATTTCTGGTAGTAAATGAGCTTCTGTTCCAAATCCTAATTGCTCCTTTTGAAGCAGAAGCTTTTGTGCTGCGCCAGCAGATTATCTTCAACTCTTGCTGAGAGAAGCAGGAATTCTACCTGGCTGGTGCGTATTTAGCTAAAATACATAGGCTGGAATTTTAAGCTAAAAATAGGGTGCGTTTGGAGCGTGGGGGTCGTTACATTGTTAAAAATGGGATTCCTGACCTGAGCCCGCCTCCAACCCGCCCACTTCCGGTTTTAACGGGGGCGGGCGACTAACCCGCTCCCGGGGGGCGGTACGTTAATTTAAATATTATAATGAGGCTGGAAGCCTTTTTTTTAACCTCCGATTTGTTTTTAGCTGCATGTGGAGAGGTTTCACACAATTCGTGAAACCCGGCAGTTAAAGCGAGGCAGGGACTGCTGGATCCAGGAGGTAAGTGGCTTTATTCCAACCTCTGGATCCAGGGTCCGGACCAAACCCACCCCCCGTGAACGGAGACACCCTCACTAGGCCTCTGATCACACCCCTCCCCGCCTCCGGCCCCCCAGGCCTCTGATCCCCCCAAGCGTCCCCCACCCACCCCCGACCAATGATGCTGAGGCCAGACACGATTCTCTGGTGGCTGGCCCCGATCTACTGTTCACCTACCCCGATCTCTGCCCGACTCTCCCCCTGCCTCCAATGCTCCCCCCGGCCCGATCCCCGGTTGTCTCTCCCCCCCCCCGCCAACCAATGCTCCCCCCGGCCCGATCCCCGGTTGTCTCTCTCCCCCACCCCCCCCCCCCCCCCCGCCCCGCCTACCGATGCTTCCCTCGGCCTGGCCCTCATGCGAACTCTCCTTCTTTACTTCGTGCGGCTGCAGGCCTACTTGCCCGCAGCCAGGGTTTCCCGACCGCATCGGAGCCCACCCGCCCCCAACCAGAAAATTCCAGCCAGATCGCTGAGAGATTCTATCTGCTGGCAGTCCATTATAGCCACTGGTAGTAGCACCTAACAAAATAAAATTGGGAACATTTTCTGTTTCTTCTTCATTCCCAATGTGGCAAAAAATTCTCCTTAAACCAGTAGCAGAGATTCATTCTGTATCCCATTTTGGGCAACACGGTGGCATTGTGGTTAACACTGTTGCCTCACAGCGCCAGGGACCCGGGTTCGAATCCAGCCTCGGGTGACTGTGTGGAGTTTGCACATTCTCCCCGTGTCTGCGTGGGTTTCCTCCGGGTGCTCCGGTTTCCTCCCACAGTCCAAAGATGTGCGGGTTAGGTTGATTTGGCTATGATAAATTGACCCTTAGTGTTAGGGGGGATTAAATACGTGGGGTTACTGGGATATGTGTCGGTGCAGGCTCGATGGGCCGAAATGGCCTCTATCTGCACTGTGGGGATTCTGTGATTCTGTGATATATTATAGAACAGCTTCAGTGTAACTCATGTCTTTGAACCTTTGCACTGCACTGCACCGATACATGTCTGAGACAGGTATTCAAAGCATAATGAGGCAGTAAAGAAGCCAGTAATCACTATCTGAGAGCCAGATTCACCATCGATATTACCAAGCGAGATGGTATGTTTGGCATTAGATTTGGTGCATTACCCATTTTTCAGCATAACTGCCAGAATCAATGCGGCTTTACTAAAGGAGAAGGTAAGTCAGAGGGCATATTGTCTTCTTTGTGCTGCTGCTATTGTTATGGAGTAGGAACCAAAAATAAGATGATCCTCTTTCTGGATTTTCAAAATTGAAAGCTAAATATAAAATAGGTGCTGGTGAATACCCTATAAGTGAAACAACAGCCCTCTGTATCTTCAATAGCATTTTATTTCAAAAACAGAGAAATTACTGCAAATGACCTTAGTACGTCATATGACTGACTAAATGCGGCTTGCTAAATTTATCAGTTACATAACAAGGGCCCTTTTTAGCAACAATTACTTTTCACTAAATGGAAAACTTGCACTGTAAATATTACATGGCGGTGCAGAATTCCTTTGATCTTCTTTTTGACCCAGAGTGCTAAAAGCCACCCGAAGTCAGTGATAATTAGCACCGCACCAGCACTCTTACTGCCTGGTTCAGAAAGGAGTATTCACCAGCCACGGTTTACATTTTCATCAATAAAAAGATAAGGGAATGCTTGCACTGAAAGGAAAGTACATTTCACATGGATAAACCAATACAGCAACTTACATTTAGATAGGGCTACTTACGTAGATCGTCCCAAGGTGCTTTACAAGAGAGAGAGAGAGAGTGAGACGAACGGCAAGCAGCAGACAGGACAATTTAACAAGGGAGGCCGTAAAGTGTGGTCGACAACTGCTGTACATCACACTGACAAACTATTGCTGCGTCAAGTGATTTAACCGTCTTTTTTTCCGTCTCTCTGACAATAAAGAAACAAATTGCAATTTTCTTTCCTGTGTCACAGTTTTCCGACGAACTACAAGCTGTACACCTCTATTAAACTAAACCTGCTGGCGCAACTGCCTAGCTATGGTCTTACTCAGTGTCAATAAACATACATAAATAGATGTATATAAAAATCAAAGACATAAAAATAGTTTGGCAAGCATTTGCTGCATCAGAAGTGGAGGGCATCATCACTTTCTTTTTTACTACGAAAGCAATGGCCCTAATTTTAGTGCCCATTACACTAATGCAGTGGGACAGAATAGACATGGATAGCACTACTCCATTTCCCAGCCAGCAAACTTGCTTGATGCCAAGTCCCATTGCATGATCAAGAAACCAGATAATAGGGGGAACTCACGGTGGTCCTTTAGCTGAGAGGGCTTTTAAAAAACCCCACAGAGTTCCAGGAAAGTCTCTTTAGGCCATTTAAGGGCCCTTTTTCTTATTTTATTCCTGTTTTGGCTCTGCGGGCACTTGTCCTTTCATGAACCCATGTACCGGTTGTCATTAATTATTATTTTTTTGGCCCTAACTCCCCTCCCTGGCACCAAAGCATCTGCTAATGGGAATCCTCCGAGCTGATGTGTTCAGAAGAGGCTCGACACAGACCTTCCATGTAAGTCTTGCTGCTCAAGAGGTTCTCTCTGCCTTCCGCTTCTGCGAAAAAGGTGAAATTGAAGCAAGTGTAACACTGGTAAAAGTAGTTCTTCCCAAAAGCCCCGTGTCACTTCACCAACAGTTAAGATGATGGTTCCGCAGAAACACTCTAATTTCAGCCATCGTGCTTTACATGATACCGCACGTTAAAAGGCACGCCGGAGTCATCAAGGGTCAGCATTGTCAATTCATTGCACCATTACTGCATTTATATAGCGCAGTTCACATCCTCGGGACATCCCAAAGAGCTTCACAGTCAATGAAGTGCTTTTGAAGGGTAGTCGCTGTTGTAATGGAGGCAAAAACAGGCCTCTGAAGAAAACTCCCATGTGGGACATGCCGTCCACTCCCACTGGCTTTCTGCCGCTAGTTAAAATCAGCTCTGACATTTCAGGTAGGGAATTGCACCAGTTCTAAACCATTTGGAACTGACTTCGACCTGACGATAAAAAAAAATCAACCCACAACGTTTACCAAATTCTAAAAGTGACCTGAGCTCCTCAGATGATAGTGAACACCTTCCAAAAGACTGAAAGTCTACATCACACGGGATCTATCTGTTCTCGATGACTGAAATAGTCAAATTCAAGTGGACACAACAATCGCATCGAAGTTAAAAGCATTACCTCATGGCAGAAGAAACAGCGCAAAATATATATGATAGCATTTATTGGGAATGAGGCAGAGAAATCTTCAAGAACAGTCGATTATTGTTGAAAATGGAAAGAATCTAATTGTAAATGTTAAGATAAAGCTGCTGAATCTAATCAGAAATTATATTAACATTTTTCCCCATGAACCATGTGGGAATCATCACTGCACTGATTATCCTGTAAGTGGCAAAAAGGCAATGATCATGAATAAAATATTAAAATAACTTACACTTTGTTTTCCCCTGAACATTGTGCAATAAACCATTTTCACATTTTTTGATAACATATGACTTTTAATATTTTTTTTGTTTGGCGGAAACTAATAAATTATTGAAACTGACTCTTGTGTAGACTGAGTCATAAAGTCTTGTGATTTAGAGTCATTAATAACTTGCAGTACAGAGACTAAATGGTCTTCTGTTCATGTGATTGTGCAAATTTGTATTGTTGGCATAAAATTATTTAAAACACACAGCACATTTTTTTTACAGATCTGTCGGGAAGCTTTGGTCTGTGACTCACATGGAATAGGAAATAAAGTTTGGATAACCGATAACACACATGAAGGAGCAAACTGACCTTTTTTTTTTAAAAATGGCTCCGTCCCTTTGTAAAGTCAGCAAGAGACTTACTTGAGCAAATGATGAAGGAACCGCATCCCGACTTGCCTTCCGCAGGCAACCCACCCAAGATGGGAAACCTTAACCTCCAGGCAAACCTTGGTGTAAATGTCACACAGACCTGTCAAATATATGAATGGAAATCACCCCCAAAACATAGTAAAACTTTAAATAAATTTAAAAAAAAATCTCATTTTTAAAATGACTTGAAAGTCCAATAAATTTACTATTTTAAACAAAACTTTAAATTTTTGAAAAAAATAATTAAAGTTTTTTACGGGGCTAAAAATAAACTTACCTTTTTTAAAGTATTTTTAAATGATAAATCAGTGGAATTTTTTTTTAAACTTTTTTCAACTCTTATCCTAGTAAAAACAGGCCTTATGCCTGCTTTTACCAGGCGCAAGAATTGTAAGGGTTTTCTGCGGGCGGCAGGTCTCCAAAAAGCGGAACTCTCCAACCGCAGAGGCCCTGCTCCAGGGCTGGCGGAGGATCTGTCAAGACCATTCTTAACAGATCGGAAATGCCGGTTTCCAGCGCATGCACAGTGCATGCCTAAAACCGGCATTTCCGATGTCCCTACGGGTGGGTACACAGCGCGTACACACCCGTAGGGATCGGAATATCCGGCCCATTAACTGGACCCAGAGGACAGCCAGGCATGACACCATGCCAGCAAGGAAGACAGAACTTCAAGTGTTCAGCGCTGTTCCCTCTAAGGTGTGCGGGTGCGCGCACTGATCCCGAGCTCACGCGCAGTTGATTTGAAATGCCGCCGCACAGAGAACTGGACAGTAGCGGGGGAGGGGCCCAATACACAAGGGCCCCGGGAATCCAGACAGAAGTCATTTGCGAGTCTTGTGACCTCAGAGTCGATTCCAATTGCAGCTCTTGAAGTGTGTGTTCCGATGGTTGATGGGTTTTTGTGTCATGCCAGGAGGGGTTTGGTTTTCTCCCTTGAACTTTGACCTTTCAGCTGGGCAGCGGGAGATTCTCCCGCACTCTGATTATTCGCCTTTGCAGCCTTCTGTGCCTACCGGAGCTGCGCATGCGCAGTACCCAGTTGGGCCACGCTTTCGTTGGCTCCATGCAGAGGTCAGGGGATCCGTTGGTGGGCGGTGGCGGAGAGAGAGAAAGAGAGAGACTGGGGGAGAGAGAGAAAGAGAGAGAGACTGGGGAGAGGGAGAGTGAGACTGAGGAGAGAGAGAGAGAGAGAGACTGGGGAGAGAGAGAGACTGGGGAGAGAGAGAGAGAGAGACTGGGGAATGAGAGAGAGAGAGAGAGAGACTGGGGAGAGAGAGAGACTGGGGAGAGAGAGAGAGACTGGGGAGAGAGAGAGAGAGAGACTGGGGGAATGAGAGAGAGAGAGAGAGAGACTGGGGGAATGAGAGAGAGAGAGAGACTGGGGAGAGAGAGAGAGACTGGGGAGAGAGAGAGAGAGAGACTGGGAGAGAGAGACTGGGGAGAGAGAGAGACTGGGGAGAGAGAGAGAGAGAGATTGGGGAGAGAGAGAGACTGGGGAGAGAGAGAGAGAGACTGGGGAGAGAGAGAGAGAGAGCGACTGGGGAGAGAGAGCGAGACTAGGAAGCGATGGCGAGAGAGAGAAAGAGAAAGAGACTGGGGAGAGAGAGAAAGAGAGAGACGGGAGGGGGAGAGAGAGAGAGACTGGGGGAAAGAGAGAGAGAGAGACTGGGGCAGAGATAAGTACAGCGAGAGATAGAGCAAGAGGGACAGAGAGAGAGAGTGGGACAGAGAGAGAGAGGGACAGAGAGAGAGAGGGACAGAGAGAGGCTAGGTATTCTATGGCAAGTGTCTCACCTCCTGACTCCCCAAAGCCTTTCCACCATCTACAAGGTACAAGTCAGGAGTGTGATGGAATACTCTCCACTTGCCTGGATGAGTGCAGCTCCAACAACACTCAAAAAGCTCGACTCCATCCAGGACAAAGCAGCCCACTTGATTGGCACCCCATCCACCACCTTAAACATTCACTTCCTCCACCACCGGCGTAGCGTGGCTGCAGTGTGTACCATCTACAAGATGCACTGCAGCAACTCACCAAGACTTCTTCGGCAGCACCTCCCAAACCCGCGACCTCATCCACCTAGAAGGACAAGGGCAGCAGGCGCATGGGAACACCACCACCTCCAAGTTCCCCTCCAAGTCACACACCATTCTGACTTATAAGTATATTGCCAATCCTTCATCGTCGCTGGGTCAAAATCCTGGAACTCCCTCCCTAACAGCACTGTGGGAGTACCTTCACTACACGGACTGCAGCGGTTCAAGAAGACGGCTAACCATCACCTTCTCAAGGGCAATTAGGGATGGACAATAAATGCTGGCCTTGCCAGCGACGCCCACATCCCATAAACACATTTTAAAAAAAGGAGGGACAGAGAGAGAGGGTCAGAGAGAGAGGGACAGAGAGAGAGAGGTGAGGGTCCAGATGCGTGTAGTCCGCTCCCGGGGACTGAGTGGTTGCCGTACTTTGGAACAACACAGGTGGAGGCGCAGCATATGTACAGTGGCCGCTGGAAGGAGGCTAAAGCAAACAAGTTTTAGGCCCACAGTGAAACAAAAATGAGAATTTGTTTTTTTAATTCAGAAAATTGTTTAAAGCTGGAAAAAAATAGGGGAAAGTGATGTTGAATGTCCCACGGTATGTTCCAATTCAATTTTGCCAGGTGTTGTCCCCTTTTTGAAAGTTTATCAGGGTTATTTAAATCATGTTATGAGAGAGGGGAAAAAAATAGTGCCCCTGTTTGTACCTCAGAGTCTGTGAGAGACGGAGGGAACGGCAGCAGAAAAAGAGGAAACAACTTCTCCAAAACTGATCACAACTCAGCGCCAAGGCTGGGGATCGATAACCTCACTGCCTTCTTAGGAAGTTCAACCACTTTATTCACTTTCTTATTTGATCTCCGTTTGGAATTAGAGTTTATTTTATTATTTTTTTGATGTACGTTTAATGACAGCGTTGAAGAGGGAAAGAGAAACTTGAAGCAACTTCTTCTGTCAAAGCTGCAACGAGACTTGAAAGAATTTAAAGGGGGAGTAATTCATTATAGGCCCGTTTGGGGCACTAACTTTTAAAAGTTGATAAAATTAACGCCAGGCGCTAATGTTGCTAAACTTTAAAAAAACTTGGTTTTGCGCTCAAAGAAGGAAGTGGGACACTAAATCAAGCACTCCACTTCCTTCTTGGAGCACAATCGGCAGCAGGCGGGGCGGAGACTTCAGCAGTGCTGCTCACTGGGCCGTGCAGCACTGCCGCGTTCAAAGGCTCCTCCCCTCCCTTAAAGGGAAGGGCCACCGCTGCAGGCTCTGCAATAGAAAAAGCACCTACCTGGACCACCAAGGCAGCTGCGATCCTGCGCGATCAGCCCAGCACTCAAGCAGAGCGCCAGCTGATCGATCGCGGGCAGGTACCCGTGAAAAAACCTGCAACAAGAAAGGTAAGTTTTTTTTTTAATTACTTTGGCCACCTCGCCTTTAATCATCGCCCCCTGAAGCGGCTGGCCACCTGATGCAAGCCTCCTGCAGCTGTCGGTGTTTTCGACCGGCGCTGCTGCAGGGGGTGGAAGTCAATTTCAGGTCCGAGGCGCTACCGGGGCGATGACGTCACGATCTCCGGGCGACGGAGATCAGGGCGCAAAGCCGTAATGCCGCCGCAAAACTCCCACCGAATATGGCGGGAGTCGATGTCAGCGCCGCACCCGGTCGCAAAGCCATTTGCGCCCCATTAGGGGGTTGCTAATGGGAGGCGCAAAGACACCTAATTTCACCCCCAAAGATTTTTTATGAACTTTTCACAAGAAATGAGTGTTAAAAACACTTTTTCCACCCCCCCCCACCTAAGTTTCAATTAGGATTTTGGAAGAAACATAAACAAAAATCAATTTTCTCCCTCATCTAAACAAGTCCAAACGCTTTTAAAGAGGTTCTGAAATGCTTAAAACATTTTAAATTGAAATATCTCAATATTTGATTTTGAACCATCGACTGAAGTGAGTAGCTTTACACAAACATGTAACCATGCTGTTGAGGAGAGGGAGGGTGGGGAGGATTTGTAGGAGTTACATATGACTTTTTATTGACATTTAAAAAAATATTAAGACGTTTAGGAAGAGAACCAAAAAAGGGGAAAAACACAAACCATTTTATTTTGTCTGTCGTTCTATCGTCCGAACAAGTCCCAGGAATAATGTAAATATAGATTTCCTCTAAACGTTTAGTGGAGTGTTGAAAGAAACACGAGTTATTTAATGATGTATAAAAATTGCAGGAAGCTACTTTAGAAGAAACTACTATTTGTTTATTGAGAAAGACACAGAAAATACTTTGATTAAACTGATAATGTACAATTTCGATTTGGTATAAATGTTTGAAATAGGAGATTAAAAATTGAGAGTACAATGAAGTTTGTTTCCCACTATTTAATTAGGAAGTACCTAAAACAATTCAACACTTTTCGTGATAAAAGTAGGGATTAATATTGTGGAGAATGTTTGAGAGAAAAACATGAGAAGTGAAATTCGTAAATTAGCATCTTTAGGTCACCATATTAGTAAATATTTCCAAGTCAGTCTGATTGGTTCTCCTGTCCAGGCAGAAAGATGAATGTTTATTTCTGTTAAATCATAGCTTTTCCTGCTTTTTGTTTTTAATTCAGTGACGCAAATTGTGTATGTGTTTTTCTGCACTTGTGCATAAGTGTTGCATTTCTGACATGTTACATGGGGGGTGTGCTGGCTCAAGAAGATAACGGGCCAGAAATTCGGCTCCCTGGCTTCCTGCGGGTGCAAGGATCGCGCGCGCACCTACCTACCGCGCCTGCCGTTGACCCCTGGGCCCACGGGGGATTCCGGTCCTGGGCCTCCTCCAACTGCCGGCGCGCAGTGCTTGTGTATCCCAGGGGCGTAGTTAGTGTGATGCGTCCCCTGGGATCACGTGGGCCATGGAGAGCCAATGGCAGCAGACCATCTTTCATTCATAGATTTGACAGGAAGACCTGTCAAATCTATGAATACAGATCGGCCCCAAAACATCCCTAAAACTACAAATACATTTTTTAAAAACATCACATTTTTAAAATAACTATAAATTACATTAATTAACTATTTTGAACAAAAATTAACATTTTTGAAAAAATTAATTACACTTGTTAACGGGGCCAAAACTAAACTTACCTTTCTTTAAAGTAATTATAAAAGATAAATCTGTGGAAAAAAATGTTTAAATTTTAATAAAATCAACACTTACCTTGTTAAAAGAAAGCCTTGCGCCTCCTTTTTCAATGTGCATCTTCTCCGTGCTTACCCTCACGGAGCAATCTGTAAAAAAACCCGAAGTGCGAGGCGAACACGCTGGCCCTCCGGTGTGCGCGTTCGACCTCTGAACCCCTTCCTTCAGGGGAACGGTAGTGCCAGTTTCCCGCGCATGCGCAGTGCATGCAAGAAACCGGCACTTTTGTTCCGTCCACGGGTGAGTACATAGTGCGTACTCACCCGTGGCGAGCCTAATTTCTGCCCCAGCGTTTATTAATGGAAGTTGGAAATACGGATACCCGTTTTTGTTCAATTCGTTTTAATACTGTGAACTAAAGAACTACAGCACTTTATATTTGTTGGTTGTCTGGTTGCATTGTGATTAATATTCTAATCACTTATGTGGACGTACAGCACATCAGTGCCATAGGAAAGCCGCTGCGCCTGCTGCTTGTGCAGCCATTGCTATAGTGACATGAGGGATGGAATAATACGTTGAAAACTTTAAAATTAATACAAATTGCACAAATAGATATGCCTCTTTCAGCTCACCTTGGGCTTTTGGATTGTTTGTCGATGCATAATCATGTAACTGAGTGATGTTTCTGAAGTGTTAATGCATTATTATGCAGTTCTTTTATATCCCAGTCATTTCTGACAAGTAATTTTTTTTTTTAAACAGAGTGTACATGACGAACTAAAAGCTTTTAATTAATTCGACCGCAAACAAACTTGCAGAATGGACATGTAAATGACAAATGAATTTCAGTATAGATAAGTGTGAGGTGGTGCATTTTGGTAGGAGGAATAAGGAGGCTGCCTACTCCTTGGAAAATAAGGGGGAAAAATTGAGTCGCGCCCCCTTTGGGGCGCCAACTTCGCCGGGACGCTACTTTTAGCGCCCCTCAAAAATTAGCACCCCCGCAGCTGAAATTCATCGGTAGTGCCCCAAGAGGGAAGCGGGGTGATACTGGAAGTGCCCCGCCTCCCTCTTGGGGCGCCGCGAGGGAATATCACGACACGTCATGCCGCGGCATTGCAGGCCTTCCTCCCCTTCTTAAAGGGGAGGGGCCTTGCGCAGCGCGACCCGGGCCCAGCTGGGCCCCCGGGGATCGGTGTGCTGGCAAAAGAGCACGGCACTGAAGAGAAGTGCCAGGGCTCATGGAGCACAGCCGGCACTCCGTGGGGGGGGGCGGGTCAGGAGGCCAGGGACAGCAGCGGAGGCAGGTGCTGGCAGGCGGCCAGCAACAAAAATGGTCGCCCGGCACCTCGCCTTTAATTAGCGCCGCCCCGGCCGCAGGTAGGCCCCCCATGACCCTGTCGGACATAGCATCCGGCGGTAAGTCAGGGGGCGCTACTGTAGATGGTGGCCGGGGCAGGGCGCGGCGCACAGCGATGACGTCATCACCGGTGACGCCGCTAACCTCCCGCTGAATTTCGCGGGAGACGCTGGCGGCGCCGCGCCCGGGCGCTAGTTGCTTTGCGCCCCGTTAGCGCCCTCTTAGGGCTTTAACAGGAGGCACAAAGCGACTGAATTTCTCCCCCTAAGAGTCGACATGGATTAGAGGTGCAAAGGGATCTAGGGGTATAGATTCACAAATCATTAAAAGTAGCAACACAGGTTAAAAAATCCATAAAAGTGCAAATAAAGCACTGGGTTCATTTCTAGGGAAACAGAATTCAAAAGCAGAGAAGTTATGTTAAACTTGTATAGACCCTTAATGTTAAACTTGTATAGACCCTTAATAACAACAGAAAACGCTGGAAAAACTCAGCAGGCCAGGCAGCATCCGTGGAGAGAGAAAGAGAGTTGACGTTTCAGGTCGATGACCTTTCATCAGAACTGGGAAGAGCTGGAAATCAAATAGATTTAAGGCCAGGGTAAAGCTGGGAAAAGGGGGAGGGGATAAAGGAACAAAGGAGGAGATGAAGAGACATTAAGAGACATTAAGAGATATGCAAGGCTAGAGGTGGTGTTAATGTGACAGATTAAGGCTGAATGAAGTGTGAAATCTACTGGCAGAATGAAGGACAGCTGCCAGCTTCTAGGAGGAAAAAAAAGGTGGGGGGGACAAATAAAAGGGTAGATAAAATAAAATATAAATGTGATTGGAGCTGAGGTTATGATCTAAAATTGTTGAACTCGATATTGAGTCCAGAGGGCTGTAGCGTGCCTAAACGAAAGATGAGGTGCTGTTCCTCGAGCTTATGTATAGACCCTTGTCTGATTGTCTCATGATTTGAGACGGTGGGGTGGCAATATGGTATTACTGTATATATGCTTCTAAGTGGTTGCTGTTGCTGTCGTTGTAAAAGTAGCTGTTGTTGTTGTAAAATTTGCTCACGGACGGAAAGGTCGCTATCAGAGGAGTTTGTGGCCCGCTCAGTACAAAAAATAATGAGAGGGAACATTGGTGTTCAGACCTCGAAGTCCTCCTTGAGGAAGTTGAAGGCAGAGGCATAGATTCCTGGGTGTGTGCCACCAAACTACCCAGAAATGTAACTTGTGCCACCGAGAGGGAGATGGCACTGGCACTGAGGGCCAACTTCCGCACCCCAGGACTGCAGAACAGTGCCGCAAAAGTTCAATAAATGCACCAGGGCTGGCAAGGTAACACATTGGGCACTCTCTCCTTTTCTTTGTTGCCCACTCTGGGCACCAGCACACTCTTCACCTAGTTGGTAGCACTCTTTCCTCTGAGTCAGAAGGTTGAGGTTCAAGTCCCACTCCAGAGACTTGAGCACAAAAATCTAGGCTGTCACTCCAGTGCAGTACTGAGGGAGTGCTGCACTGTCCGAGGTGCTGTCTTTCGGATGAGACATTAAACTGAGGCCCTGTCTGCTCTCTCAGGAGGACATAAAAGATCACATGGCACTATTTCGAAGAAGAGCAGGGGAGTAATCCCTGGTGTCCTAGCCATTAATTATCTCTCAATCAACATCACAAAGACAGATTATCAGATCATTATCACATTGCTGTTTGTGGGAGCTTGCTGTGTGCAAATTGGCCGCCGTGTTTCCTACATTACAACAGTGACTACACTTCAAAAGTACTTTATTGGTTGTAAAGCGTTTTGGAATGTCCTGAGATCGTGAATGGTGCTGTATAAGTGCAAGTCTTTCTTCTTATCTTTTTAAAAGCAACACTTCCAAAACTAACTCTTTACACTGAACTCTGGTTAAGGGCAGCATCCTACACTATGGCAATCCAGCTCCCCTCACAGCAATTACTCCACATGTTCAGCCCTAAAATTCCTTCTTCCACTGTAACCACTTCATACTTCAACACCTTGATTAAATTTTGATTCCTAACGCTCTTGTGAAGTGCCTTAGGATGTTTTGATACGTGAAAGGCGCTATATAAATGCAAGTAGTTGTTGTTGTTATCTCTTTACTTCACCTCACCCAAGCAACTTGGCACAAACTCCTCAGCTGCTAATCTTACCCTCATTCACTCTATCTTGTCGGACAAATTGGCACACAGTGCCCACCAAAAGCAGACCACTGGAGGGGGCATCTCTACGTTTAAACCTCTCACCCTCTTGAAGGACAAGGCTACGCAGCTCGTGAGTACGCACTTGGCTTTTATCATGGGAGAGGGTGAGGTCAGCAGCGTCTTACCGCTGCCAGGTTAGTAACTGGGCACCGATGCTGTCATCTCTCTGAAGACAGAATCTTCCACCCCGTTTCTCTGTCGCCTTAATCTCAAGGGGTTTAAGTTCACCCATTCTTACCCTTCTTACCCTTCTTTCCTGCAGATCCATCACAGCAACAGGGAGCGCAAGAGGAGCAAGATGATGATGTGTGTAGGCACAATGCCACAAAAGTAATTTCAAAAAGCATTTCCCAGCTGCAGAAATTTGCATTCAAAATCTTCAGATTTTTCTGTGTCAAGTGGCACTTTGAGAATGCAACAGCACATTTTTCGATGTAAATTATGTGTTTGCAACTTGAATGACATTTTGTCATTTGCACCAGAATATTTTTTTTTATAATCATTCTCAGGATGTGGGCGTCGCTGGCAAGGCTGGCATTTATTACCCATCCCTAGTTCCCCTTGAGAAGGTGCCTCTTTCTTGAACCTCTGCAGTTCATGTGATGGAGGTGCTCCCATGATGCTGTTACGTAGGGAGTTTCGGAGTTCTGAACGGCTAGAAAATCTATGTAATAAAAGAAAATATTTGTACGCTTACCAGTAACTTTTATTTTTCCTATTTCCATGTGTTATGCCTTTAAAGCTGTTGACTGGAAGTAGTCTCACAACATATTTTAAATGTATTTTATGTATAATTCGGCCTTTCAGTCACATCATATTCTGTCAGTCAGAGATAGCAAATATGGTCTGCTCATTTGACAACTACAAATCAATTGGGCAATAAAAAATGGGCTCATTCAACTCCTTCCCAACACATCAAATTTGCTTTTACATCTTTTAATTTTCAGAATTCTAACTCAAACAAAATAAATATAATATTGTTAGGCACATATGCAAAAGGCATACTTTGGTATGCTTGCTTATCGATTGGTTTTATGCCAGGCACTGCCCTCTGGCCACAACAAAGATTGCTAGGGATACCACATAAAGCTGTGTTTTCTAATTAAATACTGTACTTTGTTGAATTATTCACCAGCGTTGCACTGAAGTCAGCATTCCCAGTCCTCTGCTCAATTACTACAGTCTCTGGTACATTTTTGTTTGCACTCAGACACTACAATTTATAACGGGAACATCCACAGGAGGTCTGGCAGTTTCCTTAAACAACTGTGGACCATGTAAGTGTTCTTTTATACATTTATTTTTTCCTCTGCCAAAAGAACAAGAACAAAGTGGATGATAAAGATAATTGAAAGCAGTGTAGCAAGGTTTCAGGAGTGGATTAACCTAATAGCATATTGGGACAAACATGGGCCCCCATGTAAAACCCACCATAATGCAGCAGAACTGGATCAGTTTCCCTTAAGCGTAGTATATTCCGATATGATTTGCTTTATTATTACTGGTTTGTGTAAACATTTTATGGACCGATTTTTTTCATGTATTTTACAATACGCCAGTGTTTTAATAGTTCGGGGGGTGGGGTTGTGCGAGGGGTGCGGAGAGGCCCCGAATATTCTTGGTGACCGGGGCCCCAAGAATTCTTAATCCAACTCTGCATGGTCTTTTAATTGATGAACAGAAGCCCCTTCATTCTAACGTGCTCGGATATACTGAAAGCTTTGATATATAGACTTTACATGGCCACTTGTGCAGGAGCCTTGGTTACATAGCCACTTGTGCAGGAGCCTTGGTTACACGGCCACTTGTGCAGGAGTCCCGGTTACACGGCCACTTGTGCAGGAGTCCCGGTTACACGGCCACTTGTGCAGGAGCTTTGGTAACAAGGCCACAGGTACAGGGGACCTGGTTACACGGCCACAGGTACAGGGGACCCGGTTACACAACCAGAGGTGCAGGAGCCATGGTTACACGGCAAAAGGTACGAGAACCCCGGTTACACAGCCACAAATATACAGTAAAACTTACCTTTGGGTTTCTCTTTGGCTGGACAGCCAGCTGATACTGTGCGGGGAAGATAGCAGCGCCCACAGCGACGGCGGGAACAAGTGGTAAGTCATTCCCCACCATTTTCGGGACACTACTGCCCCGTTCCTTCTGGGGCGGAAGCCTCAAAACCTACTCCTGAATTTTGCCGGTTATTGAAGAATTCCGGATGATTGAGTGCCATTTAAACAAGAGTTTACTGTATTTGCAACCCTCTCAATATGGACATCGTTGCACTACCGATGCTAGTTGAAGACTGGTACCTGTTATGGGTAATGTGCAATCAGAAGATCTGAATAATACCATACTCCACATCGCATTCTGTCCAAGGTAAGTCGAACGGGACTCCAGTCAGCAGTATCTGAATCCCAGTGGAATTTTCATGTTAAAAATGACCAATAGTGCAGTTGCCTCTTTGCTGAGAATAAAAATGAATATTACAAATCATAGAATCATAGAAGATAGGAGCAGGAGTAGGCCATTCGGACCCTCTAGCCTGCTCCACCATTCAATGCGATCATGGCTGATCATCCAAATTCAGTACCCTGTCCCTGCTTTCTCCCCATATCCCTTGATCCCTTTAGTCTTAAGAAATATATCCAGCTCCTTTTTGAATCTATTTAATGAATTGGCCTCTACTGCCTTCTGTGGCAGAGAATTCCACAGGTTCACCACTCTCTGGGTGAAGAAATTCCTCCTCATCTCAGTCCTAAATGGCTTACCCCTTATCCTTATTTTTCAGCTGCTCCATCTGATTGCTGGGAATTTGTAACTTTGCTTTACACCGTTATAGTTGTACTACAGGCAGTGTGAGGCCAAAGGGGTGTGACTACCTCTTCAAAGTGACCTCACATTGCCTACTTTAACTCATTTTCAGCAATTTCACATTTTCATTTTTTTTTTAAAAAGAAGAACATTTTTTGTGTGTCTCTGAGTCCTTTTCAATATTTTTAAATCCTTTTGTTGGTTGTCTCTGAGTAAGAAAGCCAGCAAAGGAAAAGAGAATGAGGTAAATTAACTGTTTCCAGGTCTCTCTGTCAACGTCAGTCTGAAATTGACCACAAAAGGGTGCACAAATCCAAGTGACATCTCTCGAGAATCTTTGCGTCCTGCTCGGGAGAGGAAGTGTCTGGAATCTGCTGGATATCTCATCAAAGTGACACAACTATCAGGATCTCGATGTATGGAGAAACCTCGGCATGAAACCAGTTCTACCACTCTATGGTGCCATATATTAGAGCTCCAAAGAGCTGTAGAAACTTAGAAACATAGAAAAATAGGAGCAGGAGTCGGCATTCGGCCCTTCGAGCCTGCTCTGCCAGTCAACACGATCATGGCTGATCCTCTATCTCAATACCATATTCCCACTCTCTCCCCATACCCCTTGATGCCTTTTGTGTCTAGAAATCTATCTATCTCCATCTTAAATATATTCAGTGACTTGGCCTCCACAGCCTTCTGTGGTAGAGAATTCCACAGGTTCACCACCCTCTGAGTGAAGAAATTTCTCCTCATCTCAGTCCTAAATGTCCTCCCCCGTATCCTGAGACTGTGACCCCTCGTTCTAGAACCCCCAGCCAGGGGAAACATCCTCCCTGCATCCAGTCTGTCTAGCCCTGTCAGAATTTTATACGTTTCAATGAGATCCCCTCTCATTCTTCTAAACTCTAGTGAATACAGGCCTAGTCGACCCAAACTCTCCTCATACGATAGTCCTGCCATCCCAGGAATCAGTCTGGTGAACCTTTGCTGCACTCCCTCTATGGCAAGTATATCCCTTCTTAGGTAAGGAGACCAAAACTGCACACAGTACTCCAGGTGTGGTCTCACCAAGGCCCTGTATAACTGTAGTAAGACATCCTTGCTCCTGTACTCAAATCCTCTTGCAATGAAGGCCAACATACCATTTGCCTTACTAACTGCTTGCTGCACCTGCATGTTTGCTTTCAGTGACTGGTGTACAAGGACACCCAGGTCCCTCTGCACATCAACATTTCTCAATCTATCACCATTTAAATAATACTCTGCCTTTCTGTTTTTCCTACTGAAGTGGATAACTTCACATTTATCCACGTTATACTGCATCTGCCATGTATTTGCTCAGTCACTCAACTTGTCTAAATCGCCTTGAAGCCTCTTTGCATCCTCCTCACAACTCACAATCCCACCTAGTTTTGTGTCATCTGCAAACTTGGAAATATTACATTTGGTTCCCTCATCCAAATCATTGATATAGATTGTGAATAGCTGGGGCCCAAGCACTGATCCCTGTGGTACCGCACTAGTCACCGCCTGCCACCGTGAAAAAGACCCATTTATTCCTACTCTCTGTTTCCTGTCTGTTAACCAATTTTCAATCCATGCCAGTATATTACCCCCAATCCCATATGCTTTAATTTTGCACACTAACCTCTTATGTGGGACTTTATCAAAGGCCTTCTGAAAATCCAAATACACCACATCCACTGGTTCTCCCTTATCTATTCTACCAGTTACATCCTCAAAAAACTCCAGTAGGTTTGTCAAACACGATTTCCCTTTCATAAATCCATGTTGACTCTGTCTAATCCCGTTGATATTATCTGAGTGTCCTGTTATCACATCCTTTATAATAGACTCTAGCATTTTCCCTACTACTGATGTTAGGCTAACCGGCCTGTAGTTCCCTGTTTTCTCTCTCCCTCCTTTTTTAAATAGTGGGGTTACATTTGCCACCCTCCAATCTGCAGGAACTGTTCCATAATCTATAGAATTTTGGAAGATCACAACCAATGCATCCACTATTTCCATGGCTACCTCTTTTAGTACCCTGGGATGCAGATTATCAGACCCTGGGGATTTATCAGCTTTTAGTCCCATTAATTTCTCCAGCACTATTTTTTTACTAATACTAATTTCCTTTAATTCCTCCTTCTCACTAGACCCTTGGTTCCCTAGCATTTCTGGGAAGTTATTTGTGTCCTCTTCCGTGAAGACAGAACCAAAGTATTTGTTTAATTGCACTGCCATTTCCTTGTTCCCCATTATAAATTCTCCCGTTTCTGACTGTAAGGGACCTACATTTGTCTTCACTAATCTTTTTCTTTTTACATACTTTTAGAAGCTTTTACAGTCCGCTTTTATGTTCCTGGCAAGTTTACTCTCATTCTATTTTCCCACTCTTAATCAATCCCTTGGCCCTTTTTTGCTGAATTCTAAACTGCTCCCAATCCTCAGGCTTGCTACTTTTCTGGCAATTTTAAATGACTCCTCTTTGGATCTAATACTATCCTTAATTTCTTTTGTTAGCCATGGTTGGGCCGCTTTTGCTTTTCTGTTTTTGCGCGAGAAAGGAATGTATAACTGTTGCAATTCATGCATTCGTTTCTTAAATGTTAGCCATTGCCTGTCCACCATCAAGCCTTTTAATGAAGCTTCCCAATCTATCATAGCCAACTCACTCCTCATACCTTCGTAGTTTCCTTTGTTTAGATTTAGGACACTAGTTTCGGATTGGACTACTTCACTTTCCATCTTAATGAAGAATTCTATCATGTTATGGTCACTCTTCCCTAAAGAACCCCGCACAACAAGATTATTAATTAACCCCTTCTCATTCCACAATACCCAGTCTAGGATAGACTGTTCCCTAGTTGGCTCCTCAATGTACTGGTCTAAAAATCCATCTTGTACACACTCTAGGAATTCATCCTCCACAGTATTATTGCTAATTTGGTTTGGCCAGTCTATATGTAGATTAAAGTCCCCCATGATTACTGTAGTACCCTTGTTACATGCATCTCTAATTTTCTGTTTGATGCTATCCCCTACATTACCACTACTGTTTGGAGGCCTATAGACAACTCCCACCAATGTTTTCTGCCCCTTGGTGCTTCTTAGCTCCACCCAGACTGATTCTACATCCTGATTTTCTGAGCCAATATCCTTTCTCACTATTGCTCTGATTTCATCCTTTACTAACAACGCCACCCTTTTTGCCTGTCCTTCATAAATATCAAATATCCTTGGATATTCAGCTCCCAGCCTTGGTCACCCTGTAGCCATGTCTCTGTAATTGCAATTATATCGTATCCATTTACATCTATTTGCGCTGTTAATTCATCTACCTTATTACGAATGCTTCATGCATTCAGGTACAGTGCCTTTAGATTTGTCTTTTTAACATTTTTAGACATCTTAACATTTTTTTGTACTGTGGCCCTATTTGTTAGTGCACTCTTTTGTTTGTACGCTCTGTCCCTTCCTGACACAATCTGGTTATTCTTACCCCAATCACTTTCCTGCACTGCTTCCTTGTCTTTTCTCTTTAGCAGTCTAGATTTCTCTCCACCGGGACCCTCCCACCCCACTTTATTTATTTTAAAGCCCTAACCACCTCCCTAGTTATTCGATTCACTAGAACTCTGGTCCCAGCATGGTTCAGGTGTCGTCTGTCCCAACGAAACAGCTCTCTCTTTCCCCAGTACTGGTGCCAGTGCCCCACGAATCGAGACCCACTTCTCCCACACCAAACTTTGAGCCACGCATTCATCTCCCTGATCCTATTGACCCTATGCCAATTTGCTTGTGGCTCAGGTAATAATCCAGAGATTATCACCCTTGTGGTTCTGCTTTTTAATTTAGTCCCTAGCTGCTGAAACTCTCTCAGCAGAACTCTTTTCTTAGTCCTACCTATGTCGTTGGTACCTACGTGGACCATGACAACTGGATCCACCCCCTCCCACTCCAAGTTCTTCTCCAGCCCGGAGGAGATGTCCTTTACCCTGGCACTGGGAAGGCAACATAGCCTTTGAGACTCATGCTCCTGGCTGCAGAGAACAGTGTCTATCCCCCTAACTATACTGTAGCCTACTACAACCACCTTCCTTTTTACTCCCCCTACTTGAACGGCTTCCTGTACCACGGTGCCGTGGTCAGTTTGCTCGTCCTCCCTGCAATCCCCGCACTTGTCCACAAGGGTTGCAAGAACCTCGAATCTATTGGACAAGTGCAGGGACTGAGGCTCCAGCAATACTACCTCCTGGATCCCCGTACCTGCCTCACTGGCAGTCACACCCTCCTGTCCCTGATCATGTGTCAATTCTAAAGTATTTAATCTAAGGGGTGTGGCTTGCCTCCTGGAGCAAAAGGTCCAGGTAACTTTCTCCCTCCCTGATGTCTCGCAATGTCTGCAGCTCGGACTCCAGCTCCTCAACTCGGAGCTGAAGTTCCTCGAGTCGCAGACACTTACCGCAGATGTAGGCGCCCTGGACAAAAATGTCCACAAGCTCCCACATATTGCAGTAGCAACACATTTCCTGTTCTCCCATTGTTTTATTGATTCAATTAATTAGTTTAGTGTTAATCAAATTATTTACCTCGTTTAGTTTATTAAATTAATTAAATTAAGTTTAGTTTTTAAAATTTAGTTATATGCTATATGTTAACTTAAAACTTAGCCCACAGTCACTACCAATCACTTACCTGCCTTACCTGTGACATCACACTGCAGTTTTCTCTTGTTGTTGCAGGTCTGCTGCTGCTTTTATCCCCGCTCTCGGGCCTCGGTCTGCTCCCGCTCTCGGGCCTCGCTCTGCTCCCGCTCTCGGGCCTCGGTCTGCTCCCGCCCTCGGGCCTCGGTCTCTCCCACTCTCGGGCCTCGGTCTCTCCCGCTCTCGGGCCTCGGTCTGCTCCCGCTCTCGGGCCTCGGTCTCTCCCGCTCTCGGGCCTCGCTCTGCTCCCACTCTCGGGCCCCGGTCTGCTCCCGCTCTCGGGCCTCGGTCTCTCCCGCTCTCGGGCCTCGGTCTCTCCCGCTCTCGGGCCTCGGTCTCTCCCGCTCTCGGGCCTCGGTCTCTCCCGCTCTCGGGCCTCGGTCTCTCCCGCTCTCGGGCCTCGGTCTCTCCCGCTCTCGGGCTTCGGTCTCTCCCGCTCTCGGGCCTCGGTCTGCTCCCACTCTCGGGCCCCGGTCTGCTCCCACTCTCGGGCCTCGGTCTGCTCCCACTCTCGGGCCCCGGTCTGCTCCCACTCTCGGGCCTCGGTCTGCTCCCGCTCTCGGGCCTCGGTCTGCTCCCGCTCTCGGGCCCCGGTCTGCTCCCACTCTCGGGCCTCGGTCTGCTCCCACTCTCAGGCCTCGGTCTGCTCCCGCTCTCGGGCCCCGGTCTGCTCCCACTCTCGGGCCTCGGTCTGCTCCCACTCTCGGGCCCCGGTCTGCTCCCACTCAGGTCCGCCACCGCTCAAACTCAAAGTTTTTCACTCTGTGCCAGCTGCACTCAGTAACATAAAATAAGAACTCTTACCTGGACAAAATTGAAAGCCTGCAAAATCTGAGTTCAGATGAAATAAGTTAAATCTTGTGACCATGTTATTGTCCTATAAATCCTGTCTTTATTTCATACTTGTTTGTTGAATAAATACGAATGGATTTCTGATGAGAAAATAAAGCCAAATCTTTATAATGAGGCACCACAGTAGAGTGGGCTAAAACAATGGCCACAGTCGAGTAGTGTAGATAGGAGCAGAAAGTTGCAAAGGGACATTGATAGATTAAGTGAGTGGGCAAAACTGTGGCAGATGGAGTTTAATGTGGGGAAGTGCAAAGTCATCCGAGAAGCTAGAAACTGTGGAGGAGCAGAGGGATTTAGGGGTCCATGGACAAATATTATAAACTAGTGGACCGGTACAAAAAATAATTAAAAAGGCTAATGGAATGTTAGCCTTCATCTCAAGCGGGCTGGATTACAAAGGCATGGAAGTTATGCTACAGTTGTATAAAGCTCTGGTTAGACCACATCTGGAGTACTGCGTTCATTTCTAGGCACTGCAACTCAGAAAGGATATATTGACCATGGAGGGGGTGCAGCGCAGATTCACCAGAATGATACCAGGACTAAAAGGGTTAAATTATGAGGACAAGTTGCATAGACTAGACTCGTATTCCCTCAAGTATAGAAAATTAAGGGGTGATTTAATTGAGATGTTTAAGATGATTAAAAGATTTGATAGGGTAGATAGTGAGAAACTATTTCCTCTGGTAGGGGAGTCCAGCTCAAGGGAGCATAACTTTAAAATTAGAGCTGGGCCAGTCAGGGGTGATATTGGGAAACACATCTACTCACAAAGGGTAGTGGAAGTCTGGAACTCTCTTCCTCCAAAAGGCTGTTGAGGCTAGGCCAATTGAAAATTTCAAAATTGATATTGAGAGATTCTTGTTAGGCAAGGGTATTAAGGGACATGGAACCAAGGCGGGTAAAGATACAGATCAGCCATGGTCTAATTGAATGTCGGAACAGGCTCGAGGGGTTGAATGACCTGCTCCTGTTCCTATGAGGCCCTTCCACAATGCAGACAGGAGGCGGATGTAGTGCAAGAAAATTAGATAGACGAATCCGAACTTGGTACAAGGCTACAAATCTAAAGTAAGTATGCTTTGTTTCTTTTCCCTTAAGGTTGAGTTTTGGGTAGATTACAGGTTACAAAATCAACACATTGTGTACAGGCGTAATGGATTTGACTTTGAGAGCAATAAATCTTATTTGAAGTCAAATAATTTTTAAAAGGGGTATCGTTTCTCATAATCTCTGCTTCTTAGCTAACATAATCTACTTTTAAATCATTTTTTCAATATTTAGAAGCAAAGATGCAAGTGTGCATACTAGGAGCCTGAAACCTATTGCTTATTAATTTTGACTCTCTAGTGCCAAAAGCTTAAAATAGTACCATTTTTATTTTCTCCAGTAATAAGTAGTTACCGTTACCAGGGCAACGCACTTGTATGCCTTTCCATTTTTACCACACTAGTACAGGTTGAGAGATGTTGGCCTAAAGCCAAAAGCATGCTGCTGAGTGCCTCTGGGTATAATGTGTAACAATTTCAATTGATATAGAAGAAAGAGGAATTCTGCTGCATAGCCATGTGCAGGCCAGATATCTTGTATGGTTTTCTCGTGAATACATTCTCATTAAAAGTATAATTGAAAGTAAGCTATTGTTCCTAGAACATTAAAGGGTACAGATAGATAGGTTTATTATTCTTTTTAACACAGTTCCCAGTGGACTATTTAACCCTTTGTGTACTGGATGTCCAGCCTTCAAAGGACAATTTTTCTATCAAAAGACTTGCACAATAACTCTTTGTATGGTTAATGAATTTCTAATACTGTCCGCAGCATTATAAAGGGAGATGTGTGGAACCAGAGAAATGTCCTATATATCAATAATTATTTGCCACATGTGAAGGTGCCTTGCAGATCTGCTCTAGGGCTGAAATTTTGCGGGGGGTCAGCGGGCACGATCTGTGGTGGGTTGGGTGGGAAAGTGTTTTTTTTTCCCCACAGCGGGTCGGGACCCCGCTGTGAACCTGCCACTACGTGCCTTTCCCCGATGTCGGGTCTGTCAGCGCTGAGCAGACCAGACAGGCAGCGGCGGGGGACCCAATTCAAGTAATTGGTGGCTTGTTTAGAGCTACTTAAGAATGATTTTCAGCTCACCTTTTGCATTTGACAGCTTGCCCACGGGGTCCACGCTGGTCGTGGACCACGTCTGTTAAGCTGAGGCGGGAGTTCAGTGGCCATTGAATCAGCTGTTGAGTTGACAGCTTCAAATGTAATGTAAAAGTTCCCACCTTACGGAAATATCTTCCCTCAGCCACAAGCTCTTCCTCACTGCATTTCCACAACAGATTCACCATGCTGCAAGTCTTTACACAAGTCTCCATCCAGTCTGACCTCATTAGCTCTCTCACCATTGACAGATCGCTTCTGTCATCTCTACTTCACCTGCCATCTATTCCATCAGCATGGGTGCCCTTTATACTCTCTCACCTTGGTCCTCAGAATCCCACCACGATCAGCCCCAACACCAGCAGCACCAGGCACACCAGCAGCACCAACAACAACACCAACCTTCTCCGCAATCAACTGATGCTGCACAGGGCAACACGGTGGCATAGTGGTTAGCACTGGTGCTTCACAGCGCCAGGGACCCGGGTTCGAATCTGACCTCGGGTAACTGTCTGTGTGGAGTTTGCACATTCTCCCCGTGTCTGCGTGGGTTTCCTCCGGGTGCTCCGGTTTCCTCCCACAGTCCAAAAATGTGCGGGTTAGGTTGATTTGGCTATGATAAATTGACCCTTAGTGTTAGGGGGGGATTAAATATGTGGGGTTATGGGGATAGGATGGGATATGTTAGGGGGAATTAAATACATGGGGTTACGGGGATAGGGTGGGATAGGTGCAGGCTCGATGTGGGGATTCTGTGTGAGAAAGCAGGGACAGGGTACTGGATTTGGATGATCAGCCATGATCGTATTGAATGGTGGAGCAGGCTCGACGGGCTGAATGGCCTACTCCTGCTCCTAGTTTCTAGGACACAGGGCATCAGCACCCGATCGCATTGCTACCCAGGAGGCCAGGGATGGCCTCACCATGGTCACATTTACTTCACTTGTCACTGTACATCCTGGCTGCCACATGATGTGCCAGGTTGGCACCACCCCACACCAACACCATAAAGCATCCCTACAATGCCCAAGCCATTCCTTTCACACTCATGACCATTGTGGGGGGTACCATTATATCTCACCATTCACTGCAACTCACTAAGCCATTTCCAAAGGTGCACACAAATCTGTCCAACAACATGTTGAAAATAAAGGTTTCAATGTTTGATACCACATTAAAAGAAACTTTACATGAACATTGCATAAAACACCCAAGTGCCTACCTTTTGTGTGTTGTTAGTTGGTATGATTGTACTAGGATGAGGGTGGGTGTGAGGGGTGGCTAGTGAGATGGGGATGTGGTAATATAGATAGAGAGGGATGGGTGGAGGTGCAAGGTAAGTTGGTGTGTGTAAGGATGTGCAGGAGTAGGGTAGGGAAGGCAGTGTGATGGGAATATGATGAGTGGCACAGCAGGATGAGATTGAGTGTGGCTTTGTACTAACATTTCGTGATCTACTGAGATAATTGAAACGTTTGCGGCACTGACCACATCCCTGCTTGTGCCCTCCTGTACAATGTGCAACCAGGCTGTGTTGCTCTCCTGGGGAGGTCTCTTCCATCCCTGCATGCTGCGACCATGGGAGCGCCTGGGTGCAGCCCTGTGCCTTTGTGCAGTGATTGTCAGTGTTTGCAGCACCTCTGTGCTGTAGAACACTGACAGCACAATTGCCAAAATAAATGTGGCCATGGTCCCTTTAAGGAAACTGGCTGATGACACGTCATCAAATGATGTCACCAGACCCACTTCCTCTAATTGGCCGGGAAACGCGCTGGGCGGGCTTAACGAGCCCAATCAACGAAAATTCATTTCACAAAGCGGGATGGAGCCAGCAGCGGGGTCGCGACCCGCCGAGGTCAGCAAAATGGCAGCCATGGTTTCTTATCCATGTTTTTATAGATTGATTAGTTCTCTGATCTTCTGCTCCCTGCCAGTTTTAAAGCTGCTTTCCTCTGCTCAACACCTCGACCTGACAAGTCATTTGGGAAGGGGAGTCACTTGTGAGGAATCGCAGGTGTGAATCCTCATGTTACCTCTCTAAAACACAACATGTTACTACACCAATGCACTACATTACAGCTTACAATGGAGCATTTCTTAATTTACAATGTTCCTATAATAAACTGAAAAAATCTGAATTATATCTCTAATATTGCTCCTAATTTTTTCTTTTACTGTACTCCTCAAAATATTATCTCATTGTTTATTGCTATGGCAATGCTGTTTACCAAACGGATCATCCGCAATAAATATACTTTCTAACATCCTTTTGGAATGAAGTGCTGCATTGGAAACAGCCCCAAATTGAGGCTTTAGCTCTGATTTTATCCGGGATGAGAATCGGGCGGATGGGTGCTGAAGCAAGCAGTAAACCGTCCTGACCTTGTTGGTATGAGAGCCTGGGAGATTTTAATTCCTGTTCTTAATCTGCATGTTCCTGGTAAGTTTCCCGCCCGTGGGAAGCGGTAGCTGGCTGTCGGGCGGGAGTGTCATGCCTAGCGGCAGGAAGTCATCACTGGGGACTGAAGGAATGGTCCCTGGCACTCAGGTAAGTAACGGTGATTTGGGAGGGCCTAACGATCAGTGTGAGTTGTGGGGGGGGAGGGGGGGGTGGAGAGCCCGGGTCAGGGGAGGCCTAAACTTTCCTAGTGGGGTCCAAAGGAACACTCCTACTCCTCCTGGCTCCACAAGGAAAGTAAAACAAAGTTAAAAAGACTTTCTTCTGCTCCCGGCTTCTCTTCCTGTTAGGTTGACCTGGTGCGAAAGCCACAGCCACTTCCCCACTCAGGCCCACGGTTAAAATAGCAGTCAGGTGCCGATGACACCATCGGTGCCCAATCTGCATATTTAAAGTAGGACCCCACTGGTTTCCAGCGGGCATCCTTCGCGCCTGACCAGAAGAGCAGGTTAAAATCGAAGCTTATGGGAGGAGAGTGGGATGTCGCCGGGTAAGTCCCAGAGCGATATTAACTCCTCGCCAATCCGGTTTCTGCCAGTTCAGGTAGAGTTAAAATTGCCCCTTTAGTTTAAGAATTAGTCAAACTGGAACTAAAATTCTCCAAAGTAATGTTAAGTACCGAGGAATGAAATAGCATCTGACTGTACAGTTGTGCAATTTTTAAAGACAGTTGCTTCAACCCACTCCAGACTTTTCAGTGCTAGCACAATTGAGAAATGCAATTACAACTCTGATAAGCTTCATCAATTTTGTACTACTTAGAATCTCTTGAAGCAGCAATGTCTAACAGGGAGAACAGTTGAACTGTTTGATTACTGGAGCAAAGGATTGCAAACCTATCCTTTGGATGTCCAGTGCTGTTGCATGGGCTAATCAGGCAAAAAAATAAAATGAAAACCTATAGCTTATCCACAAGCCAACATCATTTTCCTGATAACTCCAGATACTTAGCATTTGGTATGCAACTTGTTAGATCTAAAATTATGAATCTATAGTAAGTCACGACATTCAAGGCACCTAGAAGCCTCATCAACACCACATTGAGACATTGTGAAGGAATAAGCTATATAACCTATTCAGAAAAATACACAGTCTCATGAAAGAATTCTGGCCTTATTAAAACATGATAAACTGGGTTTGGAAATTTAGAAACCTAACTATGAAATAGCTATGAAAGCATTCTGGCTATTGAGATAAGATAGTTGTTGACCCTGAATAAATAGCCTTATTGAAACAGAAGGTTAAAGGCTCCCGAAAGGCTGACCTTTGGGAACAAAACAATGGTTCACCCTGGATAAGGTATTCTAATTTACATCTCGTAAAGAAGCACAAATATGTGCCTTCGTAAGAATGATATCAAGTAAAAAACACACCTGCCGTCACACCGTTTTTTTGGTAAACTTAGAACACCTAGAGAGGAGATATAATTCTGTAATGCTACCAGCTGAGGTGACTGTAAGAATTGCAAGGGTCAGCAGAAAAATGACTAGAGATAATTAGCTTGCATCAGCAGAAAACCTTAAAGGAAATACCACTGGAAAAGGGTATAAATATTGAACTCTCAAATGGGATAGTAGACTCGCTTTAATCGGGCAAAGCGATTCTCGGCTTCAGAGGTGGCTCTGTAAGTCTCCAACTCTTTGTACCTCGGGGATCGAAGGTATTTGATTTTGGTGGATATCCTGTAGAACACTAAGAACTGTAAAACTGTAGCGAAGTTAAGATTTGAAAGTAAGGTTCTCTGATAAGATTGTAAGCTTTCTCTTTTTGGAACTGTTAATGTTGCGATTGACTCACCAACTGTAAACTGCATGTCGGTTCTTTAATAAATCTATATATTTTTAGAATTGTCTCACATAAGACTTCTGTATCAAACTCGCCAACTCAATCGCTGTACACTCTTTGGTAAGGAGTTGCAGAATTCTGGGGGAGTTTTCTGGACCCTCATAATATCCGGAACGTTACAGTCTAGCTAAACTTATTAAAAGTGCTATCTGGAGGACGGTAACATTTTCAGGTTGTTCCTTTCCTTTAGGGAGAGATGGTCCAGACCTTTAGACCCAATTAAGCGTCTTTAGGATTTGGCTACCTCAAACTTTAGTTGAAAGTGAACGTCTGAGGAATATGCCTGATCCAGGGTAGCCCTAAAGGGGCTAGGACTAGTAATTATCCCTTCAACATGTACATCATATTGAGAAATAGCCTCTTGGATTTTGAAATGTTATTATATCTATCAGGTAAGAAATGCTGTAATTGTGTCATTCATCTGGAAAAATATCTCAAAGTGTTCATTTAGCAAGGCACACCTGCACATTATGATATGTAATAGTGGCTAAAAAGCATTCGTTAATCCTACTTGTTTATCCATATTTTAAAAGGAATAACATTTGATCTTTGGTTTAGAGGTTGGGTGTTTTGTATTGAGGTGTAGTGGTACTTAAATATTCTTATCGCATTACTAAAATCTGACTCTGTCCTGGCTTTCAAGACTTACAAGGGGAGTGAGCCTTTGGTGCAAGTGGTAGAATTCCTGCCTCCAGTGCCAGAAAGGTGCAGGGTTCAAGCCCCAGTCCAGTGAGTGGAGACAGAGCTCTGGCTTTGAATTCTGGGATACTCACAGCCAGTGGGTGTGGGTGGCCACCACCCTTCATCATATGGGCTGTGGGAAGCCCATTAAACCCTCCCGCCATATAGGACTTATCAGCTGGTATGAAGATGGTTACAGCCATGGAAGGAGTGTTAACACAGCCAATCAGACTGTTCATCAACCCAAAGGGAACAGCAAAAAGAGACTTATGAGCATAATCTTCGGAGCGTTCCATCACATGGTTCCTGTAACATCTGAGATCCTTTGAGTAAAAGCCACTCGTTATTAAGGTATATTTTTGTGACGTGGGCTGTTAAATGTCTATCCCTATTTTAGTACATTCTCCATGAATGTTCTACAATGAAGGCCAATCAAGATGTAAGCCTTTAAGTCTATTCTTTGCCTGCCATCTACGATGTTGAATTGTAGCCTCCGTCAGTAGATAATAGAACAAAGAGTGAAAAATAAAGAGTAATAACCTCAAGAGCTGAAAGTTCCTTCAGCAGAGAAACAGGAACTGAATGTATAATAGAAATTAAATTAGAGTGCAAGGCAGGTTTACCAGAAAGCACTGCCTCGTGGTGCCTCAGATTCCAGCAGAGTGAATACTGGGCATCATTAATTATTTCAATCAGTGGAAGCAGTATGGTGCATGCTTTTTACAATTTAAAACTGTTTTTAGATTTGTCAAGAGAGAGGTAAATTTGAACACTCAATTCAAATCAAGCGTGACATTCTTTTCCAGGGACGCAATAGTTACAAAAGTGGAAATGGAGCTCTAAGTGTGAGGAATGTACGGGTACAACAGGAATACCTGTTTCCACATAGGAATAGTACTGCATGCACATTTCACCATATGAGTGAATAAAAATATCACCATTGCCAACATATATTGATAATTTAAGGAAGGGAAAATATTGAAAATGTTGTGTTTCACAAATAATTTGTTCCAAAGGATTTTTTCCAAATCCATGCATGCTTTTCTTGCTTCTTTCAATAATTCTATCCATTTTTTAAAAAGTTACTCGACAGAAATTCCCCCATACCAGTAGAGTCATAGGGGGAAAAATTCAGTGGCTTTGCGCCTCCCGTTAAAGGCCCTAAGAGGGCACGAACGGGGCGCAAAGCAACTAGCGCCTGGTGCGGCGCTGCCCACGCCTCTCGCGAAATTCAGCGGGAGGTTAGTGGTGGCGGTAACCAGTAGCGCCCCGCGGTGCTGCGCCGCCGGCAATGACGTCATCGCCGTGAGCAGCGCCCCGGCCACGATCTTCGGGAGCGCCCCCTGACTTACCGCCGGACGCTATGTCTGACAGGGTCACGGGGGGCCTACATGCGGCCGGGGAGGCGCTATATAAAGGCGAGGTGCGGGGCGGCCATTTTTGTTGCTGGCCGCCTGCCAGCACCTGCCTCCGCTCCCGTCCCCAGCCACCTGAACTGCCCCCACCCCGCAGAGTGCCGGCTGTGCCCCAAGAGCCCGGCACTTCTCTTGAGTGCCGGGCTCTTTTGTCGGCACTCCTGATCCCCGGGGGCCCAGCTGGGTCCCGGGTCACGCTGCACAAGGCCCCTCCCCTTTAATAACGGGAGGAAGGCCTGCAATACCGCGGCACATAGCGCCATGATATTCTGTCGCAGCGCCCCAAGAGGGATGCGTGGCACTTCCAGTAGCACCCCGCTTCCCTCTTGGGCGCTACCACTCAATTTCTGTCGCGGGCGCTATAAGTAGCGCCCCGGCGAAGTTAGCGCCCCAAAGGGGGCGCTACTCAATTTTTAGCCCCCTGAGTCATAACGGCACAGAAGGAGGCCATTCGGCCCATCGAGACCGTGCCGGTTCTCTGTAGAGCAATCCAGTCAGTCCCATTCCCCCGCTCTATCCCCGTAGCCCTGTAAGTTTATTTCCCTCAAGTGCCTATCCAGTCTCCCCTTGAAAACATTGAGTGTTTCCACTTCCACCACTTCCGTCGGCAGTGAGTTCCAAGTCCTCACCACTCGCTGCATAAAAAGGTTTTTCCTCACGTCCCCCCTATATCTCTTGCCCAAAACCTTAAATCTGTGTCCCCTAGTCCTTGCACCATCAACTAGTGGGAACAGCCTTTCCCCATCTAGCCTATCCAAACCCGTCTTAATCTTGTACACCTCTATTAAATCACCCCTCAACCTCCTTTGCTCTAACGAAAACAAATCCAGCTTCTCCAACCTGTTCTTGTAGCTAAGATCCCCCATCCCCAGAACCATTCTGGTAAATCTCCTCTGCACCCTCTCATCACAGACCCATTCTCATTACTGATACAGAATTTTGCAAACAGATGCCTCCAGTGTTATTGCGCTCACTATCCTGCAACTCCCACTGTCACCTATCAATTAGATAATGTAAATGGATGGTATTTCATTGACATTTTTCTCAATATATCACTACACCTACACTGGCTACCACTAACCATGTGCTACTTTGCTGCATCACCATGTAATTGGCATTGGTTGCAAATAGTCTAAGGGGAATGACGATAAAGGTTTATTTTGGTCAGGGTAATCTCATTTGATTGCCTCCCACATTATATTACCAAAATACAGTAATCCCACAAACTAGTGATATAATGAGGGAAGAATCTATAAACAATTTACACCTCATTATTTCAATGATCTGACAATTGAATTTTAATAGCTTAAAACATTTTCCTGGCACAATATTCATTTTAAAATAGCCTATTTGACATTCAGAAGCAACCTTTCCATTTTTAATTGGTTTGTTATTGCCTTTTTGCAATTCCTCAGTTAACCTATTTGTCCTGAAGTTAAAATAGCTGAATGACAGGATCACTGAGACTGTGCAGAATATTATGCATTCCTAACATATAGCAATGTATAGATACCAACTTTCCGTCAGAGGCATCAGTTATAAGCCCCCTTAAATGTGCCCCATTTGTTCTGATGGGTGAGAAAAGCAAAACTATCTGAAGTTGTTTTATTTTAAACTTCTCTTTCAATGTTGTTGATTTATGTTGCAGTGATAGCCCCAGCAATTCTTTTCTGGACTTGGATTTTCTTAAGTTAGTGTTTTGTTCCCCAGACATAATCAGTATTTTAGACAGTAAATTGATAATTAGCTATAATTTTTATAAATTATGTTTTATCCTCCTCTCCTGACCATGCTGAAACATGCTTGAATATGATTCCATGGGAGTCAACTGCTGCCTAGCTTTTTACCCAAATGCCCATTCTTCATCTGTTAATCCAGAGAGTATTACCAATTTATTTGACTGTAGGTTGCACAATAGCCAAACCAGATAAAGTCTTCACCTGACATCCCCACACAAAGGGCTCGATTTTTAGCTCCCCGTGCCTGGTTTCCAGTAGTTAAAATGGAGTCCTGATGCGGAGATGCCGGTGTTGGACAAAAATGAGAAGTCACAGAATCCCCACAGTGCAGATAGAGGCCATTTCGGCCCATCGAGCCTGCACCGACACATATCCCACCCTATCCCCGCGTATTTAATCTCCCCCTAACACTAAGGGTCAATTTTTATCATAGCCAAATCAACCTAACCCGCACATCTTTGGACTGTGGGAGGAAACCGGAGCACCCGGAGGAAACCCACGCAGACACGGGGAGAATGTGCAAACTCCACACAGACAGTCATCCGGGGCCGGATTCGAACCCGGGTCCCTGGCGCTGTGAGGCAACACTATGCCACCGTGTTACCCACCAGGTTATAGTCCAACAGTTTTATTTGAAATTACGAGCTTTCGGAGCGGCTGCTCCTTCTTTACCTGTACCTGAAGAAGGAGCAGAGCTCCGAAAGCTCGTAATTTCAAATAAAACTGTTGGACTATAACCTGGTGTTGTGCGACTTCTCATTTTTAAAATGGAGTGAGCGACTTACCCACTTCTTTCCCACCCGATCCGGCCGACTACAATTTTAAATTGCAGACGGCAAAGAGACCCACCCCAAGCCCGTGGGTCCCTCTTTAAATATGCAGATCAGGCTCCGATGATATCATCGGGTGCCTGATCTGCCATTTTAACCTGAGGCCTGAGTGAAGGAGCAGCAGTAGCTTCCTGTCAACCAGGGCCAGAAGAGGCCCCGCAAAGTAAGTTCAAAAACATTTTTGTTTAGTTTCCTTGCAGGAGTAGCAGTGTAGAGACCAAGATGTCCGTCCCGGGACACATACCTTGTACCTCTGGGTTCCTCAGTGGCGGCCTCCTGTGCTCCACACCGACTTGCGGCCATTTTGATCTGTAAGCCGGCAAGCAGCGTGCTAATGAGGCCCGGCCGTTAAAATGGCTCGAGCCTGCCTGCTGCCATCCTGGATGGGCGTGCCCATGCTAGCTACGCCACGTTCCTGCCCGGGAGTTAAAATCGAGCCCAAAAAGCTTTCCACTCGGAATCACTGGATAATGATCAGGCGCAGGAAACTCAGCATTTTTTTAAAATATCTCCATAGCCCAAGGTCATTGGGGCCGATTGTGGCACTCTTGCAGTTGCTCTGACAGAGAGCAGCTAGCTCAGCTCCAATTAGCGATTAAGCCTGGGAGCTTCCCAAAAGTAGCACGGCTCAGTTCCACACTCGGCAATGCATTTACTAACTGAGCCACGGGACGCGCGGTACATCATAATGTTCCTTCGGTAAGCCCTCGTTTCTTTAAAAGTCCTTGAGTATACCATTTCGATAGTGTTCAACATGCGATCCTTGGATCAAAGTTGACCTCGTGCCATTCACCTTTGCCCTGCCCCGCCCACTACACACACACACTAACATGTGGCCTCTTTAATAAGAAGAATTGTACACCGGGCACATGTGCAGCTCATAAAACAGTAACTGCACACACACTTTCAATTTTCAGGGTTTTCCAGTGGTTTTCAGACCTATTAAAACCTCAGCTGTTCCCAGTGGTTGAAAGACTGGAGACGACCACAATATTTGTCCATAGCATTCCCCAATGCAGTGATTCAATCCATAGAGCTCTTTCGCTCAAATAACTACTCATAGGACTGAAGACATCTTAAAGTGCTTATATGGAAATGTTTAATAAAACATTTGACAACCACTATACCATCAGGTATTCAAGTGTCTGAGAGTGATTTTATGAGTCAGAGCTAAAGTCTACCCAAACTTTCTTTTGTTGCAGTATATTATGCCTGTAGTAATAATAATTTATGTTATTTCTGTTCTCTTTCTGTTAGCACATCAAGCTGTCTTTTATATCAGACAAAGTACTACTCTGATCTGCAAATAGTCTGGAGCAGAGTGAGGAGGGAAATTGCCTGGGATCAGTAAGTTAGGAAGGATATAATTTTTATAATAGTTTTCTTAGACCGCTCAAATGGAAGAAATTAATTAATTGTACTGTCAGACAGTGACATCATGCCCCAAAGACGCACTTTGCAGACCTCCTAACAGAACCGTACTTTATTTGATAGCTTTAAGAGTTCATGCTTTATTTCAAGTACCAGCACTCACGACTGACTGGCTGTTCTGTAGGGGGCTCTAAAGCACTTCATAAAATGTGAAAGCTCAACACCTAGTCACAGATCTCATTAGAGAAGTCTGTAAAGTTGACCTGGTCACCAAGGTATCAACCCCAGGGCAGGTCTTTGCAGAAAATTAACACTTAATGTTATAACATTACAATAGATTATGAAGTCCATGATAGGATCCAGAGTACATAAAGGCTGTCAGTGACAGGAAATCACACCAGTGTTCCACTGACTAAGTTTTTGGGGAAATGTCTCTATGGTTGGTTTTTCAGGGATCGGATAGCTGTTGACAAATTTCCTGCTGCTTTTGGTTCCTGTCTGGTCAGTGTTTAGGTTGGCCTCACAAGACCATTTCCTTCCATTGCTGACAAGGTCAAAGGGCAAGTGACTGCTTACAATTGCTTCGATCACTTCTCCATGTATCAGAAAAAAAGACTAAAGATTTGAGTAGAACATGGTACATTTTTATTATTTCTGAACTTCTAAAGAAACTGATACTTGAAAGAAAAACACATGCACTTGGAGATTTCACCTTTTTCAATATTTGTCGTTAATGTATGATTTTGGGTTTCAAGCTTTTATGTCATTAAACAGATGATGTAAAATGCATTTAAAACACATGTAATTCTTTTATCCCAATCAACTTTATTTTAAAGATGTTAGAATGTCCTTTGTGTCTTTGAAAAACATGATGGACAAGACTTCCCCACTCACACCGCCTCTCTTTACATGACAACAGTTTGTATTTTACACGGATAGTAAATCCACTCGTATTTAATATAATTTCTTTCCAACTATACTAAATCATTTGGCAGAAAATGAGTAAGTAAGGCACACACAATAATTCTTTAGCGAATATTTCCATCACTGGCATGGGGAACAAATGGTAACATTCTAGGTCATTTGTAAGCTGCTCATACTGGGATCACCTTTTGACTTCTGCTAGAATAGGTTGCAAAGACTCCCATTACCAAACATTCGCCATCTAGTTAGCCAGTCAGCATCTGCCTGAACGTTTGCTGTTTAAAGGACCAACATTGCTGCACCACGGAACACCATCCAGCAGTGAATTAGTTTCCGGCAAATGTCATACATATTCAGGAGAAATGTTGATTGAAATAAATTTACCTATTGCCAATTTAACAATCAGTGCCTTGTTAACAGAATGACCCATAATTCTGTCACCACTTCTCCCAAATGATTAATTAAGAATTGTTTCCGTTTTACTAGATTGCACCTTGATGAGACATTCACAGACTCTGTACAATAGTAGCTGTTGTACTTCTGTGACTACCCATACAAAACATTTTTCATATCTAATTTGAGGATACTAATACATTTTGAAGATATTCAGTAGTAAATGTAGGTGCAAAACCAGAGCATTTTAGAAAATACCACTGATGTAAGCCTGGTCGGCCACAGCCTGCCCTTGAGAGCTCCGTGATGACTGATTAAATCATGTTTCTCCAAATGCTTGGTAATATCACCCCATATTATAAATTCTAGTACTGTAGTTTACAAACAACTGACAAGACACAATTGTCTGGCTTATCCCTGTTTCCTTTTTTGAAGAGGGATAGAGCGTTTGACACCCTCCAGTCCTCTTGCACATTTTTCCTTTCTGCAGAATTTTGAGAAATTACAGTCAGTGCCTTTGCTGTTAATTTCCTAGCCTGCCTCGGGATCTTCAGATGTAGGTCCCTGCGATTTGTACCTTAAATTGGATTAATTTCTTTAGTACGATTTCTCCTTGAATTATAATCTCCCCGAACAGTTTTACACCTACCTCTGGTGATCCAATCTCAAGAACACCTCCTCTATGAAAAGTGAGGCAAAGTATTGTTTTATTATCTCTGTCATTCCCTTAGCAGCTCTATTCATACTTTTACTATGGTGTTATCACTAATGTGTCAATAGAAAGCCTTATTACATAGAAACATAGAAACATAGAATCTAGGAGCAGGAGTAGGCCATTCGGCCCATCGAGCCTGCTCCACCATTCAATACGATCATGGCTGATCATCCAAATCCAGTACCCTGTCCCTGCTTTAATCCCCACAGTACACATATCCCACCCTACCCCCGTAACCCCACGTATTTAATTCCCCCTAACATATCCCATCCTATCGCCATAACCCCACATATTTAATCCCCCCTAACACTAAGGGTCAACTTATCATAGCCAAATCAACCTAACCCACACATTTTTGGACTGTGGGAGGAAACCGGAGCACCCGGAGGAAACCCACGCAGACATTCTTTGCTTTTTATGTTTTTTGCTCATTTGCTCTCATATTCCCTCTTAGTCTTTCTACTCTCAGTATTGAGCATCCTGGTCAATCAATAAATTCCAGCTGATAGGTCCAATCATGGTTAACCCAGAAACAAGACAACACCTGTTTTGTGTGATAGTGATGATGGTCTATTCTGGCATATTACTATGTTCAAACCAGTGACATCAATGGCACGGGTTAATGCTGCATTAAAAAAACTGCTACCAGGATAAAATCTAAGAATTTACTAGTGAAAACAATTCTTTGAGAACTGCAGTGTTCACATAGAAGGAGGGCGGAACTGTAAAATTATTGCCATTTTAACCCTTTGAACATCGTAATGATGTCCTTACACCAAAATAACAACCAAACTGCAGCCAACTTTGTTCTACAATGAATTCATTTAAGAAATGTTCCAAGATTCTGAAAATGTTCCTGCTTTATATCAATCATTAGAAATTTACAGAAAGCCAGTAGCACAGATCATATATGAAAGAAGAGATGTGTCGATTTGGAAAGCTGGAAAACCCCTTCGCTATTCTAAGTGTTCATGATTTGTCAGTTACTGAAAGCATTGCCAGCATGTCATTGGCTGCCCAGCCAACACAAACCAAGTCACATTGTTGACAGGTATCTCTCTGTTTGCAAATAGCACTCCGAGCATGCCAGGAAAAGACTGCAATTAGCAATATTTTCAATCTAATTTTGTTTTAAAACAATTCGTTGGACCATTGTAATCAGTAAGTAGTGTAAAACAGGAATGATTTTAATCACAGGATCGAAAAGGACACTTTCACATTGCACTAATCATTCAAAGGCAATATATTTCACACAATTTCACAGCATTAAAAAACTTTCCAATGTCCTTCAACTAAGATCAATGCATTTTCTGACATCATAGAGGGTTGTAAGACGTGTCATTTGAAGCAGTTCCACAAATACACTTTACAAATGACAAGTTTAGAATTCTTTCATGCATAGTTTTTGTACTGTACCCTGCCTTGCAAAATGTAAAAGTTATTTGGGGCTTCAAATGATTAACTGCAAGTGATGGATGATACTCTGGGTCTGTCCATTGAAGGGGGGCGCCTGCTTTATCATTCAGCAGTTATTGCACATGGTGAGGTTTGCTGTTCTGCTAATCTTGCCAGCTGGTCTCTGGAGCAACAGAGCTCCTGGAATTGTAAATGAGACTGCAGTTGAGTGAGAGTTCAGGATCAAATGAGCATTGCTAAGATGCTATGAAAAGAAGTGATGCAAATCAGCAATTCAATAAAAGTCAATAAGAAATTATTACAACTATCACAGTTTATTAGACTGGTTCCCTGGCCTATGTAAAGGGGAAGTACATACTGGTATAAGGTTTAAAACATGTGGTTAATGTGCATTTCCTGTGTTTCAACTTAAAACCAGTGCACTGTGCATGTTGCAATGTTGAGTCAAAATCTGAATTTTAAAATGGCTTTTTTTTTGGACAGCACCTATCTTTGCTTTCCACAGTGCTGCCTGTGGTAAGAAAGTGGCACAGTCCAATAATTGGTGCGATTCAATGATTCAATTTACTAAAAGAAGCAAAATGTATAAAGTGGGATTTGCTCATCGTGCACTTTTTCTATCATTATTCTACATTTTAAACCTACCGTGTGGCGGCAGTTAAAATCCCCCAAGTGACTTACCCACCCTGAAGTTAGTCATGCCCCCTTGACTGAATTTAAATGCGGCAGAGCTGACTTCTGGTGGGCATTAAAGGGAACTGACCTTTCTTTGGGAGGGGAATGCAAGTGTCATGTTTTTGTGACAGATTTTAGGCAGTCGCCTTTAAGAACAAATTTAATTCTGTTTCCTGCTTCAAATCC
The DNA here is from genome assembly GCA_030390025.1 of Squalus acanthias. Lineage (NCBI taxonomy): Eukaryota > Metazoa > Chordata > Chondrichthyes > Squaliformes > Squalidae > Squalus > Squalus acanthias. Next base: position 9,206,571 of record CM059441.1, on the reverse strand, counting down.
GCTGTGAGATGGATGATAATTCAGGGGAGAATCCAGGCCGATGTATCATGAAACACAATACCAGTGCTTTCAGCCTTTTAACTGTCCTCCCTCATAGCAGTGTTGGATATCAGTTCTAATTATTTAATTACAGCTACAATCCAATTCTTGAAAATTTACTGTCAAGTCTGCCCACTATGTTCTGCAGCTGTGCAATGTGAATAGCACCTAGCTAATGGAGGCAGCATCCTTCTCTGGGATGATACTGTTACATGTTTGTGTAGGCCTTGAACTTTTTGCCTGACTTTAGTTATCTTTTGGGATCTATATGAAGGAGTCCATTCTCATACTAAATTCACCAACTGCCACATACCCATATCACAGTACAGTAACTCTTTACCGTGGAGAATGTAACAATCTTCACAGTAATGAGATTCTCAATCCTTCTTTACACGTGTATTTAAGTTATTTTTTTTAAAACAAGATGCATGGTACTACTTGATAATTTATGGAAAAGTTAATTTCAGAGTAAATCAGTCCCTCATAATGTACTTGTCAAGCATGCTTGTGGGTTATGCACCCATCTCGTGGCAGTTTACTTTTCAGAATATCCTCTCTATGTACTTCTGTTAAAAATATGTGCCGTAGGGATTAAAAGAACTTTTAATTAAAATTCTGAATTGAAGTTAATTTTTTAATTCATTATAGTGTGCAGAATTTGCCAATGCTCTTCCTCTTCCATGTTTTGACACGAGCTATCATTTTTTCTCTTGAATAAAGTGGACCTTCAACAACTGTTGTAGTTTAAAATGTCTAATAGCTACATGTAATATACATTACTTTCCTCTGATTTCCCCCAAAGAGCCCCGCCGTGGTGCATCGTAATGTACTTGTTTGTTAACAGTGCTACTTAAAAGGTCACATTTGAATGCAAGCAGTGGATACTGTCTGAGGTGAAGTGCACATACTTTACCTATCCTCTGATAATCAGATCATGACCTAGTTTCTTCCCACTTCCTTGCAAATAGTTATATTTACAATGATTGCTTCTGACTGGTATTATTTGCAGTAAGTGGGTTTGAGAGACTTGAATGGTAGTGGACAACCTTGGGGCCATGGGAAGCTTGACAGGATATAAATCCTTTGGGGTCTAGGGAGCGTTTGATCTCTCCTCGGCAAGCTGCTGATTTCACTCTGAAGGAATGTCTGGACTCCAGGGTTCCGCCCACCCACAGAATCATTAGGGACGGGGCGTAGGGCTCCACACAAAGCACTGTGGGGGTTTTTAATCAGGTCAGAAGCCTAGGAAATGTAATGGGAAGTTTACCCCAAATTTAAAATCTATGCATTGAACAACTGCATCACCCCCATCAGAAAATAACAGTCGTAATAAACAAACTTTCACTTTTGTTTACATGTTCTGTATTGCTTTAAAGCAGATGTATTATTAAAGACACGTATCTTGCTGAAAATACTTTCGATAATTTAATTTAAGAAACTATTGTTTCATCTGCTACAGTGGCGATTATATTCTGCAGATCCGTAAAAAATAGTTGCACAGATGAGTTCAATTTATTTATAGTTTAAACAACAAATATAGTACATGGATTGTTTTCGCTTTGTCTTAGTATCAGAGCTCTTGGAAGCACAGTTCCTTGTAATAAAATTATCAATCTGAATAGGCCTGTTACAGGTAATAATCCTCACTCTAATTGTAAATGCACAAGCTTTTAGCTTCAGATAATTTTATGAATAGTTGTGCAGGTTCTTCATAAGCCCTCTGCAGCAACAAAATGAATAAATTTGATCATCCATCTTGTGAGATATAATAATGATATTTTTACTCTTACTTTTTTGAATAAACTTGGCCTTTGATAACAAACTTGGCTTTTGATATTTGTGCTGTTTTTAAAATAGATGCATTTTTGTAAAGAGTGTTTGTAAAGAGCTAACATCTCGTAGTTTGACATTTAGTACACTGGCTTGAGTGATAGGTGTTGTCGCCCGTATTATGCCAGATCAATCTTCTGGTGTCTGAGGAAGGGAGGATCTGCTGCTGGGGAGGGCTTTGTAGAAATGAACTGGCAAATTTACTGCCATGTTAACTGTGCTAGCACCAGCACAGTCAGCAATTGAAAGCGGTTCAGTGGAGAGTGAGGGTATCTCAAGCAGGTGAGTTGCTTAATGTGAAGTGGTTAGTCATCTGGCAGTGTGTAATGTGTTGGAAAGCACAGCATACTTGCTCAACCAGAATCTGGAGAAAAAAAACCAGGCCATCTCCTATATCAGATGTCTCACCTCGGCACTATCACAATAGAACAAATATCTGGTTTGCAACCAGCGCAGGGACTCAAAACTAATTTTCCAAGTGAGCATCTCAGTCACTATGATTGAGTACACAGGTCTTCAACTTTATTTGAAACATAGTGATGTAATTTTAAAGCATTTTTATTAAATTACGAGATGCCATCAAAAAAATGAGATGCCGTTTAAGCAATCCATAGCACTAATCAAAACAGGTTTCTAATGGAATGGCCACCCGTGAAGGACTGACACAACTGATGCACTATCATCCAGCTGTTTAAAATGTTTAAGGTTTAATGTGCATAATCATATATGCTCAATATAAAATGCAATTTATAAACATTTAAAAGCCTTTTCTTATTTAGTGTGGAACTACATTACACTTAATGTACTAATTAAAAGACCTAATAAAATACTTTTGAACCTAGTAAAGAATACTTACTTACAGATGAAATGACAGTACCACATTCCAGGAGCCTGTTTTAAAGTTGAACAGTTTAATGGAGCTGTTTGGTGACTACTGCGTGCAAATAAATATATATGGGCATAAAAACAGAACACGCAGAGATTAATTGACCATGTAATGCAGCATTATTATGGAGAACCGACAAAATATATAAAATAGGTGACCCCGTAATTTAAATGTACATGTTACATAAGCTGTTTTCTCACAGCTCAATGAGAATTCCCAAGGTCCTTTCTGTGCTGCACTGTGAAGCAAATCCTGTTTCATGGCCAGTGGCTCTCAAAAGACAATGCAGACAGCATTCTGTCTGGGGGCTGCCACTCCGTGTGTGAATGGCAGTCATCTTTACAAGTTTCCAAGCAGCATCTGTTTAAAGGATCATTCACCGCCTCAACTCAGCGCTTGCAAAACTCTGAAGACAAAGGGCTTCTGAAAAGGAGGTCAAGAATTCCTTGAAGTCTGCCTATACGACTCTCTTTGTTTTGTCTGGAGAAAGCTGAATGGAATTGTGAAGGGGAGGGACACCATGAGGATCAGCTAGAGATTCCTATTTGTCACCCCTTATTCTAATATATGTCTTTGGAAGAAAGAGTTGGAAATACTCGAGGGGCTTCAAAGGAATTTAATTAACATTTAAATGCAGAAAATGTTTTTTTTTTAAGTGCTATAGTTTATCAGCCTTTGAAGCTTTGTACTGACCATTTTGGTATTTGTATTTCAAATACCTTTTTCTCATTTTTATATATACTGTAAATAGATATTTTTGTGCATTTTGCCTTCATCAAAATGATAGACATTGGTGCTGGGAAAATGTAACCTTTTTTTTCCCACTTTTGGCTCACGGTGTCAGTATGAAGTATTCCTGGGTTAGTCATAACAGACTGGATAGAGAGTAAAACCTCCCAACAATCTGCCTCAAGTCCAGCATCAATAGACCACCCCTGCTGTACCACGTAAATTATTCTACTTCCTCTACTCGACCATCCTTATGGTCTCAGAGAGCCAGTTTAGTACCAATTTGGGCTGAATTTTGTGCATTTTTGTGCTGTGAACCTGCGCCCAGTAAGAATTTGGCTCAGATTTCCCAAACACATTGGACATAGGATTCTTACCATTGGCAGAAAGAGGAGATTTTAATCCATGAGTCAGGGCTGAGTTCAAACCCAGTCTCAGATGTGAAAGGGCAGTGTGTTAACTCACTGCACCGCCAACCCCACTATTCATCGTCATTGTAAAGATATGAAGCCTCTGACCGGTAAATCAAACAATGCATTAGATTTTATATTGCACGGAGCATTTGCTCCCTAATCCTCAATGGTTTTACCTGGTAAATTAATTTTCCTGTTGGTGGTGTAAAATTGGCAGTGTGGGCAGCATCAGCTCACTGAGGGCTAGATTGTAAATTAAATGGTCTGTACCTGTTCCTTCCACCCCCAACGCTTTTTGATGAATAGCAAACTAGTGAGTGCTTTTTTCTGTCATATGTAGGTGGGGGTCCTGTGCCGAATAGGATAGGACTTCAGCCTTCTGCTCACAAGATACTCAGAAGAAGCATTCAATAAAAAATATTTTTTGCGAGTAATTTTCAACTTAATGCCGGAGTGTAAAGCTGGCGTTGCAGTTCAGTGCCCATTGTAGAAACGGATTGATTTTCCTTCCAATTATTTCAATGGAAAAGAAAATTGGGTGGCTTCTATGATGGGTGCCTGACCCATAACACCAGATTCACGCCCCAGCAGTAAGTTGAAAGTTCCCCCCAAAATTTGTTACATCTGGCTCGTGCTTACATCCCACTTTGAATGAATTTATTCTGTTTTGTTATCTCTAGCATTCGGCAGCAGAATAATACTAGTGAACTGCTTCACATGTGCAAACAGAGGACTTTCCGCTAGCCAGACAGAACCAAAGGCGACATGAGGAACAACTTTTTTACGCAGTGAGTGGTGAGGATCTGGAATGCACTGCCTGAAAGGTTGGTGGAGGCAGACTCAATCGTGGCTTCCAAAAGGGAATTAGATAAATACCGAAAGGAAAAAAAAATGCAGGGCTACGGGGAAAGGGCGGGGGAGTGGGACTAGCTGAAGTGCTCTTGCAGAGAGTTGGCACGGGCTCGACAGGCCGAACGACCTCCTTCTGTGCTGTAACCATTCTATGATTCTTTGGGGGGGAGGGGTTGAGAATGGGAGGGGGCCAGTAGCAGACCTAAAGAGTGCTATGGGCCGGGTGGAACACTCTTGATCTGCCACAGGAACATTTTAAAAACAAAAAAATGTACCTTTTGTTGGCGGCAACTGAAGAATCCTGAATGAAACCGGCCCAGAGCCTGCTCTGCTCATTGCGACCCGATTTAGAAGCGTGCTCCTGAAACATGTGCTAGGTCCCTTGCACACATGTAAGGGCCCTAACCATTATTTAAGATGGCCACCAGAGGCATCTGAAAAATGGGTTTACCCAATAACAGGTCTGTCATCTTTCAGGCTTTCTTGGAGGCGCAGGGCGTTGGTCTCCGAAATGAGCTCTCGTGCTGCCTATTTTATGGCTATAAAACAGGTTCAGTGAGGTCCAATTTCTACCCCAAGATGTCTGCAATGAAAATTGAATTATAATAGTGGATGGACATGGCAGAGTGAATGAAGTTTTTCCATTGAACAAGGTGGGCAGCATTAGTGAGAACAGTGAAACAGAGATATTTGGATCAGCGAGAATTGTTTGGTGACTAATATTAAGGATCTAAATCGAAAGTGACGTAAAATGTCGCACAGCTACCGACAAAGTTAGAAATACTTGTTGGAATGCAGGAAGTCTGAATCACATCAAGCCAAACCAAATCATTCTGAAGTAAAATCATGAGGGTAGTATGGTAGTAGATATAGGAGCCCAGGAATGACTATTGGCGATAATGGCAGATGAACGTTTAACGTGCTCATGTTACATTCCTTAGACTGCTGATTTAGCGGAGGCATTAACCGAAATAAAGTGGGTTAATCGCAACTAAAATAGCAGACAAATGAATATCATCTAAACGTGATAAAGTGTTTGCCTGCTGATACATTAATATCCAGACTATGGATTAAAAATGATGCCATTGGAAAATAATATCCTCCAATACCATAATTTTATATTCAAACAGATTTTATGATTCCCGATGAATATTCTGTATGCACATTTTTCAAAACTAATTCTGCGGACACAATGGCCGGAATTTTGAAGTTTCCGCCATCCGGGTTTCCTCGCATGCTGTGGAGTTTGCGAGTGACGCCATGGGCTGGTTCCCCGCCCGGAAGGCAGCCTGATTGACAGGCTGGCTTACAGTCAGGCGGAGAACACTGGACAGGACGCCGCAACAACAGGCAGATGCGGGGTCCAAGGGGAGGGGGGTTCCAAGCCGGCGCAGGCGGTGGATCCGATCCCTGGGGGTGGGGCGGGGGGGTGGATCGATCCTGACCACAGTGGGGGAGGGGTAGTGTTTGTATGGGGCGGGTTGATGGTGGGTGAGCTTGGGGGGGCCGGGGAAAAGCACTCCTGCTCCTCCCGGCCCACAAGGATTGCTCCCCGAGGCTGTGCTGGCCTCGCTGCAGTTACCGGGAATCCTGAGGACCTAGCTGCAGTAAAGCCTGCACAGCAGGTTAAAGCAGAGGCTTCAGGGCCTCATTATCATATTTAAAATGCCAACCTGCCTCCTGGCAGCGGATTGGTATATGGAGAAACCAACCAGGGAACAGGCTATTCTGGATCTGGTACTGTGTAATGAGAAAGGGCTAATCAATAATCTTGTGGTAAAGGGGCCTTTAGGGACAAGTAACCATAATATGATTGAATTTTATATTAAGTTTGAGAGTGATGTAGTCCAATCTGAAACTAAGGTCTTCAATCTAAACAGAGGAAACTACAAGGGTATGAGGGACAAGTTGGCCATGGTAGATTGGGAGACTACACTAAAAGGTATGAAGGTGGACATACAATGGCTAACATTCAAGGAAATAATGCATAATTAGCAACAAACATATATTCCTCTAGGGCATAAAAACCCAAAAGGAAAAGTGATCCAACCATAGCTAACAAAAGAAATTAAAGCTAGTATTAAGTCAAAGGAGGAAGCTTATAAAGTTGCCAGAAAAAGCAGTCAGCCTGAGGATTGGGATCTTTTTAGAAATCAGCAAAGGGGGACCAAGAAGTTGATAAAGAAAGGGAAAATGGAATATGAGCATAAACTAGCGAAAAATATAAAAACGGATTGTAAAAGCTTCTATAGGTATGTGAAAAGGAAAATACTGGCGAAGGTAAATGTAGGTCCTTTACAGTCAGAGATAGGAGAATTTATAATGGGGAATGAGGAAATGGCAGAGAAATTAAATAAATACTTTGTTTCTGTCTTCACGGAGGAAGACACAAAAAACCTCCCAGAAATACGAAAAAACCAAGGGTGTGGCAAGAATGAGGAACTTAAAGAAATTATTATTAGTAAAAAAACAGTACTAGCAAAATTAATGGGACTAAAAGTCGATAAATCTCAAGGACCGGATGACCTACATCCTAGGGTTTTGAAAGAGGTGGCCATTGGGATAATGGACACATTGGTTGGCATCTTCCAAAATTCTATAGATTCTGGAATGGTTCCTGCAGATTGGAGGATAGCAAATGTAACCCTGCTATTTAAGAAAGGAGGGAGAGAGAAAACGGGGAACTACAGACCTGTTAGCCTCACATCAGTAGTTGGGAAAATGCTGGAATCTATTACAAAGGATGTAATAACTGAACACTTAGAAACTAATAGTAAGATTGGGCAGAGTCAACATGGATTTATGAAAGGGAAGTCCTGTTTGAAAAACCTATTGGAGTTCTTTGAGGATGTAACTAGTGGAGTAGACAAAGGGGAACCGGTAGATGTGGTGTATTTGGATTTTCAGAAGGCCTTCGATAAGGTCCCACACAGGAGGTTGGTGAACAAAATTAGGGCACATGGAATTGGGGGTAATTTACTAGCATGGATTGAGAATTGGTTAACAGACAGAAAACAAAGAGTAGGGATAAACGGGACTTTTTCAGGATGGCAGGCTGTGACTAGTGGGGTACCGCAAGGGTCAGTGCTTGGGCCCCAGCTATTCACAATCTATATCAATGATTTGGATGAGGGGACTAAATGTAACATTTCCAAATTTGCTGATGACATAAAGCTAGGTGGCAGTGTCAGTTACGAAGAGGATGTGAAGAGGCTCCAAGGGGATCTCGACAGGCTCAGTGAGTGGGCGAGAACATGGCAGATGGATTATAATGTGGATAAATGTGAAGTTATCCACTTTGGTAGAAAAAATAGAAAGGCAGAGTATTTCCTAAATGGTGAAAGATTGGGGAATGCAGATGCTCAAAGGGTCCTGGGTGTCCTTGTACATGAGTCACTGAAAGTGAATGTGCAGGTACAGCAAGCCATTAGGAAGGCAAATGGTATGCTGGCCTTCATTACAAGAGGATTTGAGTACAGGAGTAAAGAAGTCTTACTCCAATTATATAGGTCCTTGGTGAGACCACACCTGGAGTACTGTGTACAATTTTGGTCTCCTTACCTAAGGAAGGGTATACTTGCCATAGAGGGAGTGCAATGAAGTTTCACGAGATTGATTCCTGGGATGGCGGGACTGTCGTATGAGAAGAGATTGAGTAAACTAGGCCTGTATTCTCTTGAATTCAGAAGAATGAGAGAGGATCTCATTGAAGAATACAAAATTATTACAGGACTTGATAGGATGGATGCTGGGAGAATGTTTCCCTTGGCTGGGGAGTCTAGAACCAGGGGCCACAGCCTCAGGATAAAGGGTAGGCCATTCAGGACTGAGATGAGAAGAAATTTCTTCACACAGAGGGTGGTGAATCTTTGGAATTCTCTACCCCAGAGGGCTGTGGAGGCTCAGTCATTGGGTGTATTCAAAACAGAAGTCGATAGATTTCTGACTAGTAAGGGCATCAAGGGATATGGCGATAGGGCCGGTGAATGGAATTGAGGCAGAAGATCAGCCATGATCTCATTGAATGGCGGAGCAGGCTCGAAGGGCCGAATGGCCGACTCCTGCTCCTATTTCTTATGCTCTTATGTCCCGCCTGAGTAAAAGCCGAAAGTGGGCGGGTTGGGGTCGGGCTTTAGATTTATAATACTTTAACTTTCCCCCAGCCCCCAACCGACCCGTTTTTTTCATGTTAAAATTCCCCCCAATGATCTCCACATGCCACATATTTGAATGGAAATTTGCCAAACCCAAGTTGAACCTGCAGGAGCTCAGATTGGTTCGATTGGATGAAACCTAACCCAAAATTCAGGTGATCTCGAATTTGTTTTCATCCTAATTCCAAATATAATAAACAAAGTTAAGAATCAGTCAGAAGCTTCAGTTTGTAAGCAATATTGGGATAGATTCTCAGCTTTACAACCTGGCTGTTAAGCTTCACGGAGTACTCAAAGAAAGATCCGCCTGGTTCTAATACTGGTGGGCGATCCACCAGATTTCCCTTTCTGTGCCTCACCCAGACAAGGCTTAATGCCCAGGGCGTATAGATGAAAATATACCCTAAAGTGCTGTTTTATGAAAATTAAGACATTTTGGCCTAATTGTTTGAAGTACTCACCAGTGGCGAACAAACTTGCCGCCAGTGCATAGCAGCGCACTCCAATTTTACAATATGTAGCAGACAAGGCTGTGCTGGAAAATTTATGCCTTTCAAGGAATAAAATGCACATTCACATTTCAGCAACAGAGCCTGCTGATTGTCATGAGCATAAACTGAATTCTAAACTGAAAGTGATCCACAATGGACCAGGCTGGGTTAATTGACCTAATTTCCTCACCACTTGTGGTTCTGCTCTGCATGTTCCTTTTTAAACAATGGCTGAATTAAGGGATATGGAGATCGGGCGGGAAAGTGGAGTTGAGGTCGATGATCAGCCATGATCTTATTGAATGGCGGAGCAGGCTCGAGGGGCCGTATGGCCTACTCCTGCTCCTATTTCTTATGTTCTAACAACAATTATACCTTGTTCACGTGGGCCAGTATTTTATTGATTTTGTAAATCTTCACAGCGTTACAGTAGTGAGCAGTAGAGAGGGTGCCAGCTATCACTCAATGGCAAGCTGCCTACTGTTGCAATCTGTTCGCTGGTAGTCTAGTGAGAAGGTGATATGTGACCTTGCAACTTTGAACCTAGCCTATCTCTGGTGCTTTAATTGGGGAGGGGAGGTGTACAGCCTTTTGTTGGATATGCCTCACCCACACACTGAGGTGCGGAGATGCCGCCGTTGGACTGGGGTGGACAAAAGTGAGAAGTCGCACAACACCAGGTTATAGTCCAACAGCTTTATTTGAAATCACAAGCTTTCGGAGCGGCTGCTCCTTCGTCAGGTGAAGCTTGTGATTTCAAATAAAGCTGTTGGACTATAACCTGGTGTTGTGCGACTTCTCACTTTTTTTCACACACCAAGGAGCATAGGTAGCTATTGATATTTGGCTTCTTTTCATCCCATGGCTTTAACAGTTAGACTTGGGCTTGAGATTTGCAAGACCTGAATTTAGAACCCGTTGAAGCCAAACATAAAGTATTGAATTTAGATGATTACCCAAATATTTTGAAATATTTGTTCAACAAGGCAGTGATTAGTACATAATGGATCAAAAATGAAAGAAAACAAGATTCTTTTAAAATTGGCCCGAGGTTCCCTAATTGTGTAACATTCTAAGCCTGTTTTATTATTTGGTATATTCTGGTCTCCTTAAATATTTTGAGTGGATTCCGAGTGGTATTACATTTTGTACTTCCCAGCAATGCTGGATGCCTGTTGAATCAGGGTATACTTACATCCTGCAATACTGAGGTGGTAATGAAGGGATATGCGGCATATGTCTCATTGTCATTATCGGCTCATTTAAATACACCCGCCCATATTTGGTCGGGTGCTTCTGGCATCCAGCAGAAGTGATACCAGAAGATCAGGATTTCCACACATATGGATCCAGCGGTACCTGCTCCCAATTTTCCGCCCTCTCCCCATCCCAGTACCACCAGAAAAATGGGTTCAAAGAGTGAGGAATTACCAGCCTTTGGTGTTTAAATGATACAAAATAAAGTACAAAAGGGATTTATATTTTCATTAGAAAGCTCCCTGTTTTCAGGAATCGTCAATTCATTCTTCTCCCAATGAACATAATAGAGCTGATTTTCCAAATTTGTGCTACCAACAAGAAACATGAGCTCAGAAAATGACCCCAATAGGAATGCTGTGGTTCACAGGAAAGTCCGACGAGAATTTGGCCTGAAGAGTTCCTGAGCTATGTCTCCCTTTATTACAACCAATAAGAAAATTTGTAATGGACATCTCAAAATAAGCATGTTTGATTGGTCAAATTAGCATATCATTAATGTGAAGCCTTTCCGACTCTCGTGACTTGAGGCATCCTAGAATGACGATTCCTGTTCACATAACTCACCTACATGAGCACTGTTTCCATAACCAGTAATAATCAGTAATTCAGTCCAAAGACAAAATACAAACTGTACTCAGTAGCTTCTTTAATGAAGCTCAGAGGAACCCAGCCCGGGAAATCTGTAGAATGTTATCAGGAAATTATGTCACTATTATTATTCAGATTCAGTGAATCAGTACTGTAATGGTGAGTGGTTTCATGTTTATGTAGCATTGACCAGACTCCAGGGAAAAGCTTTATGTTGCTATTACAATGTCAGGCAGTTCAAGTGGAGAATAGCTTTGTTTTTAATGAATGCATTTAGTTGGGTGGTACTTCTCCTGTTTGTACTTTTAGTTAAGGTAAGTACTGGCTACCACAAAAGCTTTGATGCTCTAAATGCTGGCATTTCAACTCTTCCAGCTCAATATGTACTCAGCACTTCTCCAATTGTTGCTCAGGAAGATAAGATGCACTGAATTGTAAATACACTTTACAATAGACTTCTTTTTCAAAATATGTTTATGCGAAAATAAGTTTTATGTAACAAACCAATGTTGTATCAATAAGAAAAGGCTAATGGGAACAACTGTGATCGTTTGAATCTGTAAAAGTAATAATTTATTACAGAGCAGGTTCTGTCCTGGAATAGGGACAGAATTCAAGTGCACGATGATAGCTGAATCCTTCAATCAGCTCAAAGTCCTCTACTCCAGATTAGTAGTTAGATTATGCATTTTATGTGTTGTGATTAGCTAGCCAGTGGGTAGTAATCACCCAAAGGATCCCACACACTAAGAACATTATTCTAAGAATGCTATGTAGAAGTGGTGGTATGAGTGATCTGTTGACTAATAGCTTCAGTCCAGTCTTAAAGCTATGTGTGGAATATGTGACCTAAAGCAATAGCTAAGTGATTTAATCAGCTTAATCTTTAGTCAGTTCCCTGTTCCAATCCCAGCAGCAAGACTGCTGGAGACTATTCTATATCTACAGTATTACCTAAACAGATGATTAATTGGGCTAACTGTAGGTAGGGAAGAAAGCATTTGGATTTTTGAGTAAAGCACCTAAGATTCTATTATTTAATGGTTCCATAGCTTGTTGTAGAATTTCAAGCTTTCTGCAGAAGTTGCTCATCATGTTTTGAGATTTTTTTGACCATTTTTCCAAAGGAATAATTTGGAAGAGTTACATTTAAATGTTGCTTTATTAAATCAATGTGCGTGCACAAAAGTTTTTTTTTTAAAAGCACTGAAATTAAAAGAAAAAAACGAATGGGCTCGGGATTGAAATTGTTTCCACAAAGAACAAAAACAATAAACAAAAAACAATGTTTTAACCTGTCTTGGTAGTCAATAAAAAGCTCAAACCCCCTGTTTTGGGAAGTCCTTAGTCCCAGGCACTTGGCAGGCGTTGTGAAAACAGGGAGCTAGAAATAGGGACAGAAACACACACCGACAATCACATATTTAAACAGAAAACAGCTAGGACAGAAATTTACTCAGACTCAGAAGATTAGGATGCTGGAGGGTAGTTAGAAGTTATCTTGTTTCAATCTAGCAAGACAACAATGATGTGGGGAAGAATAGCATGTTCATTATTTTGTATTATTACACAAAGACAAGTTGTGTTGATTGAATTAAGTGAGTCCGATCATAACTGTTGCTTTATATGTTCACTTGCTTTTTGAGAAATAAAACAGCCTAATATTTCATTCTGGCCCTGTCTCACTAACATATGAACAGACCATCTATTCAAAGGTTGGAGAAGCATACGGGATGGCACTTGCAGAAGACACAATATAGCTTTGTATGTCAAGATGGATACAATGTTACACCCCTTGGGTTATGCTATAGTATCAGTAGATATTGGGCAGTGAGTTACTTCTGGAGTGACTGACACCATTGAGCCCTAGAAGGTACATATGGCAACCCTGAATTTCTAACACACACCTAATCACTCCTCTCAAAAATGTTTCACATAATGAATTACTTACTGATGATGGAGCAAAAACATGGGCAAAATAAATGACAGCTGCATATCGCAGTCACTGAAAACCAGCACCATATGGCCTTGATATTCTGCTCCATTATGCTTGGGAAATGCTCAGTTTCTAGGTGTAAAGGAGAGAGAAATGGGGCAGAGACTCATGACATCAGGGGGGAAAAATTCGGTGGCGCCCCCTCTAATTTTAGCGCCCCATAAAAGTTAGCACCCCTGCACTGTAAATTCAGTAGTATAGCCCCAAGCAGGAGGCGGGGTGCTACTGGAAGCGCTCCCCCTCCTTCTTGGGGCGCTACCAGTGAATATCGCGGCGCTACGTGCAACAACGCCACGCGATTAAAGGGGAGGGGCCTAGCGCTGCGTGCACTGGGGCCCTGCTGGACCACCAGGGAGCGGGGTGCCGGGAAAACAGCCCGGCACTCAAGAGGAGTGCCGGGTTGAGTGATCGCAGCCAGCACCCCGAAGAAAAAAGGGGAAGGGGGCAGCAGCTGGCAGTCGGCCAAAAAAAAATGGACGCCCGACACCTGCCCTTTAAGTAGTGCCGCCGCGGCTGCAAAAACGCCCCCCCAACCCTGTCGGACATATCGTCCGGCGATAGGTCAGGGGACGCAACCCAAGATTGCAGCTGGGGCGCGAGGGGGATGCTGCGCACAGCGATGACGTCATCGGCGGCAGCACAGTGCCGTGGAGCGCTAGCGGGCACCGCCACTGCTAACCTCCCACTGAATTTCACGGGAGCTGTTAGCGGCGCCGTGCCTGGTGCTAGGAGCTTTGCGCCCCGTTAGCACCCCCCGGGGGCGCTAACCGGAGGCGCAAAGCAACCTAATTCCCCCCCCGCCCCAGATCTCTGTCCTCTTTACATTGTCCTCGGATTTCTCCCTCATGGGTGGGGGAGAGTGCTTACACCTACAACAGGTGTGGACAAAGAGCAGGCATGTAAATGAGGGAGGAGGAGGTGTTTCCAGCCCTCCCACCTTATATTCCTGCAGATTCATCAAAAGGATGCCCAGATGCAAGGACTCTCAAAATAGCTATCGCAGGCCCTTGTGCTTGGCTCCCCTCAGATTGGAGGGTCTGAGAGGGGCAGGAGGTAAGGCATAGGCCCAAAAAGGTTTTTGGAGAGCAACCAAAAACCAGAGCCGGTCCAGCTGTCTTTCTGCCCTTGATTCTGGGCACAGGCTCCTCCCAGTGGATGGGACTGCACCAGGGGTACATCAGCAGGCAAGCTAATGTCCTGAAAACTCAAATCCAGGCAAGTTCAAGTAAGGCTAGGTGCAGTACACTTTGGGTGCACTGTGTCTGATTAGAACCCAAGTGCAGAAGGAGAGGAACATAGGGGCCATATGGCGACTGGCGACTGGGTGACATCCTTCCAGAAGGATTGCTTCACATAAAGTGTACAGAAATGAGTTTTTCAGTTAGAAAACAGGTCATTAAAATTTCTATGGAATTATATTTTTCAGAACACTTGCTCCAGAATTTGAGCGTAATAATTGGGGATGCTTTTTGATAATTTTCTGTAATTACTCCAAGCTTGAGATTGGTGTTATAAAGTTAGTTCACCATTGTAGTTATTTTTTATAGTCACTATTTAAGAATGTTGAACCTATTTGTTAGAGGTATCACTTTACCACTAGTTGGCCAGAAATCTGAATATAACATTTTATTGAGGAATCTACTGAATTGTTTTGAAAATCTCAAGTACTCCTTTCCATTTTAGAATCAAATACCTTTACACTGCTGTGAGATCTAGTACGTTAGCATTTAAGCCTAGCTGTTCAGCTATTCGCATTGTTTGGACCCGAATGGCTATTGGTGGGTTTTAGATAGTGGGTGTGGTGCTTGTCCCAATTTTGCATGGTTATCTCATTAGCATAGATTCAGATGCAGATTTGCATAACTGCAGGGAGGACACGAGTAGTGGGGGCGGAAAATTGTGTGCAAGTGAAATTTAAAGGGAAGGGGATAACAAAGGGGGAGTGTCAGATTAGGGGAATAAATTCTAAAATTCTTTGGAAAGTTTCAGAAGGCATTTAATCTATTAGCAGATTTTACCAAGGATGAAAGGTTGTCAAGCAATAGTTTTCATATATTGAGAGGTTTCTGTGGTGTTTAATTCAGTATTTTATCCATTTGCGTTTGATAATTTACCAAAGTATCGTTTTAATGTCAGCAAATTTTTGATATTTTTAGGGGTGAGATACTGAGGGCTCGATTTTAATAGCCCTGAGGAGGCGGGTTTGGAGGCGGGTCGGCGGTGAAAATTGGAAAAAATGGCTTCAGACACCCAACCTGCCTCCATCCCGCCCCCACCCGATTTTCGTGAGTGTCTGTTCAGCCGCTCCCAAACTGACCCGACTGGAACCGGTGGGACAGGTACTTAAGGCAGTTAAGAGCCTGTTAACTGCCTTGATAATCCTATTTTGATAGTGGTTTCCCATTTTCGTGCCTCTGGCTCCTGTTTCCCGTCTTGTCAGAAACAGTCCTGCTGCAAGGAGACGAGTTGGTGGAGGACATGATTTGTAGTCATTGGTGCAGAACTTTAAAAGTGCTCCTGTAACATGGTTGACATTCAAATGCAACAACCTTGTTGTTGGAGGTTTGGGATAAGATTTTGCAAATCTACTGACCTTGTGACTGTTCAAGCTGACAGCCATCTGCAGTGTGACCTGATAGGAATAATCTCAGACCACTTCTAGTGTGCGCTTGCAAGCTTTTTGCCTCAAGTGAAATCTATAGCTACGGGATGGGAAACATTTATATTCTCTCATCCTGGTCGTCAGATTTGGAGGAAGAGCAGCCACGGCAGCACCACAACCAGCCACAACAGCAGCACCAGCACCAGGAGCGCCAACCTCCTCCTCACCCACCTGATGATGCACAGGGCGGAGGGCCTCAGCGCAGGGCTGCACCTCGCTGCAGGAGATACCCCCAACACAGGGTTTACAGGCAGAGGATCAGCTTCCTCAGCATGAGTGAGCAGCAGTGCCAAAGGAGGCTGAGACTTTCGAGAGACATAGTCACTGACATCTGCGCAATGCTGCACCAACACCTGGAGCCCAGAGGAGCGTGTGGACACTCCTTACCAGTGGCTGTCAAAGTCACCACCGCACTCAACTTCTTTGCTTCAGGCTCCTTCCAGGGATCAGCTGCAGTCATAAGTGACATCTCCCAGTCGGCCGCACACACCTGCATCACGCAGGTCACCGATGCCCTCTTTGCAAAGGCCCACAATTATATTCACTTCTCCACGGATGGCCCAAGTGTGACCGCGCGCATGGTTGGCTTTGTCAATATTGCAGGCTTGCCAATGGTGCAGGGCGTCATTGACTGCACACATGTAGCCATTAGGGCCCCCTATCACAACCCAGCTGTACTTGTCAACCACAAGGGATTCCACTCCCTGAACGTCCAGCTGGTGTGTAACCACAGGAAGATCATCATGCATGTTTGTGCCAAGTACCCTGGCAGTTGCCATGACTCCTTCATCCTGCGCCAGTCTACTGTGCCTCAGCTCTTCCATCCACCAAACCAACTTTCTGGATGGCTTCTTGGTGACAAGGGCTATCCCCTGAAAAAGTGACTTATGACACCGATGAGGAGGCCATCAAACGATGCTGAGGAGCGGTACAATGTGAGCCACATATCCACCAGAAGCATCATAGAGCAAACCATCAGCTTGCTCAAAATGCGCTTCCGATGCCTAGCCAGATCTGGAGGAGCCTTGCAGTAAGCACCAGCCAGCGTGTCCAGAATCGTCGTGGTCTGCTGTGCCCTGCACAACATCGCACAGCAGCACGGCTTAGTGCTGCCTGAGGAACAAGTGGCTCAGCACACAGCCTCCTTGGAGGACGAGGAAGAGGACGAGGAAGAGGATGAGGAAGAGGATGAGGAGGAGGATGGGGAGCGACGCTTTACGGGGCCGGATGTGGCCAATCCAGCAGCAGGTGAACACATTGCTGGCTGTCAGGCAAGGGATGCACTCATCCATGCCAGATTCGCGTAAGCTTACGCTTCAACCACAGGTGGCTGGCACATGGAGATGAATATAAGTCCGACATCCTCAAAACCCCAGGTATCATCTGTCTACTAAAGCGATCAGTGTCACCACCAACATTCTACATGGCATTCACCCTAAGCCCTCACTCTTGAACTTCCATTTCCCAGAACACAGAGGCCACACTTTAGGTGATCTCAGCAGATCATTAAACCTTTTTCGACACTGAACCCATGTGCGTCTGCACACAGACCTCGAACTCACCTCCTCAGCAATTTGCAGCCAAGCTGCCTTGGTTTGCTGAGGAGGCCTCCTCCTTCCATTTCCAGGGAAGAGGAGCTCCTGACGTCCTCTAACTCCCTCAACAAGAGCATGGAGAGAGCCCTCATTGAACCTGGCTGCAGCCTTAGTTTTTGGGGCTGCCGTTCCTGCAGCAGCCAGCACCTTTAAGAGAAAAAAGCATTAATTTTACTAAGCCAATGATTGGAACACATTTGGCATATTTTTCATTTCTTAGTCACATACTACATTGATAGATTAAAAAAAATCATAAATGTCTTTCTGGAATAATATGACCAGCAATTTAATTCAATTATTTGTGTTCACACACCAGCCGCTGTCAACTCCCCTTTCTAGTAAAAAAGCACCAAGCCATTCCAGTTACATTTTTTGCAAAGGGGACATGGCCCCTTTAAATTTTTACTCCAAAAACGCGTCATGAGACGCGAGAAACTGACGTGCTCCAAGCGATTGCCTGGAGGGACCCGCACGTCGGCCGTAACGAGGCCAATCCAGAAAAAATCGGAACTGCGGGCCTGCGGCCTCCGGGAGCGGGTCCGAAAGCTGCCGAGCAGCGGGCCCGCCCTCAACCCGCCTCCTCGATAAAGATCCAGCCCGGAGAGTCTGCATGTTGTTTCCTGTAGTAGTGTATTGGTTGGGTTAGAATGAATGAAATAATATTGGAGTAGCTTTATAAATATTTGAGTCAGATTAAAATAAAAGATCTAAGATCAAGAGAAGTAAAGAGCCCATTTAAATCCCCAATTTAAATCACCTGATGGTAAACCTTTTGAATTTTAGGAAGTAATGGATCCTTTGTAATAAAATGATAATGTTCAGTAGCTTAATGTGTAAAAACCTACTTACAATTTATGTTCCTTCTCTCTACTTAACTCATGATATCTTCTTATGGAATAATTGGGTAGAAAAGAAGAAATATAATTCGAACAATTAAATTTACAGTGTAGGTTCAGGCTATTAAACTTCTCAGCACTTGGTTTTAAACAGGGACTCTCTCACTGCCAAAATTGATCTAATTGCAGGACTTGCTTTAAGGTTGAAATTTCTACTGATGTCAAATCATATAATGATTCTGCACAGAAGGAGGCCATTCGGCCCATCGTGCCTGTGCCGGCTCTTTATTAGAGCTATCCAATTAGTCCCACTCCCCTGCTCTTTCCCCATAGCCCTATATTTTTTTTCCCCATCAAGTATTTATCCAATTCTCTTTTGAATGTTACTATTGGATCTGCATCCACCACCTTCTCAGGCAGTGCATTCCAGATCACAGCAACTTGCTGTGTAAAAAAATGTTTCCTCATGTCACCTCTGGTTCTTTTGCCAATCACCTTAAATCTGTAGCTTTTCGTTACTGACCCTTCTGCCACTGGAAAAAGTTTCTCCTTATTTACTCTATCAAAACCATTCATGATTCTGAACACCTCTATCAAATCTCCTCTTAAGCTTCTCTGCTCTAAGGAGAACAATCCCAGCTTCTTCAGTCCCTCCACATAACTGAAATCCCTTATCCCTGGTACCATTCTAGTAAATCTATTCTGCCCCCTCTCTAAGGGCTGGATTTTGTCTTGGGGTCGGGTTGGGGTCGTGTTACCCACATTTCGTGTTGCCCCCCCGACTCCAGATTAATGTGGATGAATGATGCAATTTTCACTTAATTGGGTAATTGAGTTCCAGCATGTGGGAACCCATGAACCAATTAGTGGTTTCAGTCTGAAAGTTGCCTCTGATGATGTCATCATTGCAGGTCAGAGACTGCCTGCCTGGTCTCAGAGATTGCCTGGCTTTTGGTGTGAGAGGACCTGGATGCAAAATGAGCAGCAGCTCTAAGGGGAGAGAGAGAGAGAGAGAGAGAGAGTGTTAAGAGTATTAATGGCCTCTCGCGCCTCTTGGAGGCGGGACGGAGTCGGGAACCCCGCGACCCATTTTGTCAAAATTGCGTGGAGGCGTGTTGGAGTCGGGATGGGGTCGGGACCCCCGAATCTGCTACTTTAACCCCCCACACGCCTACAAACCCGACTCCACGGGTCATTCAAAATCCAGCCCTAAGGCTTTGACATCCTTCCTAAAGTGTTGTGCCTAGAACTGAATACAATACTCCATCTCAGGCCTAACTAGTGTTTTATAAATGTTTAGCATAACTTCCTTGCTTTTGTACTCTACTCCTCTATTAATAAAGCCAAGGATCCCTTGCTTTTTTAACAGCCTTCTCAACTTGTCCTGCCATCTTCAAAGATTTGTGTACATACACCCCAGGTTCCTGTTCCTGCACCCCCTTTAAAATTGTACCATTTAGTTCATATTGCCTCTCCCCATTCTTCCTGCAAAAATGTATCACTTCTCACTTCTCTGCGTTAAATTTCATCTGCCATGTGTCTGCCCATTTCACCATTCTGTCTATTTCCTCCTGAAGTTTGTTACTATCCTTTTCATTGTTTACTATATTTCCAAGTTTCGTGTCATCTGCAAACTTTGAAATTGTGCCCTGTATATCCAAGTCCAGGGTTATTAATATATATCAAGAAGAGCAGTGTTCCCAATACCGACCCCTGGGGAACACCACTGTATACTTCCCTCCAGTCTGAAAAACAACTGTTCACCACTACTCTCTGCTTTCTGTCCCTTAGCCAATTTTGTATCCATGCTGCCACTGTCCCTTTAATCCTATGGGCTTTAAGTTTGCTAACAAGTCTAGTACGTGGTGCTTTGTCAAACGTCTTTTAAAAGTCCATATACACAACATGAACCGCACTACTCTCATCAACCCCTCTCCATTACCTCATCAAAGAGCTTGATCAAGTTAGTCAAACAAAGAAATAATCTGCTTTTCTGGGGCATTTGTATCATGGGTGTCCTGGAACATTTGTCTTCACAATACACCCATCTTTCAAATGTGGCTCTTTGGAAGTGTAACTTCCCATGGCAGTGGTCACACCTCAAAAACAACTTTGACTGCTGGGCTAAACGAGGTGAAGGTTGTCAGAAATGATTTCTGCTGGTGAAGAAGGATGTCTACACTCCAGTTCTTGAAGATTGGGTGCAGAACTATCAAAGCTTTGTCACAAAATAGGTTGTGGCAGGCAATAAGGAAGGTTTTCTGGAGGAAATGGTCGTGTCTTCTCCTCTTGTCAACCACACCACTCAATGGCACGCACGAATCAAGAACCTCCAAAGTGGAGAAGGGAATAGTATGAGCAGAAGTGTACCACGAGGAGTGTGTGCTGGCCATTCCTGTTTGCATGATCTGGAATATCTCAGGTTGTCTCTGGGGTTTGCCATCTTTATGTCACCTGCAGTAGGAGTAAGACGAGTACACCTACATCTGGATGCTTCATGATAGGGTAGATTTCTTTTCATGTGCACCATATGATAGGGTAGAATTTCCTCTTCATTGCACTTGGGGAATGTTCAATTCCCAAACATGGTTAAGAGAAAAATGTTGTGGAGACCTGTTTTGTCAGGTTTCTACCTTCACTGTGCAGCCTTGGGGTTTCCTGCGGAGCTTGAATTGAGCGTAACTGAGCCCACGCCTACAATAGGCGCAGGCGCAGAGTTGGTATTAAAATGAGGTAGGAGGGAATTTACATCACTTGCCTCTGGATCTGCCTGTCGGCAACCCAAACGCTTTGAAGTGGGCCCAGGAGAGACCTGAGGTTGTCCACTGGCACCAGGTAGGTGTTTGTTTTTCCCCTCTTTAGCTAAAGCTGCTGGCCAGGAGCATAACTGCAGGTATCTCAACACATTTCCAGGGCAAAGCTTGCCAGAGAGTGGGCCGAAAGGGCCAGGAAATCTGGCTGCTCTGTTTCCTTCACAATCACAACACACTTTCATTATGCAGGCAGGGGGTGGGAGAGGAAAAATTGGTCCGCATATAATGAAATTGAAGCTTGATGGTTACATCAACACATTAGAAAATTTGAAAGACCAACTTTTTAAGTTGGGCAACAAAACTGGGACACTGCACACCCCCGAAATCTCTCCATCCATTCACCTTTTTGAACTCTTCAATTTTCTTTCAAGAAAGCTTTCAATTAGAAATCATTGCCACTATTGACGTATTTTCCAATTGAGACTTCCAAATTTAAGAAAATTCTAGGGGGCTTTTTATGCACTCATATTAAGGGATTAATGATACAAAGGATTAGCACATTGTCATTTCACTGTGCCTTGGGACACTATGGCCACGATTTTATGCTTCGAGGTGGTTTGGGAGCGGGTCAGCTGCCTTCCGGGTTCCAGTCCCGCCCCCAACTACATCAGGCCCACAGACGTAATTTTACGTCAATTGGCCTTGTTAAGCCCGCCCTGAGGAAACCGGTGTCAGATGACGTCACTTGATGACGCATCATCGGCCGGTTTTCTTAAAGGGACCACGCACAATTTTTTTTGACAGTTGATTTTTCAGTGTTTGACAGCATTGAGGTGCTGCAAACACTGACAATCACTGTTCACAGGTGAGCTCTTGCACCCAGGCTCTCCAGTGACTCCTTCCTTAGGCTAGAACAGATGGCAGCTGCAAGAGATATTACAGAAGCGATCTGTCACTGGTGAGAGAGGTTCTCCCAATGAGGCGGGACTACACATACAATTCAAAACTTGTTACCTACAGAAAGGTCTAAATGCATTAACAATGAATTTCCCAACATTTTCTTACCTCTGAAACTCACCAGTGCACCATTGGATCCTTCACACCACTTCTGCAGCTGTCATCAATGCATAAACATTACAGCAGACTCACAACACGCCACACTTACCTGGCGTGGTGTCCGGACATCGGGAAGCTCGCAGTAGAAGTGTCAAAATTGGAAAAAGCCTGTTAACTGTCTGTTAACAAGCAGTTAAGTGGCTATAATCCTCTTACTGCCGCTAGGTGTCGGGTCCCTGCGCAAATCGGGGACCTGACACTTGGGAAGATTGATTGGAGGCGGGTTGACAGTGGGTTTCCTGTGATTTTGCAGGATGTCCCGCCTCCAAACCCGCCCCCTGAGTGCTGGCAAAATTCCGGCCGATGTTCAAATCCAGTCCAAACATAATAGAACTGAAGTCTCCTTTCCCTGCTGGCTGCAATTTGAAATAAATTTAGACAGTTTCAACCCAGTTCTCACTGAATTTACGTCAACACCGGAATTGATCATAATTCATTACTAATTGGTATTAAATTGAACATCTCCCTCCCAGAGGACAGAAGATTGGCTAGTGTGGGAAATGATCTCGTAAAAGGTAAAGCTCTGAGGTTGAAGTTAAGACATAGAATTGAGACACAGTGGAGATAGCTTTACTATAATTTCTCAATTATAAGGCCTGATACCAACATACGGCACCCAATCATAGGAAAGAGTCATAGTTATTGCTGTCTTTGGGAGTGGCCCCACAGACCAATGCACAAATCATATTGCCAGCTATGTGTGTCGCATATCCATTGCTTTTTTTTTTGCAGTAATGCTTTTCTTCTGCTGTTAACACTCTGTTGGCTTTGAACTTTGTGGAATTACACTTCATAGTGGACATCCTGACTGCAGTATTGTTAGCCAAGTTTCTTCCTTAAGTCTTCTCTTAAATCATATTGAAATCTTTGTTTATTTTGAAACAAATTCATTCATTTGCTTTAGTCCAGGCAGCACAAACCACAGAGATACAACCAGGGCAAGCAGTGGACCAGTGAGAGGAAATCGACCTGGTATCCATTCTTGTTCATGTGTGAAAAAAATGAGAAGTCGCACAACACCAGGTTATAGTCCAACAGTTTTATTTGAAATTACGAGCTTTCGGAGCGCTGCTCCTTCATCAGGTAAAGTGAGGGAATACAAATCAGATACAAAGTATATATAGACAGAGAACAATATGTCTGCAGAGATACAATCAGTCAGGAAGACATTACATCAAAGAAACAGCAGAGTACAGCTAAGACAATGAGGTGGGGTCACAGGGGGTCCAACGTGTCAAATGCTGCAGTCTGCAGTTAGGCTTTTTACTTTTTTTTAAAACTGGAAATCACATCTGTGAACAAGACAACGACGACTCTAGTCTGGATGACTCTACGTCCTGTAGCGTGACATGAAACCAAGATCCCGGTTGAGGCCGTCCTCATGGGTGTGGAACTTGGCTATCAGTTTATGTTCATGTATGCATTGAGGTTGATGTATATGACATTAATGGGTTCTACCTCTAGCATTCACAACTCTTGGAGGAGAAACATCCTGGAATGTGTCCTCAAAATGGAGTCAGTAGTTAAACTGAATGTTGGGAAATCAAAAGAGACTGAAACTAATCAAAACCATTAAGGCTCACATATGTAAACAAAACATTCCTTACTAGTGACAGAAGGCCAGCATCAAGGATACATGCCCAGATATGTCATGCTTCATCTGGAACCTGTGTAAGACCCTTTGTTCGAGAAATATTGAGAAGTTCGGGAATGAGGGCGATCTGGCATACCCGGGTATCCATGCCTCATTAACTTCGAGGTCCTCAAGGGCACTTACATGGTTGTTCGAGTGATTGACTCCAACAGAAATGAACTCTTCTGATGCATGTAACACTCAGATTGGTCAATTGAATGAAAAAGGATTTTTCTTTGAAAATCAAGGTAAATACGAATGAGCAATAAATGCTGACCTTGCCAGCGATGCACAGTCCCGAGGATGCATTGGAAGATTCGGGAGGGACGATTTTTGCAGAATACTTTCGGTGCTAAAGAGGTGGCCAAGATGGAGTCTTAAGCTGAAGCGCCGGTTTAGCCTGTGTTTAACGCAAGATGCCATCTTGGTAAAGGAGTTGAAGCCAGCACTAGGAACGGCTGCCCGGAGGCTTGTTAAACAGCTGATTGCCATTTAAAATGCCTACCAGCGCTCATTAAAGATGCTACACGGCATTTTGGTGGCTAGCGCTTCAACTAGCGCCCTCTCCTAACAGCAACCAGCTGTTTGGGAGTAAACATGGTGTTGATGTTGATTTCAAGCGCTACTTAAAGGGACACTCAACATTTAAAAGGGTACTCACCTTTTAATGGTCAATTGCTGCTAGAGCTGTGAAGAGGACCTCTGAAACACCTCGGGAGACTTTCTGGAACATGTTGTCAAGATTTCACCAATACTTGAGCAGCATTTATTCTGGAAATTCTCTGAGGACTTCACCATAAAGTGTAAGTGCTGAACTACTCCACCTTATTGGACACCTTATAGGAGTCACCAGGAGAAAGGGAGATCATAACCTCTGCCCCTTCCACATATATATACATTTTATCCACCCTTTCAGTTCGTGCCTTTCTCCTTTTTTCTCTCTCTCTCCCCCTACGGCAGCTGTCTCTCATTCTGCCAGCATTTCACACTTCACCTTTTCTTTCTTAACCTGTCCCATTACCATCTCGTCTTGCCTTGAGCATCTCTTAATGTCTCTACACACCATAGTTATTCCTCCCCCCAGCCTCCCCCCAGCCTCCCCCCAGCCTCCCCCTTGCATTTTTATCTGTTTCATTTCCTGCTCTTTTCTCAGTTCTGACGAAGGGTTTTGACCTGAAACGTTAACTCTGTTTCTCTCTCCGCGGATATTGCCTGGCCTGCTGAGTTTTTCCAGCGTTTTCTGTTGTTGTTTCAATTTTCCAGCATCCGCAGTATTTTGCTATCATAGGAGAAAGGGAGTGCTTGGTTGTGAGCATCTTGCTAGGGGACCCCTTGGTCTGGACAATGAATGGGAGGAGGACCTGAAGCCAGGCAGAGCAGCACCAGCTGCTGCAGGAGAGAGGGACAGGAGGACGAGGGGGGCGAGGTTGGTGTCCTTCCCCCTGTGGGTACAGAACATCCCTCCTCCTCTGGACCTCCTCCACCAGGACCTCCAGTGCCGCGTCCGAGAACCTGTGCCTCGGTCCCTGAGCCATCCTGCAACGTGCCGCTGTGCGCCAGCCAGCGCACTCCACACCTTCTGCGGAAGTATGTGTGAGGAGCCCACGTAAACTGCTCCATGAAAATTGCGTCTAATCAGCACTTGAGTGCTCAACCTGCAGGTGTCTGTTTTGCACCTCCAGGCAAGTTCAAGTTATGGCAATCAGCAATTAGGATCAAAATCGTGAGCTAAATCCGGACTTTCAAGCAGGCTAGTCTTATTAGCACTGCCCCCATTTAGTGCCTATTTTCACCCTTGACCAACATAATGCCTTCTTGGTCCTCTTTTCCCTCTGTAGACATCTTTTTATTAGTCTTTACATAACATATGTAGAATGGTGCCTCTAAAGTGGCCAAAGAGACAGTGGAGGAAGTGATTACAGAAGTCAGATTGCATGGCTGTACCAACCAGCTACAGGCAGAGATAAGTGTGTCACTTAAATGTATAAATTTGCCAAGATCAAGGAAGGTGAGACTTTAAGTTAGTTAGTTCAGGTACAGTTATTAGGGCGTAAGGTGGACTTAGTCCTGAACAGAGGATCGGAGAGGAATGGAAAACCCTACTACAAAAAGAAGACCAACATCCCAGAAGCTAACACCATCGTCCCAGGGGAAGGCGAGCAATCAGCTCAATCGCAGAGCTCATCAACTATAGACTGATAATCAGCAATTCAATTAACACTGATTTACTGTGATATCAATGAACTGCCTTCACATCCTCTTTTATTCATGTTGCAAGGTGACCCTGCCTACAACTATTTATATCTTAATGCTTAATTATTGCTAATCACGATGTTGAAGGCACGAACAATTGTTAGTGCATGACTTGTTGTTTGACTTCTTCCTCGATGACTTGGTAAGAGAGGGTTAATTAATTCAGCTGGTAGATTGTTGGTATCCCAATTGGGGATTGGTAAGGCAAACGTGAATTCAATTCGAACTGGTGATGTCAGACAATTTGGCAAGCCAAACTTAGGCATCATTTACTCCTACACGTAGGCTGGGTAGTAAACCCCAGACAGTACCTTAGTGTGGAGTTAAGATGAAATGGTTAAGGATTTGTCTGCTTCGGGATGCCGATCCCAGTGTTCTTACACTCTTGAGAAGTCTACCAGCCACTAAAAGTGCGGCGTCTGCTCCAGCTGATGTCTCCTTTTCAGTGGAAAAGTGTGAACATATTCTCCCTGGCAAACATCAGTCATTTGATTTGGAAAAGGCATGAATTGCAGACTGGCTTATCTGACAGATGTTCTCTACATGTCTGTGCAACAGGAAGGATCCTGTTGCATAGAAGCTTAATGCTATTATGACTTTAATGGGAAGAGTTATCCCAGTCCTTGAGTTGATCTGTATTATAGCCTATAGCAGATGATATAGTTTGGTTACTACCTCTGCAGTGAAGTGGAGGTGGTGAAGACAGGTCTCCTTTGACATATCAAGGTAGGAATGTTGCGGCCTATATGATGGGTATCGATGGGAGCAAACACACTGCCCGTGGTGTCATTAACCTGAAGATTATATGTCCCTAATGAAATGGTCATTCTCATCAAATTCATGCACTGCAATGGAACAACCCAAAGGAATTCCTATCCTCCCGACTTCAGTTACAACTTATAATGCAGCAGCAATTCACCAGGCTGCAGAAAAGTGTTGCCTGGGAAACTGAAGGCTTTTGTTAAAATCCAGAAATGCACAGGGCTAAAAAGCTACTTAAGATGTTAAGTGAAGGTTAGATAAACGCTCAACACCAAAAATAAACGACAGTGTGTTTTGTTATCTGCTGAGCATGTTACAAGTGAGAAGGGGCAGTGCTTTGCATCGAACCTGTGCTATACCAGACCCTGGGAGCAGTTGGCCTTGGATACAAAAAAGAGGAACTGTGTTCCGTTTGCCACCACGGCCATCTGATATTGACTGACTCAGGGTGGGACTGGCAGAGGCGCAGGTTAAGTACCCACACTACCAACTGAGACACGTGACTGCAGCGTCAGGCAACTGAAAAAGGATTGTTAGATCAGTCAGAACATAACATTTAAAAATATATCGATTTTATCGGATTCCTATAAATTTTCTGGCAGGCAATGTAAGGGTTTGATAGTTTGTTTTCATCAGAGGTTCTCATATCCGTGAAGAAAATTCTTCAATGTAATCCCATGAGACTTAGCAAGAAATATCTACTCAAGGTTGTACAGCGTGATTAAACATGAAACGTGACATTTCTCTCCAAGAAATAATAACCCTTTTCTCTGGAATGTACAAATCTATTTCGATTCAATCTGACCAACTGATAATTCCACTATTACTTGAATAAAATAAAAACAATTTAAAAAATGGATGCAACACGGTCATTTCCTCTTAAAACACCAATATGATTTCAAAATAGTCTTAATTATGGACTGGGGTTGTATTGTCACTGATCTAATTTCATTTGAATACTTCAGATCATTTGAAAGTACCGATTACAGCAGGAGTTCACACAGGAAAATGATTTGCGGCAGACCCGAAGGAGGCTTAAAAATAAATGGAATTTGATTTAAAATATATAGGGGGAAAAATTGGGTCGCGCCCTCTTTGGGGCGCTAACTTCGCCGGGGCACTACTGGAAGCGCTCCCCCTCCCTCTTGGGGAGCTCCAGCCCAATATTGCGGCGCTATGTGCAGCAGCGCCACGCTCTGCGGCATGTCACGCCGCGGTACTGCAGGCCTTCCTCCCCTTATTAAAGGGGAGGGGCCTAGCGCAGCTGGGCCACCAGGGATCGGAGTGCCGGCAAACGAGCCCGGCACTCAAGAGAAGTGCCGGGCTCACGGAGCGCAGACGGCACCCCGCGGGGGGGGGCTGCGCAGAAGGCCGGGGACAGCAACGGGGGCAGGTGCTGGCAGGCGGCCAGCAACAAAAATGGCTGCTCGGCACCTCCCCTTTAATTTGCGCTGCCCCAGCCGCAGGTAGGTCCCCCTGACCCTGTCGGACATAGCGTCCAGCGGTAAGTCAGGGGGCGCTACCGAAGATCGCGGCCGGGGCACGAGCAGGGCGCTGCGCAAGGCGATGACGTCATCGCCGGCAGCGCCGTGCCGCGGGGCGCTAACGGTTACTGCCGCCGCTAACCTCCTGCTGAATTTCGCGGGAGGCGTTGGATGGGCCGCGCCCAGGCGCTAGTTGCTTTGCGCCCCACTAGCACCCTAAGAGGGCGCTAACAGGAGGCGCAAATCAACCGAATTTTTCCCCCTATATATGATTTAACCAGGAGTCCCTACCATTTAAATATAAGAAGTACGGACACAGAACTTAAAAAGAAAGTTTGTGAACATACAAATCAACCTAGCGACATTCTGAAAGTACAAATGACCGGAACATATTATCCACAACGGAATTATTTTGAAACAAATCATTGTTTATTGAGACTAATTTTAAAGAATAATTCTCGAGTGCCATTTAATTACATTTACATTTAAAATAAGGGGGAAAATGCCAAATGAGTTGTTGTACGCATATCAGGGAGGATTCCTGCTTCGGTAACGGCAGTTTTCAGGTCAGTGGAGACCGAAAATTGGGTGGGTGGGGAGTGAGGGGGCATCCATTCCCATTGAACATCCACCCATTTCTGGCTCCGTAGTAAGCTTCTGGTGTCACCTCCACTGGACGCCAGACACAGCTGGCCAAACAAGGTTGGAATAAAGGAGTGATATCGTAAGTTACGTTTTCCGTCATTATCACCATACCAATTACTGGGATTTCCATCCCTCCAGGATTGTCCTGGAAGCTCCAGGAATTAAAGATTAATCTCCTGGACAGTGCTGCGAGGAACCTAGGAGAAAAATTCAGAGGGGCATTATTTCTTTGTACACTTTAGCTTATTAATTATAAAAATATTGGAGATGGTACAAAAGGTTGATTGGCTGACCAGGGCGGTTGGAGGGTGGAGGTCATGTGAGGGAACCTCCAGGTATACCAGAATTGGCAACTCTAGCTGATTGATTGCAGCTCTAACACAGCCCTCAGTATTACCTGCTCACAGTGCTGTTGCTTCAGGTCCAAGATAAACTTGTGCGGAATAGTTCCGTTAATACAGACATTCATCATTGACTGTGCATGCATTCACCACAATGAGAGATGATTTCTTCCATGTCGATTGTTATCCAAAACATTTGCACGAATCATTAGAAAGGGATATGCATATAAATGTACATTCACCAGATGAGTATGTTATCTGGCTCGTAGACTGCATTTACACTGCAACTGTACTGTAAATCCAAACTCAGGCCTTGACCTGAGTCTGGAGTGAATTAAAGCGACAGTCCCTGAATGAGGGATTGATTTACAATAAATTGTAATTTCGTTCTGCTTCAAAGGAGAATTATTGGAGGTCCCAATTTGTACAGAGGGTGGATTTATTTTAAATGTGGTAATGGTGCATGTTTTGCACCGGTTGTCCGACATCATAACAGAAATTAAACAAGGAATGAAATTAGTTGAATTATTTGCATTGATATTTGTGCTGAAATGGACCATAGTGTGGTTATTTGGATTACTTAATTTTGGCCTGTGCATTTGCTAGTTCCCATGAGCTTATCTTTAGATTTTTTAAGAATTCTTCAGTTATTCTCAGCTGCATTTTTCTATATGGGAAAGATTGCAGATCCTATGCTTCCCGCCCACCCAAGCCACTGAAAAATATCATCAAGCTATGTCGGGAAAAGCCAGGGGAAATTAGACTGCAATAGATAGCTCCCATTTAAGAGCTAGCACCGGCACAGATACATCGTGCTAAGTGGCCCCCTTATGTGCTGTAATTTCTGTCATTCTATAAATCAGGGCAAAAGTTAAGGCAGTTAGAATCTTAAAACTTCTAAACACTTACAACATCCGCCTTGAACCTATCCTCCGGTGAGAGAATCATTGCCCAGGGGTTATGTTAAACACCCAGTCCTTTCTCTATTAATAATGGGTGATGAAAAAGGCTGGAGGTCCAACTATAAAGAGATAGCAAAAGAATATCATTGAAGCTTGTGTTGACCGAGACCAGTCTTGACAATCTTTGCGAGTGCACCCCTACGTATAAATAACCTGAATTTTTCAGCTCACTTTCAACAGCTTGCATTGTTACCATTACACCAGGTAATATGGACATTGGGGGCAATTTTAACCTAACCCCGTCAGTTTCCCGACAGGTGGATCAGGTGCAACGCTGGTTTTACACCCGGCTGGATTTTACTCTCCATTGAAGTCGATTGAGAATAATATTGGGCGGGGTGTAAAACCGATGTTCCACCTGATTCCGTGGGTTTTCCGTCGAGCGAGTTAGTTTAGAATTACCCTTATCGTCTCTGACTTTGAAACAAACTTTTCTACTTTTAAACTATTTTTCCAAATCATCAAGAAGTACAGGCAACAACAGTACCTTACACGGTTAGTTTATATATTCTGATCTGTTCAGACATCCGCTCAGTTCTTTCCCTTTCTCGAGTCAATTCCATGTGAACTGAGTGCCAGTTCTACAAGGAGACATCAAGTTCCAGCACAGTCTACCCCAGATAAATGTGTTATCTGATCCCAGCATAATTCTAACCCAAGTATAGGATTTCAATGTACCAAAACCACTCACCATTCAATCCTATTGTGCAGATCTCTTGATCTAAGCACAAAATGTTTCTCAGTTATCTGCTCTTTAAAATGAAAATGAACACAGCAAGTACAGTCAGTCCACAACCAAATGTCACCAAAAGTTATAGAAAACGAATCATTATTTGCAAAAAAATTATGCTTTCGTTAAATGTTTTCTGTATTTGTTGAGATGAATAATGCTCTGAATAATTAAATAGCCTATGGTGCAAAAATCAACAAGTTCACTCTTTTTATCCTTGGGCACAGAAATCCTGATCTGAGTATAATCTTAGTTCCAGTAGAGTATTTCTTGATGAACAACACATGCATCAGCATTCAGCTACAACAGTGACTGACCTTTGGACGTGTGTGTTATACCAGTAAAGGTCACGTTTTCAATGCAAAATTTAATTTGATCTAATTCTATTTGTCGTAAAATATCAATTAAAAAAAAAACTCTTGCATGAATACTGTGCTCCTCATCAAAGCATATTAAAGCTGGGCAATGGAACACTTTCCATTTCAAGTTTTCAGGTGTTAGCATCAAGTACTCCCCGGCCAGGTAAAGCACAGTTAGATACAAACTAAATCTCCCTCTAGTTTTCCCTAACAATGTCGCTCAGAGCCAACATTAGAAGAGACCAACGTAATATTTCTCCACTTCCCACACCAGCCATCCGTGCAAAGATGAAGCAGTAAACAGCAGCACGCACTGCGCTAAAGATTATGGAGATACAGCAATGTGAAATGATTAAAAGAGAACTTTAAATACTCCACTAAACGGTCATGAATAACTTTTAAGAATGAAATATCTAAAGTTGAGAGCAGAGCCAGCTTTAAACAGGCGAGCAGTGCTGAATGATTGAGCCGATGAAAAAGATGGCAGGTTTTGGGATGGAACTAATTTAAATATCATAGAATCATAGAATGATTAATTAACATTTTGACGGGTATTGGAGCCCATGTGTGAAGCAGGGAGGATGTTTTCCCTCGTGGGTGAATCTAGAACTAAGGGGCATAGTTTCAGGATAAGGGGTCGCCCATTTAAGATGGAGATGAGGAGGAATTTCTTCTCTCAGAGGGTCGTGAATCTTTGGAATTCTCTACCCCAGAGAGCTGTGGAGGCGGAGTCATTGAATATATTCAAGGCGGAGATAGACATATTTTTGAGCTACAGGGGAGTCAAGGATTATGGGGAGCGGGCGGGAAAGTGGCGTTGAGGCCAAGATCAGATCGACCATGATCTTATTGAATGGTGGGCAGGCTCGAGGGGCCGAATGGCCTACTCCTGCTCCTATTTTTTATGTTCTTATGTTCTTATGCCTCCCAAAGTTTAGAAACATTTTTGCTCATTGTACTCGGCAGTGTGCAAATTAAGCATCTGGGCCAACGTGGCCAATTCAGTGAGGCATGCTCCTGAAATGTGCAGACTCTGCCTCTGAATCAGCCTTATATAGTAATATATCTTATTTGAATGATCACCACGCACACTTCACAGGGATAATATGAAAACCCAGTTCACTCTTTATAGGGCCAAAAATTCGGCCCTTCCCGGGTGAGTACGCACTGTGTACTCACCTGTAAGGCGTCCTGAAATGCCAGTTTCCTGCATGCACTGCGCATGCACGGGAAACCGGAACTTCCGGTCTGGTGAAGGGGGCGGTTCAGAGGTGAACCGCGTGCGCGGTAGAGGCTGCGCGCACGCAGCACACTTAGATTTTTTTTCAGGTTTCTACGGGAGGGTAAGTATTGAAGAACCTGCGCTTTTAAAAAGGAGGCGCAGGACCCGTTTTCAACAAGCTAAGTGGTTAATTAAGTATAATTTAAAAAAAATTCAACAGTTTTATCTTTTTTAGATACTTTAAAGAAAGGTAAGTTTATTTTTATCACTTTTAAAAAGTATTTTAATTTTTTCAAAAATTTAAATTTTTGTTTAAAGTGGTTAATTTATTTAACTATAGTTATTTTATAAATGTGATGGTTTTTTAAAAAATTTATTTTAAGTTTAGCTGTTCTTTTGGGGCCGATTTCAATTCACAGATTTGACAGGTCTTCCTGTCAAATCTATGAATGAAAGATGGTCTGCTGCCATTGGCTCTCCATGGCCCACGTGATCCCAGGGGACGCATCGCACTAACTGCGCCCCTGGAACACACAAGCACTGCGCGCCGGCAGTTGGAGCAGGCCCAGGAGCTGAAGTTCCCGTGGGCCCAAAACACAACGGCAGGCGCGGTAGGTAAGTGCGCGCGCGATCCTTACTCCCGCGGCAAGCCGGAGAGGCGAATTTCTGGGCCATAATCTCCAGTGCATATATTTCCATCTGCATGTTTCATGTGATTGTCAATTTCAATGCCAGAACTTGTTCCTAATGTGCAAAATATCTCCTATCGGCTCTCTGTAGAAATTGAAGTCCTTTACATTTCAAACGTTTCCCTCTACCCTTGTGGTACAGCAATGGCCAAAGTCAGTTGAGAGCTCCAACCTTTCTCGGTCCCATTCTTTTAAGTGGGGAGAAACTGGGAATCTAATATGACTTGAGGCATTTTTTTTGCTAGTTCCTTTACAAGAGGAAGAAGTTGTCATCTGAAAAGTAGCCACACTCATGAAAGTCATATTCCAGAATTGCAAGAAAAGGCTCTAACTTTCCTGGTGTCCAATCCAGAGAAGATGGCATAGATGGATCTAAAAGTGATGATGAGTGAGTGACTGAGTGATAGCTGATGCTCTAGTCTAAAGGGCTGGATTTTCATAGGGCCATGGAGGCGGGTTTGGAGGCGTGTGGGGGGGTTAAAATTGCGAAAAGTGGTGGGCGGATCTGATCCCGCCTCCATTCCGCCTCCACGCAATTTTGATAAAATCGTGTGCGGTGTTCCCGACTCCGTCCCGCTCCAAGAGGCGGGAGAGGCCATTAAAGCCCTTAACAAGCCCTAAATTGGCTCTGTAATGCCATTTTGAAACGTTTTAGCTAGTTTAACTCTTTTCCGACGTGAAGCACGCCTGATGTGAAACACGCCAGTGAAACCTGGCGGGAGCACAAGTGGATAGCTGACTATCAGCTGCAGGTCCACTATTACAACGGAGATGTGATGAAGGTAGTAGTAGTATTAGGTCTGAAAGTCGCCTCTGATGCTGCTGTATTGAATGTCTTCAGAGACTGCCTGGCCTTTGCTGTGAGAGGACCTCTCTCTCTCTCTCTCTCTATCTCTGAGCTGCTGCTCATTTTGCATCCAGGTCCACTCACAGCAAAGGCCAGGCAGTCTCTGAAGACCTTCAATGCAGCAGCAATGATGACATCATCAGAGGCAACTTTCAGACTGAAACCACTAATTGGTTCATGGGTTCCCACATGCTGGAACTCAATTGCCCAATTAGGTGAAAATTGCATCAATCTCCCACATCCAATTGCAGTCGGGTGGATAACACGAAATGCGGATGACACGACCCCAACCCGCCCCAGTATCAAAATCCAGCCCTCTAACTTTCCTGGTGTCCAATCCAGAGAAGATGGCATAGATGGATCTAAAAGTGACGATGAGTGAGTGACTGAGTGATAGCTGATGCTCTAGTCTAAAGTATATGTTAGTATGTTTTTTCTATTTGGTCCAGCAAGCTGAAGGCCTCTGTACATCGGTGCTCCCATTTCCCCATACACTTTCAGCAGTGGCCTTAATGCATGCCTAAAGCCAGCTCTGAACCTTTTTTGCTGTTACACCAAGACTTTTGATGTTTCAGGACAGTTGGTGGCTGCTTGTCTCACACCACACATGAGATGAAGTTTCTCTATAAACAATATTTAGCCTACAAGTGTATTTGTATGAAATTCTTTCATCTGCTACTTTAACGGGTTAATGCCTTCTGTTACAAAATTCAGTTCTGCCGTGGATACCTTCTCCGCTTCAGGGGCTCCCATTAGTGGTATGAAGATCTCACATTTATGGGAGTTGACTCAAACTGTGCAGTATCTGCTTATAGAATAGCGGGACTCCGGGTAAAGCAGTGCAATCCTCTTGTGAACAAAACCAGATATCTGAGTCTTTTGCATGTGTATGTTTTAAGTCTCTCTGAAGAAAATTTGAGCTAACACTAAATGGGACAAGGCTTAGTTTGAATTGTTACAATGTTTTATTCCACAGTATGGTGAATATACAAAGCAATATAAGTCATGATCAGATTCACCTATATCAATTGAGACAATTTATTTCTGCATCATAACATAAAAATAATGAATAAGTTATGCCACGCCACGTCACTGGGGCATCCAGCTTGACTTAAACAGACTTAGTCCTCTGCATTCTGACCTACAGCCCCATGCAAAGCCTTCCCTCCCTGTTATCGCCTGTCTTTTGCAGTGGTGTGAGACTCCGCCTTCTCTTCTGTAAGTTTATCTCAATTATGCTGCATTTATCTTGTTTATCTTTTGTCAGTGTAATGGAAAAAAAAAACACTGGGGGAGAATTTCCCTGGAGCTCTCCTAATCTATTGGCATAACTTTGGCAGAGGATTGGTGGGACCCCTGGAGAAACGGCGTAAACGGCCATTTTTTAGCCGCTTCCTCCATTTCTTCGGGAATTCCACCGATTTTCAGCTGGAGTAACGACGGGAGATGTGGAGAGCCCCAGTGGAAATTCCAGGGGACTTTGCAAGAAATAAAGATAAGCTGCAGCAAATAGTAATGACTGACAAATACACCAAGATTTGGGGGACTGAATTCGATAGCCCCCGAAAAAGGCACGGGGATTACGATGCGCTATTAAACCGCGCCCATTGATTGCAACTCAGGCAGCACACCGACTTCATGCTGCCTGCTCATTTGAATGATTTCAGCATGCAGGCAGCGCTAATCACGATGTTCATTGGCTGCACACATTAGCAGGGGGCTCAAAATCGTAACTTGTCAGCACCAGTTAAAGCTAGCCTGCCCTGCTTAAAGCTAGCCTGCACCTCTTAAAGGGGAGGTGCATTGTGGCTAGAGCAGGTGGCAGATTTCAGTAAGGACGTCTCACACATTGTTTCTCGCTGAGGCTCAGGTAGGAGAATTGCTCCCTGAACATCCTGGGTGGATTTGGCCTCCTGCTGGGAGCCCTTCACCCCCTCCTCCTCCCTCTTCCAGCAGCTTGTCCTGCTCTGCATGGCCTCTCCAAGTCATGCTGTATTCTAAGGGAATTCCTGCTAGTGCGCCCACGTCTGGCAGCAAGTGGTTTGCGCAGAAGCCTTGAAAGTCAGCAAAAAGTCCTTCCGCACCTGCCACACAACTCCCTGTACACTTTTGCAATTTGAAACAACTATAGAAACCACCAAACACGTGTAGAATCGTACCAGCAGCCGGAAGAAATCAACCAGCAACTAGTCCGATGATCCCATTAAATCTGCGCTGGTGGGGGGTCCTTCCTGCTGCTGAATACATGTTCAGCTGTGTAAGCTTAAGAGAGGGCGTTGAGCTCCAAAATTGCACTGGTGGCGTCAAATCAGCATTGCACGCTGATTGACGTCATGATCTGCCTGCTCTGTATACTTCCTGTGATGTCCACTGCGTGCGTGCTCACACTCTCACCAATAAGGTGCCCGGTTCTATTCACCCCACAAGTGTGTGCGCGCGCCGCGGACGCCATTTTGGACCTCTAAGGGCACTCATAGTGCCCAAATAACAGGCGCTTACAATCCCAATTTTGCACCCATGGAATGTGAAGTGAGCTTTACCTGACAAAATAATAACAGTGCCATAACATGAACAGGATGAATATTCACTTCCTGGCAATTTACAGTTAACTGTAGCCAAAAGGAAGATAATACAGTGGAAGGTGACAGAAATGTGTTATTTTTTTAATGTTCTATAATATCAACAGAATACTGATTTAGTCGATGTTTACTGAAGTGGAGTCTCCACAGGAATGATCTGTTTTGAAGCGTATAGATCAAGGAAACAGATGATTCTTGACCTCTACTGCAATGTAATAGCAAAGATTAAACCCTCATTTACAGGCTTGTAATCTCAGGGGTCTTGTTTATGGCAACTTACGATGGGACACAGCCTCCCTTTGGTCCAGTAGAATAGTTGATGGAATGCCAAGACTTCAGCATTTCCCATACA
Source organism: Squalus acanthias (assembly GCA_030390025.1). NCBI lineage: Eukaryota > Metazoa > Chordata > Chondrichthyes > Squaliformes > Squalidae > Squalus > Squalus acanthias. The sequence goes on along the minus strand of CM059441.1, from coordinate 9,169,513 downwards.
TGTCTCATTTAGATAGTCATGTTCAAGCTGAAGAGTTCTGCCCTTTTTTGTGTTGATTCAAGATTCTCCCGTCTGCAGTGGGATTGATAAGGCCCTTCAGATACTATAGATCAAGACATTATTTATTGTGCTCCAGTGCATTCACATACAGCAATTTTACACAAAAGATTGAAAGTCTAAGTAATTTTCTCATTGTGACCTTTAAGCCTAATCAACTGGTTTAACTGGCTGTAAGGACAAAAGCTGAAAATGAAAACAAATTAAGCAATAATGGAAACATGTGTACTGTTTTACCCAATTAAGGATAGACTGGTCAACTGAAGGGCAAAAGCAAACATCAATTTTAAGCATTTGTTACTCTATTCTTTATTTGGCTAGACAGTATGTGTGAATCACATTATTACTATTCAATCACATCCTTTTTTAAAAAAAACTAGTGTTTCTCCTGTAGTGCTGCTTACAGTGAGTTGGAGGATCCACAATTATAATGACAGAAGCATTATATTACAAAATGCACAATGTATTATTACTTAATACTAGATGATCTCCTGTGGCATTGCTCTTGGCAAGTCAAACAACATGGTCGCTTTCCTACCTGTTTCTGCTGTCTGTGTGCTAATGTTTCTCTCTCTGCTTCTGTCTCTCTTTCCCTTCTCTTCTGCTTCTCTCTTCCAAACTCTGCTTTTTGCTTCTCTCTCCGTCAGTTTCTGTTTTTGTCCCCTAAGCTTCTTTTCTTCTCTCCTTTCAGGTAGGAAGTAATGGGTGGAATGAGGCAGTGTGGTGGAGAAAGGAGCCATCAATGGCTGCTGGCTAAATCTGGGGTGAGTGCTGCAAGGAAAATGTGGTTCTCAGCAGCTCCCTTCCCACCTACTCCAGGGTCACTCGTCCTTTCCCACCCCTTACTCCTGTTCCATCTCACACCCTTTCACAGTCCCACCATCTTCTTCCTCACTAGTCACTACTCATTCCCTTTGAACTATCCACTCGACCTCTGTGTCTTCCTTTCCCCCTTAACCCTCCATCCAGTCCCTCTGCCACCCCCACTTGCTCTCCCCAAGGACAGGTGATGAGAGGTCCGAGGCCCCTTCCCCATTAACCCCATTTTTCTCCTACACTCCACCCTCCCCCCCTTTCTTCCTATCTATTTCCCTGAAAGATCTATTGTCTGCTTTCAAAATTGCAACTTGTTATTTTTTAAATAAATTAGAATGAAGAAAGGCACTGTCTGCCGAAGACCTTCCATCGCTGGAATTGATTGGGGTAATTTTACCCTATCCCCCACCAATGTTCCCTTTAAGCTGCGCAGTCGCGCAGTTCTCTGCAGCTCCCGTGCTGCTGGCTCACCGGCTTTTAAATAGGAAAAGCTGCACATGTGCGATATTTAGAATGGGCCACGCAGCCCCTTAAAGGGGCCATGCACCCAAAAAAAAATTAAAGGGAACATTGACCCTCACTCCCTTGGTGGGAATCTGAGGAAGGATGTTCTTGCCATGGAAGGAGTTCAGCGAAGATTCACAAGGCTGATACCTGGGATGGCAGGAATGACGTATGAAGAGAGATTGGGTCGATTGGGCTTATACTCGCTGGAGTTTAGAAGAATGAGAGGGGATCTCATTGAAACTTATAAAATTCTGACAGGACAGGACAAACTAGATGCAGGAAGGATGTTCCCCTTTGGTCGGGGAGTCCAGAACCAGGGGTCACAGTCTAAGGATAAGGGGTAAGCCATTTAGGACAGAAATGAGGAGGAATTTCTTCACCCAGAGAGTGGTGAACCTGTGGAATTCTCTGCCACAGAAGGCAGTAGAGGCCAATTCATTAAATAGATTCAAGAAGGAGTTGGATATATTTCTTAAGGCTAAAGGGATCAAGGGATATAGGGAGAAAGCAGGGACAGGGTACTGAATTTGGATGATCAGCCATGATCGCATTGAATGGCGGAGCAGGCTAGAGGGGCCGAATGGCCTACTCCTGCTCCTATCTTCTATGATTCTATGATTCTGACACGAGCAATAGAAAGTAAAATTGGGCAGGTTGTAAAATGGGTGGCCAATCTGACCATGTCAGTTTCCCGCCAGGCAGGTTAGCTTAAAATTTGCCCCCTTCTGTCTCACAGCTGTAAGCAATTATAAATGACCTTTTCTAACTCAACAAAACACAGGTGAGATATTTAGTTGGCTTCAACTAGTATTTTTTTTAAATTCGAACTATTCACATAAACCCCCCCATCAACTTAATAAACATCCTGAAGTATAAAGAACGCTAACAATTGCTACAACAGATGTGTAATCAGTACATTGTTATTTTTTTTCTCAGCCTTTTTCTCTCTCATTTTGTTCACTGAAAAAATACACATGCATTAATTTTACCGTAACAAAGCTAATAATGAACATACAAAATTGTCGGGCAGGAAAAGACCAGCTGATCCATCAAGCCTGCCCCACACCATGATGGCTGGAGCATCATGACTAGACACTTCCAATTTTAAAAGACAAGGTTTAAGTTTTATTAACAATCTTAAGCACAAGACAAATAAAGAACTTGTTTTACAACCAGCTAAAAACACAGAACTCCATATTATATTTGGGGAAAAAAAGATGTGGGCCTGAATAGCCTCTGGGCTCTGATCTGCTGGAGATGCCTCTGGGAATTCAAGGGTTAGTGGAGGTGAAGATTGGGGCTGGAGGTCTCTGTTCTAGTTGTACTGTGTGCCAGAGGTTTCCTCAGGCTCAGGGGGTGGGCACTGCTAGTCTCCTCCCCCTTTTCCAGGTGATTATAAAAAGAGAGGTGGGATAGTGTGATGGTCTACCTGCCATTTTGTCCTCTGGTGTCCCAACCTACTGAATGACTGACTGCATGAAGCAGGTGTACAGTACTCTTAGCTGGTGGAAGTGTGCTCAGCAAGGGGAAAGGCCAGTTTCCTTACAGCAGCTGGTCACAGAGCAACCGGGGAACTGACCGTTCTGCAAAAGCGCCAATTTCTTGGTTCTTCATCTCTCTTCAGCCAAACCTGCTGGCACTATACTTTAGTGACTGGCTAATGCTCTGAGTTCCTTCCCCACCGAGTGGATTCCCCAGCTGTGCTAATACTGGCATAGGCACCCGCCCCTGCTTCATCCCTGGAACTGACTGGATAAGACTCTTGAATTGCTAGCATAGACAAAGTCCTGTCCTGCTATTGTTACGGTGGTGTTGCAGGATTGCGAATTCTCAATCCCCTGTATATTTACCCCAGCTAACTTTTTTCCATTGAATACAATTGGAGTATTTGCTTTCTATTTGATATGGTGACAAGGCTTTGGAAAGTCTCTGTAGCTGAATATATTCTATTGGATTGTGTAACTGCAGCAAAAGGACAGACTGTGCCATTCAAAGATTGATACTTTAACAGAAAATATTAGAAAACTCATTTGTGTATTCCAGCTTCATAAGTTCAACACACCATTTGATCCCTGTCTGTCATCAGACTGAGTCATTTTGTGTTTTATGTTGAAACCTCCACTTCTTGATATGTACTCTAGTTGTACCATGTTTCTTGTCACTTCTATGTTCAGATTTTATTTTGTGCCATTTTGTTATTCACGTTGATCATAACCATGTGACCCCATGGTGTAAATTTTCCATCAGTCAAAGAAAGTCTACTGATGAGATTACGAGTGATAATAAATCAGTTAGATAAGAGCAACAGATCCTTGGCATATCAGAATTCGGTACTGTTTCAAGAGTTAGATGAGGTGGAAAATAAACGACAGATAGGAATCTGAAATGTCATCAGCAAATACTAAAAACTGCTGATAATCTGCAATTTCAAAATGTTAGTGTAATTGCTTTTGTTTCTTGTAAGTGGGGATAATTGCTTCATTGATCAGGCTCAGTTCCTGGAAAAATTAGGATCAGTCTATTCTGCATACTCAGTTCTGAGTATCTGCAACAGTCAAGCACTGAGAAAAGTTCAAACAGCAGCAGATGCTGTCTCCTTAAACCAGCTACAGTCAAATCCTACAATTACAATTCACAGATTATTTCTTCATAGGTCACTACATGACTTGCACTTATTACAGGATGCAAGATCCTTAGATTGACTTGGTGTATTGATAATCCCTAACTGTGGAACAATGCTGTAGTCAGGCCGGTAACAGGTTCCCCAAAAAAATCCATTTTGCATTCATTAGCCTGTCTGCTTAACTGAGTAAAATTCTGTTTATCTTCTCTATATTTGGCGTTTGGCTATATAGCTTGGTATCAGCAAACTTCCTAAGTATTATTTATGAATGGTGTGACACATCCTGAAGACCTCTGCTAGTTTCTTTCTCGAGAGAGAGAGAGAGCTTTTTTTCATTTACCATGTTGTTCTGCTTCCTTTCGCTAAGCCATTTTTCCATCCAGCTATCTAATTTAACCTTCTTTTAAAATCTCATTTGTGGAACTTTATCAAATGCCTTCTGAAAATCCGGGTAGGTTATATCCACTGGATAGCCATCATCAGAAAGATTTGATGTGGCGTGAAGCAATTCCAGGAGATTAGTGAGGCATGGTCAATTGTTTCTAAATCCATACTGATGACTCCTCATGGTCTCTACACTCTTTAGAGGAACATCCACTGTATCCTGTATATGTTCTCAAGTATTGTCGTCATTAGAGATGTTAGGCTACCTGATTCAGAATTTCCAGGTTCATGTCTCATTCCATTTCTGGATATTGGAATAACAATTACTATCCTCCAATACTTGGGTTTAACTCTTGTATTTATGGAGCTCCTAAAGATATTAATGAGGGCCTTGCCCAATTCCTTTCTCATTTTGTTGACGCTTTGAGTTTCTTCATAACACAGGTTCATGTTTCAGGATTTTCCACAGAAAAGACTTTGAAAAAGAATTAGTGGAATGTTGAGTTTTAAAGCATGGTGCATTCATGCAAGTTAAGAAAATAAAGTTCTGAGATGATAGGTGGTTAAGATGCTAGTGAGCTAACTTTGATGTTGTTTCCCCATAGACTGTAAATAAGTTATTTATTCACCTTTCTAGGCAATCAAAAAGAAAACTCATACTCATTGTGTTGGAAAGTTTTTGAAACTGTTTTCTAGCTGTGAACAACTTGAGATAACACATGGAAACATGAAGACTGTAAAGGCAGTCAGGTTTGTTAAAGAGGAATCTATTAACGCTTTTGCTGAGGTAAAAAAGTTAGAAATGCTGGAGGATAGTTAGAAGCCATTTTATTTCAGTGAAGTAAGATGACCCACTAATGAGGTAGTGTGGCGTGTTCTTTATTTTGTATTATTGTGCAAAGCTAAATTGCATGGGTTAAATTAAGTGAGTCTGATCATAATGGCTCTTCTCTATGTTCACCTTACTGTAAAAATAAAACCGTTTAACGATTTGTATTTAGCCTCATCTCACCAATATGTTTGCTCAGTTTGGCTTTGGAGAGATTAAAGTAGTTCATTGTGAGACATGAATACCTGGTTCAGGTTACATGGGGTGCTATTGCTAACTCCCATGTTATACTATCGTACAGGTAGATATAGAGCAATGTGAGTAATCTACCATATAAGTAAGCCATTCAGGCAACTTACAGGAGCAACTGATACCACTGAACCTGAGAAGGCATCTATAATAGATCCAAATTTATAGCAATATGCTGTACTGATGTCTACATCTGTTATGGATTCCTGTGTAAGAATAACTGACTGGATCTGGAATTTGACCTCAGTCTTCATTTTGTGAAGCCTGCTGCGAAGAATCGATTTAATAAATTCCCTTTCCTTGATCCTCTATTGATCATCAACCCAACTTATTCCTTTAAGATATATCTGGCCTTTAAATTAGCCTGCTGCTAATAGGGCTAAAAAAAAACCACTGTACTGCATTGCATCTCTTTTTATCTATAATCTGCCTTTTTATTTTACCTATTGTAATGCTCATTTTACTTATTCTGAACTTGCTTTTGGAAGGGTGATTTTCCATTACAACCTTAGCGTTAGTGCAAAGCACTTTTGTTTTGTACTAATACAAGGTTTTAATGTAAATCCAGAGCCAGGGCCCAACCTGATTCCAGAGTGAAGCCAGGTCTCCCCTCTGGAGTCTGATTAGGCCTTGACTCCAGAATTACAGAACAACTTTTGCGTTCATGCAGAGCAAAACTACTTGGCATCCACGTTACAGGCAGGCCAGAGAGAGGGCTCAAGTTAATGTCACTTCACAATGATTGACCATGAGTAGGTGCAAAATGTGTATCTGTAGACTGAAGTAGCCAAAAATCCAATTGGCCAGCCCTTGAATGCCATGTGATATTCACAGAACTGTGTAACTGAGCATTTTATTGAGGTAGATCAAACTATTACCGGTACACTTTTTATAAGACACCAAGAAAGTAAATGGCCTAAGGGTAAATTTATGTTATTATCTTAGCTGTAGAGACGGGACTAAAATGGACATAAGAAATTCCTGCTTATCAGGGCTACTGTTCTCACACATTCGAAGCTATTCAATCACCAATTTATTAGGAGTAAGGTCACGACCTACAGCAAGGCTGATCCTCCCTGAGGGATGATCAGAAGCAACTTACTACATCTCTGGGTTGTTGTCATTGAAACCGGCGTCCATGAACTGACCTGACTGGAAGGATGTCTGTTTCCTGTCCACAAGCCTGAGGGGAAGGAAGAAAGTAATAAATTTCTGGGACTCGGAAACCTGATTTCCTCATTAAAAGAAAAAGAAAATGAGAGCCTGACTGGAACTTTTATCTCTGGTAACAGGTTACTGACTTTTACTGCATTTCAGGATTAAAGTCACATCGTGGTCCTTAAGTTTGTGAAGTGCCCGAGTTTCTGATGCAATGTAGAAGTATGATTTACAGCATGTCTTATTTTTTATTGTAAGGAATCCGAAACTCAAAATGACCTGCAGTTATTAGTGACAGCAATATTTACTTGGAATGAGTAAGTGGATTCATCCAGGCTTCAGACCACCCAAAGATTGACCATTTTGAATCTCAATCTATAGTCTGAGAAAAATGCCTGCAAGCATTTTAGACTGTCAGAACTCCGATGTATTTCTCAGCCCCCAGCTTGCTCACCAGTGAAACTCAACACATCTCTCCGTCTCTTCACGAAACATTTCCTGATTTGAGAAAGAAATTAAAGGCGTGTATTTTTCTCCATCTTATGTAAGTTGATTTCTTCCCATCGCTGCCTTTAAAAACTTTCTAGCATAAGAACATAAGAACATAAGAAATAGGAGCAGGAGTAGGCCAATCGGCCCCTCGAGCCTGCTCCGCCATTCAATAAGATCATGGCTGATCTGATCCTAACCGCCAATCTACTATCTATCACAGAACCATCTCCTGCATCTAACAGAATTGCACACACGAAATAGGAGCAGAATCAGGCTACACAGTCCCTGGGCCCGCTCCACTACCCACAGGGCCATGACCGATCCGAACCTAGACTCATGTCCAAATTCCTGCCCGCTCCCCGTAACCCTTAATTCCCTTTACTTCTAGGAAACTGTCTATTTCTGTTTTAAATTTAATTAATGTTGTAGCTTCTACAGCTTTTTGTGGCAGCATATTCCATGGACCTACCACCCTCTGAGTGAAGTAGTTCCTCCTCATCTCAGTTTTGAAAGAGCAGCCCCTTATTCTAAGACTATGTCCCCTAGTTCTCGTCTCACCCGTCATCGGGAACATCCTCCCCGCATCCACCCGATCCAACCCCTTCACAATCTTATATGTTTCAATAAGATCGCCTCTCATTCTTCTGAACTCCAATGAGTAGAGTCCCAATCTACCCAACCTCTCCTCATATGACCACCCCCTCATCCCCGGGATTAACCGAATGAACCTTTTTTGCACTGCCTCGAGAGCAAGGATGTCTTTCCTTAAGTAAGGACACCAAAACTGTATGCAGTATTCCAGGTGCGGTCTCACCAATACCTTGTACAACTGAAGCAATACCTCCCTATTTTTATATTCTATCCCCCTAGCAATGAAAGCCAACATTCCATTTGCCTTCTTAATCACTTGCTGCACCTGCATACTAACCTTTTGAGTTTCGTGCACCAGGACCCCCAGATCCCTTTGCACTTCAGTACTCTCCAGTTTCTTGCCATTAAGATAATAAATTGCTCTAGGATTTTTCCTGCCAAAGTGCATCACCTCACACTTTCCAGTGTTGTATTCCATCTGCCAAATCTCTGCCCACTTACTTAGCCTGTCTATGTCCCCTTGCAGGTTTTTTATGTCCTCCTCATTCACTACTTTCCCTCCCATCTTTGTATCATCTGCAAATTTTGATATGTTACACTTGGTCCCTTCCTCCAAATCATTAATATAGATTGTGAAGAGTTGGGGACCCAGCACTGACCCCTGTGGAACACCACTAGTTACTGATTGCCAGTCTGAGAATGAACCATTTATCCCAACTCTTTGCTTTCTGTTAGATAGCCAATCCTCTATCCATGCCAGAATATTACCCCCAATTCCGTGATTTTTTACCTTAAGCAATAATCTTTTGTGTGGCACCTTGTCAAATGCCTTTTGGAAGTCTAAATACACTACGTCCACTGGTTCCCCTTTATCCACTCTATATGTTACTTCCTCAAAGAACTCCAGCAAATTTGTCAAACATGACTTCCCCTTCGTAAAACCATGCTGACTTTGTCCTATTAAATTATGATTATCCAAATGTCCTGTTACTGTTTCCTTAATAATGGACTCCAAAATTTTACCTACCACAGATGTTAGGCTAACCGGTCTATAGTTACCAGCCTTCTGTCTACTGCCCTTTTTAAATAAGGGTGTTACATTAGCAGTTTTCCAGTCTGCTGGGACCTTAGCGGAATCCAGGGAGTTTTGAAAAATTATTACCAATGCATCTACAATCCCTACCGCCACTTCCTTCAAGACTCTAGGATGTAAGCCATCAGGTCCAGGTGCCAAACCAGGAGAAGGAATACCTTCTAGATCGTCGTGAAAATGGAGTTCCACTGGTGCAGAAACTAGCAAATTATTCCTCCTGTGTGTGGATAACATCATTTATTTTTTTAAGAAACAATGAACTGTTTGGATTATGAGTTTTCAATAACACCAGTGTAAATTAAGATGCACTTAAGGGTGGTTTCAGATGCAGAGGGAGATGCTGCCAAGATAAACTAGCAGCTGACTCACAACCTGAATCATGACCCGGAATCCCTCCCTACGCTGACTGGATTGCTCTTCCTCTCAGTTGCCACATCTCATCTCCCCATCGCTCACTGGTTTCCTCCCTTCCCCCTGCTTGCTGCCAGCTGAAAAATACAAGTTGACAAATTGAGTTAAGTTAAAAATACATTTTGCCAGTGCATCCACTTCAATTAAACATCTCGAAAATTAAATTTCGTGTTGATGTAGCAGACACAGGATTAATACCGTGGAGCCAGAAAGTCACATAAATGGGATAGATTCGCTAATCCTCCTGTGCAAATTGCTCAGCATGGATTACAGTGTCAAGTCTGAGCATAAGTCAAATGCAAGGGACTGATTATTTCAAAAGCGTATCGTTCCAAAATAGCTAGAAAGAAAGAACTTGCATTTCTATAGCGCCTTTCACGACCCCCAAAGCCATTACCGCTGCTTCTCAGGGTCTTTTGCCACTTTCCCCCTTCCCCCGGCAGACCCGGGAAGTGATGGTAATACAGATGGACAGGAGGGCAATCTGGCGGGGACTGTTGCCTCACGCCCCACCCCTCCCCCCTCCCCACACCTTGTACATGCAGCGGGCGGGCCAGGAATGGCCAGCGACAATCCTGACAAGGGCAGGATTAACGGAGGGAAATCCTGGTCAAGATGTTTCAGGTAGTCTTATTAGCCAGGTGTGTACATGCTAATTACATCTAATAAGCACAATTCTTAATGGCACAACAGTTCTATGTTTTATTAGGGCAGGACTATTGTACAATTACCTTTCTGATTGAATTTGCATATGCAAATAAGTATGTAATTAGTATGATTCCTTAGTGTGTGAATTAAGGTTAAGAAAGGTAGGATATATATTTTTACGTTATTAACAAAAGGTTGACACCTCGATTGGTGACAATTCTTTCATTGATACTTTACACTGGTTAAGGTAAAATGTGAAAATTGGGTATTATTATCTCTGTGTCAGAGTCGCATGATCTAACTATGAGTCCTGACAAGGATGACATATATTGGTTTATCAATGGAATAAGCAGATTCATATTCCCTGTACTGAACTGAGGCAAAAAAATGTGATATAGAAACAAGATAACCATGCTATGGTGCTCATAGGGGGCATGTATTTTCTAGTTTCACGTGGGGGAGGGGAATATTGAAAAATGCCACTAATTTCACACCAGACTAACTGAACTCAGATTTCTTGCATACCGGCACAAATTTCTGAAAGTGCAGATCTGAGACCTGGAGGCATCCATATATTATTATATGTTGCATTGACATGTTTTTGGTTACCTCCTTCCTGAATTCCATTTTATAGTACTGTGGTTTCACTGATATAATCTGCTGTGAACTTGGATATTGGTGTTCCTGTTAAGAATAGAACATGTGGAACAAGTGACCATTTTAAAAAATCTTCTTGTTTTCATCTTTTTTCCGATTATTTCCGATTCTTTAAATAATAAGCCCTGATGACAAATATGGTGTTACATATGTAAGTTATTAAGCCTAACACCCAGTATATAGTGGTAAATGTTGATTCAAACCTGGTTGATAAAATTGCCATTGTTGACTTCAGTTCGGCACTATAAACAATCTATACAACAACAACAACTTGTATTTATATAGCACCTTTAACGTAGTAAAACGTCCCAAGGCGCTTCACAGGAGTATTTTAAGACAAAAAATTTGACACTGAGCCACATAAGGATAAATTAGGGCAGGTGACTAAAAGCTTGGTCAAAGAGGTAGGTTTTAAGGAGCGTCTTAAAGGAGGAAAGAGAGGTAGCGAGGCGGAGAGGTTTAGGCAGGGAATTCCAGAGCTTAGGGCCTAGGCAACAGAAGACACTGCTATACTTGGCATTGGTCACATTGATCCACCTCGAGCATTCAGTGCCAACTCACTGCCAAATTTCAATGCATCCTTCCATCTACTCATCATTTTTGCTTTTTTAATCACGGAGGATCAGGGAGTATTTATGTAGAAGTTTCCCTCAGGAGATCAAATGGCTCGAGTAAAGTCTGTGATAGGGTAAATTGCACAAGTTTCATAGGTTGAATTACTTTTTTTAATGACCTTATAAATGCCAGGTACAATAGATAAATAGTGTGGTACAACAAATTCTCCTGCATTTCTCATTGGCAGATCACAATCATGTTCTCCTACTTTAAGATCACAGTCTTGCGCTAATGATGTCCGAAATGAAGAGTGACACACCATCTGTAATATCAAGTGCTCTGCACGGTGGAAAAACAAGTTCTGAGCATGTGTGCAAGACGCCTGCAAACTTTTTCTAATGTTTATCAGTGCTTTTAAATATTGTGCATTCAAAATATGCTATCAACTTATCCAACGACCACTTCACGATTGTCTGCTTGCTCCTGGAATGTGCAAACCATGGCTTCATATTCCACATCCTTTGAAAAGCAATAATGACACATCAGTTACATTGTACATGCAACAATATCAAATTATTGACCTGAAAATCTTTTTCAAATTTAGGAGCCAACATTAGGGTGCAAAATGTGGGGGAAAAAATTGGCAATGGGAATGTGTGGCTTTCAAATGGACAATGTGTGAAAATGTGATTTTATTAGTGGGAACATAAAGTAACAGCTATATGCAAAAAATATTGTACTGACACAGAGTAAAGTATTGGGAATGGAAATAGCAAGGGTATACAAATTACATAGCAATTGGGAAAGGGATGTTCTGCAGGAGGAATTTTCACAGGCAAAATTACTGTAATTATTTGCCATTCCTCAGCTTTAAAGGCAAATCTGTACAGAATAGATGGAGGAATCCTAGTCTTTAAGAAACTCATTCAACATCAGGAAGCACTGGTTGATTTGTTTGCGAGGGAGAGTTGAGAAGGTGTTATGACTGTGGAAATTGAAGGGGGGAAAGGTCTCTCATCCCTGTTACCTTCCTGTGCACCATTATTATTTCTCTGATTCAGTCAACTAACACTTGGATCAGCTCCAAATTGGATTCACTATCTGATAAAATTCAAAATGTTCATCCCCATAAGTGAGGGAATCAAATTTCTTGGCTTTTTACTTGCTTGAGTTCAAACTACAATTAAATTACCAGAGTAAAAAGCTACTGAGATTTGTATGTCCACTTTCAGTTCCTCTGACATCCTGAGCTAGGATGGTAAATCGATATATAATATGAATGCAGTTTTATCAAAAAGATTCAGTGTAGCTACAGAGAAGTAAATTGTAGTTTTTAAAAAAGTGTACTCTGTGCAGGAGCCTGTCTGCAACTGCAAAGAATGCAAAGAAAAGCTTGTGTTTTTCAGTGGAAATATAGATAGAGGTTTAGTCTTTCCTCTGAATTGCAATGTGAAACAGATGGTTGTTGATGAAGGGTTGGTGCTAAAACAATGGCTGTGCTGTGTTTTACTTGATTCAGTAAGAGCATTGGTCGTAAGCCAAATCCATATATGGGTAAATCTACAAGAAGCACTTACCTTTGGGATTAATCCAAACCAGGAATCAGATGACAAATACTGAAAAGTTTTTCTCTACATCAAACCACAAAGATAATGTTAAAGGACCAGTACTCCTTAACTGACATTGCTGACAGGTGAATGACTAAATATTTGCATATCTATCAGAAAAATTGAGGCCCTGACATGACTTTATTTAGGCTCCTCTTAATCATAATTTCTACCTCTCAATTTACCAGTGGGTGTGTTCAAGTTATCAAACCATGGTTGTAAACTCAGCACATCAGAAACGACGAACTTTAAAGCCACTGGTTCTACAAATCGTTGAATGCTTAAGATGTGACTGTTTATCCCATTGGTTTCTGAGAAGAGCAGGTTTGTCAATATCTGACATAATTATCTATCATGTTCTTACTTTACTTAAAAATTAACTAACAGAATAAGGTCCTCTGAAAGGTAAGCCTGATTTTGTTAAAATTCTCTGGGGGTAATTTTGTAATGGGCGATCATAATTGTAGGTACATTTTCAACCCAATATGCGCCAATATGGACATAAAAATGTAATCGTGTTTGATTGGCTTGGGGCACAGTGGTCTGAAACTGCATGCAAATTAAATTGTTCCACATCTGCTGCTGTGTCGAAGGGTTCACTGGGAGAATCAGCACTGCTTTACTGAATCAGTATATGGAGTTATAATTGTTGATTTTAATTCTTTATTATTAAACAGCACATGTATGATTATATATTACGTACCAGTGGATCTTCCATGGTATTGTTCACAGTTAGTAGAAAGATACATTATTACATAATGGCAGAAGCATTAGACTATGGCCGCGATTTTCCCGACCTTGGCGGGTCCGTGGCGGGCGATGTTCGTGGCGGGTCCCAGCCCTGCTCCTGTCTCCATCCTGACCTCCGACATGACTTTCCCTTGATTGGGCTTGTTAAACCTGCCCAGCGCGTTTCCCGGCCAATTGAAGGAAGCGGGTCTGATGATGTCATTTGATGACGCATCATCAGCTGGTTTCCTTAAAGGGACCACGCGCAAATTTACTTTGACGTTTGTGCTGTCAGTGTTCTACAACATTGAGGTGCTGCAAACACAGACAAGCACTGCACAGAGGTGCACGGCTGCACCCAGGCTCTCCCATGACTCCCTCCATATGCTTATGGAGGGAGTCACAGCACACAAGGAGGTTCCCTTCCCTTCCAATGGGCGGAAGAGACCTCCCCCGGAGATCAACGCAGCCTGGTTGCACATTGCACAGGAGGACAAAAGTAGGGATATCGTCAGGAGGACCTGGCCGCAGTGACGCAAACCTTTCAATGATCTCAGTAGACCACGAAACGTTACTGCAAAGCCACACTCAACCTCATCCTGCTGTGCCTCTCATCACATCCCCATCGCTCTGCCTTCCCTACCCTACTCCTGCACATCCTTACTCACACCAACTTACCTTGCACCTCACCCATCCCTCTCTATCTACACTATCACTTCCCCATCTCACTAGCCATCCCTCACACTCACCTTCATCCTAGTCCAATCATACCAACTAACAACACACAAGCGTAGGCACTTGTGTGTTTTAGCCAATGTTCATGTGAAGTTTCTAAAATGTGCTGTCAAACATTGAAATCTTTATTTTCAACATTTTGCGTTCTTGGTCAGATTTGTGTGCACCTTTGGAAGTGTCTTAGTGAGTTGCAGTGAATGGTGAGACATAACGGTACCCCCCGCAATGCTGATGAGTGTGAAAGGAATGGCTTGGGCATTGTAGGGATGCTTTATGTTGTTGGTTGGGGTGGTGCCAACCTGGCGCATCATGTGGCAGCCAGGGTGTGCAACATCAAGTGAAGTAAATATGGCCATGGTGAGGCCATCCCTGGCATCCTGGGCAGCAATGTGGTCGGGTGATGATGCCCTCTGTCATGTGCAACATCAGGTGATTGTGGAGAAGGTTGGTGTGGTTGTTGGTGCTGCTGGTGTGCCTGGTGATGCTGGTGTTGGGGCTGATTGTGGTCAGATTCTGAGGACCAAGGTGAGAGAGTATAAAATGCACCTATGCTAATGGAGTAGATGGCAGGTGAAGTAGAGATGACAGAAGCGATCTGTCAATGGTGGGAGAGGTAATGAGGTCAGACTGTATGGAGACTTGTGTAAAGACTTGCAGCATTCGGAATCTGCAGTGGAAATGTAGTTAAGAGAAGCTAGTGGCTAAGGGAACATTTCTCAATCAGCTGGGAGCTTTGACTTGACATTTGAAGCAGTCAACTCATCAACTGAAACAATGGCCACTGACCTCCCGCCTCAGCTTCACAGACGAGGTCTAGGCACAGCGGGAAATCGATGGGTGATCTGTGAAAGTTAAAAAGCTGGGGAAGAAAAGCATTGTTAAGTGGCTGTAAACAAGTCACTAATGATTTGAATTGGGTTCCCCCGCCGCTGCATGTCGGGTCTGCTCAGCGCTGGCAAACCCGCCATCGGGAAATGTAGGTGTGCGCATTTTGACAGCGGTTTCCCGACCTACTGAAAATCATTTAAAATTTCTCAGCTGACCCGCCACCCATCCCGTCCGCTGAGCACTGGCAAAATCGTGGCCTGTGTATTCACCAGGATGCTGCCTGGTATGAGGAAATACAAATATAAAGAAAGCCTTGAAAAAATTGGAGCTGTTTTCATTAGAACAGAGGAGATTGGGGACTGATTTGATGGAGGTGTTTACGAAGGGATGGGACAGAATAGATGGAAACAGACTGCCTCCACTGATTGCGGGATCTAGTACAAGGAGACATAGATAGAAGATTAAATGTAACTGATTTAGTTCAGAGAACCGGATGCATTTTTGTACTCGAGAGTTGTGAGGTTGTGGAATGCACTGGTTTGTGATTAAAGCAGAGACCATGGTATTTAAGAATGGATTAGGTAGGTGGTTGTGGAAAATGAGAATAGAGGGATATAGGAGCAGGGCGGACACATGGGATTAGGACTACTTGTCATGTGGAGGATAAGCACCAACATAGGCTACATGGGCGAAGTGGCTTGTTTTTGCGTTGTAATTTCTCTGTAATTTCTATGCAAGACACAATGGCCCCAATATTTTTACTGAGGCACAATCTCGGAGCGGGGGAGAGGAGTTATGGCCAGGAAATCCAGAGGTGCGGGTTTCCCTGAACGCCCTGGAGTTTTAACTCCAGGTCGTGTTTGAATTTTTTTTGCCAGGTTTCCAGCCTGACGGTCTGCCTGTCCAGCGGGAAAGGCTACCGGGAGATTTGGTGGTGGTGGAGCGTGGGGGTGGGAGGGTGGGGGGGGGGGGGGGGGGAGCGGAGACATTGTGGAGTTGGGGGGTGGTGTGGAGACACCGTGGAGTTAATGATCTTTTTTTGTCACTTCATTGAAAGGATTTTGGGATTGAGTTATATTTACGTGTTGTATTTTAAAACAAAGTGAATTTCCACAGGTTAAAAAAGTCACAAGCTGCAGACTTTGAAGATATGTATTAAAACCAGACAGGCCAATTTGTCTAATGTTACAACTCATACACTATTCCAAACTGATACACTGAGAATCAACTGTCTCATCCAAGGTCTTTGCCAGGATGGCCTCCGTTCATTTGGAGAACTACAAGAGATGTTGGTCCCAAGATTCCATGGGGTTTCTACCAATCATCCACCATAACCTCAGCGGAAGACTAGCAGAACCCCCAAAGAAAACGGGGGTGGGGGGGGGGGAGTCACTGGCATGTTGATTGACCTCCATTTCTGCCAGTTACAGAAACACTCTGCCGCTCATTTACATAGCTCCACCCCCCAATGCAAAAGAGCAGCTCATGCGAGTGTCCTGCACCAAAAATGTAGGCACAGCAGGACCCAAAGTCACCTGATAACTGGAGGAATAACTGCATCTCTCGGGTCTGAAGCTTTCATTTTTATTTTTAAAAAGGATGCACTTTTATAATTATACCTTGTTCAAAAATGACATTGTTATTTCCTTCTATATAAATAATTTGAACTGTTAAGTCGAAACTGCAGTGTCTGCCCGAGAGATTCAAATACTTTCTCAAATTCCCCTCCAGCGTATCATTATCTTCCTTAAATGAATATTCAATCTGAATGTATAAATTGCAAGATCCAGAGCATTCCCCATAGAACTTTATAGTGCACATGTGTAATTTCTAAATAAATGTGGTCATAAAGTTTAATTCTACCACTTACGTTTTGTAAATAACTAAAGCACAACTGCAGAGTTCTTCGAATCGCTTAGTTCTTCATTATTATGCTATTTGCTGAAATAGAGATTGGGTAGGAGATTTTGCAAGTATATATCAAAATAAATAAATACTGGTTCAATTCAGAAATACTATTATAAAGGTGGCTGTGTGAAACCATGTGACCCAGTTGGAGCTGCGAATCAAATCTGATTTTCTAAAAATTTACATTTGGGCTTCCTGAATGTAATTAATTAGCAAGTTTGCTTATTTAAAGAAATACACAATGAAGCAAAAAAAATATTAGCATACCGCCGTAACGTTTTGATCAACTTTATTAGGACATGACTGAAGCAACCTTTAATTTAAGTCTCTGTGCAGACATTTAGAATATGGCAATTAGAATGCAAAATAGCAGCGCTGATTCTATACGCTGGTTTTTACGTTTCAGTGTTGGCAAATGAGCTCTGCAGGAAATTTGGGCGTAAGCAAGTTTAGCACAGAAACCAGCATAAATTTCGGTGTCATTTCTCCGTGAATGCAATCCAGGAAATTCCACGCCACTGTTTTCTAATAGGGGCGCTGTCAACGTGTGAGGGGCAAAGTGTTACAGAGAGTATGTGTGATGCTCACAGGAAATGCATGCTATATAGAAAACTTTTAATACTTAGAAATAGACATAAATGCAGATACACACATGCAGATTAGTTGAGTTGCCCCATGCATTATGGTTTAATTTCTACTTAATGCTTAAATGTCTATATGTACCTCATGTACAGGAGATGACTTCATTCTACATACAAGTCCAAGAGTAGAATTAGATCTTAAAAAGAATCTGTAGGAGGTATTACCTTTGTCACTGCTAATCAATCTGAACCACAGAAATAGTGCAAGAGAATGCAGCAATACGTTGCATCACTGAAACAAAAAGCAAGCAGCTTATGTTAGATGAGTACCCAGTACAATGTGATTGGGATCAGGAGGTGGGAATGTCCCAGAAATTCAGGGGCTTGGAGTGCTTAGAAATTGGTGAAAAATGTTGGTTAGGAAAATTCTGACTGTCCGAAGAGTTGGTGGCACTAGAAGAATCCCACGATGTGTCCCTTGGTCAACTATTTGTCTGGGAAATCGTGCAGCCAAGTTTGGGATGGGGGATTCTTAGGCAGTCCCTCGGAACCCAGGATGACTTGCTTCCACATTAAAAATGAGTTCTCAGGTGACTGATGAGTCCAATGCGGGACCGACAGTCTCTGTCGCAGGTGGGGCAGACGGTGGTTGAAGGGGCGGGTGGGTGGGGTGCTTGGGTTGACGTGCGCTCTTTCCGCTGCTTGCGCTTGGCTTCCGCTTGCTCCCGGCGAAGAGACTCGAGGTGTTCGGCGCCTTCCCGGATGCTTCTCCTCCACTTTGTGCGGTTTTGGGCCAGGGATTCTCAGGTGTCGGTGGGGATGTTGCACTTTTTCAAGGAGGCTTTGAGGGTGTCCTTGAAGCGTTTCCTCTGCCCACCTGGGGCATTGGGTGGGGGATTAAAAAGTAGATAAAACAATATGTTGTGAGATGAACATCTCTGAAATGACGTAAAGATTCAGCACATAATGCCAGGACGAACCAGAGAACAGCACATAATGCCAGGACAAACTTTTGCCTATTCCACCATTTTACACCATAGGAAGCCATATTCCTATCCCAGGCAGGATGGTAAGCCACCTTTATTGCACCACAGCATTAGTTTCTGACGTGAGCAAATAAAAGGACTATTTTTCTAGCACAAGCACAATCCGGCTTTCTCTACCTGTGGCAGATGCAAAAGCACCTTTTGCATCACTGTCACAATAATGAGTGGAGTAAAATCACACCAAGAAAACCCAACAAGAAATGCTCACATGGGGTCCCGTCACAGTGAAGGCATTATAATGTATTATCAACTGCGCGCAGAACGCACTGATTGTGGGACACAATCGACAGAAGGTGCATGCACCTGGCTCTTTACATTATGCACTCAGGTGAAAAGAAAATTGAACCTGAAATGCATCTGCAGTTCTCAAAAAATCTATTGAAGGAAGATGGATAATTTTCAGTGCAAAAGACTTATTATACACTGTACCTTCGTAAGAAAAGACAAAAATCATAGCTTAGTCAAAGAAGGTATTTATTTGGTTATGTAAAATGATATCTTTCTTGGACTGGATTACCAAAAACAATCTTAACACCGACATCTTCAAAAACAAGCACGCTGTTGTTCCTTCTCCTGAGCGACTTCAAAGGCTCGTTGTTTTAATTAATCCATGAATTTGTGTATCCTGATGCAAGTTTCCTGAATTCAGTTTATCTCTGAAGACTCCTTTGTGCTTCAAAGTATGATATTTACAAAGAAAAAAAACATTTGAATGCTTAAAGGAAGTCTATGACTCCAGTTCTCACATTTTGGTACAGTGATGCTTCAACCACAAAACCCAAACAGTTGCAACTCGTGGTTACCTACAGTCATGTAGTTCACATAAAAGCTAGCATAAGCACCAGAATCTTCCACAGCTCAGCAATGAGAAATCTGGTAAATTTGAACTATTTAACTTTTATTTTCATTGATTTTGTTGTCGGAATGACAGTGCTGCCTGGGGGATTAAGAAGGGAAGTTGAAGCTATTTCATTGAACATTGTGGAATGCAGAATCCATTCCAAACGGAGGACCTAGTAAGAAAATTTCCAAAGCTCTTTCTCACATGAGAATAATAACATTTACATTCCACAATTTCCTAATTGGTGTTCAATTCACTCACACCTACTTTTTCACTAACATTAGCGATTGGAGGAAAGTACAGCACATAGTCCAGAAACACACAAAAAATTACCTTTATTTGTTGTACAAAGATCCTGCAAATCCATTGGCAGGATAGGCGCACCAATGTCAGTGTTCTCGCTCAGGCCAACATCCCCAGCATCGAAGCTTTGACCACGCTCGATCAGCTCCGATGGACGGGCCACATTGTCTGCATACCCGATACGAGACTCCCAAAGCAAGCGCTCTACTCGGAGCTCCGACACGGCAAGAGAGCCCCAGGTGGGCAGAGGAAACGCTTCAAGGACACCCTCAAAGACTCCTTGATAAAGTGCAACATCCCCACCGACACCTGGGAATCCCTGGCCCAAGACCGCAGAAAGTGGAGGAGAAGGCGCCGAACACCTCGAGTCTCTTCACCGGGAGCAAGTGGAAGCCAAGCGCAGGCAGCGCAAGGAGCGCACGTCAACCCAAGCACCCCACCCACCCGCCCCTTCAACCACCGTCTGCCCCACCTGTGACAGAGACTGTAGGTCCCGCATTGGACTCATCAGTCACCTGAGAACTCATTTTTAATGTGGAAGCAAGTCATCCTCGGTTCCGAGGGACTGCCTAAGAAGAAGAGATCGCACAAGTTCATCTTTTATTGAGGTATAATGCAATAAGGGGGCTGTGACTTTTTTAAGCAGATGAGGCACATTCTGAGAAAAGGCACAGCCTAACTGTTTCATTTTTATTATTGTCTTCTCTCATTCAAATATCCAGGCATTCGCACAAGGAAGATTAGAGTTTAGAAGAAAAGAAACTACAATATCTGTAAAAAGGTTTTGGTACAAAGATATTGGCCTGGATTCGAACGGCCAACGGGTTCCCAGAAACCGCACTGACGAGTGAATTTCCCGTCCACCTGCGGCAGAGTGAAACCCGGCTGATTTTAACAGCTGGGCCTCATTTTGAATCCTGCCGGCCGACTTCCCATCTGATCCAGGCAGGAAGGCGACAGGAAGTGGTGGAAAATCACACGGCCCAGAGGCCGCCCGCCAAGACCTAGGTAAGTGGCGGGATCCTCAGCCGGGGTCGACCCGCAGGGGTCTCGCGATTGCGAAGTGGGCGAGAGTCCATGGTAGAGAAGGCCGAAGCATTCCTTGTGGGGGCCCTAAGGAGCACTCCAGCTCCTCCTGGCCCCACAAGGAGAGTCAAAATAAAAAAGTGTGGAACAACGTAACCTTTTCGGCCTGTTCTGACTCCGATCTTCCTCGCTGGGTTGGCCAAGCGGAAAACTCACTGTGGCTTTCCACTCAGGCCGCCGAGTTAAAATTACGGCTCGGTCTCGATGATTTGATCGGGACCCAACACGCATAATTAGGAAAGGACCCCATTGGCTTTGAGCGGGCATCCTTGTTGCCAGCTGAGTTGGGCCGTTTAAAATCACAACCGGTCAGCACCCATCGACGCCAGGGCGGGTAAGTAACCCGGGCGATTGCAACTGTCCACCCGCCCAGTTTAGGCTGGGTGGTTAGGGTTAAAATCAGCCCCATTGACACAGACCTATCCAGTGTTATGTAAACATTTCAAAAAGGAGCCAATATAAGATGAGACATGAGCTGTTGGGACAGTGGTGCTGCACAGGATAGAACACAAGCTGTTGGGGGCAGGAAGAGGGAAGTGGAAGATATAATTAATGCTGACCTATTGCTTCATATTTAACTATTACATACACGTTCACAACCAAACCACCACAGAATGAGCAAGACGCACAAAAATAATGGAATTACTTTAGTTTCTGTTTTTGTACCTCCTCCCGACAAATTCCATAATGGGTAAAAGCCTCCAAGACAAAATGAATGACAGATGGACAGCGTACTTCTCATCGGAAGGTTTGGCATTTTGTTTTTGGTTTAATGCTACAGAATTACCTGAGTTCTAAGTGCTCCAAGTTGAGACACATTTTGATTTTTCAAGAATAAACCTGGATTGAATTAACTTGACACAATAGCAAAATACTGCGGATGCTGGAAATCCGAAATAACAACAGAAAACGCTGGAAAAACTCAGCAGGCCAGGCAGCATCCGTGGAGAGAGAAAGAGAGTTAACGTTTCAGGTCGAAGACCTTTCGTCAGAACTGGAAAAAAGCAGGAAATGGAATCTATCAGGTCTTGGAGCTGAAACGTTAACTCTGTTTCTCTCTCCACGGATGCTGCCTGGCCTGCTGAGTTTTTCCAGCGTTTTCTGTTGAATTAACTTGAGTTTGGAACTGGATATTCCAAATACATATAAATCTGAATTTAACCAATTTGATCAATGTGGAATCTGATACGATTTTAAAACTTACTCAATTCATCTCACAACTGAACTGAAGCAGCAGTTTTAATTTATTCACTTCTTGGCCGAGGAATTTGTTTTGTGCAGAAAAGGGGCGCAAAGTGGGAAGCGCGGCTGGAAGATATCGGCCCAAGGCTCGCTCCTAATTGGGCCTCAGGCTTCATTTCCATAGAACCGGTGAAGTGTGGACGCTAATCAACTCATCGCTCGGGCCCTTTGCAAAAATTGTCCGGTTTGGACGTCCGATGTCTCCAGCGGTCTCTTTACGAACCGTTGGTTCGGCTGCAGTAGACATGTCAAAACTAAGTGAAGTCAAGAGCAGCCCGTGCTCTGTCCAGTTTCTGCCAAATTTGGGAACGGGGTCCCAAAAGAGGCATTAGGCCCCTTATTAGCAAATTCAAGTGGCCTGGACATTCTGAAGTTGCTTCCAACTTGACAGCTGGCGCAATTCTGGAGGGCGGAAACAGATATGAGATATTGCCACCCGAAATTTACCCTTCGAACACTCATTTAGTGCCCAGAAATTGGCCAATTTCTCCACTTTTATCCCTCCCCCCCCCCCCCCCACCCCCACCCCCACCCCCACCCCCACCACACGCACTTTACAGCCCATTTTGCAACCATTGAACCTTCTCAAGCTTTTGGTTAGCTCAGTTGTTTGACCACCAGGCTGATGATTGGAAGATCTTGGTTTTAAAATCCAGCAGAGCACCTTTCATAGTTGAGGTGGGTAGGATAATCCCATGTCTTATAATGTGGAGAAAACACAGGAGCCTGAGCACAGTATTTACCACATAGTCGCAATCTCTATCTTTGGTCATTTCTGCTGCTTGGCAATGAAAATGGGAATCAGTACCACATCCAAATGCATTAAACATGTGCCCTAAGGAGATTGCCCTCTTTGGGCTAACTCATCTTCTTAAGATTGGGAGGGTGCGATAGGGTAGATACCTCCACAATCGTCTTTAATGCCTAGCAATGACTAGCCTGGAGAAGGTACAATATCAATGTCAGTTTGTTCACTGACCCATTTTGTTCTTTCCTATCACTTCCTTTTCCTCCACACCAAACGCTATTCTCAACCTTTCCACACCACTGTCAATGTTCTGCACCAGCTGCTCGGATAACGTAACAGACGTTGACTCATTCTAATTTCCCTTGACCTCCATTCTGGGAAGACTCCTGTCTTCCATTCTCTTGTGAGATGAGAATCCACAGCATAGCACATTAGACCAATGATCTGACAACCCAGGAGTACAACTTCAGTAGGATGAGTCAGATAGTGCCGATTTTTCCTTCTCTCATGTCTGCATTGTGCAGCCTGGTTGAGAACTGATGGAATGCATGCAAGGGAGACAAGTTCAGGTGACTCAGATAATCTGTAGTGGGGGTCAAACCTCTGACTGTCAGTGAGTCAGTCGGTACTCAAACACGAGTTGTTGCACCACCATGCATAGTCCTAGAATAGTTTTTCACTTTCCATTAGAAAAGAGAACACAATTAAATGGTCAGTCTTCTGGAGAAAACTATTAACAGAAAGGTTTCGGATGTAGTGCTTGATTCAAGTTGGATGATAAAACATCCATCGTAATTTAGTGAAAGGGCTGCTGTATGAAAGTAGGGGGTCGACAACAGTGTACCAGTTCAACTTCAGCACACATAGGGTAAACATTGCAGTCTATTAGTAGGGTTAATAGACAAGGAGCTGGCTTCTGTATTTGGCACGTCAGTTACTCACCACTGCCTAATTTTTAATCATTGATTTTTCTGTAATAGAGAGTGCCCTGATCTGCTGACTTGGTGTCTCCTGCTGCAGTTGTCTAGCAGTGACTGGAATACAGATGATGAGCAGAGTGTGCACAGACTAGAAATTTGCAATCTGTGTCTGGAGGACGGTAAAGGTAATAGTCTGGTAACATCTATTTAAAGCGGTAATTTCCCTCTACATAGCAATATCATCCAGCTTTTTCTAGCAATGCGATCTCAGCTGCTCCGGTTATTGGTATTGCTGCAGTCTATTGTATTGCAGATTAATATGCCACAAGAGAAACCAAATTAAACTCTGAAATCTAATTTCCTCAAATGACTACAATTATTGTAAGGTTAGTTTCTATGCGGTATTATAAATTACAGGTTTTGAACCATTCACAATAATCAACATGAACAATTTCCAATAGATTGTTTTCTGGCATGATACTTGAATAAGGTGACCACTTATTGAGACCCATTTTAAAACATACTAATTTTGGATGACATTGTTTATTTCAGCACAATAATTTTGGTTTTATAACCAGCAGAGCCTTTGCAAGTGAGACAAAAAGTATATTCTAGTAATGGATGCATTATAGAGGAGGATCTTTTGCACTTCTCTGTTGGAATATCATAAAAACAATATTCACGATGTGCTAAATCAGAGGCTATGGTATATTTCTATCCTCTACAAGGCCTCTTGTCTCCAAGTGGTCCTCTTCTGCTCGCAGTGGTGGGGCACTTCAGACTCCAGTCTTGGGGAGGGTCTATTCGTGTCCGAAGGAAGGGGAAGAAAGTTGAATTTTCTGGCAGAAATGCTTCATCAGTGCACAACATAGGCATAATGTGGGAACCTTTTTTTAAAAACCTTTTCTCATGATTGGCAGACCCACCATGTTTCACTTGCATTTTCTGTTTTAATTTCATATCTGCTGCATCCACAGTGTTTTCCTCTTTCTTTATTATTTCTTGATTTTTCATTCTTTTGTTGTACACGCGGACGTGACTCCAGGATGGTAAGCTGCCTCCCTGGTGCCAGGGTCAAGGATGTCACTGAGTGGCTGCAAAACATTCTGAGGGGGGAGGGTGACGAGCCAGAGGTCGTGGTCCATATCGGTACCAACGACATAGGTAGAAAGAGGGATGAGGTCCTGCAGGCAGATTTTAGGGAGCTAGGAAAGTGATTAAAAAGCAGGACCTCAAAGGTAGTAATCTCCGGATTACTCCTGGTGCCATGAGCTAGTGAGTATAGTAATAGAAGGATAGCGCAGATGAATGCGTGGCTGGAGAGATGGTGCAGGAGGGAGAGCTTCAGATTCCTGGGACATTGGGACCGGTTCTGGGGGAGGTGGGACCTGTACAGAGCTGGGACCAACATCCTTGCGGGGGTGGGGGGGGTTTTGCTAGTGCTGTTGGGGAGGGTTTAAACTAATTTGGCAGGGGGATAGGCACCAGGATGTAACATTAGAAAGGAGAAACAAGGTGCACAAAGGATTGGGAGAGACAGATAGCACTAGAGTAAGAAATAGTATGGTATTAGGTGGGGTCAGACTAAGAGAGAATACAAGAATGTCTAAGATAGGTTTACAGTGCATGTGTGTGAATGCACGAAGTGTAGTAAATAAGGTTGGTGAGCTGCAGGTGCAAATAGACACATGGGAATATGATGTCATGCTGATAATGGAGACCTGGCTCAAAAAAGGGCCTAAAGGATTGGGTACTAAATATTCCTGGATAGAAGGTGCTCAGGAAAGATAGGGAAGGAAAGAAAGGAGGTGGGGTGGCAGTATTGATTAAGGAGAATATTACAGTGCAGGAGAGAGCAGATGTCCTGGAGGGGTCAAGGACAGAATCTATTTGGTTAGAGTTGAGAAACAATAGAGGTGCCATTACACTACTAGGTGTATTCTATAGACCACCAACTAGTGGGAAGGATATAGAGGAGCAAATTTGCAGGGAAATTACAGAGAGGTGCAAGAACTTTAGAGGAGTGATAATGGGGGACTTCAACTATCCTAATATAGACTGGGATAGTAATAGTGTAAAGGGCAGAGAGGGGGAAGAATTTCTGAAGTGTGTTCAGGAGAACTTTCTTGATCAGTATGTTTCCAGCCCAACAAGGAAGGAGGCATTGCTGGATCTGCTTCTGGGGAATGAGATGGGTCAGGTAAAGCAAGTGTCAGTAGGGGAACATTTAGGGAACAGTGATCATAGTATCATAAGGTTTAGACTAGCAATGGAAAAGGACAGGGAGCAATCTAGATGGATATTGCTAGCCAATAGATTATCTTTTGAAGTGTAGTCATTATTGTTACATAGGTAAACATGGCAGCCAATTTGTACACAGCAAGGTCCCACATACAGTCATTCAATGAATGACTAGATAATCTATTTTTGGTGGTGTTGGTTGAGAGAAGAATGTTTGCCAGTACACTCCCCTGCAGTTCTTTGAAATCATGCCAAGGGATCTTTAGTATCTAGTGGGAGCAAGCAAGCTGTTTAATGTCTCATCTGAAAGATGTCACCTCCAACAATGCAGCAAACTGCACTGAAGTGTCAGCCTAGAGTATGTGTCTGTAATAGGGCTTGAATCCACAAGCTTCTGTCTTAGAGGCAATTGAACCAAGCTGACACCGCTAATGTTTTCCTGTCATTTTTGTGTGATGCAAAAGTGAGTATAAGTACATTCTGAACTGATGTCATTTGGATATTTTTGAATTACTTTTGTTCAGTTCAAGTTAGGTTCTGATAACATACATGGCAGTTGAAATAAGTGCAGCTCAATATCTACCCCCTCCAACAATGATGGACTGTGGCTTTGGTACTTACTATCTACAGCATACACTGCAGAAAATTGCCAAGTTTACTTTGACAGCACTTCCTAGCTCCACAACCTCACCCGCTAAGGACAAGAGCAGCAATATCATGGGAATACCATCACCTCCAAGTTCCCTTCGAAATCACACACCATTTTGACTTGGACACATGTTATTCGTTCATCGTCACTGGGTCAAAATCCTGAAATTCCCTGTCTGACACCACCTTGGTAGCACCATCAGCACTATGACTGCTGCAGTTCAGCGAGAAGGCCCACCAGCTTCTCAGGGTAACTTGGGGATGGTCATGACATACAGCCTTATCAGCATCATTCACATCCTAAGAATACATTTTTTTTTTTAAAGCTTCAGATTTTTTGGCACAGGTGTAATAATTCTAAATGTGGAGCTGTTCCGTAAAATGAAGAAGTCATATCTGAACTTTGTGACAGGCACAGGATATTCTCCTGTCAACCATGATCGCCAATGGTAACTGTGGAAAAAAATCCTGAGTGGCAGAAGCAGGCATGGTTGCAGGAGTTATAGCAACACTACTGTTAGTGAATGTACTAATGGGAATCTGAGAATATTACCTAAGCCCCAGTCACAGTGACGAGAGATCAGAGGCAGTAATGTGGAGTGAAGGCTTAGGGAGTACTCTCAGTCCTGTTCTAGGACTAGCAGCATGGGGAAAATGGCACTACGGGAGCCAGAACCCCACTCCATGCATAGATGGTTGCACCACTGAGCACTTGGTGAAATGAGTCTGGGATATCTTCGAGGGTTTCAGCGCCGCTGCTGGTAATGGCCTCAGCAATGGTCGTACCAATAATGGCCAGCACCGTCTCCTCCGTTGGGGGTTAGGACATGCAGGCGTGCCTGTCACCCTCTGGTTAGCTCCTGCTGCCTCGAGTTGTGCGCCGCCTTGTTCTGCAAGAGAGAGGAAAGTGTGTCCAGAGTGTCGTGCAATGTGTTCGGGTGATGTGACTGTCATGTTTGAATAGCTGGCAGTGTGTGCAAGCTGTGAGATGTGGGTGTGAGTCTTGCAGCAGTGCTAAGTGTGTGAGGGTGAGGTTAAGCCTATGAATGTCAGGTATGAGTCCTGATTGATAGAGATTGTCGGGAAGTGAATGATGGGGATGTGGTGATTTGAGCAGTGGCTGAGGTTAGTGGTGCAATTGGTAGGATATGGCATTTGAAGATGTATTCACTGACCTTGATCACTCGTGTGAGGTCATTGCACTTCTTGCGGCACTGTATCCAGGTCCTCGGTGCTCGACTCCTGGCACTGAACTCCAGGGCTATCTGCTCCCACTGCCTTTTGACCATGTGCCTGGAGGGCCTCCTGCCCCCCTGCTGATACAGGACATTCCTTTCCACCTCCTCCACCAAGGCCTCCAGTGCAGCATCCGAAAACCTTGGAGCCTGCTCTCTCTCCCATGTTGTGCTATTCCTCACTGTTTCCCAGGACAGATTCACTTCCTGCATGATTCCCAGAACCTGCTCCAGGCACAATGGAGCTCCCCTTTAAAAGGCTCGTATTAAGTGGTGCTCGGAAGTTACGATGCAGCCAATGAACAGCGCGGTTAGTGCTGGCTGCACGCAGAAATCATTGGAATGAGCAGGCAGCACAAAGTTGGTGTCCTGCTTGCAGTGCAATCAACGGGCGCAGGTTAGTCGCTCATCACAATCCCCGCGCCCGTTTTCGGGGGCTATCCAATTTCGCCCCCAAAGTCACCAACATATATGGCATAAATAGAATTCACACTGGCATAGTAATAACAACTCATGCTGTGGTCAACATAACTTGCTCATAGTTTTGGATGTCATGCATTGCACAATTTGCACCACAAAATATTTTCCATAATTCATCACATGTAGCCAAATAAGTAAATAATGCAATTTGATGCAAAGATGAGAAATACCTCAGGATGTTCTACTTCATGGAAAAAAAATTAATATCTATACCGCTAATAACCCAAGAATTTATGGCATCAATTATTGTCTTCTGATGAAAGAATCCTTTTAGTACCAGCAGTGTGAGCAGTTCAAACGTTTCTAGTTGAACCAAAGATAATACGAGTTTAGCCATTTGAAATCAGATACAAATCTGAAAATCGCATCTCTATATTGATTCAATGTTACTAAGTTGATCTTTTACTGGTGTAAATATGGTGGATTCTGAAGAAGCATTGATTGACTCATTCTGCATTGATAAAATGGACCTGAAATTAATAAGTAGAACATTTGAGGAGTGATATAGCTTCAATAAATGGCCAGAACACTGTAGACACTCACTTATAGGAAAGTGTTCAGGGGACAGTGCACCCTTAAATCATGTTTTAGTTAATATAATGTTTAAACTCACATTCTACAATGCTATTTATCAATATATATTTTTTAATCCAATATAGCATTTAAAAGTAATAACTTTGATAATTGGCAACTGTTATTATTTGAACAACTCCAGTTGTAGCTTCCCGATATGTGTTTCAATTAGACACAGTGAGAGCATACATTGGACAGTAAAACTGATGCATACCATGCACATTATCTTCCGTACCACAGTAAAGCTTCTGTTTTTAGATGTATACAGTCATAGGGGCTCATTTTAACTTTAATCACCCGGCAGGAAACTGACAGAATCAGATCGCTAACCATATTACATGTCGCCTGATTGTACTTTACACTGACTTCAATAGAAAGTCAAATTGGGTAGAGCGTAAAACAGGTGGCCAATCTGATCCCATCAGTTTCCCGCTAGGTGGGTTAAGTTAAAATTACCCCCTATGTTTTTGTGCCCTATACCATGGGTAACTCTGTTTCAGTGTCCTAGGCCCAACCATTTCAGCTGCTTCATCAATGACCTTCCCTCCATCATAAGGTCAGAAATGGGGATGTTCGCTGATGATTGCATAGTGTACAGTGCCATTCGCAACTCCTCAGATAATGAATTATCCATGCCCGCATGCAACAAGACCTGGATGACATTCAGGCTTGGGCTGATAAGTGGCATGTAGCATTCGCGCCACACAAGTGCCAGGCAATGACTATCTCCAACAAGCGAGCATCTAACCACTGCCTCTTGACATTCAACGGCATTACCATCGCCGGATCCCCCACCATCAATATCCTGGGGGTCACCATTGACCAGAAACATAACTGGACCAGCCACATAAATACTGTGGCAACAAGAGCAGGTCAGAGGCTGGGTATTCTGCGGCGAGTGTCTCACCTCCTGACTCCCCAAAGCCTTTCCACCATCTACAAGGCACAAGTCAGGAGTGTGATGGAATACTCTCCACTTGCCTGGATGAGTGCAGCTCCAACAACACTCAAGAAGCTTGACACCATCCAGGACAAAGCAGCCCGCTTGATTGGCACCTCATCCACCATCTTAAACACTCACTCCCTCCACCACCGGTGTACCATGGCTGAAGTGTGTACCATCTACAAGATGCACTGCAGCAACTCGCCAAGGCTTCTTCGGCAGCACCTCCCAAAGCCGCGACCTCTTCCACCTAGAAGGACAAAGGCAGCAGACGCATGGGAAACCACCACCTCCAAGTTCCCCTCCAAGTCACACATCATTCTGAGTTGGAAATATATCACTGTTCCTTCATCGTCGCTGGGTCAAAATCCTGGAATTCCCTCCCTAACAGCACTGTGGGAGTACCTTCACCACACAGACTGCAGCGGTTCAAGAAGGCGGCTCACCACCACCTTCTTCAAGGGCAACTAGGGATGGGCAATAAATGCTGGCCTCGCCAGCGATGCCCACATCCCATGAATGAATTTAAAAAAAGGATAATACTCTGAGGAACAATGATAGCCCTGCACATTGTGCAAGTAGTGCTGTAGTCTGGGGAGAACATAATGCTGTATTGGATGAATAACCTGCAACTTTGACTAATAATGTAGGATGGTTTATAAATATCCAAAGTAAGCACAAATTGACCACTGATTCACGTAGCGTTCGAATGTTACAACGGATCAAGAAGAAGAACTCTTCCCCGAAAACATTCCCCAGATCCTTGTCTTTGAAAATCATTAGAAAATAAAAGTCACGGGTGAAGTAAGGGCACTTGGTGCATTTAAGCTCAACCTTCTGATATGTTAACTCTCCCATCTTAACGTCCAATTGCACTTTGAGCATCTCTGATGCTTTTGTCTCCACAAAAGGTTAATTGTCTTACACAAAGGATAAGTTACTACAGATAATCTTCAAAAGATAGTTGCTTCCACATTAGGGACTGGTATCAATACTTGACCATGTGCATTGAAGAACAGGAGAGATTTTGAGCCGGAATTAATGAAATGTGTAAATATTCTGAGATGTATTCTCACTAATAGTTTGCATTTTCTGATGACTTTCCAAGATGAGCAGACTTGGAAAATAACCAAATTCGGGCAGATTATTCTCCTGAGAAAATATTTTTCTGGATTTTGCTTTCCCACAATTGCAGACAACATGTGCCAAGAATAAACTCGCAGATATTATTTATTAACTTGCGGTCAGCACCTACAGTACTTGAAAAGCATGGTTTTAGTGTAACAGGGAGACACTCTCAAGTCTACTTCCTGAGCTATTGACAGGCATTTTATTGACCGGGTTATTTCTGAAAATACTAACTGCTCATATTCTATAAAGTATAGGCGATCAATAATACCATATTTGCACTTTGTTATTCAATACTATCAATGCTTTGATTAATAGAATGGACCGCATCAGGGGAGGGAAGTCAATAAGCCACATATCTTTGCAGTCTAAAGTAGCAAATTAGTTCACGATATCAAATAAAAAATGTCATAATTTTTGAATGCAATCTAATATTGTAATTAACTAACCAAATAATTAATTCCTGGTACAGATAGTTAAATTGCTGAACAGGTGCTAGACTGTTACAAAACTGCAATAAGGCAGGATAATAGCATCCTGAAACATTCCCTATATACAAAAAAAACATAATACACCTATCCAATAACTGGCTTCCTAATCAGAACCACCTTTTTTTTGTAATTTCATAGTCATAAAGGTTCTAGTCATGTAACCCAACACTGGCAGCCGTCAGTCCACTGTTCACTGCATTAGGTGGAGTGCCACGTAATCTCCAAAAGCAGCTCATAAGCTGATAGATTCAAGCTGCTTTAAACACTTTCAACTCCAATTTGCTGGAGAATTTTAAGAATAACCCAATGAAACGCTCTCCGCGAATTTGCGTTCATACAATATCTCATTATGCCTCGCAGGAGATCCCAAAGCACTTGACATACAATCAATTACTTTTGTCACAATGCAGGTGAATACGGCAGTCATTTTGCACACAGCAACGTCTCACAAACAGTCATGAAGACAGAAAATGCTGGAAATACTCAGCAGGTCCGGCAGCATCTGTGGAAAGAGAAACAACAACAACTTGTATTTATAGAGCGCCTTTAACGTAGTAAAACGTCCCAAGGCGCTTCACAGGAGTATTATAAGACAAAAAATTGACACCAAACCACATAAGGAGAAATTAGGGCAAGTGACCAAAAGCTTGGTCAAAGAGGTAAGTTTTAAGGAGCGGCTTAAAGGAGGAAAGAGAGGTAGCGAGGCGGAGAGGTTTAGGGAGGGAATTCCAGAGCTTAGGGCCGAGGCAACAGAAGGCACGGCCACCAAAGGTTGAGCGATTATAATCAGGGATGCTCAAGAGGGCAGAATTAGAGGAGCGCAGATATCTCGGGAGGTTGTGGGGCTGAGGGAGATTACAGAGATAGGGAGGGGCAAGGCCATGGAGGGATTTGAAAACAAGGATGAGAATTTTGAAATCGAGGCGCTGCTTAACCGGGAGCCAATGTAGGTCAGCGCGCACAGGGGTGATGGGCGAACGGGACTTGGTGCGAGTTAGGACACGGGCAGCCGAGTTTTGGATGACCTCAAGTTTACGTAGGGTAGAATGTGGGAGGCCAGCCAGGGGTGCGTTGGAATAGTCAAGTCTAGAGGTAACAAAGGCAAGGATGAGGGTTTCAGCAGCGGATGAGCTGAGGCAAGGGCGGAGACGGGCGATATTACAGAGGTGGAAATAGGCGGTCTTTGTTATGCTGCGGATATGTGGTCGGAAGCTCATTTCAGGATCAAATATGACACCAAGGTTGCGAACAGTGTGGTTCAGCATCAGACAGATGTTAGGGAGCGGGATGGAGTCAGTGGCTAGGGAACGGAGTTTGTGGCAGGGACTGAAAACAATGGCTTCGGTCTTCCCAATATTTAATTGGAGTAAATTTCTGCTCATCCAGAAGTGTATGTTGGACAAACAGTCTGACAATTTAGAGACTGTGGAGGGGTCGAGAGAAGTAATTGTGAGGTAGAGCTGGTTATCATCAGCGTACATGTGGAAACTGACGCTGTGTTTTCAGATGATGTCGCCAAGGGGCAACATGTAGATGAGAAATAGGAGGGGGCCAAGGATAGATCCCTGGGGGACACCAGAGGTAATGACGTGGGAGTGGGAAGAGAAGCCGTTGCAGGTGATTCTCTGGCTACGATTAGATAGATAAGAATGGAACCAGGCGAGTGCAGTCCCACCCAGCTGGACGACGGTGGAGAGGCAATGGAGAAGGATGGAGTGGTCAACTGTGTCAAAGGCTGCAGACTAGTCAAGAAGAATGAGGAGGGATAGTTTACCTTTGTCATAGTCACAAAGGATGTCATTTGTGACTTTGATGAGAGCCGTTTTGGTACTGTGGCAAGGGCAGAAACCAGATTGGAGGGATTCAAACATGGAATTGCGGGAGAGATGGACACGGATTTGGGAGGTGACAATACGTTCAAGGACTTTGGAGAGGAAAGGGAGGTTGGAGATGGGGTGGTAGTTTGCAAGGACGGAGGGGTCAAGGGTTGGTTTCCTGAGGAGAGGGATGATGACGGCAGATCTGAAGGAGAGGGGGACAGTACCTGAGGAGAGAGAACCGTTAACAATGTCAGCTAACATGGGAGCCAGAAAAGGAAGTTGGGTGGTCAGCAGTTTGGTGGGAATAGGGTCGAGGGAGCAGGAAGTGGGTCTCATGGACAAGATGAGCGTGGATAGGTCATTAGGCAGATCTGAGAGAAACTGGAGAAAGATGTTAGTTCAGGGCTAGGGCAGGGGGGAACCTGAGAGGAAGTTTGCCGCGGTGGGCTAGGGGAAGGAAGGGAAGTGGCAGAGGCAGCTGAAAGGATGGTCTCAATCTTAGAGACAAAGAAGTCCATAAGCTCCTCACACTTGTTATCGGAGGTGAGGGTGGAGGAGACAGGGGAGAGGGGTTTAAGAAGACGGTTAGCAGTAGAGAATAGGAGCCAGGGTTTATCTTTGCATTCCAGAATGATTCTGGAATAGTGAGCAATTTTGGCAGATGAGAGCAGGACCCGCTAATGCTATATGTGGTCCAGCCAGATCTGGCGGTGAATGGCTAAACCAGTTGTCTGCC
This sequence comes from Squalus acanthias, assembly GCA_030390025.1. Lineage (NCBI taxonomy): Eukaryota > Metazoa > Chordata > Chondrichthyes > Squaliformes > Squalidae > Squalus > Squalus acanthias. The sequence continues at coordinate 9,135,574 of CM059441.1, read as the reverse complement.
ATATCCGTTCAAGTCTGCGTCCCTTGGACTTAAGGGAGCGAAGATGAGCGCCGTACCAGGGGGAATGGCCAGGGTGAGAGAGAGTAATTGTTTTAGTAGGGTCTAGGGCATCAAAGGTGGTGTTGAGGGAGTGGTTGAGCAGATCGGTAGCTGCAGAAATGTCATGGTGAATGGAGGGCCAAAGGCTGGAGAGTTGGGATTTCGTAAGTGCAGTTGTAAGAGAGTTGGGAGAGAGTTTTTTCCAGGGGCCGACACTGAATGAAGTAAGGTTGGGTGGGGGGTGGAAGGAGGATGTGGGTGGAGAGCAATACGAGGAAGTGGTCAGAGATGGCCTTATCTGCAATTGACGCGATGGGAGTAGCGAGGCCACGAGAGATGGCAAGGTCGAGGGGGTGGCCGTGAATATGGGTTGGGGAGTTTACATGGAGTTTCCTCTGGGGCGGGGCGGGGCAGGGCGGGGCTGGTTGTCGGTGGGGGAACGGCACAGGCACTTGGCATGGAGGAGGGAGCAAGAAGGAGGAAGGTATTCTCAAGGTTTGGGAGTGCGGCCGCAGCAAGGGAAACTATTATTTAAAATACTCAGCTTAATATTCATTTTAAATACTACAGATTTAACAATTCCCTCCACCATTTTCTGCATCTCGAATTCCCACCTGACTTTGACACCCTTCCCACAATGCCAAAAGCATGGTTTAATGTATTGACTTTAAAAACAGTAAATTAGCACTTCAAGAACTGCAATGACTGGAAACATGGCATTTGTCGCTTTTGGATGGCGCCCGGTTATGCAGAGAAAGGCGAATGGCAGGCAGTGTTCGTTTGTGGACGGCAGCCATGAGGAGTGGCAGCAGGGAATGAATGGACAATCAGTATCAGGACTAATTTTAGGTCCTTCAAGACTGCTCAGAGGTAAGTAAGTAACATCACCACCTAGTTTGGTGGCTTAGAGGACTCCAGTCGGGTGTCGGTAAAATGAATAGGGAGCGTAATTATGACAGACAAGCATAACGGAAATTTCAATCACAGGAAAGCGTTACAGGAAGTAAGTCTGACAGTTTAGTGGAAGAGGGAGAGTGAGATAGAACAAATTTAAGAGAGGAATGGCATCACGATTACAATACCAGGCAACTGATGCACCTCTCAAGAGACTACTCATAACTACCACCCAATACTATCAAAGATCAGTGATGCAAACCTAACGCAACAACTGAAGTATTTCCTTGTAGTCTAAAGAGTTTCGCTGCAAATGGTAGCACCAGTGATGGTCCTACTATGCAAGAACAATTCTGCTAAGAACAGAAGAAATAGGAGCAGGAGTAGGCCATTCGGCCCCTCGAGCCTGTCCGCCATTCAATAAGATCATGGCTGATCTTCTGCCCTCAACTCACCGGGTACGGTAGCATAGTGGTTATGTTACTGCACTAGTAATCTGGATTAATGATCCGGAAACGTGAGTTCATAATCCCACCACAGGCAGCTGGGGAATTTAAATTCAATTAATTAAATAAATCTGGAATTAAAAAAAAGCTAGCAGCAGTAATGGAAACTACTGGATTGTTGTAAAAACCCATCTGATTCACTAATGTCCTTTAGGGGAGGAAATCTGCCGTCCTTACCCGGTCTGGCCTATGCATGACTACAGACCCACAGCAATGTGGTTGACTCTTAACTGCTCTATGCGGTTCAAGAAGGCGGCTCACCACCACCTTCCCAAGGGCAATTAGGGATGGTCAATAAATGCCGGCCTTGCCAGCGATGCCTACATCCCATGAACGAATAAGAAAAAACTCCACTTATATCTGTAAACTCTCCACTTTACTAGGGGTTGTAGTTTACTTTGAGCTTCACACATCTTTAAACTTCAGGGTCACTGAAGCTGAAGCACGAATCAGGAAGAAGCCTAAATGCTTAGCCTTATTATTAATACACTGAGTCAACTGATTCTGAACTGCAATTACTTTGAACTGTTCCACGTAAAAAAAAAGTTCAGCAAAATTCATAGCTGCAGTCATGACAATATGTTGCAGTAATGTCGTGTGATTATTTTCTTTCATCTTTAATTTGAATAGCATTTAATAACCTTAACAAACCTTGAAAAAGGACAATAGCCCGTGGAAAACAAATCTGAAAGTATATCTACATTCCGGAGGAGCTATCCAGTGATTATTGGTTGCTCTGAACAAAACAATCACATAACCCCAAATTTCAAGGAAACAAATGCATTATTATTAATATTATTACCTGCCTCAAAAGTCAAATATTTTACTCCATGTTCACATTTTAGAGAACATCTTGTTTACATTTGGAGTTGTCTTTACATTTTAAGGAGCAGTAAAATGAAAACGAACTCTTCAACAAGTGCTATGTATAATTTTACATTTGTAACCTTCGGTGTAATGATTTGTCTGCTTCTGAATAAAGGACTTTTAGTTTAGTTTAGTTGCAGACAAAACTCCCTGGGGTCGAGTTTCCGCATTTGCCCGAAATCGGCCAAACTAGGTTACGTCCGGTGCAAATCGAGTTTCCGCGATCTTTTACACTGGTTTAAAAAACATTGCGATGGAAGCCAGCCCCGCCCACAAAACTGGCCACCCCCACAGATCGAATTACTGAGCACAGCGAGTTTCCATCTATTGTGCCTGATTGTGGGCCTTCGAGGAAGCTGTTCAAATTAAGCTGTTTTTATTTAGGCACAAAGGCACCTTTTAAAAATTAACAAATATTTAATTTACTAAGAAACTGACAAGTGTACACCAATGAAACTAGTAAATAGTTCTATATAGATTTTTTTAAGTCATTTTCAGTTAGTTAAAATCAGGTTACTCACAGGTGCTGGACTAGACACTTATTAAAAAAATGCTTATTTTTTGTGTTAAACCCATTCTCAGCTGTATTAATAAAAAAATACATCAGGTTACCACTCTTAAATACAAGGAATATTTTTTAATACAAGGGAAAAAAATCAATTAAGTTCTAAAATGCTGCCTGATTGCGCTGGTTCATGGAAGATTTTACATTTGTGATTATGCAAATGAGTTTGAGTGGAAACTTGAACCATAACTTCACCAAGGCGGAAACTCTACCCTCCTGTGGTATGGCAGGTTGTCTGACCTTTACCCTCCGGTGGTATGGCAGGTTGGCCGACCTTTACCCTCCTGTGGTATGGCAGGTTGTCTGACCTTTAGCCTCCTGTGGTATGGCAGGTTGTCTGACCTTTAGCCTCCTGTGGTATGGCAGGTTGTCTGACCTTTAGCCTCCTGTGGTATGGCAGGTTGACTGACATTAACTGTCCACAACAAAAATGTCTCCAATTGATAGCCAACATCTTGGAATAAGATCCATGTCGAGCAAAATTGAAAAAATCTAATATTTAAACATTTGTACTTTACATTTAAGTTAACAAAATGTTCCTTATAAGTGAAACGTGCAGATTGAGTAAGAGGAATGGCTTTGTTTTACTTGCTTGAACAAAGTTGGACCAAGTTGTAACTTGTAGAGGAAATCAATGCTAAATCCTGCATCAAAAGGTCCAATATGTGACTTTTTAAAAAATGTATTCATTCATGGGATGTGGGCGTCGCTGGCAAGGCCAGCATATATGCCCATCCCTAATTGCCCTGGAGTTAGTTAAAAAGAGTATCAGACAAATGTTCCCACTTTTCCAACATGTACACATCAGAAAATTGGATTGGGATCTACCATTCATGTCTCGGGTTTTATACATGATGCTTAAATGAGTTTGCCTTTGGACTGACCCACACGTCTGTACAAATGATTTTGACAGTTAACCAAGCCAAATCAATCACAACAGGACCACAGCACACTGAGTAGAGTGTAGCTTATCAGGAACTCAGATACAGAAATACATTAACTAACAATAGTGTATTAATGAACAATACCGCAAGGTTAAGTAGTCAGGATGACAGTATTTGAATATTTGATATCCATCTGAAGAACCTAAATCATCATAGGCATAACAGTAAGTTAAGTGTATTATAATATTGCAGCATCAGCTGGATTTTGTTTAATAGCAGCACAACAGAGTTATATTCAAAGTCCACTATTACAGCAAAGCTTAGTGTGGATAGGTTTACAATGCGTCACTGGTAAGTTCGAGTGTTAAGGTCTCCCTCTGTGACACGAGCACAAGGAATACAACTTCTCCTTTGTTATAGGTTGGCTTGTGTGGCATTGGAGAGTTCGATTTTTCTCTGGGATGCTTGGGCTTCACCTGTGGGGATGCCTGAGCCATTGTCCGTCATCATTGTCTTCTTTCTTCAGTCATTTTCTCCAATCAATGTCTCTTCTTCCGAGCATTAGATGACCTTGCATATATTATAAATTGTGCACAGTCATACAGCACCCTCACCCTGACCGGGAGTCAATGGCGGTTAGTGAGCACAGAGGTGATGGGTGAACGGGACTTGGTGTACTCAAAAAGAATTGTGATACATTTTGTAGACTTGACTTCTGTTCAATTAAGCATTTAACCTTCTTATTCTCACTCTTAAGCCCTCCGTCAACTTTGAAGGCCTTCTGAAAATCATTCCTTTAGTTGTGCAAACCAAAGCTTAAATAACTTAGCTATCACAAATGAAAATCCCGCTTATCAGACATGACAATTAGTGCCCAATAAAAATGATCAAATCAAGCACACAGATTTTTATCCAAGGTATAATTGAACTAAACAGACATGTATCAGAAACTATGGGCCAGTTTTCTGTCAAAATAATAGTGAGGCTAATGGCGCTCACCATTATTTAGGCGCAAATGGTGCAGCAACTTCAGGTGAGGGGCAGATGTGTGGTTAAATGCGGATTTTCAAAGGTTGCTGTCCGAGTTGTGCCGTTCCATTGTTAGCTTTGTGAAAATGGCATCTCGCTGTCTGCCTCACCATTGAAATGCTTTGAATGTTGTGAAGTTGCTGTATTTGCACATTAGATACAAACTAAACTCGCCACGGAAAGTTAAGTCTTGTCATTTCAATTCTGAGTCCTCTTTTGATGACGTGATCAGTGTTAATTACTGCCAATCAACCTCTCTGGCATTAAAAATTAACTATTGCACATGTGGCGTTTCAGTCCTTCCTGACTGGCCTCCCACATTCTACCCGACATAAACTTGAGGTCATCCAAAACTCTGCTGCCCGTGTTCTAACTGGCACCAAGTCCCGTTCGCCCATCACCCCTGTGCTCGCTGACCTACATTGACTCCCGGTTAAGCAACACCTCGATTTTAAAATTCTCATCCTTGTTTTCAGAGCCCTCCAAGGCCTCAACCTATCCTACCTCTAATCTCCTCCAGCCCCATAACCCACGCACCGCCACCCCCCCTCCCCACCCCCAAGATATCTGCGCTCCTCTAATTCTGGCCTCTTGAGCATCCCTGATTTTAATCGTTCAACCATTAGTGGCCGTACCTTCAGCTGCCGAGGCCCTGAGCTCTGGATTCCCTCCCTAAACCTCTCCACCTCTCTGCCTCTCTCTCCTCCTTTAAGACGCTCCTTAAAACCTTCCTCTTTGATCAGGCTTTTGGTCACCTGCCCGAATATCTCCTTATGTAGCTCAGCATCAAATTTTGTTTTACAGTACCCCTGTGAAGCGCCTTGGGACTGTTTTACTACATTAAAGGGTCTATATAAATACAAGTTGTTGTTGTTGTTGTTGTTGTTGTCATTGTTAATTGTTGTGGGAGATTTTAAAAATGTAAAATTTAAAATTTACATTTTTTTTTACTTCTTTCTGTTTCTTTCCTCTCTCTCTTAAACCGATCTTTCTTTCCCTCTCTATTTCTCTTTCTGTATCTGATTTGACGTTGAATTCACCCACTTTCATTTACACTTCCTTCTCAGTGCTTGTGCTGTTTATTTCACAATCCTTCAACCTGACTGGTTAAGGAGATTTAGGCAGTCAGAAAGATTAACTGTAGTCGTCTGGCATTGTTCTCTGCACAGGCATTGTTCTCTGACTATATATGCTTTGCCGATTTGTATTTCTTCACTTCACCTGATGAAGGGGCAGCAGCTCCGAAAGCTTGTGATTTCAAATAAAACTGTTGGACTATAACCTGGTGTTGTGCGACTTCTCACTTTTGTCCACCCCAGTCCAACACCGGCATCTCCACATCATGGAAGAGGTTAGGATAAGGAGGGGCGAGGCCATGGAGGGGATTTGAAAACAAGGGTGAGAATTTTAAAATCGAGGTGTTGCCAGACCGTGTCAGCGAGCAGAGGGGTGGTGGGTGATCAGATGAAGAGCTGGTACAGGTAATGGCAAGGGCTGTGAAGTTGGTTGGAATAAAGGGTAGGTTAGATGGGGTTGGCATTGGCCAGAGTTGGAGCTGGGAGTTAATTTGTGATTTAATAAGCATCTATGAGTAGGTCCTAGAGTAAGGCTGTCATCGGAGGTATGTGGGACGGGGCCTCTATCTGCCCACATGATCCCACTGACACCTGACTGCATTCTTCTTGGGGGAGGGAGTGCTAATTGAGTATTTAGATAAAAGTGAGAAGTCGCACAACACCAGGTTATAGTCCAACAGTTTTATTTGAAATCACAAGCTTTCGGAGCGGCTGCTCCTTCGTCAGGTGAAGTGAAGAGCTGCTCCGAAAGCTTGTGATTTCAAATAAAACTGTTGGACTATAACCTGGTGTTGTGTGACTTCTCACTTTTGTCCACCCCAGTCCAACACCGGCATCTCCGCAGTATTTAGATAGATTTAGAATGGGAATCTCACTCCTGACTGGCTGCCTGCTGACAGGGAAGGAAATTCGATCTAGCTGTGGCAGTTCAAAGGCTGCTGCAGCTTAAAGGGCCAGAAGCACAGCATTTCAATTAAATCGCGAGTGAGCGAGATCTGGAGATAGAGCTCAAGTAACAATTCCAGTGGCAGAAAGAGGAGCAACATCGGGAGGGTCTGCGTTGGCCAAAGCCCCAACATTTTCTGAGGTCATGGTAGCAGAAATAAGAGCAAAAAGAGAAAGGCCCCTTTGGTACCCAGGAAAAGAAACTCCAGAGAAAGGATGTTCACCCCACGAATAGCAATTCAGTGCTCTTAACATTTTAATGATCTCACCAGGTTGGCCAATGCAGGTGAAGACAATGAGTGTTCGTGCAGTTGCTAAAATAATGCTGGAAGTACGACTCACCTCCGCCAGCAGCTCACACCACTTTCTCAAGGGCAACTGGAGATGGGCAATAAATGCTGGTCTTGCTCGCAACGCCCACATCAAAAGAATGAATAAAAAAAGAATCATGGCTATTTCTGGGGTAGCGTGCATTAACATGAAGAATGAGGTGGCTTGCATCACTCACTATCGGTGCGTTCAGTGAATAGAGTCCCTTCCTGTTAAGCAAATTAATGCCATTTTCAGACATAGCCTTTATTGCCACATGGGTGGCATTAATAACACCCGGCACTTGGGAAAATCCATCCACTCTAAAGATGTTGATTGATCTCTGTCTCTCTCTCTGCTTTGCTGGGTCCAATGGGAAAGTTAATAAACTCAGAGGATGGCCTGAACAGGGCATCCATCACCAATGCAATGCAGCGATTCACTGCTGATTGACTGGTTAGAGTAATGTCACCAGAGGCCGCTTGGAAACATCCAGATGCATAAAAATTTAGTGCTGGTATCACCTTCACAGCCACTGCCAAGGCTGTGACCCTGGTGGAAAGAGGCTGCAGGTCAGTTTCCAACAGCTGGGTTATCTTACTTACTGTATTCAGGAGGTAACATGGCCTGCTCAGATACTGACAATAAGAACAATCCAGCTAAGAGCTCCTTGGTTTGTAGACCTGTGGTGTGGGTCCTGCCTGTGTGCATGATCCTCCTCCGTGTTTTCACCGTCCTCTTCCTCAAAGTACAGAAATCCGTTATTTCTCTCCAATAAATTCTCTTCCAATTGCCTGCAAAATTCAGCAAATATCTTTCCATACAGAGATTGTGCAGCTTCTATTTTGTATTGGAAGTCACTTCCAGACAAAACAGAACTGCAGGATTACTACACCGTGTGACCTTTGACCTACCAGATTCTTTTCTGCCTCTGGGTCACTGGACACAACACCACCACTTTATGGTGGTGGCATGTTCTCGGGAGCAGTAAATGGGCAGAGAGTCAGTAAAATCCTGAGGAAGGCTTAAGTCATCCCCCCTCGCCTTCAACCACCAGCATGGTTGCCATACAACGGTGCAAACTTAAGGTAAATAAGTCTCAGGGGCTGGATAAGATGCAATTGAGGATCCTTATGGAAATAAGGGAGGAAATTTCAGGAACTCTGGCACAAATCTTCCAGAAATCATTGAATACTGGAGGGGTGCCTGAGGACTGGAGAAAGGCAGATGCTACTCCTATTTTTTTTTTTTAAAGGTGTCAAAAATGACCCAGGAAACTACAGACCAGTGAGTTTGACATACATTATGGGTAAAGTTATGGAAAACTTATTAAAGACAAGATCATGGAGCATCTGGATAGAAATAAAATCATAAAAGATAGCCAATATGGTTCATGAATAGGAGGTCTTGCCAATCTAACTCATTGGTTTTCTTTGATGGTAATGTACCTGAATTTGAGTAAGGTCTTTGATACAGTTGCTCTGTAAAGGCTAGTACTGAATATAAAGGAAGTGGGAATCAATGTAAATATTTCACAATGGATACATAATTGGTTGACTGATAGAACCCAGAGGATAGTGGTATAGGGCTTGTCATCAGCCTAGGAGAATGTTACCAGTGGGGTCCCACAGGGGTTTGTTTTGGGACCTTATGGGCTGGATTTTCAATGACCCGTGGAGTCGGGCTTGGAGGCGTGTGGGGGGTTAAAGTTGCAGATTCGGGGGTCCCGACCCCATCCCGACTCCAACCCGCCTCCATGCCAGTTTCTCTGGCGGCAGGTACCCGACCTGGTCTGAGACCCGACTCCCCGAGGCGGGAAGGGATTAGTGACAATTAACTGCCTGTTAACAGGTAGTTAACAGGCAGTTTTTTTGCATAATCCCTATTTTCAAAAGAAAAGTGTGGGCTTCCCGACAGGTGATAAACACTCCAAGTTATCGGGGCGGGCCGTGGGTCTGCAGGGGTTGGAGGGGTCGATATGTCCGGTGGGCAGGTGAGTGATGGGTGCATGTGTGCAGAGGTAAGTGTGTAAGGTAAGTGCTAAGTGTTGGAAAACGTTTTACTTACCTTAACTTCCTCCTGCAGGTGTCAGCCCTTCAGTTCTCGGGAGTTAGAAATCTCACCGGCACAGAAAGCAGGAAAGCCGTGGTTCTGTCAAAACCTGCAGCCTTCTGTTTTCTGTGGTGGAATGATTTCTAACTCAGCCTGAGAGGAAGGACTGAAGTTAGAAATCATATTGTGAGTGTTTGACAGCTTCACAGAGCTGTCAAACACTGATATTTCATCTGTCAAAAGCTCTTGACAGATGAAATGTCAGTCTGTGACGTCACCTGTTGCCGGGTGGCCCTTAATTGGCCTGCTGAACCCACTGGGCTGGCTCAACAAGGTCAATCAAGGGAAAATACAGTGGGTTGGCCACATCTCGATGGAGGCGGGTTCACAAGCCAGAATGTGTGATTCCCGACCTCAACACGACTCCAACTTCAAAATCCAGCTCTTTATCTTTAGTATCTTCATAAATAATCTGGTGCTAGGAATTACAAGTGCAGTAGCTAAATTTGCAGAAGACACAAAGCGAATAAAGGTGGTAGACTCCAAACCTGTACAAGAAAAGCTAGAGGATTTGAATATACCTGGGAATTGGGCAGACAGGTGGCAGATGAAATTCAATGTTCAAAAATGCAAAGTGCTTCACATTGGGTCAAAAATCCAGGAAAGGACAACTACTTAAATGCAAAGAAAATAATGTGCATGGAAAATGAAAGAGATCTGGGGGTTCTAATTGACAATAAATTGAAGCTATCGCAAGAATGCTCGATGGCAGTGAGTGAAGCAAATCAGATTATGGATGTAGTAAAAGGTCAATATTGAAAATCCAGGCCTTAGTGCACTATAATGTTAGAATGAGAAAAACATCAAAATCTTCACTCCCGTTCAGGGGGAATCAGTGGATTATGCACATAATGTCCACCTGTGCATATATACCAGCACATATTATTTCTTGCTACATCGTCATATGTGCATAAAAGTAGAATTTAGCTGGCTATCCACGCATGTAGTTTTGCCTATCTGGCTATAGTTGCTATAGCAGATGATGAATAGCATTGAAAATCCTACTGTCTGGCTTGAACAGCAGCAACAAAAGCAAGTCATTATCTCTTCTCTACCGTGCAATCTAATTAGATTGTGCATGTGGAGAGAGACTGTGCGGGCATGCACGCGTGTATGTGTGTGTGTGTGTGTGTTGGAGTTGGGGGGAGGGGGGCGTGGTGCATGCTTGCCTGGGTGCGTGTGCATGTGTAGTGGGAGATCTAATAAGATCTAATCCTTAGTCATCTAGCTAGTGTTGTAGTAGGGATCATTCTTCTTTGGAAGCGGAGAAAGGGGATGCACCAGATTTCACAGGCATTATTACTGCTACGTTGATTGGGCCTACGGGGAGGGGCTGTATCTGAACCCTGAATGCTCAGTTCTATCCATATCGAACAATAAATGGATGCACTGTTATTCCCAAGTAACCATGATGCGGAGATGCCGGTGTTGGACTGGGGTGGACAAAAGTGAGAAGTCGCACAACACCAGGTTATAGTCCAACAGTTTTATTTGAAATCACAAGCTTTCGGAGCGCTGCTCCTTTGTCAGGTGAAGTGAAGAAATACGAATCGGCACAGCATATATAGACAGAGAACAATGCCTGTGCAGCGTACAATGCCTGTGCAGAGTACAGGCATTGCTCTGTCTATATATGCTGTGCCGATTTGTATTTCTTCACTTCACGTGACGAAGGAGCAGCAGCTCCGAAAGCTTGTGATTTCAAATAAAACTGTTGGACTATAACCTGGTGTTGTGCGACTTCTCACTTTTATTTCCAAGTAAATCAGAGGCTGGTCTTCCATTACTATACCACCCAAATTTTACAGGCTCAAAGCAGGCCCAACTCCCAAATGCCTATTTCTAAAATTTGCACATCCAATTCAAAAGGACAAAATTGCAAACCCTAGGGAGTCGCCACTCAGACTTTGTTTTTATGTATCTATGGACTTAAGACTCTAGTCTGACATCGGGTTTGGTTAGGTTGGAGTTGAATTGAAATGATTCATCAGTCAGAGAATAGTTCATTCTTATACCCGATACCTGTCTAGTATTGCTTCACATTACATCCTCTTTAGTCAGTAGTCCTTTGTACTTCTGAACAGACTTGACATCACTCAGATACATTTAGCTCACAATTCCCACACCTGGAAATGCCTTGAAGTTGATTAATATAGACTTCTCAATAATAGAACCAGTTAGAGACCTATCCTATTTGTAACAAGCCACATCATGTCTGACAGTTGTATAGCCCCTGGCCATTCATTTTTTTTTTGGTTAACAAAAAGCTGTTGTTTAAACACAACGTACACAAGATCTCTCAGCACCACATTCCTGTCTGCAAGAGGTCAGAATCTCACAAATGGACCTGTATCTAAACGTTTTTATAGAAAAATGCGAAATATGTTCTCGGTTAATCTTTATAGGAATTTTATGAACAATTGTCCTTTCAGCACCTTGGTGATAATACCTTTTGATCACTTGGAGATGGCTGTAACAGGGTCCGACATGCACTGACGTAAATATGCCTTGACATACCACAGACACGGTTTACCTCATAGCCCTGTAATGTGGGTCCTGTCATTTAAGTGTAACTGCGATCAGTTGCTTTTGATTAACAATGACTGCTTTGATAAAACACATTCTCATACAAAAGCTAGTAAGACTATCAGGAAACTTGAGCATATTATGGCTCCAGCATGACTATGGAGTTTCATTTCGGGTTAAGCACATGACAATAATGTTCCATTGTTTTTGTATCTTTTCCCTACATGCCATTGTTAAGATAATGCACTTCAGTAACAGGAAAAATAAACATTAGGGTCATAGAACACAATTGCTTCCATGTTTAAATATCTAAGAAAAATCAGAAGTGGTTTGATAGCACTTAACTTTGACACAGAAGACCATAGGACTGCCTGTCTCTCAAGCTAGTTTTTTTTAGCAGGTTGGCTTTTTCCTGCTCTCCTGATAGATGGAGTAGCTAATAAATAATAAAAGTTTTGAAATTAAACTGTGTTAATATTAGTACACAATCACTTAACACATTTAGGTTGAATTTAATGTTTAGAAGTTAATATTCACACAGCATAATTTCATATGAAGATGCTAAACACATGCTCATTGCATTTGTTGTGAAATTCCTTCATCCCCTACTTTAGTCTGGCATAAGAGCTTCTCTGATTCATCTGAGAATGGCAGTACATCCGTTTATTGTTAGATATGGACAGAACTGGACATTCAGGGGTCAGCTGCAACCCCTGTCCTTAGGCCCAATCACTGGGCTAGCCCGTTTATTTTTATGCTAATATTTACACGTCATTTCAAATTCGGAAGTAGGTAGGGAGTGGAAACCACATGCTCCTGATTGGTGGGGCATCCAGGGATTCATTGTGGCACTTAACTTGTAACAGAAGGGAAAGAAAGAAAAAATTCTTATGGAACACTGAATAATTTCCAGCTGAATTCATACAACACAAATTAAAAATTTCCTGATTCACTGTATCACGTAAACAAGACATCATTCCGTACAACACCGGCTCCTTAGATTTTCTAATGTGTGTCGTCCATTAAAATTCTACAGTCCCATAGAATACTGCAGAAAGTTTCTTGAGACTGTAAGGTTAACTGGAAATCCTGGTCCCCTCGTATACAAGTTGAAAGGTAATTCTCCTCGAGTCAGATAGCTGTCAAAAATAGCCAGGTGCAATTTCCATTTGTTAAATCTGTTCTTCGAGCTGTAAATCATTTCAATCTGTATGTATTTTATGTAAAAAGTTTTAAGTGCATCTGTCATACTTCAGATGGTTCAGTTTTGTTTAGGACAATAAGTGATGGCATTCAATGCCCTGAGATGCCCAGGTGTGGAAGGCTTATAACAAATCAGTGGAAACAACTTAGTCATATTTCTTGGTTGGTGGATGTGTACGAAAGACTTAAACATAGACACACACTTTAGAGTATCAAAGGCATTAAAAAATGTTTCGTAACTGAAATTTCTAATGTCCAAAATGGAAAAAAATGTGTATGAAAAGCTTTCAGAAACAATTTGGAGCAATTTGTGGGAACGATCTCAAGATTATATATTCTCACTACAAAATATCAGAGGTCTTGTGTGTCACATGCTGTGAAACCTTTAATACGGAAAGTACCTATCACAGTCCCATCAATAGGAAGAACTTATAATGAGTTGCCAATAAAAGTTGTAGCTCATGAACCAAATTTGATATAATAGATACAGAAGAGTCATCACTGGTGAATCATTAGTAATAGTTAATCAATCAAATATTTCTGGTGTTAAACCCCATTTCAGATGTAACTTACAGCTAACCTATTAAGTCCACCAAAGTACAAAGAATAGCAGTTGATAGAATTGATTTAAGAAAGCCTTGCATTTATACAATGCCTTATTGTGTCTCTGAGAAATGTCTCAAAGGCACTTCACAGACAATGAACTATTTTTGAAATGCACTGACTGTTATGTTAATAAACACATTATCAATTTTACTTTCAAGGAACGAATGTTGGCAAGTACCCCAGAAGAACTCTCTGGTCCTTTTTGAAATAGTACCGTGGGGTCGTTTAACGTCTACCGGAATAGGCAGATGAAGCTGAACCCACAAACTACTGACTTAGAGAAGAGAGTAAAACCAACTGAGCCAAGCTGCCATTTGATTTAGTTAGTATTTTAGTCATGTTCATGCACCTATTACAGTTGGCTTTAATTAAATGCAGAAAATTAATACTTATTGTAAGTATGATAAAAGTAGAAATATCAATAAAATGGTCATAATGTAAGCAGCAATTGGGTAGTAATAAGCACATACAGCAATTTCAGCCAGTATGTCTGTGGATAGTTGGGACATGTTCAAAGTTGATCTGGGGAGGACGAGGGTAAGGAATACTTTAAGATCAATAGTCCTAGGATTGTTTAAATTAAAGGGAGCTGGTCCCTGTCCATAGTAACTGCAATGCTAATTCACTCTAATTGTTCAGCTGGAAGAGAGACTCCTCGTTATTTATCTCTGTCACAGTATCGCCTTTCTAGTTTTACCTTTTTGTAAGGCAAGCAAAAGGAAGTCACCGACTTAAGTAAACTCAAAAGCACTGGAGTGTTCATTTTGAGATGCCCAGTCACTGCAAAGCCTCATGTTTGTCTTACTATAAAAACTGATTGTACTTCAAAATGCCACTCGTCGCCTGACACTGATCTGTGGCAATCTTTCATTATAATTGAAGTGTTGGACTTCTTGTGACAGTCTATTTTTAGCTGTAATAGACCAAAAGTTGGCAGTTATGACAGCAAAAGCATGGATTATTTTCTATAGTCCTGTCTGTGGATTTCAAACTACTTTATAGAGAAAACAATGGTTCTATGACGATTTTATAGGTCAATACCCAGCACCAAAACAGTCCTTTCCAGATGTTGATCACCTATGTCTGTAATTGAGAATGGTGACCCCATAATTGCTCATATATATGGACCTAATTTGGTGAAGCACTCAATTAATAACATAGCATCATAAATTAAGTTAAATTTTAAATCAATCTATGACAGTAAAATTTAAAAAAGTTTTAAGTTTTAGTATTAACTCCCATCGGCTTCCTGCATCACCTAAAACAACAAAACAAAATTCAAGAAACAGCCAGGGATCCCACCTTCTGATCGACATCCTGTGACCACCCCTGTAGCTGAAGGTTTGATGAGGACAAGCTTGAGCTCTGTTTGCAGGCTCCAACAAACTAATGACATGGCAGCATGCACCATCTGAGCCCACAAATGGAGTTGAGGTGCAGATTAGCCACGATCGAATTGAAGGGGCTGAATGGCCTACTCCTGTTCCCAATGTTCCTATGCTGCTAAGAATGGCAGCTTCGATGAGGTCCTGGAGGGCTAATGCCATCCCCAGAACTATACTCCACCATGTGAGAGAAAGGCAAAATGTAAAAGGGCTGAACCGTGAAAATCTATTGATACCAATAGGATGTACCGAGACCCAGTACTGTAATCCACAGTATGTGGAATCCATATGAGGAAATTGGTGGAATTGTCCAGGTTTCAGTTACTCAAGGGCAGATCCATACTGAACTAGGACTGATGCTATTGTTTTCATTTTTAAATTGCAGTAGTAGAATCAACATCAAGTACAAAAGCCAAAGCATTCAGTGTGGGGTGACATGCAGTGGGCAGAACATACGATTCAGCTTCTTGTTTGCTGCCAAAATATATGTCTCCCTCAGGGAGTCAATCTCATGCCAGTAGAGGTGGGCCGATTGTACACTGGCATCCATTTGGCAACAGTGACAGGGGATCTAAATTGAATATTGAAAGTTAAACTCCGAATCACAAGAAACCCAGCAATTCAGGCGGTGCCACTTGAGAAAGCAGTCCTCATCACTATGGATTGGTATTAAACCCACTTGTAATAATTCATAATAAATCTTCAAGCTGGTAGGATATGCTTTAAAATGTTAATAAATTATTGAAGCTTGGAGATTATGCATACATACTGTAAATTTGTCAAAGTTATGTAGATCCTTTCTATTGTATGAACTGAATGATGCCATGAGTTCAACAGATAATAGGAAGAGAATGGATGAGATTCACCCCATGACATCAGTGGGAACATAGCTGCATAATTTGAGAAGATTGAAGTGTATATCAAAGACCATGAGATTTTTTACTGCCCACAATTCGAGGGAAATAACTAAGTTGGTCAGGCTTTATTTGTATGCTGTGATACTGAAGCAAACAACACTGGTAAAGAACAAATAAATTAATTAGCGCCTTTCATATCCTCAGGATGTCCCAAAGCACTTGACGACCAATGACGTATTTGGAAGTGTTGTCACTGTTGCGATATAAAGGAAGCACAGCAGCCAATTTGCATCCAGCAAATGACCAGACAATCTGTTTCCAGTGGTGTTAGTTAAGGTGTAACTGTTGGCCGGGATAGCGGAAGAACTTACCTGCTCTTCTGCAAATAATGTCATGGCATCTTTTATGTAAACTCTTGTTTAAGCGGCACTTAATCATCCGGAATTCTTTAATAACCGGCAAAATAGATAACCGGTAATCTTGCCGAATCCATCCATTTTTCATTTTTCCGAGTCCGAGTTTCCCGCGGTGGCCGAGTTAGTCCGTGGTTTTTATTTTTTTTGTGTTAAAAATTGCCTACCTCTCTGTTATAGAAACATAGAAACATAGAAGATAGGAGCAGGAGTAGGCCATTCGGCCCCTCGAGCCTGCTCCGCCATTCAATGTGATCATGGCTGATCATCCAAATTCAGTACCCGGTCCCTGCTTTCTCCCCATATCCCTCGATCCCCTTAGCCTTAAGAAATATATCTAACTCCTTCTTGAATATATTTAATGAATTGGACTCAACTGTCTTCTGCGGTAGAGAATTCCACAGGTTCACCACTCTCTGGGTGAAGAAATTCCTCCTCATCTCAGTCCTAAATGGCTTACCCCTTATCCTTAGACTGTGACCTCTGGTTCTGGACTCCCCTGCCATCACGAACATCCTTCCTGCATCTAGTCTGTCTAGTCCTGTTAGAATTTTATAAGTTTCAATGAGATCCCCTCTCATTCTTCTAAACTCTAGCGAATACAAGCCCAATCGACCCAATCTCTCTTCATACGTCATTCCTGCCATCCCAGGTATCAGTCTGGTGAATCTTCGCTGCACTCCCTCCATGGCAAGAACATCCTTCCTCAGATAAGGCGACCAAAACTGCACACAATACTCAAGGTGTGGTCTCACCAAGGCCCTGTACAACTTTGAATTTTTCATCAACCGGCACCATCCTGGTCCCGTAGGTGTCGGATACGAAAGAGTTTACTGTACACCCGAGAGGGCAGTTGGGGCCTCGGTTTAACATCTCATTCAAAAGACAGCACCTCTATCAGTACGGCACTGAGGTGTAACCTCAGACTAGGTGCTCAAGTCTCTGGAACTGCTTCAACCCACAACCTCCTGACTCAGAGGTGAGAGTTCTACCACTGAGTCAAGGTACAGCGATCATGCTGTTCAAGTGTCAGAAATAGTTTTGTAACTATAGCATTAACCAAAAGCTATAAAGGTAATTGCTTAAAGTTAACCACATAAATTCTGCGCCACCTGCTGCCCAGTTCTTCCTATTATCATTCCCTCCTCATTCATTATTTGAAGTACTTTTTAAAAAAAATCAATGTTACTTTTATTTATTTTCAATTGTCTTTCTTCCTTCCCTGGCTCTCGCCATTTATTTTTGAATGAGGAAAATTTTCATAAAACTGGGCTCTCATTAGCTAAAGAAAAGAAAGACTTACATTTCTCTAGCGCCTTTCACAACCACTGGACGTCTCAAAGCGCTTTACAGCCAATGAAGTACTTTTTGAAGTGTAGTCAGTGTTGCAATGTGGGAAACGCGGCAGCCAATCTGCGCTCAGCAAGCTCCCACAAACAGCAATGTGATAATGACCAGATAATCTGTTTTTTGTTGTGTAAAACTGTTTTAAAAGGCCCCTTTTCAGTCAATTGTAAGCCAAGAATGTAAAGATTCACGTGGTTACACCACAGTGGAACATGGTAATCTTTAATTTATCTTTACCTGTCAGACACAGGAGGCTCTGACATCCTGTAAACTGACATCCATTTC
Source organism: Squalus acanthias (assembly GCA_030390025.1). Taxonomy (NCBI): domain Eukaryota; kingdom Metazoa; phylum Chordata; class Chondrichthyes; order Squaliformes; family Squalidae; genus Squalus; species Squalus acanthias. The sequence continues at coordinate 9,117,726 of CM059441.1, read as the reverse complement.
AAATCCTGCTACATGGGTCCCGATACTACCTTGGCTGCGCTTTGGGAACTGGAGGGGGGGGTCTGATATGGGAAACTTAGAGGGAAGTTCAGTTCGTCTGTCAGTGGCATTTTAATGCAGCCAGCTCATTATAATTTTACTTCTGGATTTGGCACCGATTGTGTGGCAGCGGGCGTGATGAGGACCCACATGACGCGATCTCGACTCCAGTAGTTAAAGGGACAATTCAAAGATGGCATTTGGAGGAGTTGTATTTGGAAACAAGAGAAGACAAGGTGTGAGAATGGATTCGGGATGCTCAAAGGCTACGACCCACTTCAATGTCGCCTCCCCTGATGTACTCCTGGTGGCTGTGAGGAGCCGGGGAGAGATACTCTTTCCTAGCAACAGGAGGAAGAAACCTGCTGTTGCCACAAAGAAGGTGCGGCTGGAGGTGGCCCAGGAGGTCAGCAGCAGGAGCATTGTGCCACGCTTATGGATTCAGTGCAGAAAGCGCTTTAATGACCTAACCAGGTCAAGAAAGGCAAGCCCATTTTTTTTTAGGGGTTCCGAGTGGCCACCTAAAACAGGCATTAAGCGCCTTGCATATGTTAATTAGGGGCCTAATGCCTATGAAGAACCCCTGTGCCAAATTGAACTACCTTGAACTGAGCAGGCATGGCACCTGCTCTGCTTAGTTTTCCAGGCACCTCTATGGCCTAGCAAGCAGATTTATTGACAAGGTAAGCAAAACATTTTTTTTTAACTTTTAGTGTGGAGCCGGGAGTAGCAGGAGGACTTCTCCCAGCTACACAGTACTCTTCATGGCTGTGGCCATTGCGAATGGTCCCCTCCCACTGTCGTTCCACCTCTTCCCCACCACCCCCACTCTCCCCCACTTCCAGGACTTACCCGAGGGCTACTACTAGTGAGGCACGTGGTCCAAAATTTAATACTTCCATTGGGTGAGCTGCCTGTGTAGGCATGACAAGCATCAGCAACTCGCCCCAAATATGTAGATGAGGCCCAAGGATCAATTTTTAGCGGTCCTCGGGCCTCCATCTTCAGGCACTCGGATCATTCCTTGTGCCCATTTGCCACTCTAAAAATGGCGTAAAGGAATTCCTAGGTCCATGACTGTATTGTGGCTTATGGGCCCATTAAGCATTATGGTCATTTTGGGGGCAGTTTTGCCAATGGGGGCGTGTTGGAGGCGGGACTGCTGCTTGTCGGGTCGTAGTCCCGCCTCCATCGACTAGTGGCCAACCCACGCTATTTTCCCTTGATTGACCTTGTTAAGCCTGCCCAGCAGGCTTAGCAGGCCAATTAAGGGGAAGCTGGTTACAGAGAACGTCAGCGTATGAAGTTTCATCTGTCAAAGATTTTTAACAGATGATTTGTCATCGTTTGACAGCTCTGTGAAGCTGTCAAACACTGACATTCTACGTTGTTTGATGAGTCCTTGTATTCAAGACTCATCAAACCTCTTTCTTTAGCAGAAATTAGATGGTTGTTGCATCGGAGAATGCAGCAGCCATCTGTCATCTCTGCCGGTGAGATGCGAGACTCTCCGCATCCCCAACTGTTGAAGCCTGCAGGAAGAAACCAAGGTAAGTAAACATTTTCTATCACTTTTAACTCACCTCACATACTCACCTCTCCAGACTTGCACCCATCACTTACCTTTCACAGCGCACTTTTGCACCCCTCCGACCCCCGCAGACCCACTGCTCGCCTCGGTGACCCTGGCAGGGTTTCCCGACGTCGGGAAGCCCGCGCCTCTGTCGGAAAAATGGGGATAATCCTCTAAACTACCTGTTAACTACCTGTTAACAGGCAGTTAAGTGGCTGTAATCCCCTTCCCGCCTCCAGGAGACGGGACCCGGCACGGGTCGGCTACCCACCTCCTGGGAAGATGGCACGGAGGTGGGTTGGGGGCGGGATGGGCACCCGCACCCAGATTCTGCCATTTTCCCGGCAGTCCCGCCTCCATACCTGCCCCCCAGGGACTGCAAGATCGCGTCCTTTGTCTTTGTCCAGTTGAGATGTGCTGCTGAAAACGAATTGCAGCTTAAACAGATTTTCCAAACTTGACTTGTCACCCTAGTTCAGTGATTATAACACCACTGAGAAAAGGGAGTTTCTATTACAAGCACTTCCTATAGCAAAGAAGTATTTCTGCCACAATGCTATTTACTTCTTTATTATAAGAAATAGTCATTGTTTGGTAGGTGAGCACTGCCAAGGACAAATGTACACACCTACTTTGGTGAGTGAGTGAGATTGTAAATCTCGTGCTTGTCATTGAACTATTGGTAATTTTACACTGTAGTCTCATGACATTAAAGAGTAGATGTCAGTCTCGCCAAAACTAATTGTGCTTAGGATAATTACAGTTGTCTGACATCAGTTTAGGCTATATTTGAACCAAAGTCCTACAGGGGAATGTTTGTTATAATCTACTGTACCACCTATATCCCAACATATCACCTTTTTATAGAGAAAGTAAAATATAATTTAAATAAGAATCAATTGTACATTTACTCTTTGCCAGGGGGTGCAGTTTCTGAATTAGTTCATGCTAACACAAACAAAGTGTCATTTCTTTATAAACAATGAATATTTAAACCATGTCTCAGAACAGCTCGAGCCCATCTGAGTGTAAAATGAACAGCCCTGTATGCCTATATGCGAATACCTCTGCCATATTTTTCCTGTTTGAAAAATTTCTGTCAATTAAACTCCCCTGTACTGATGCAGTCTCGATCGGCAAGGGTTAGTGATGCATGCACAGTAGGATATTTACATGGACACATCCATAATTCATTATGTGATGATTTACTTTAGAAGCCTGTCATGTTGTGTTGTAAAGAGGTTGCATCTGTTCTGTTGTATATATTAATGAGATATCTAATCTACAGAAGAGAGTTTGCATACTTAAAATGGAGTAAAAAGAGCAATGTTTCTATCTGTACATCATATTTACACTATGAATGGTGGCTTAAAGCTAGACTAGTTCTTTCCAAATAAATCAGATTTCATTTTGTCAATTCAAAGCCAACCAATCTTGGATCTTTCTATATTTGCACTGGTTTAAAAGCAGCCTACAGATTACTGAAAAAGCTATAAATATTTTAAAAGAGAAATTTGATCAGGATCAGGGCCACGCAGTACAGGAGCAATGCCTCCATTTTCAAGTTGATGCATTTATCCTAATTTAAATTTAGACCAATTTAACATAAGCATTAATGAGTTATATAATTTGCTGCAGATAATATCACTATATTTGCTGTCCTTGATATTAAAATAATTTCACTTGACTGCGTACGATGCCATAATTACATTTAGATTTAGAATGTTCAATGAAAATAAACTATATTCCGATGTACTAAGAGTAGAGGAACTCAGTGTGAAGGAAGAATTAACTCGCTTTCTTCACAAGGTAAAAGGTTTCATTACAAACTGCCTCCATTTTGGGATTCAAAGTCATGCATTTTTCAAATGAAATGAAAGCTCACAGTAGGGATGCATTTTGTTGAATCTGCACTGTGAATTCTCAATCGAGAGCCACTTGCTGTCTGAAGTAGTTGAATATTTGACTTCTGATCAGAAGAATATCAGAGGTTTGATTCCACATCGGTGAAATCTGAATCAACTGTTCAGATTTTATTCATTTGATTGGATCTTTAAATGCAAAATTTGTATCTATTTTTCTGAACAAGATACCTATATAGTGGAGGTATATTGTATATCGCTGCACTCTCTGTGGCTAAGGTTGATCTTATGCAGAAATGAGCAATGATGGGATCTGAAATCTGCATTGTTTTGAAACGATCTAATTGAACAAATTGAGAACAAAATTCAGATGTATTCGAATTTTGAAGTTCTTCTCTTGTCATCGGCTCTCGTCTCAGACTCTAGTCCCATTGTTGCTCACTTGTATTATAACATATTTCAAGCAGGAGTAAACTACTGATCCATCTAGGCTATCTACCAATTAACCCCTTTCTTTGCTGTGCGATGACTCTGTATATCATTTATATATAAAACTTATAAAAGTGAACCAGAACTTGCCATTTGCTTTTTGAAACCCCTGGAAATATTGCATTCAACTAGCTTCATTGGCAACCTGTTCCACGTTGAACACTTTCTTACAAACAAAATTCTGTTCAGATTGCCTATTTATTTTAGTTTTTCTTACCTTGAGTTTATGTCCACTTCTGGAATTATATATACGGCAGAAAAACACATCTACTTCCAACTCACCAAACCCCTTCATAATCATAAAACCTTCTTCCAGGCCTCCTTTAGTTTTCTCTTTTTGTGAGAGAGAGAGAGAGGTTTTTCTTCATTCCTTGAAGTACTGCAGCCTCCTGTTAAAAAGGCATATCATATGGTCGAAGGTTTAAGTAGATGGGCCAAAATTCAATACAGTACTCCAGATGCAGTCGCATCAAGGCAAGGTACAATTTTAAAATAAATTCAGTTTGTTTTTTCATCTCCGTGTGGTTAGGGGGTGAGACAATGGTGTACATGGTCGTGCCATCTCTGGACGGGCGCAGGCTTCATGGGGCCTCATGATCTATTTGCAGGTTCATAAATGTTATATCCTTTTATTGCGTTTTGTGGGTTTTATTTACTATCTGGAAACACTTGCCTCGGTTGGAGCACTGGCATCAGGCCTTGGCTGTCGAGCTGAATAGATTTCTCTACGGAAGATAAGTGTTTTATCTCGGGGAAAGGAACAGACCGACATCAGCCAGTTCATACGTTACACAGTGTGTCAGGCTTGTTGATCACAGGGATTGAAAATCAAGCCACCACACAGTAGAGTAGATAGCAAGTGCTGGTGGTCCACAGCAACATAAAAAGCAAATGCTGCACAGAAGTTGGGAATAAATTTGCATATTCGTTAATATAAAACTACAGAACTGTATACTGAAGCCTTAATTATGGCTGAAGGCATACTTACTAAAAATATTCCTTGGACTACTTCATTACATTTAAAATCCAATCTGTCAACGCAGCGTGCAAAAATTATATTAAATCAAGTGAAATCAAAATAGATCTCCCACATACTAAATTCATCTGCTGTCTAAAGGAAGCTTTCCCTTAGGTTACCTATTAAAATACCAGTCTGATGTATTCTGAAACCAAACGTAAAAAACAAATCGCAGCTACTACCTTCATATTGGTATCACCTGAACACCCGGGGCCACGATTTTCTGACGTTGGAGGAGGCGGGTTTGGAGATGGGAAAGGCGGGAAAACCAGAAACAATGAGGGCGGGTTCGGAACCCGACCCGCCTCCGCGGGATTTTGCCGGTGCCGGTTTTGGAGGTCGGGAAACGGTCCCGCCTCCAGCTGGCCATAGCGCTAGTTAAGATCATTAAATGCTCGTTAAGGGCCTCTCTAAGCCTATTTTGAGAGGCCCTCGTGATTTTTCGAGCATTTTGGCGTGATCCACGCACCTCCTGAACCACGCCAGGTAAACCTGGTGGGCTGACTCATGGGTGGCCTCCTCACTGCTGCAGGTCCAACAAGACATCGTTTATTGCAGCAAGGATTACTTGCAGGTGCCAGACCTTTGCTTTAAAAGGTCTCTGAGCACTTTTAGAAGGCCTTCCGAAGTTAGAGGTGCTGAGCTTGAATCTATCAACTGTGGGACCTCCTTGGAAGATCCTCTCCCCGCTTGCAATAAGCGCTTCTTCAAAGGAGGCATCTGCAAGCAGCATGGGACCATTTGTTTTCTTTCTCCATGGACCTCAGATGAGGATGAGGAGCATCCATGGCAGCAGCAGAACCAGGCAGCTCAGCAGCAACAGCAGCAGGAGCCCCAACCTCCTGCTCAGCCACCTGATGCTGCACAGGGCAGAAGGCGCCAGCGCATCGAGGCACCTCGCCACAGGAGATACCCCCGACAGAGGGTTTACAGACAAAGGATGAGCTACCTCAACATGAGTGAGCAGCAGTGCCAAAGGAGGCTGAGACTTTCGCGAGAGGTTGTCCGAGAGATCTGCGGCCTGCTGCAGCAAGACCTGCTGCCCAGAGGAACAGGTGGACATCCCCTACCAGTGGCTGTCAAAGTCACCACCGCACTCAACTTCTTTGCCTCAGGCTCCTTCCAGGGATCATCAGCAGACATCAGCGGCATCTCCCAGTCGGCTGCCCACAGTTGCTTCACGCGGGTTACCGATGCCCTTCTTGCTAAGGCCCACAATTACATCCGGTTCTCAAGGGATCAAGCAAGTATAACCGCCCATTCAGTTGGCTTTGCAAATATGGCAGGCATGCCAATGGTGCAGGGCGTCATAGACTGCACACATGTGGCCCTTAGGGCACCCCATCACAACCCAGCTATCTTTGTCAACTGAAAGGGCTTCCACTCCCTCAACGTACAGCTGGTGTGTAACCACAAGAAGGAGTTCTTGCATGTTTGCGCCAAGTTCTGTGGTAGTTGCCATGACTCTTTCATCCTGCGGCACTCTAGTGTTCCTCCGCTTTTCAATCCATCAAACCAACTTAACAGATGGCTCCTTGGTGACAAAGGCTACCCCCTGAAGAAGTGGCTAATGACACCGATCAGGAGGCCAGCTAATGAGGCTGAAGAGCGCTACAACGCCAGCCACACTTCGACCAGGTCCATCATAGAGCAAACCATTGGGTTGTTGAAGATGCGCTTTTGTTGCCTTGACCGATCAGGTGAGCCCTGCAGTATACACCATACAGGGTCTCCAGAATGGTCGTGGTCTGCTGTACACTGCACAACATCGCACAGCATCGTGGCTTGCAGTTTCCTGATGAGCAAGTGGCTCAGTTCCAGCCCTCCTCAGGTGAGGATGAGGAGGAGGAGGAGGATCTGGAGGAGGAGGAGGAGGAGGAGGATCTGGAGGAGGAGGAGGAGAAGCAGGAGGAGGTCAGAGCGCCGGTGTATCGACCAGCGGCTGCGGCAGCACGTGAGCACATGGCTGCTCGGGATGCAAGGGCTAAACTTATCATGGCCAGATTTGCATAGGTTGCCCAAGTTGGCACATGTCCTTGGCTCCATCCTAGGACATCATTGACAATGGACATGACTCTCTGGCCTCCTTTCACTCAGGCCACCAACCTGACAACGCAAGTGTGGCGGAGGCCGCAATGTGGAGCTGCCTAAGGCGGAAGAACAGATGCCATAACGCCAACATTTTGGCATCAAATCATTTTAATGCTTTCCAACAGGGATGGCATTTCATCAATACACAGAAACATTCTCCCAATCTGCACACAGATCTGGAGGTTATATCCCTTGCCAGCTGTACCCACACAGCCTTGGTTTCTTTGGCAGGCCTCTTCCTCCCAGATGAGTGGAAGAGCACCTCCATGCTAGCTGTCACCCCCTCAAACAACATTTGCAGCGCCTCATCCGAGAGCCTCGGGGAGGCCCTCGGCTTGGAATTGGACATAGTGGTTTCTCAGAATATGTTGCAGGTGGTGCAGCATAGGCAGAAATGCTGTGGGGTTAGCCAAGGCAGCAAGAAGCCATAAAATCAGACTGGAAAAGTGATGTCAGCAGAGGCGAGTTTCAGTCCCAAAACACTAATTGACCAAGGGCATCTCACACCTCTGAAATCAAGTGGCCAATCAGGGGAAAATCACAAACTTTTGAAAACTATCAGTGGAGGCGGGTTTCAAACCCACCCAAACCGAAACCTGCCTCCATCTCGCCTCCAGTTAGAAAATCGCCCCCACCCCCCCCATCTCTCTTATGTACATCTCCAAACTTAGCTACAATGATTGTATCTGCAGTGGTTATGATCTTTGTCTTTTTAAATTAATACTCACAGTTTAATAGGTGCATTCATGTGCCATCTTTAGAGTGAGAAGTCGCACAACACCAGGTTATAGTCCAACAGATTTATTTAAAATTACAAGCTTTCAGAGCTGTCGCCCCTTCATCAGGTAAAGGTGCAATGAAGGAATCTACAATATTACACAGTATATAAACACAGAATTTATATTTATATATGTTTATATACTGTGTAATATTGTAGATTCCTTCATTGCACCTTTACCTGGCGAAGGGGCGACAGCTCCGAAAGCTTGTAATTTTAAATAAATCTATTGGACTATAACCTGGTGTTGTGCGACTTCTCATTTTTGTCCACCCCAGTCCAACACCGGCATCTCCGCATCTTTAGAGTCACAGGGAAGTGGTTCAATTTTGCTACAACACTAAAGAGGATGCGTAAACAGGGTTGATGGCAGATCAAATTCTAAAAGGGGAAGGGGCAAGAGGGAAGAGCAATAGGATAAGACCAAAAGGGAGGGAATGGGCAGTGGGAGTTGGGGGCGAGAAAACAAAAAAGAGTAAGCCACCATGCAGTGCGACTTGGGTTACCAACTCTGGTTGGATATATTCCTAGAGCTTTCATCACGTGACCTCCCACCTCGAACCACCCCACCCAGTCAAACAGCCTTTTTTCCCATCTCCAATATTTTTATAACTCGTAAAAGTGCTCGAAAAGAATGAAAAGAAAACCACACAAGGTCCAGATTTTGCAGTCAGTGGCGAACGAACGGTGCTTGCCGTTCATTCCACATTTTTCTGTGGGCTTTTACACTGTGATTTGCAGTTATCAGACAGTCAAAACAGTGTGGCACCCTTTACAGGGGATCTGGGACCTGTGTGAACAGGGAAAGCTACAGCGTGTCTCTTCAACCAATCAGATTGAAGAATCTTTACTGACACGCAGAGTCTAAACCAGGAAGTGTCAGTTAGAATATTTAATTCAATGTAAAATAATGCACAGAAAGTAAAATAAAGAGAGGGAAAGAAAGATGGGATTAAAAGAGAGAGAGATAAAAGAGTCAGAAAGAAAACGTTAAAAAAAAATTAATTAATTTTTTTAAATCTCCAGCAATAATTAAAATCTGAAGGAATGAGACTCCACACTTGTAAAAGTAAATTTTCAGTGCCAGAGAGGTTGTTTGGCAATAATTAAGACTTATCACACCGTTAAAAATTCACTTACACTGGAATGGACAAGTACTAACTTTTTCTGATGTGTTTAGTGGGTATCTTTAGTAAGCACCGCAACATCACACTCTTCATGTGTTTCAATGCCAAGTCTCTGATAGCCTCACTGTTATTCTTACCGTAAATTCTGGGCCGCAATCTTCTTTTTAATGCCGCTATGATTTTTCTCCCGGGTTGCTCGCAGCAATCTAGAAGATTAACCCTTGATTCCTGGAGGGTTAGCATCCTAAGCAGTGCCCCTTCTGAAATTTACTTCCGAGTGACAAACTAAACAAAGCAGCTTTCTTGTCGGGCTTTAGCACACAGGGACCAGCAGGAGCTGTGGCCAAGAACAAGCCGCCCAAATGCTGACCATCAGAAATGGGGACATGTAGTGGCCAACAAGAGGCCACTGACTTGAGAATAAATTTCTCACAACAGGCCATGGAGTGGCCAATGAACAGCTGTGGGGACCAGTAGCAGGCTGCTAATTTAAAACAATCATTAAGTTTAGTTAAGATAATCCTCTCCAAAGTGCCCAAGAAGGGGGCTTCCAAAATCAGTTGAACAGCTTTGGGGTGGAGCTGCTGGTAAGGTGAAACAGCAGGGTTGAGTTGAGAGACCCAGCAAACAGAACAAGAGGAGCAATTCTCAGTAAAGTGACAGTAAGTTTAATAGTTTAAATCTAAAGTTGCAAACCAAATTACCTGCCAGGAAAAGTCACTTGTAAAAAAAGAAATAGAAAATTAAAAGATGGAGTCCAAGCTGTGAGAAACAGCTAGAAACCTTATCCAGAGCCACTCAATTGCACAGTAACTGTGAAAAGGGTACGGAGGCAATTTCCATTATTAATGTGGACATAGGAATTTATAATGGGAGAAGTTGACACAAGAATGTGATAGGAAATCAAGGTGGTGCAGGCGTGATGTGCACACATACGCAAGATTTTTTAACCTATTATAGATATGGATGAGAAAGACATATACAAGGAGATACAGACAGACTTCAAATCTTTCTTTGGGATTCCATAGCATATTTTACTGTACACGACCCTGGTTTAGTCAGTTTGCTTCTCCATTACAAGAAAAAAAAGATGTGTGAGGTTTCTCGAATTAAGGATGAACTGAATGTGTGGTCCTGGCCTGAGGAAAATCAAATAACAATGTCTCTTTTAGAATTTGATTGGTTTGAACTATCTGGGCAGCAATAGAATTTTATTTGCTCAGATCAAATATCTTTGAAATCCCTCATCTTCTGAAAGATTTGCCATCGAGTTAAGTTTCCACCGATATTTGACTTTGGTTTCTCAAATATTTGGGTCTGGGTTCTAGCTTCATGAGCTGGATAAAGCTTGAATTACCCAAAAATGTAAACTTAGTTGTGTCGTCCAACGCCAGTATGGATACTGAAAGGAAACATTTTGTATTTTTTTTTGTACTGTCCAAACGTGGCATTATCAAGAGTTGCAATGGAATAGTTGAAGACAATTCCATTAAGTACTCTTAACTTGAGTAAGTACTTTTCGTGTAAGGTATTTTCCTTTCATACTCTTATTTAACTCATACATTTAAAAAAAAACTTGTATAGCCTCCCAAGGAGACTGGCTGCTTTTGATCTCTGCTCATTTCCAAAACAGGTCTGATAATGTGATTTATGTGGACTCCTGAGTACATTTTGGAGCACCACTAATCATTTATATGGGAGTTGATACTTTGAATTGCACAGAGATCGTACCTAGAGGTACTAATAAGTGATTCCACATTTAATCAGGTCTACATTTTGTGGATATTTTTGCATGGTAAAATTGTACTTGGCTCGAAAGCTGAAATCATCTTTTTGTACCATAGCAGTATAGATCCAAACTTCAAGAGGACATTAGTATTAAAACATTTTCTCCGCCTCCCATAAAAGTTTTATCCACCGCTCATCAGAGAAAACAGAAGAAGGGAGCCTGGTTAACTGTCTGCAGTATTCCTTGAAGGAGGCTCTGTGGTCCCGGTGCCTTGGGATGTTTTACTACGTTTAAAGGCACTATATAAATACAAGTTGTTGTTGTTGTTGCCTGTATAATTCAGCAATACCTAGTCAGTCCAATGAAAGGCATCATAATATGAAAAGCAGTAGTTAATGGACCTGCTGTCAGTAAAGAAGAGTCCGTGATTCCTGAATGGATTAATTCTAATGCACTAAGTGACAAAGTAGATGATACTGTAGACTGAAGTCTTCATAAATTATTTTCTGGGTTACAGCCCTGTCTCACCCTGATGAGAGGATGAACAATCCCAAAGTCCCATAACTGTCAACTTGATAATGACCAGGTTCACCTGCCATTGCAAGTAATGGATTAATGTTCCAGATTCCATTAGTTCACAGAATTGTAAAGATATAGTATTGGAATGTACTGTTATCGGAGCTGAAATCTTAAGTAATTTTGTTATTTAAACTCCTTGTTCCATTTGTCCCTTTAATTGTGCAAAATCAGCTACAGTTAAACTCTTTGTAATTATGGTATTAAACTGCATTTTATTGTAATATTTTTAAATTGCATTCTTTAAATAAAGATTTGGTCAGTATTTTACATTGATTTTGGATATGTGGAAATGTTGGAAAAGTTTTTCATTCACAACTTCTTAAAATCTTTACATTTCCTTAATATTTCAAGTCAAATTATGTAACAAACCTGGTATGTTATAATATTATGCCATTCCGCTCAATCTTCCCTATGGCTATAGAATTACATTTTTAGAATTACATAGAAATTACAACACAGAAACAGGCCCTTCAGCACAGCCAGTCAATGTCGGTATTTACCCTCCAAATGAGCCGTCGTCCTAATCCTTTGTTCCTACTCTGTCCCCATATCCCTTTATTCCCCTTTCCTTCAACCACCTTATCTAACCTATTCTTAAATGTTGAACATGGTTGTTGCTTCTCACTAACGTCAGTGCAATCCACAGCTTCACAACCCTCTTGTGTAAAAAAAAATATTTTGGTCTTTGTCCTAAATCTCTTACAACATTTAATCTTATAGCGATGTCCTCTTTTTCTAGACCTCTCAATCACTGGAAACTGTATTCCTATCTACTGTGTCCCATCCCTTCACAATTTTGCACACCTCCATCAAATCAACCTTTAATCTTTTCTGTACTAATGAAAACCAGCCCAATTTTTCATGCCGTTCTTCATATTTGTATTTCCTCATTACTGGCAGCATGCCAGTGAATCTATGCTGTACCCTTTCTATTGTCTGAACATTCTTCCTGTAGTGTGGAGTTCAAAACTGCACAGATTACTCCAATTGTAATCTTCCTAAGGTTTTATATAGATTCACCATTACATCTCAACTTTTATATTCTATACCTGTTGCCATAGAACCCAATATTCCACTGGCTTTCTTTATGGCCTTATCTACTTGAGGTGCTGCTTTTAATTCCTATTGAACATGAACCTCCAAATCGCTCCATGTTTTCACACCAGCCAGCATTCCCTCATTTATAATATAATTCTTACTTTTTTTATTACAAAAATATACCACCTCACATTCTCAAACATTGAATTCCATCTGCTGCTTTTTTGCCCGTTCCACCATCTTATCAATATCCCCTTGCGGCTTCCTTTGATCCTCAGAATGCTTTACTATGCCTCCTGCAAATTTGGACACCAGTCCTTCTAGCCCTATGATTTTTCTGTAAGTCCATGTACACCACATTCTCTGCATTTCTCCCATTCACTGTATGTCACTTCCTCAAAGGATTGGGTTTGTTAAGCACAATTTTCCTTTCGGCTTCTAATTATTTACTCTTTTTAAAAATTCATTCACGGGATGTGGGCATCGCTGGCAAGGCCAATATTTATCACCCAACCCCAATTGCCCTTGAGAAAGTGGTGGTGAGTTGCCTTCTTGAACCGCTGCAGTCCATGTGGTGAAGGTACTCTCATAGTGCTGTTAAGGAGGGAGTTCCAGGATTTTGACCCAGCGACGATGAAGGAACAGCGATATATTTCCAAGTTAGGATGGTGTGTGACTTGGAGGGGAACTTGGTGGTGATAGTGTTCCCATGCACCTGCTGTCTTTGTCCTTCTAGGCGGTAGAGGTTGCGTGTTTGGGAGGTGCTGTCGAAGAAGCCTTGAAGGCTTCTCTTCATCTAGTTATTTAGTAATTTCATCTTTAATTAAAGATTTCAAAATGTTCCCTACCATAGATATTAAATTAACTGGTTTTTAATTACTTGGTTCAGCTTTATCTCCTTTTTTGAAAATGTATATGACATGTAAGATTCTCAAAATTCACAGATCCCCCAAAACTCGAAGACAAACCCTAAGGAAAAAGACTTTGGACTCTTTTCTAACTATTTCAGGGTGGTGAAATGCATTGGGCCTAACCGAAGGACATTTTAGAGCAAAAACCAAGATTTGATATTTTAAAAGACATGTCTGGACTTGTAAGGGAGAAAAGGTTGTAAAGGAAGGTGGGTTCAACCTCTGTAAAGACAGTTTGGATATTGGAGCTAATGCAAACTGTCTGGGGAACCGCATGACCTCGCTTGGAGTTAATCGGCCCCTATCAGACATTAACATCCTAACAATAGACCCGAGGAAGAACAGTCTCCACCCAAATTACAGGACCCATCAAGACATGCATAAAACAGATCACTTTGACCCACTCTATAGAAATCCCAGGCCCAGTCAAGAAACTCACAACGTGAGAACAATCAGCTACAATCAAGCAAGCAGATCGACAGGATGGAGCCATCCCGAAACCACTTCACACATTTACAAACAGGTTACTGTTAACGAGCCCGCCAAAATCTTACAATAAACCGGGACTGATTGCGAGGCCCCAATTAGTATAATTGGGGGTCTGTTTTCTCAAGAAGTCAGTTCAGCAGTTACAACAAGTTCTTTACAAGTTCAAGGGTGGAGCAGTTACACAGTTACAACAGAAAGGAGTTCTCGAGTACAACCGTACACAGTTCAACAGAAACAAACAGCAAGGAAGCAGCTCTCCAGTACAACCGTTCAGCAGTTACGTGTCCAGCCAGGAGGTCGACAGCTCGAAAACAAGACCGTTCAACAAAGGAGGCCAACAGCTCCAGAAGTAGGCCGACACGCAAGAAGAGACCAGAGCGACCGCCTCAGTGACCATCGGACACCTCGCGGCAACAAGGGCCTTACAAAACTTTTTACTTAAAAAGACTCTAACCAAAGAAAAGTGGGTACTCACCCGATAAATCCAATCCAGTGAACCCCGAAACCGCGAACCAGCTCAACTGTCAAGGATTCGTTTGGTGAGCATTATCCCTGGTTCTCTAGAGCCCAACCTAGCTAGTAAAGTGGGATTGGGAGGGGTGAGGTATTCTTCGAATGTGATTTCCCTCGTATGTATCGAGGTGCTCCCCATTTTATTAGAGTGTTAAGATTGTTGTGTTATATTTACTCTCTTGAATAAAGATCAAAAGTTCTTGCACCAAACCTAGTTGTCTGCTGCACTTTTGTCACAACCCCCAAATAAGTCCAAGGTCTAGAACCAAGGGAGTGGGAGCGATTCGAACCGCTCAGAAGTCAGAGGTGAAGCTGACACACACACCACCACCTCCTACAGACATCAGTCACTCTCCAGTTCTCTGACACACATCCACCCTCAATAGAACCTGAAATATAATTTCTAGGGCCTCCGTTATTTCTTCCCTCATTTCCCACAGGATCATTGGATGTATACCATCAGATCCAGCACTTTGCCCATCTGTAGTTTAACTAACTTCCCCAATATTTGTTTTTATTTATTATAATATTTTTCATCTCACTTTTAGCCAATTCCCGATTTACCTTCTCCACAATAAACAATGAAGCAAAGTACTTGTGAAATATCCCTGCCAATGCCCATTTATCCCCAAGTGACTTACTATCCTCTCCTCTCAAGAGGTCCGACCTCACCTCACATTCAATAATTCTCTTTCTATTGATATATTCATGGAATACTTTTAATTCTCTCCTCGTACTCCTTCCTTCCTTTCCTTATTTTCTCACATTCTCTCATTTTTAGCAAACCTATCGGACCTTTATACCCTATTCTTCAATTTTAGTTTGTTTCTAACCTCTGTATTTAACCACAACATCCTGAAACTTGAAGTTGTCTTCTTTTGAAAAAAAGTGTATAGATGAATATCTCCTTTTAAAAAATATTTCATTGTTGATCTAGTGTTGTGCGCCAACTTCTCTTTCCATCTCACCTCAGTTTTTTTTATATTCTGCTCTATCCCAATCTAGTGTCCTTTTTAAAAAAAAAAAAAATGTTTCCCTTTCGAATTGGACCTTAAATCTTATCATATTAAGGCCGCTACTCCTGAGACTCAACCTTATTTACCTCATACTCTTGGATCTATTTCATTGCTCACAATCAAATCTAGCAACACCTCTCTCCTTGTAGCCATGATGCGGAGATGCCGGTGTTGGACTGGGGTGGACAAAAGTGAGAAGTCGCACAACACCAGGTTATAGTCCAACAGCTTTATTTGAAATCACCTGACGAAGGAGCAGCACTCCGAAAGCTTGTGATTTCAAATAAAGCTGTTGGACTATAACCTGGTGTTGTGCGACTTCTCACTTCTCTCCTTGTAGACATATGAACATAATGCTTGAGGAAGGAATCCTGCAAACATTTCCGGAATTGCATTCCCCTTTCTTTGTTTATTTCCACCCTGTCCCAATCAATGAGTGTGTAATTAAACGTTCCTAGAAAAATAATTGTGTTATTCTTACTTATCTCCTTGATCTGTCTACAGATTTCCTATTCAATTTCCTTCCCACAATTAGGGGCTCTGTAGTACAACTCCATTGTCCTCTCTACAGCATGTGATTCCTTCTTCACCAATATTCTTACCCATTCTGACCCTCTTCAAAATATTTTTAAGAAAAGGTGTAGCCTAGAAATTACATTGTGCAGTTATTAGTGCACAAACACTTAAACTGGTATCCCCTCTCTCCAAAGTTTCTTTATTGTTGTTTATCACAAGATATTTACAGGCTTTCTTATAAAAGAAAGACTTGCATTTATATAGCGCCTTTCACGACCACCGGACGTCTCAAAGCGCTTTACAGCCAATGAAGTACTTTTTGAAGTGGAGTCACTGTTGTAATGTGGGAAACGCGGCAGCCAATTTGCGCACAGCAAGCTCCCACAAACAGCAATGTGATAATGACCGGATAATCTGCTTTTGTTATGTTAGTTGAGGGATAAGTATTTATGACAGTCAGCTTGGTTTATTTGGTAGCACGCTCACATTTGAGTCAGGAGTTTATGGGTTCAAACCTCATGTCAGCACTTGAGTGCAGAACTTAAGCTGTTAACTTTAGTGCAGTACTTTGGATGGGATGTTCAACTGAGCTGCTGACTGCCTGTTCAAGTTAAACTGTAATGGGAAAACAGGAGGGATTGTATTCTGGAAGCTTAAGATCATTGGGCCAAAATATGTTACTCCATTTCGTCATTTCTAGACTTCACTGTTCATTTTTTTGAAAAAAAATAATAATTTTGAATAAAGAGTAATGTTGACTTCAATGTATAGCTTTGCGGACCAGATTTCTCATTTACATCGGAGCAGTAAATCAATGACTCGAGTGCTGAGCTGTTCCTAATCCTCTGAGTCAGTTTAACACTTCACCGTTCAATATCTGTTAAATGTAGCCTGTGCAATTTTATATTAGTAAATTATTTAAGTGATTCTAAATTACCTCTTTGGTGTCGTTGTAAACCAGCATTTTTTGGAATTAAATCTGGTCTTGAGCTACAGTTCACTTTCTCGGCTCTCCTCAAAAGTACTGCCTGCCCCAGTCACTAGCTATATTTTTGGGAAAGTCAGTTATCTGTTCAAGCAGAATGCTCTGTAATTATAATTTCAATGATTGGGACTGGACTTTCAACACAGCATCTAGAGGCAGGCTTTTTGAGAGCAATGCGAATAGAAAACTTTGGGGGGAATTTTAACACCAAAGAACGGATGGGTTTGGGTCGGGTGGGAGGTTAAAGAGTTAAAAATCTGAATCCCGACCCCAACCCGCCCAATTCCGGTTTTAACGGAGGCTGGACAGGGCGGGCAGTCAACTCACTCCCAGGAGGCGGGACGTCCATTTAAATATTATAATGAGGCTGGCGTGCTTCATGGTGATTCAGCATTTCAAATTGAACGCTGGCTGGTCGGGTTTCCCAAGCCTCGGGGAACCCGCCAGCTAAAGGAAGGTGAGGACTGCTGGATCCAGGAGGTAAGTGTCTTTACACTTACCTGCTGGATCCAGCGTTCCTGCCTCACAAACCCCCCCTCCCCCCCCACCACCACCCCAAGACCTCCAATCCCCTCCCCCAGGCCTCCAAAACCCCCCCATGAGCCTGCCGATCTCCCCCCCACCCTCCGACCTCCCCTTCCTGAGCCCTCCGATCTCCGACTCCCGACACTGCCCCATGATGGTCCTCCGGCCCCGATCCTCCTCCGCCCCCACCCCCCTCACAATGCTCCTCTGGCCCCGATGCTCCTCCTCCACCCACCTCTCCGATGCTCCTCTCGCCTCCTGCCTCCAGCCCCAGTGCTCCTCTGGCCCCCAATCCTCTTCCGACTCCCGACCCTGCCCCATGATGTTCCTCCAGCCCCGGTCCTCCGCCCCCCACAATGCTCCTCTGACCCCGATCCTCCTCCTCCACCCCCCCTCACTGATGCTCTTCCGGCCTGGCCCACCCCACCCCGTCCGCCCCCCCCCCCGCCCGTCGATGCTCCTCCGGCCCCGATCCTCTGGTCCCCACCACCCCCCACCCCCGCTACTTCTAGAAATGAGAAGACTCAGAGGTGACCTGATAGAGGTCTTTAAAATTATTAAGTGTTTCGATAGGGTAGACGTAGAGAATATGTTTCCACTTGTGGGTGAGTCCAAAACTAGGGGCCATCAATATAAGATAGTCATTAATGAATTCAATAAGAAATAGCATAGATGCATTTAAGGGGAAGCTAGATAAGTACATGAGAGAGAAAGGAATAGAAGAATACATTGATGGGGTAGATGAAGTTATAGAGTGGGAGGAGGCTCGTGTGGAGCATAAACACCAGCATAGACTGGTTGGGCTGAATGGCCTTTTTCTGTGCTGTAAATTTTATGTAATTGATTCTTTAAATTTACCCTCATGGTTGTACTTGGCAAATTCATATATGTGCAGCTAATTTTACAAGTTGTGCTGGTTATTTTTTTGGGTCCTGACAACACTGGGTTGGAGATGCTCCCTGCGGTTTGTTATAAAAGATTGTTTTGATATACTGGTGCAGTGGTTGCTCCAGAAGTAGAGTATCTGCTAGGACTTGACACTGGACTCAAGACTGTAAACACAATAAACACTTATTACTTAAAAAAAAGTGGCTACCAATTACACCGAATCTATCAGTACTGCGCCCAAAAAGCCTGTCACTACGTACTGAGTTGAAAATCCAGTCTCAATCACTGAAATTAAAATTACAGAGCATTCTTCTTAAACATTTAAGTGAATTTCCAAAATTGGTCCAGTTAACTCAATTCCTTGCTGTCTACTTTATCTTTTCCATGAATACACAAGGTTAAATTTCATTGCTAAATACTGAAATCAATTAAACATAAATCAGATGCAGGAGCGATTTTTAACAAACTCTATATCCTTCACTCATTTCAGTGACACTTTAATCCATCTTAATATGTCTTTATATGCAAATTCCAGATAACCCGAGAGGAAAATGTACATAGTCACTGTATGACATCCACTACATGCAAGTCAAATCATTTCTATTGGCAAGGAGGAAATCTTCCCCCATGAGGAAGTATAAGGCAGGTTGGGAATACAGCTTTCAATATAACAATAGCAAATTTCACTGCTCCTGACTGATAGGCAATGGCACAAGTCTAAAAATAGAGCTGTTATAAATAATCATGTATCAAATTCTGGTAATTGTTTAACAGATTTTCCTTAAAAAGAAATCGTGATTTCTACTTTACACATGCAAACTGTAAATGTGGTGAGATTACCTCACCCACCGACAATGCAAGGAATTCAGAATATGTGAATGTTTGTTCAGGCCTAGGCATTCACTGTTATCTTTTTGTTTGGGCCAGCACAGCATTCTCTGAAGGTTTTGTTCTGTATTGATGCAGCCCATAAGAATTTGGCACCTTTACAAAACCAGGTGGGATAAAAAGAGCTGGGTCATGAGGTCAAAAGGTCTCATTTTAGAGCTCGTCACATGGCCACAAGCAATAGTCAATTCCTCTTAAGTGCAAATAGAATTTTCCAACATGCAATTTGCTCTGTACTGAAATTGTTCTTTCAGGAAGTTACCTTTCCGCTATTCCTAATTGAAGCAACACTCATAAACAGTGATGTATGAGCTAAAGCCACGTGTTTTTAAATAGATAACCTCTAAAACACATCAGATTGTCACTTTTGAAACTAAAATAAACTTTAATAGGTATCTGGCAGACACTGGGGGTGGGGACGGGGGAGATTTCCGCTGTGTTCCAGGTGTACTGAGATCATAAACATGTCCTCTTGTTAAATGCTATACCTAGCATGGGCCTTACACTAAACATCCGTAAGACAAAGGTTCTCTACCAACCTGCCCCCGCCACACAGTACTGCCCCCCGATTATCAAAATCCATGACAAGGCCTTGGACAATGTGGACCGTTTTCCATACCTCGGGAACCTACTGGCAACAAGAGCAGACGTCGATGACAAAGTCCAACATCGCCTTCAGTGTGCCAGTGTAGCCTTCGGTCGCCTGAGGAAGAGAGTGTTTGAAGACCAGGACCTCAAACCCGGCACCAAGCTCATGGTCTACAGAGAAGTAGTGATTCCCGTCCTCCTGTATGCTTCAGAGACATGGACCATGTACAGCAGGCACCTCAAAGCATTGGAGAGGTACCACCAACGCTGCCTCTGCAAGATCCTGCGAATCCATTGGCAGGATAGGCACACCAATGTCAGTGTTCTCGCTCAGCCAACATCCCCAGCATCGAAGCTTTGATCATGCTCGATCAGCTCCGATGGACGGGCCACATCGTTCACATGCCCGATACGAGACTCCCAAAACAAGCGCTCTATTCGGAGCTCCGACACGACAAGAGAGCCCCAGGTGGGCAGAGGAAACGCTTCAAGGACACCCTCAAAGCCTCCTTGAAAAAGTGCAACTTCCCCACCAACACCTGGGAATCCCTGGCCCAAGACCGCACAAAGTGGAGGAGAAGCATCCGGGAAGGTGCCGAACACCTCGAGTCTCTTCGCTGGGAGCAAGCGGAAGCCAAGCACAAACAGCGGAAGGAGCGCACGTCAACCCAAGCACCCCACCCACCCACCCCTTCAACCACCGTCTGCCCCGCCTGTGACAGAGACTGTAGGTCCCGCATTGGACTCATCAGTCACCTGAGAACTCATTTTTAGTGTGGAAGCAAGTCACCCTCGGTTCCGAGGGACTGCCTAAGAAGAAGAAGATACCTAGCATATACAGGAAAACTTCCCATTATATTAGGAAAGCATTACAGCGATAATTGTGTGTAATGTTCTTTGAGTACATATGAAGGCGGCCATTTGGCCCATCTAGCTCACCCTTCCATAAATCCTGCAGTCCCACCATCTTAGTATCTAAATGCTCCCTGAATGATTTCAGAGTTTTTGCCTTCACTACTGTACCCAGAAAACCATTCTAGGTATATAATCTACATGAAGAAGTGCTTCCTGACATCAGTCTTGAACTTGCCTTTTACTTTCATGTATCTATGTTTCCTTGTCCTAAAATTGTGGTTTATCCTGAAATGATACTTCACTTCGTCCCCTCTCCATCATCTGATTTCAAGGCTGAAGAGTAAAAGATTTGTAAACTTTCCACATAATTTATTAAACAGATTATCTGGTCATTGTCACATTGCTGTTTGTGGGAGCTTGCCGTGTACAAACTGGCTGTCGCGTTTTCTACATTACAACAGTGACTACACTTCAAAAAGTACTTAATTGGCTGTAAAGCGCTTTGGGACGTCCTGAGGTCATCAAAGGCGCTATATAAATGCAAGTCTTTCTTCTGAGATTAGGGATCAGCCTCATGACCTTCTCTGCACTTCTTCCAGAACTTAGATGTTCCCCTTGTGCCTCCGAGACCAGAACTGAATGCAGTGCTCAAGGCAACCTGACCAGCACTACACATTTTCAGCATGATGGCCGCTGACTTATCCTTTACTGATATGGCAATAAAACTTAGCGTTCTGTTTGCTTTGTTGATTCCTACACTACAGTGACTGGACATGATATAAGTGCTGAGTTTCAGGCCCAGATCTCTTTCAGTGTGTTGCCCCACGAGTAAGATAGCATTCATTAACTATACCCTGTACTTTTTCTTTAACATGTTGCACTTATTTGTATTGAATTTAATTTCCCATCATTCTGCCCACTTGCAAGTTTTGTCCAGGTTCTTGGTTGCCTCATCAGACTTGATCATCCCATTATTCCCCCTAATTTATCACCCAGAATTTCACCGGTTTGCATTGGTGTTTCTGGATCAGTTATGTAGATTTTAAACAGTAGGAACCTAGTACTGGGGCCTGGTGCATTCCACTCTGTGCATCTTGCCAGCCCAACATCACTCCCCTAATGGGTATCCACTGCTTTCTCTGCTTCAACCAATACCTTATCCACCTCCAAGTTTTGTCTTGGACACAATCACCTTTCACATGGAACTTTATCAAAAGCTTTCTGGAAGTCCATATACTTTGCATCAGAGGGCTTTCCAATGAGCATTTGGGATGCCATTCCTCAAAAAAAAATCAAAGAGGTTGGTTAGCCAGTATTTTGCCCTTCTGAAACTTCATTAACAGCCATTTACCAGGCTATTTTTATATAGCTAATCGTGTAGTTTGTTCTTCATGATGGATTCTATTATTTTTCCAATTATTGATGTAACACTAACATAACTTACCTGCTTTTGTTTTGTTGCTATTTTTGAAAATCGATGTCATGTTGACTTGTTTCCAATCCAATGGGACCTTCCCTGTATTCACAAACATGATTTTGTAGATTTTGTCCCTATTCTAACTTAGCACCCTCATATCCATGGGAATCTGTTGGTTTTGAACCTTTTGGCCTGGATTTTGATACTGGGGACGTGATGGAGTCGGGACTCCCACTTTTTGGGTTGTAGACCCGCCTCCATCGACTTGTGGCCAACCCACTGTATTTTCCCTTGATTGACCTTGTTGAGCCCGCCCAGTGGGCTCAGCAGGCCAATTAAGGGCCACCCGGCAACAGGTGACGCCACAGATTGACATTTCATCTGTCAAGAGCTTTTGACAGATGAAATATCAGCGTTTGACAGCTCTGTGAAGCTGTCAAACACTGACAATTTGTCTTCTAACTTGAGTCCTTCCTCTCAGGCTGAGTTAGAAATCATTCCAGCACAGAAAACAGAGGCTGAAACTTTTGACAGCACCACGGCCTTTCTGCTTTCTGTGCCGGTGAGATTTCTGACTCCCGAGAACTGAAGGGCTGATACCTGCAGGAGGAAGTTAAGGTAAGTAAAACTTTTCCCCACACTTTGCACTTACCTTACACACTTACCTCTGCACACATGCACCCATCACTCGCCTGCCCACCGGACATATCGACCCCTCCAACCCCTGCAGACCCACGGTCTGCCTCGCTAACTTGCCGTGGTTGGCACCTGTCAGGAAGCCCACATTTCAGCCATTAAAATAGGGATTAGGCAAAAAACTGCCTGTTAACTACCTGTTAACAGGCAGTTAATTGTCACTAATCCCCTTCCCGCCTCGGGGAGGCGGGTCCCAGCACAGGTCGGGTACCCGCCTCCAGCGAAACTGGCATGGAGGCGGGATGGGGTCGGGACCCCCCGAATCTGCAACTTTAACCCCCCACACGCCTCCAAACCCGACTCCACGGGTCAATGAAAATCCAGCCCTTTGAGTCTGCCTAGGAACCCCTTGTGATATCAAAGTTTAGTTGTAGATCTAGATATGAGGGATGAGGCACCAGGGATCAGAGACTTCAGTTATGTGGAGAGACTAGAGAAGCTGGGATTGTTCTCCTTAGAGCAGATACGGTTAAGGGGCGATTTACTAGAAGTGTTCAAAATATGAAGCGTTTTGATGGGGAGAAATTGTTTCCAATGGCAGAAGGCTTGATAACCGGAGGATACAGATTTAAGATAATTGACAAAAGAGCCAGGTGATGGGCGGGTGGGGGGGTGGGGAAAGACCAGGAGGATTTTTTTTCCCACACAGCGAGTTGTTATGATCTGGAATGCGCTGCCTGAAAGGGTAGTGGAAGCAGATTCAATAGTAACTTTCAAAAGGGAATTGGATATGTGCTTGAAAAGGACAAATTTGCCGGGATGTGGGGATAGGGCAGGGGAGTAGGTTGGCTCTTTCAAAGAGCTAGGACAGGCACGATGGGCTGAATGGCCTCCTTCAGTGTTCTAAGTTTCTATCCTTCTGTGATGATTGACAGGCTACTAGTCACATCTCTGGTGAATACTTCAAATAAGTAATTATTTAATATGTTATACATTTTTAGTTTATTCTCAATTTAACCCCTCAAGAGATCACAGTTCAGGTTTGTTAACTCTATTGCTTTTATACTACTGGAAACATTTGTTACTGTTTATTTGCCTTCTATAGTGATGCTCAGGTCTGGTTTCCTCTTTTCCCCTCGGATTGTGTTTTTCTTCATTTTTTTTGGAGGCCCCTGTATTCTCCCCAGTGGTTTCCCTTATCTTTCTCCCTGCAGGCTTTGTAGAGTTTGTTTTAATTACTTAGTTCACTACACGTTGTCTTGTTAATCCATTTTGGGTCAGATTTCATTAGTCTGCATTTACTAGTCCTTGGTGTATAGTTATCCTGCTTACTCAGTAGTATTGCCGTAAGATATTCTATTTGTCCTGAATTCAGATTTTCTTTGAGTACTTTTCCCCAGTCACATTATTAAGGATCTTCCTTTATTCTCTTGAGGTTGGCCCTTTTAGAGTGTATACCTTGGTAGTGGTTTCCCCACATCAATAAGGTTTTAATCATGAAGTACAATGTACTGAAGATCAATTATCTTATGAATCAGTTAGACATTTGTACTGATGCAAAACCAAAACAGCTTTGGTTTAACACCAAGGTGTGAAGTTGCCAAACTGATAGTGCTGAGCAAATGGTAGGAGATCACCTTAAGAATACATTCTTCTCTTATTATGCTTCCTATTGTCTTGTGCCAATAACGTTTCTGCCATTTAACCATCCCTTGTTCCACTTAACCACTTTACAGGTCATGTTATTTCTTTTCCTCATTGTGTGCTTTTCTTTCTCCCCTTGTTCTGTTCCTTTTTAAATACTGTTCACCAGCGATATCTTCCGGTCTTGACAAAGCGCACACCTAAAACATCGGCTTGTCTGTTCACTATCCAGATGCTTCCGACTTAAAAACATAAGAAATAGGAGCAAGAGTCGGCCACTCGGCCCTTCGAGCCTGCTCCGCCATTCAATAAGATCATGGCTGATCCTCTACCTCAGCTCCACTTTCTCACCCTATCCCCTTATCATGCAAAAATCTATCGATCTCTGTCTTGAATATACTCAATGACTTAGCATCTATAGCTCTCTGGGGTAGAGAATGCCACAGATTCACAATCCTTCCGAGTGAAGACATTTTTCCTCAGCTCAGTCCTAAATGGCCGACCCGTTATTCTGAGACGGTGACCATTAGTTCTAGACTCCCAGCCAAGGGAAACATCCTCCCAGCATCTACCCTGTCAAGCCCCTTAAGAATTTTATATGTTTCAATGAGATCACCTCTCATTCTTCTAAACTCTAGGAAATATAGGCCAAGTCTACTCAATCTCGCCTCATAGGACAATTCTCACATCCCAGGAATCAGTCCAGTGAACCGTTGTTGCATTCCCTCTCAGGCAAGTGTATCCTTCCTTAGGTAAGGAGACCAAAACTGTACACAATACTCCAGGTGTGGTCTCACCAAGGCCCGATATAATTGCTGAGTGTTTCCAGCAATTTTATGTTTTTATTTCAGATTTCTAGCACAGCAGTATTTTGCTTTCTGTTCACCCTAAGGAGATACTTCGATACTAATTGGTTTCATATCGGCTACAATGTAACTATATCCAGTCCAAAGGGTACCTGGGAATTTTTACATTTTTTTTAATGTTTGCAGAGAACCATATCAGGTCTTCACTAAGATTAGAATTAAATTTATAGTAACGATTTAGAATTTGGAATCAAAAACACAATATCTAAATTTGTGGATGACGCCAAATTGGGAGGGATAGCCAATACTGAGGAGGACTGCAACAAATTACAAGAAGACATTAATAAACTTGCAGAATGACATACAATTGGCAAATTAATTTCAACACAGATAAATGGGAGGTATTACATTTCGTAAGAAAAATAAGGAGGTCACATATTACTTGGAAAATAAGAATCTAAATGGGGTAGAGGAGCAAAAGGATCTGGGAGTACAAATACACAAATCACTGAAAATAGTGACCCAGGTTAATAAGGCCATAAAAAAGGCAAACCAAGCACAAGGATTTATTTCTAGAGGGATAGAATTGAAAAGTAGAGAAATTATGCTAAACTTGTATCGAACCTTGGTTAGACACACCCCACGGCACCTTCCCGTGCAAGCGCAGGAGAGGCAACACCTGCCCTTTAACCTCCTCCCTTCTCACCATCCAGGTCCCCCAAACACTCCTTCCAGGTGAAACAGTGATTTACTTGTACTTCTTTCAGTTTAGTATCCTATATTCGCTGCTCACGATGCGTTCTCCTCTACATTGGGGAAAGCATACGTAGATTGGGCGACCGCTTTGCCGAAGAACTCCGTTCAGTCCGCAAGCATGACACTAAGGGCTGGATTTTGATACTGGGGCGGGTTGGGGTTGTGTCATCCGCTTTTCGTGTTATCCACCCGACTGCAATTGGATGTGGGAGATTGATGCAATTTTCACCTAATTGGGCAATTAAGTTCCAGCATGTGGGAACCCATGAACCAATTAGTGGTTTGAGTCTGAAAGTCGCCTCTGATGATGTCATCATTGCTGCTGCATTGAAGGCCAGAGACTGCCTGGCCTTTGCTGGATGCAAAATGAGCAGCAGCTCTAAGGAGAGAGAAGGAGAGAGAGAGAGAGACAGACAGACACACACACAGACAGACAGACAGAGAGAGAGCGAGAGAATTCATTTTGCATCCAGGTCCTCTCACAGCAAAGGCCAGGCAGTCTCTGAAGACCTTCAATGCAGCAGCATCAGAGGCGACTTTCAGACCTACTACTACCTTCATCACATCTCCATTGTAATAGTGGACCTGCAGCTGATAGTCAGCTATCCAAATGTGCTCCCGCCAGGTTTCACAATCGTGGTTCAGAACAGGCGTGCTTCACGTAGATCAAGGGTTAAAATCACAAAGGCCTTTCAAAATGGCATTATAGAGCCAATTTAGTGCTTGTTAAGGGCCTTAACAGCCTATCCCGCCTCTTAAAGGCGGGACGGAGTCGGGACCAGCAGACATGATTTAATGAAAATTGCGTGGAGGCCGGATGGAGGCGGACTTGTGCCCGCCCGCCAGTTTTCGCAATTTTAACCCCCCACACGCCTCCAAACCCACCTCCACGGGTCAATGAAAATCCAGCCCATGCTTCCGGTCGCTTGTCATTTTAATTCTCTGCCCGACTGCCACTCTGACCTCTCTGTCCTTGGCCTCCTACGCTGTAGCTCAACGCAAGCTCGAGGAACAGCACCTCATCTTTCGATTAGGCACTTTACAGCCTTCAGGGACTCAACACTGAGTTCAACAATTTCAGATCATAACCAATGCTCCCATTTTTTCGGACAGTTTCAGAGGGGTAATGATGGCGAACGCTGACAGTTCACCGTCACTACCCACTGCAAGTTCTGGGCCAGCGGCTCAATTCTGCAGTACTCCAATTTACTTCTGGAGAGAGAGTGAGGTATTTGTTTGTGTGCATTGTGCTTCATCAGAATACAACTTTCTATTTATTACACTGCTTGCATTATAGTTATGCAGTCTTTGGTTAGCAATATGATCCATAATCTCCAGCACTATACACTCCACATGGGCCAGTACAGGTAGGAATATTTTTTAATATTTCCAGGAGTTATGACAGTGTCATTTTTTATCAGACAGAATAGTTTTACTTTATTAATGGGAATTTCTTTATATCTCAGAATGAGTGAGTATATCTCAAGTTTGCATACTTTTTACTGTCGTATGCAAACATACCCAGGCCGACTGATCCTGAAGCCAGAAAGTACACGCACTTGTTCTATAGAAACAATGAGAAAGGCACCTTACACCGTAGGTTCAGTGACTGATGTTTCATTAAAAAAAAAACTGTGGTTATATTTGTTTAAATCAAGGCAGTGAGTCTCAAAATGACATCTGCACTCAGGCTCCCATATCCAGAGGTTATTGTCAGTTTGACCAGGACATCTGTACAAAGGGAAGAACCGACTCGTGGGTTCCTTCATGTTTAATCGTGACTTTTGGCAGGTCAACTAAAAAATGGCATTGATAGCAGAAGAACTTGAAGTATGCAATTTATTTTTCAAATCTTTTCAACCCACTCTGTTGATTTGTGAGCCCAGACAATGCTGGCAGTAGTGGGTGTCAAAGCCAAGTTCAATCCTGTCTTTAGCAGCCATTCATACAAGTGCCCTTTCCAGCAGTGGTCACGGGATAATGATCAGGAGTTGGAAGCCCAGTAGTTTTTCCCCCTCATTTGCCCAGGGGCAATCCAGGCCAATTATCGAACTACAATTGCTGTCTTGGCCTAGATCAGCGAACTCGCCAAAGACTGGGAATCAAATCTGTGACCTCCTAGCCTACACGGCTCAATATCACATCAGACACTGCCTTACCCATTTGCACATTAGAGGAGCAAAAGTTTGGAATGAGGAACTACGAAACATCTGACCCATCACAACATAGATAAAATGTGCAGATGCCGGTGTTGGACTGGGGTGGACAAATGTGAGAAGTCGCACAACACCAGGTTATAGTCCAACAGCTTTATTTGAAATCAAAAGCTTTCGGAGCGCTGCTCCTTTGTCAGGTGAAGTGAAGAGATGCATATAGGCAGTGTTCTCTGACTATATATGCTGTGCCTATATGCATCTCTTCACTTCACCTGACGAAGGAGCAGTGCTCCGAAGCTTGTGATTTCAAATAAAGCTGTTGGACTATAACCTGGTGTTGTGCAACATAGATATAGGCAAGGAATGAGATTTGGCATACTTCAGCTAATTCTTCCAGAAAGATCCTACAGCTCCTCCCCCCACCATTAAGACATCCAATTATTTCTTAAATCATTCTAAGCTTCTTGCCTGTAATACCCTACCCAGAAGTACAATCCATGAGGTAATTTTCCCCCAAAGCAGTACCCAGGCGACTCCCTGGCTACCCGGTAGTTCAGCCTGGAAGGCCTGGTTACATTTTGAGGACGGAGCCTCATTTGCATCAGGCTGTGTCCGGAAAGCAAGCAGCCCGCTGGCTCCGGGGTGCAACTAGATCAGGCGGCCCGATAGTATGGTAGCTTCCTAAGGAAGGGACAGGCCCAATCTACAGCAAGGAGGTGAGCCAGATTTGTGGGGCCGGTAAGGAGCACTTGGGGATAAATGGTATCCATTTCATCAACATCAGCAACTACTTGTATTTATATAGCACCTTTAATAGAGTAAAACATCTCACGGCACTTCACAGGAGTGTTATAAGACAAAAAAAAAATGTTGACACCGTGCCACATAAGGAGAAATTAGGGCAGGTGACCAATAGCTTGATCAAAGAGGTAGGTTTTAAGGAGCGTCTTAAAAGGAGGAAAGAGAGGCGGAGAGGTTTAGGGAGGGAATTCCAGAGCTTAGGGCCGAGGCAATTGAAGGCACGGCCACCAATGGCTGAGCAATAAAATCAGGGATGCTCAAGAGGGCAGAATTAGTGAAGCGCAGATATCTCAGGTGGTGGGGGGGGCGGTTTGTGGGGCTGGAGGAGATTACAGAGATAGGGAGGGCCGAAGCCATGGAGGGATTTGAAAATGAGGATGAGAATTTGAAATCAAGGCGCTGCTTAACTGGGAGCCAATGTAGGTCAGCGAGCACAGGGGTGATGGGTGAACCGGACTTGGTGCGAGTTAGGACACGGGCAGCAGGGTTTTGGATGACCTCAAGCTTACGGAGGGTAGAACCTGGGTGGCTGGCCAGGAGTGCGTTGGAATAGTCAAGCCTAGAGGTAACAAAGGCATGGATGAGGGTTTCAGCAACAGATGAGCTGAGGCAAGGGCGGAGATGGGCGACGCTATGGAGGTGGAAATAAGCGGTCTTAATTATGGCGCGGTTGTGCTCAGAAGCTCATTTCAGGGTCAAATATGACACCATTCTCGGGATTTATTTGTTTTGATGTATTTGTGCATATCGCCGGGCCAGCTCCACTCCGGATTCTTCAGCGATTTAAGCAATGGCCGCCAACAAACGGTCCATTGCGGTGGAGCCAGGAAGAGCAGGAGTGCTCCCCCTCGTTCACAGTATCCCAATCAGTTTCCCCCCCATCCCTCATTGCCGCACCACAACACCCCCCCCCCCCCTCCGCAGAACTTACTGTCGGCTCGCTGCCAGTGAGGCAAGTGGCCCAATACTCATGTTCTTCCGCTCTTCTCTCCGACGGGATTTCTGACGAAGGGTCATCGGCCTGAAACGTTAACTCTGTTTCTCTCTCTGCAGATGCTGCCTGACCTGCTGAGTATTTCCAGCATTGACTGATTTCATGACTCATTTTCCTCAACTGGGGCGAGTGACTGGTAGAGGTGCAACAGGTGCTGGCAGCTGGCCCAATGTCTGGATGCCTCGGGCCTCCTAGTCGGGGGTGCGCACTCAGTGAGCGGGGCCCCATTTCAGGTCTGAAAGCGGGCCAGAAGGAATTTCAACCCCGACGAGTCTGTCAGCACATTAGGTACAGCAGTGTTGCACAGGTGCATCTTTGAACAGCAGCGCGAGCAGGCAGCTGTGGTTATCGTGTCTTCGCCCACCACCGATGAGTGGGGTAGCCTGAGCTTCTCACATGCATATGCGAACAGTTGCATTGAACTACGCTCGTTGGCCCCTGACTACCGTTGAAACTTCTAATGATAGAAAACAGCTGATGGCATAGTCAGTTCTTTTCTGTTATCAGAAATTTTAAAGCCAGCACCGGGGCTGCCTGAATTTTCTTTTTAAACAAGGAATACTTTTGCAAGTTTGCCATTGCAATAGGAAGCCTCCACTCGCACTGCATCTCAGAAATTTGGGCTTGGCCACGATTTTCTATATATTAATTGTAATGGATGGAAAACTGTGGGCAGTGCACACCCGAAATGACGATATGTGCTGCTGATGGGTAAGGCTCCCTGTTGGGAGTGGGACCCCAGAAAAATGAGCCCTAAGTCCGCAGTTACACTGCAGTCATTGCCTGGTGCTAGTAGTTCATTTGTTTCAGACGCTCTTACTGCTGACGTCCAAACACAGACCTCTCATCAGTGCAAATGATTGTTTCATTGTCGGGGAACTTAGCAAATGAGAACCGTGACCCCCTCAGTGCTTCTAGTAATTTAAGACAAGAAATTGTTGTTGGCAATATTAGCAGCCAAACGCTCAACGGGTTCATACAACATTCCTTCGTCTGCTATTTTAATGCAGGCATTAACAGAGCAGACCAAGAAATGTCATGCAAACACAATAAGCATTCATCCACTAACAGCAATTCCTGGGCTGTGTCAATAAATTGTGTATTTTGTGCTAACTGCACTGCAAGATTCATCTGGAGCACAAGGCTGATTGGAGTTTTACGGTGCCAAAACGCACAGACAGTGTGAACCTATATGGACATAGAAGTTACAACACTGAAACAAGCTATTTGGCCCAACCAGCAGCCCATGTCTGCGTTTACCCTCCATGGGAGCAAAATAGTTGCAATCACATTTATTCAACCTCTTTTCCCTCATCCAGCTATCCAATCTTAACTGTAGCGTCATGCTTTCCAAGTGAGATTGAGATACGATTTTAATGAGGCTCATTAAATGTGGTTGATTTAATTGTAATGAGAAACTTGATTGAGATGCGAGATGGAGATTGCCAAATACCGTGATGACATTTTTATCTCTCACGCATCGTTGTGGATTTGGTTTGGAATTGCAGCTTGATCTCTACAACCTTTAGACTGGCGTGCTCCGACATTTTAACATTTAAAAACAAAAACAATTCTCAACATCTGAACTTCCATCTTTTTTTGTTTCCCTTCCCACCAATTTTCTCGGCTTCCCTCCCCAGTGGTACGTTTCTGCAGAGTAGTCCCACAGACAGTGCACTCTCTTCGGCATCTTGCCCAATTGACCAGTATTCTTGGGGGTCACCTTCAACTGCCGGCCGCCTTAAAAACAGGGGGGCGGGTGGGGGTGGGGGGGGGTGGGGAAGGAGGCTGGCACCTTGGTATCTTATTCACGCCCATGGCCCACCTGAAGCAATGTTCAGACGGGCCTGTAAATGGATAAATAGCACGCCTGCCTTTTTGGGTGCAAGGTAGCTTAGATATGCGAATCAGGCTCCTGTGCTGGTTGTAGGAACCCGAAGGGACAAATGGACAGAGCATTCACCATGCAGATTATGCTCACATGCACCAAGTGGGGAGCGTCCTAACCAGTGGTCCTTAAAGAGATCACTAGAGGCTGCTCAATAATAGCCCAGAATTATTTTTGGGGCGAATTTTGTGGGACTCAGAGGAGCAGGAGTGTTTACAGAGAGTGAAGGAAGGGACGCTGGCCAGGGTTGCATTGGCATGGTCTTCCCAATGTTTAACTGAAGACAGATGGATGTCGGAAAAGCAGTCCGACAATACAAAGGCAGTGGAGAGGTCAAGAGATAGTGGAGAAATAGAGCTGGGTGTCGTCAGTGCTGACAGTGGAACCTGTGGATGATGTTGCTAAGGGACAGTATGTGGAGGAGGAAGAGCAGAGTACCAAACACACAACCTTGTAGAACTACGGCTGTAAACCTCCTGAGTACTGGGGGAAGCCTTCAGTAAATTGAATTGCATTCATAGCATCATAAAAACTTACAGCACAGAAGGAGGCCATTCGACCCGTCGTGCCTGTGCTGGCTCTTTGAAAGTGCAGTCGTGCTGAGTCCCACATCTTCACTTTTTGTCCGTAACCCTGGCAAGTGATATTCACCGATAACTATTCCCCCCCCCCCCCCCCAAAAAATAGTAGTTTTGCTATCTAAATTTATTATAATACACAGGGTTAAATATTGTTTTTACATTGAAAATGTTACAGTTTTGCTTATATGTGTAGCAGCTTTGAATCTCCTTTTCAAATCAATAATATTGATGTGATGTCCATAAATGGGGTAATGGTGACATAGACAAATGCCAGGGAAGCTTATGTAGTACTGAAAGAATAGAAGAGGAATGCGATCTCATGCGTCAGAAGAAGGAATTCTTGAGTCATCAGTGTTCTATCGGACGCCTAGGCCTACCCCCACTGACGTACTGGATTTATGGGAATTGCAATCTGGCGCAGCTGACTGAAGTACAACGGTTCCTGCAAAGAACAGGAACATCAGGCATTGCACTCAGCAGCAACATGAGCTTATTCAGATGTCATCCCTGTACACTCACCATTTCACTTTAGGCTACAGAAAGCTGGCGCTCATAATTCTCAGCTGATAGTTAATAGACCTTTTGTTGCTCCTATCACTGTTGCTACAACTGATTTACTCCATACTGTGCGTGCAGTCTGGTTTTTGAGTCGGTGTGCATTAGCAATTCATGGACTCGCTGCAAGTAGAGAATTCTTTAAATTGCAGTTGCAAGGACTAATTTCAGCACATCAAGCCCACACTGGAGATCCGCTCAGATAATGTAGTAAGGGACCATGTAACAAATCTGGCTTTTTCTAATAACACGTGCTGACAAATCCAGCACTCTGTGCAATAATCAATTGGAAAAAGAAGCACAGTTAGGAAGCTGTGCTTTGGTTTAACACTTTCCTAACTACAAAGGTGAACCAGATAAGGCCCATCACTCAATCACTGTTTATGACAGTAATGCAGGTGGTGCAGCACGCGATAGTTATGAAGACAGTGCCTAGATTTTTTCATGTGGGGTGCAATTTACACTTAAATGGTTAGAAGTCGGTTTTAGACAGACTCAAGTGGCAGCATGCTGTTTGCATCCGATTATCCAAGGTTAGCTCATTAGCATTGCTCCAGGTGCAGGGAGCATATTACTGGTGGGGTTGAAAAGTGAAATCTAAAGGGATGGGGACAATTAAAGGCAATTGGAAAAACAGGTGTTCAAAATTATTTTGGAAAGGCTCACAGGACATTTCAACCTATTAGCAGCCTTTGTCAAGGCTGAAGGGGGAAGAGAACTATAAAGCAACAGACAAAAAGGGAACGGAAACCTCAACGGTACAGGCATAAGTCTGCAGTCAAGTGATCACGTGCCCCCGGCAGCCAACCTGGCTGTGACTGCAGAAGCGGAGGTGATGCTGCATGAGATAATTGCAAGGAGGAAGGCCTTATTTGCCACTACATTACACTATCATTGTGGAGTCACAGGGCTCGATTTTGCCAGGCCCAAGGAGGCGGGATTGGAGGCGTGCGAGGTGTTAAAATCGCAAAAAATGGCGTGCGGGCCCGATCCCGCCTCCATCCCGCCTCTGAGCAATTTTCCCAGAATCGAGGTTTCAGACCCCGTTTCCATCCCGCCTCCAAGAGGCGGGATAGGCCCTTAAGGCCCTTAACAACCACTTAATTGCCTCTATAATCCAATTTTGAGAGGCCTTTCTGATTTTTAGACATTTCCCCCCCATCCTACATGCCTCCTCTGGAACACGCCAGGTAATCCTGGCGGCCTCACAAGTGGATTGCTTAGTAACAGCTGCAGCTCCACCATTAAAAAGTAGTTTTCAGCAATCATCTTTTGCAGGTGGCAGAACTTTGTTGTCTCAGGTCTGGGGGAACTTTTAGCAGGCCGACTCATTGTTGTGGAAGTTTGGAGCCTGAGACCCATCTCCAGTGTGACCTCCTGGGAAACCCCTCTCCCCACCTTGACTGAGTGCTTCCTCAACTGAGGTATATACCAGAAGCATGGGAACCATTTATTTCCTTTCCTCCTGGACATCAGATTCGGACGAAGACCAGCCGCGGCAGCAGCAGAACCATGAACAACAGCAGCACCAACAGCAGCAGCAACAACAGGAGCGCCAAGCTGCTGCTCACCCATCTGAAACTGCACAGGCCAGAAGGCGCCAGAGCGCGATCACATTGCTGCCCGGGATGCAAGGGACGCACTCATGTTGGCCAGATTTGCTTAGCCTGCACAATCAAACACTTTAGACTCGCACCTTCTTACCAGAGCATCGACAATGGACAAGAACCTACGGATTCCTATCACTCTGACCACCATACTGACAATTGCAAGTCGCCCTAAGCCCTCAATGTGGAAGTCCCATTTGCGAAATGACACAGGCCACAACTTCAACAGTTTGCCATCAAATCTGTTTATGATACCATGACAAGGATGGCTGGTCCAAATACAATACATCACAGCACCCAAGTGACTACCCTTGTGACTACTTGTGCATTATCTTCCTCTTACGTGTGCTCCTACGTGGTGCTTCCCCTGTGGCTTCAGCAGATGTGGAAGCCTCTTGCTCACTTTCTTGCTGCTCCTGTCTCGATGCCTTTGACGGGCATCCTCTGGGGTTGCAAACCTGTGAGGGCTCGGCAACAGTCCGCTGCTCCTACGGCTGTGCAGGGGTTGAGACGCCCATCTCAGTTGGGTGAGGACTCTGGTGGGGCTCTGACCGAGGGCTTTGCAGTGGCATGGTCGTGTGAGCGCTTGGAGAGGAGCCCCCACATCCTTGCTGTTTGCCACCAACATCCCTCTCATGGGTCAGCCCCATTTCAGAGCTAGCAAGTGGCTTGACAGCACCTTGCTGCACTTCAGGGGGGCCATGAGGACCCGTTTCTGCACTGGAAGTCCTACTCCAGAGGACTTGCATGAAGGTCTGGTTTGTTTGCTTAATAGCTGACCATCGCTTCTCAAGAGATGTCAGTCTATTCTGAACAATGACCATGTTTTCAATACCCTGGCGACTAAGCTCCTCCATGGCTGTAGCCATCCTCTCCTCTACTATAGCCATCCTCTCCTCTACGGTAGCCATCCTCTCCTCTACGGTAGCCAACCTTACCACGGAATTAGCCATCCTTTCCACGGAGGTTGCCATCCTTTCCGCGGTGATGCATTCATGCGCCAATGCCTCCACAAAGACTCTGCTCATGTTCGCGATGGACTCCTCCATTCGCTCCACAGTCACAGCGACCCTGGAGACAAAACCTGCCAGAGACTCCTGCACCTGTTCCTGGAGTTCCAGCACCGCTCTCCTTTTGGATGGACCCGGAGGTACAGGGTCGACATGCAGCGGAGCTGAACTGGCAGAGTCCTGCGCCCTCCGACGAGGACTCTCCACTGCTGTCCCTGTCTCCACCATCTGCTGATGCTGTGAGCTGTGATACACCAGGTGCCAACACTACTCTATCTCGCGAAGGTCCCACCGAGGTGTGAGTGTCTGTGCTGGTGCTGGGTGCACTGAATTCTGCTGACACTGCGCCCTCAGAGGTTGCAGCTTCCTCTGAGGAATCTGGAGGCTCAGGCTGTTCTTCCTGGACAGTGGGGATGGGGGCTTTTGATGGATCCTTTGGGGGAATAAAGGAAAGAGTTAGAGATGTGAGGTCAAGGTTAGATGCACATTGAATAGTGCAGATGATCATCAGTCAATCTGTTAGAGCATCAAATTCATTATCAGTCACTCATGCAATGTCAATGAGAGAGATGCCAAACTATTCTGTCCCCAGCTTGCTGTGATGCGGCCGTCTGTCCGTCCCCCACTTGGGAATCCTCCTCGATCCCGGCGATTTCCAGGGCCGCCTCCTCCCAGGCAGTCAGCTGGGCTACTGAGGGTGGCCCTCGTCCTGTCATGGCTCTTTCCCTCTTATTGTGGGCTCTCTTTTCCTGCAATGAGGGACACAAGTGGAGTTTGAGTGAGAATGAAGGAGTGAGTGTAGAGAATGCATAGCATAGATGCTTAGAAGGAGACAAAGGGCCCTCCCTGTGTGTTGAAAGTTGTTGTTGTTGTTGTTGGATCACAGTGATAGGGAGTGTGAGGGCTACATGGTCGAATAGTTAAGTGAATGTGACCATAGAGAGAGGCAATGGGTAAGGGTACAGGGATGCAAGTGTCAAGTGGCATGAGGAGGAAGAGGTTAGCAAAGCAGAGTGCTGGTGAGGAGAGGCGATGGGGATCAGATTGAGAGAGTTGGAAAAGTCATACTCACTTTTCCTGTGCGGAGAAGGTCATGAAACCTCTTCCTGCATTGCAACCAGCTTCTGCAGCTCATCGATATGGAGTTGACCTCCTGGGCCACTTGCAGCCACACAGCTTTAGTCTGCTGGGGTGGCTTTTTTCTCCCTGAGGAAGGGAAGAGCACCTCCTTATTAGATCTTGCTCCCTGCACCAGAGCTTGGAGGGAGGGCTCATCAAAGCGTGGAGCACACTTTGGCCTGCTGATGGACATAGTCGATCAATGAAGTCCTTACAATCACCATAAAGTTTGCAGTCTCCAGAAGAAGCAAGTCTGCTTGCAGGCCTTAAATCCAGCAGCATTGATGACGTCATCGGAGGCGACTTTCTGTATGAAAAGACTCAATGGGCCAGGGGTTCCCACACGCTGAAAATCAATTCCCTAATTAGGGGAAAAATCGCACTTTTTCCCCACTTCACTTCGGAGTCGGGGTCCTGACACGAATGTCACCTGACACGCCCTAGCCCGCCCACACTGGCAAAATCCAGCCCATAGTCTCAGGATTTAGGAGAAATTTCTTCACTCAGAAGGTTATAAATGTTTGGAATTCTCTACCCCAGAGAACTGAGGATGCTCAGTCGTTGAGTATATTCAAGACTGAGATCGATAGATTTTTGGGCACTAAGGGAATCAGGAGATATGGGGATAGGGCGGGAAAGTGGAGTTGAGGTAGAAGATCAGCCTTGATCCTATTGAATGCGCGGGTTAGGTTGATTTGGCTATGATAAATTGACCCTTAGTGTTAGGGGGGGATTAAATATGTGGGGTTATGGGGATAGGATGGGATATGTTAGGGGGAATTAAATACGTGGGGTTATGGGGGTAGGGTGGAATATGTGTACTGTGGGGATTAAAGCAGGGACAGGGTACTGGATTTGAATGATCAGCCATGATCGTATTGAATGGTGGAGCAGGCTCGACGGGCCGAATGGCCTACTCCTGCTCCTAGATTCTATGTTTCTATGTTTCTATGAATGGTGGAGCAGGCTCAGGGGGTCGTATGGCCGACTCCTGCTCCTATTTCTTACGTTCTTATACCTGAAAGGAGGTGGAGGCAGGTTGGGGAATGCAGCTATCCACTACAGTCATCGAATGTGCATGCTCAATGCTGCATGGTTTCTGTAGGCATCTTAGCAGCACATGGCACAGCTCTGCACCTGGCTCATTGCCGACATGGACCCTGTGAAGATAATTCCCCCACTCATTGCCAGGGAGTTGAAACAATGGACGACACATATGGTTGGTGGATGTGGCCAATCAGGCTATGATGGCTAATAATCAGATAGCAAAATACTGCGGATGCTGGAAATCCGAAATAACAACAGAAAACGCTGGAAAAACTCAGCAGGCCAGGCAACATCCATGGAGAGAGAAACAGAGTTAACGTTTCAGGTCGAAACCCTTCGTCTGAACTGAAAGAGCAGGAAATTAAACAGATAAAAATGCAAGGGGGAGGCTGGGGGGAGGAATAAAAGAACAAAAGGGGGGGGTCTATGGTAAGTAGAGACATTAAGAGATGCTCAAGGCAAGACGAGATGGTAATGGGACAGGTTAAGAAACAAAAGGTGAGGTGTGAAATGCTGGCAGAATCAGAGACAGCTGCCGTGGGGGGAGAGAGAGAGAAAAAAAAAAGGAAAAAGTCACGGACCAAAAGAGTGGATAGAATGTATACATATGTGGTAGGGGCCGGGGTTATGATCTGAAATTGTTGAACTCGATATTGAGTCCGGAAGGCTGTAAAGTGCCTAAACAAAAGATGAGGTGCTGTTCCTCGAGCTTACGCTGAGCTTCCGTGGAACAATGCAAGAGGCCGAGGACGGTGAGGTCTGAGTGGGTGTGGAGGGGTGAATTAAAATGACAAGCGACCGGAAGCTCGGGGTCACCCTTACGGACGTGTTCCGCAAAGCGGTCACCCAATCTGCGTTTGGTCTCCCCAATGTAGAGGAGACCGCATCGTGAGCAGCGAATACAGTATACTAGATTGCAAGAAGTACAAGTAAATCGCTGTTTCACCTGGAAGGGGTGTTTGGGGCCCTGGAGAGTGGGAAGGGGGGATGTATAAGGGCAGGTGTTGCATCTCCTGCGCTTGCACGGGAAGGTGCCGGGTGAAGGGGAAGGCTAATAATCACCCTGGCATATCTTCTTTCATGCAGTACCACTGAAATCATGGCATACTATGATTGAGATGCATCCAACATAATGGCTCTTCAGGTATTTGCATATCTCAGTGGTACTATGGGGTCCGCTGTCCCAGCTTCCTTTGGAAAATGGAGCCTTTTGTCTGCACTAATCACGGTCTACAGATGCAGGTACCACTGAGTGGACACCACATAGCACCTCCGTTGCTCCTCTTCATCTTCCAAACACCACAGATAGGAGGATTCCAATTGGAAAACCCATTCATGAGGGCAACAACAACTTGTATTTGTACAGCGCCTTTAACGTAGTAAAACGTCCCAAGGCGCTGCACAGGAGTATTTTAAGACAAAAAAAACGGTGCTGGGGAGGGGGGGGCGTAATTAGAACAATTGAGACAAAGGCTCGTGCGAGCCCAAGCGCCAACAGGAAATAAATACTAAACAAAAAGGATAAATGGTCAAGAAATTTGTCTGAATACCACTATGTCCTTTAAATGAATGTCTCTATACTTGCCACTGCCGAGGAACCCTGGATGCTTGGTTCACATGGAAGTCATTAAGAATTAATGTCCTGCACACCAGAAGATCAGAAATGGCATAGATACATAGATACATAGATACATAGAAGATAGGAGCAGGAGTAGGCCATCCGGCCCTTCGAGCCTGCTCCGCCATTTAATGAGATCATGGCTGATCCTTCAATTCAGTATCCCGTCCCCGCCTTCTCTCCGTAACCCTTAACCCCTTTTGCCTGTAGAAATATATCTAATTCCCTCTTAAATATATTTAATGAGCTGGCGTACACTGCCCTCTGTGGCAATGAGTTCCACAGGTTCACCACTCTCTGAGTGAAGAAATTCCCCCTCATTTCTGTCCTAAATGGTTTAGCCCTTATCCTTAAATTATGTCCTCTAGTTCTGTTCTCACCCGCCAAGGGAAACATTCCTTCTGCATCTAATCTGTCTAGACCTGTCAGAATTTTATACACTTCTATGAGGTCCCCTCTCAATCTTCTAAACTCCAGTGTGTACATCCCTAAACTACATAGTCTCTCCTCATAGGTCAATCCCGCCATTCCTGGTATCAGCCTGGTGAATCGCCGCTGCACCCCCTCCATGGCAAGAACATCTTTCCTCAGATGAGGCGACCAAAACTGTACACAGTACTCGAGGTGTGGTCTCACCAGTGCCCTGTACAGCTGCAGCAAGGTATCCCTGTTCCTGTATTCCAACCCTTTTGCTATGAAGGCCAGCATACCGTTTGCCTTCTTGACCGCCTGTTGCACCTGCATGCTCGCCTTCAGTGACTGGTGTACAAGAACACCCAGGTCTCTCTGTACTTCCCCCTCTCCCAATTTATTGCCATTTAAATAATAATTTGCCCTCCCGTTCCTGCACCCAAGGTGGATAACTTCGCACTTGTCCACATTATAGTGCATCTGCCATTTATCCGCCCAATCACCCAGTCTGTCCAAATCGCTCTGGAGCTTCCTGGTCTCCTCCTCTGAGCCCACCCCCCCTCCTAGTTTAGTGTCGTCTGCAAATTTGGAAATGCTGCATTCGACTCCCTGATCCAGGTCATTAATATAAATTGTGAACAGCTGGGGACCCAGGACAGATCCCTGTGGTACCCCACTTGTTACTGCCTGCCATTCAGAAAATGAGCCGTTTATTCCAACTCTCTGTTTTCTATCTGACAGCCAGTTCTCTATCCACGTCAATACTTTCCCCTTTATCCCATGAGCTTCAATTTTCCATGCTAATCTTTTATGTGGGACCTTATCGAAGGCCTTTTGGAAGTCCAGGTACACCACATCTACTGGCTCTCCCCCATCTATTTTACCAGTTACTCCCTCAAAAAATTCCAATAGATTAGTCAAGCACGATTTACCCTTTGTAAATCCATGTTGACTCTGTCCTATCCTGTCCCCATTTGCTAAGTGCTCGGCTATTTCATCCTTAATGATGGACTCCAGCATTTTGCCCACAACTGATGTAAGGCTTACAGGTCTGTAATTACCTGCTTTTTCCCTACCCCCCTTTTTGAATAGTGGGGTAACGTTAGCTACCCTCCAATCCATGGGCACTGTTCCCGAGTCTAATGAATTCTGAAAAATCATGCTTAGTGCATCCGCTATCTCTAGGGCCACCTCCTTCAGTACCCTAGGATGCATGTTATCAGGCCCTGGGGATTTGTCCGCCTTCAATCCCTTTAGCTTCCTTAACACCATATCCTTAGAGATATTGATTTGCGTCAGTTCCTCCTTTGCCAA
The DNA here is from genome assembly GCA_030390025.1 of Squalus acanthias. Lineage (NCBI taxonomy): Eukaryota > Metazoa > Chordata > Chondrichthyes > Squaliformes > Squalidae > Squalus > Squalus acanthias. The sequence continues at coordinate 9,076,869 of CM059441.1, read as the reverse complement.
TGTCCCTATTTTTCCCGATATCCCAGGGAGGTTTTTTGTGTCTTCCTTCGTAAAGACTGACCCAAAGTATGCATTTAGTTGGTCTGCCATTTCCTTATTTCCCATTATATATTCCCCCGTATCTGACTGCAATGGACCAACTTTGGTTTTCACCAGTCTTTTCCTCTTGATATACTTATAAAAGCTTTTGGAGTTAGTTTTTATATTTTCCGCCAGCTTGCTTTCGTAAGCTATTTTGCCCTTCTTGATTAAGCCCTTTGCCCTCCTTTGCTCTATCTTAAACTGTTCCCAATCTTCCGCTCTGGCGCGTTTTTTGGCTATTTTATACGCCCTATCTTTGGATTTTATGCTGTCTCTAATTTCCCCTGTTATCCACGGTTGAGTCACCTTTTTAGATTTCCTTTTATGCCAGATTGGTATAAACAATTTTTGCAATTTTGTCATTCTATCTTTAAATGCTTGCCATTGTTTATCTACCTCCAGTCCTCCCAGGAACGTTGTCCAATCAGACCTACTCAGTTCCCGTCTAATGGCATCATAATTCCCCTTGTTTAAATTCAGGACCTGAGTCTCTGAGTCAATTTCTTCGCTCTCCATTTCGAGTGAGAAATCGATCATGTTATGATCGCTCTGACCCAAGGGTCCCCGTACAACAAGATTACTAATTAGTCCCTTCTCATTGCACAGTACCCAGTCCAATATAGCCTGTTCCCGAGTTGGTTCCTCGACATATTGATCCAGATAACCATCCCTTAAACACTCAAGGAATTCCTCCTCCTCATTATTTTTACTGATTAGGCTAGTCCAATCTATATGTAAGTTAAAGTCACCTATGATGACAGCTGTGCTCTTATTGCACGCTTCTCTAATTTCCCTCGTGATGCCCTCCCCAACCTCTATTTTACTATTTGGAGGCCTATATACCACTCCTATTAATGTTTTTCGCCCCTCGCTATTTCTTAGCTCCACCCATATAGATTCTGTATTAACTGAGTTAATATCCTTCCTTTCAATTGCATTTATCCCCTCTTTTACCAGCAATGCTGGAAGCTTCTGCCTGTTTTGGGCAAATGCAGCCTCAGCCATCAGAAATTATAGTGGAAGATGGGGCAGGTGCTAAAGTGGGCAGAACTGCCTTATGAGAACAGAACTCCAATCCACTTGCTGATCTTGGCCACCTGATTTATGTCAGTAAAATGGGCAATTCTGACTGGAAAATTTAGGCTCACAATTCATGTTAGCCAAATACAAATGACTCATCAAGTAATTCAAGCTGATAAAATTTAAATCTTAAAAAAAAAAGGGTGTCTAAATATTTTTCTGTAAATCCTGAAGACCAGCTCTCTTCTGCGTATTCTTGAGTGTTTAGCACAAATAATAGTCAGCCATTTTTGAAAGTGGTAAAGAACAAAAGGTGACAGCCATTTTGAATTCTGCCGCATCATTGATGTCATTGCAAAACAGAAGAAAGGCTGACATTTGAGGGGTTTTTTCGATTTTTTGGGGGAAACAATGCTTAATTCCATAAATATCAATACAGGAAACTCGCTTTTAACCGGCACCTAAATATCCGGAAATCTCTCTTAACCGGCAAAATTCAGGAGTAGGTTCAGGTAAGTTTTACTATACAGTATTAGTGGCCGTGTGGCTTTGCTCGCCTCAGAATACTGATTTGTCCCGTTTTGGGGGTACAGTGATCAGAATGGCAACCCCCCTCCTCTTAGAGTGTTTCTATCATTTATATTTGATGGAATATTTGAATTTCAATGGGTCTCCACGGAAAAGACAAGACCCCAATTCTGACCTTTCGCCCCCACGAAAGGGGGGGTCAACGTTCTTCCGACTCGGACCTGTCGCCGCCACGGAGGAAGAAGCCAGAGTCTCGCGATTCGGAACACAGGCCCGGCTCGGGGAGCTCAGACCCATCGCCCCCTCGGCAGAGGCTGCCCTCCCGTAAGCCGGCTCCCTCAGGATATAGGCAGGCGCATGTCAGTGTGTACGGGGCTCTCGTACGTTGGGAGATATAACTCTCCGTTATCCGGACTTTTTGATTAACCGGCACCACGCCGGTCCCGTCGGTGCCGGTTAATAAAGAGTTTCCTGTATATTGACACATTATAAAAAGGTTTACAAAAAAATGGTGTGCAATAATACAAAGTGAAGATATTCATTCTGTAGTAGGAATGCAATTAAGAAATATCACAGTAGACACGTTCCTTCATCACTGTTTCCATTATGCAACATGATACAGTTGAATTTTTGTCACAGTTGGTGCTGTAATCTCCTCATTCTGCAATGTAAAGTAACAGCTGTTGCCATTTTCAGAAGGATGCTACACATATACGCGGTGGACTCCATAGGCCTAGCAAGCTTTATTACACTGTGAATAATCCAAATGCAAAAATCAAATTGGAATGAACTACCAGCTGCAAAAGATCATAGGGATCAGATGATGATCAAAAACTTCTACAGTTTCACGCTCGTGGTTTACAGTGTCATTTAAACCTCGAGATTATGTTGCTGCCTGTAACAAATTCCAGTCCAACTGTATTTAGCAAATTGCAATTCAACCTGGTGCTTTTAAGAAAGCTCTCCCTATGGAGCAAGAAAGGACCATTTGAACCATCAAATTCTTCCACAGACAATGCACAATTTTCCCCATCATAAATTCTACCTAAATTACTATCTCCTCAGGGAGAAGCCAATCATAGTTAAGACCTCCAAGAAGATGAGGCTCTCTGTAATCCCTCCCTAACCTCTTAAACTAACGAAGTGAAACTCCAGGATAGTAATTCAACCTTCTAACCCTCACTATTCAACTCTAATCCTGGATGATTTGTCCATAATCCCAGCAACAAAGAAATTGTGTTCTGCAGCCAATTTGAACATCTCTTTCTGTCTTTATAACCTTCAACCATGCTTTTAAACAAACGTTTATCTACTTTTTTTTGAAAAAAACAATTGAAACACTATTAACTGATTTTTGTGGGAGTTTATTCCACAAATTCAATGTTCTTTATGGGGAAAACAAACTTCCAATTTTGGTCTTACTAGAGACTTAGTTATTTCGTGCCCATGTACTCAAGTTTTGCAATTCTACTTATATCCTTAGCGGAGGGCAGTACAGTTTTATCATTACTCCACTTATACAATTTTGAATGCATCATCCACCACTTAATACAAAAGCAAAATACGGTGGAAATCTGAAATAAAACAGAAAATGCTGGAAATACTCAGGTCAGGCAGCATCTGTGGAGAGAGAAACAGCGTTAACGTTTCGGGTCGATGATCTTTCCTTTAAAAAAAATGTCCTTACAGGAAGTGGGGTGGAAGGAAGTGTAGACAAGGTATTCCCTAGAAGAGACCCATGTTTTAGAATTCCTTCCCCACTGTTAATGCCTATTAAATGCTTACTTTGTTGTGAAAATCTAATATCTGCTCTCATTTCACAATCTAGTACTTATTCAGTTTTCTTATTTTTCTCAATAAATCACAGAGCACCTTTTAAGTGCTGTTCCTTTTTCCAGCCTGGGAACTGGAAATGTATAGATTAAATAACTTGTATAAAGTAATGAGAATGGTCGGTGCACGATTTCTAAAACGGCAACACATATTTTGCACTGAAATGATTCATTGTCGATATTTTTGCAGTAGATGCCTATTACAGGATATGATTAGATACTAAATCAGGAGTCCAGTACAAGTTATACACAATCATATTCTGCCTCAGATCCTATATAACTGTTAAGGTATTCCTTCTTTACACTGATCAACACAAAATTAGAATCACAGTGCACAACTAACAAGATCTTACAACATTGGCGCTACAGGAAACGGGTATGTTAGAAATGCTGCCACAAAACACATAACACTAAGGTTTCAAAATTAATTCCTGAATGTCTTTATTAAGTGCTAAAATGTTTATGGAAAACAAGCGATATATATTCGATGCTCTGTTTGTTTATATACTATCAAGTAACCTTATTGGTGTAAAGATTTAGTCAATTTGGAATGAAATCAGCTTTTGGAAAAAAAAATTGTACAAATCTATTTTAAGATACAAAAAATTATCAAGTTATGGATTGTGTCCATGCTTCTGGAATCCTCAATATCTGGAAATTGGTGTAGAATATAGTCTCCATTCAGGACTTTTCACGGAGGACAATAAGCATAGACTGCATTACAGTATAAAAACTATTATTAAACATACAGAAAATGAATTGGTTTCAGCCTATTTAAATACCATACAAGCTTTGGAGGAAAACACTTACAACACAGCATGATTTTCTAAAGATGTACCATGAGAATAAAATAGAAGGTGTCATTGGAAGACCATGGGATTCTTGAGGAGACCTGATCAGGAGCATTATAAAAATCCCATTGGAACAATAAAGTCACATGTTAAGGACATGGAGTCATGAAATATAATAGTTTGGATCCCACAAGCACCAAAGTACCATAGAAAAGACATTGACTGTTCCCAGTGAAGGTTTTCTGAAAGACTTACCTCCATTTTAAAAAATAATCTTACTTTAATTTAATTTATCTTGATCCTCAAATTGTTCTTTTATGAACGGTGGGCTCTGCTCCTAACGTGACCTCCTTTAGCCGAGAGTTCGGGTCACTTGCTCTTCCATAATGCGTTACCTACATCACTAAGCCCAGCTGGCTAGACAAAGACTTAAAGCAAGATGCTCTACCAAGAACAGACAAAAAGCAGCACAACTGTGGCTGTTTTATGCCATATACATTATAGTCTGTGTCTTGTATTACAATTTACATAAATAAAGATATTCCTTAGTAGGATGCAATTACTTAGAGCACCAGTACAGCACATTTAAAATCAGTTCATAAAATAACAAAACTAAAGGGAATTCACTGGTCATTGCACCTATATGCTTACCAATAAACTCCTATAATTGCAGAAAATATTGTATTATAAAAGCACAAGAGAACAGTAGATCGCAGGAGACTTGGTTTAAACTATTTGGAGGAGACATCCAATTGGCTTTGTTTTATATGTATTCATTGTTGACATAAGTGCCATTTTTAATTAATTGGTGCACAATGCTAATTGATTAATGGGTCCAAATAGCATTATATAGGAAGAATGTGATCATGATCTAGGAGCTCTATATTACAACACATTATTCTGGCATGATTAAAGGCATACAGTACTAACTGGAGTAGCAGAAATGATTAGAGGATGGAACTTCGCTTCCACTTTTGAATTTATATAGGTAGGCCAAAAAGTGATAGAGATCGAGCAATCACATGACTGATTTTATTATACTCATTTTCAGTAGCAATGATGTTTAAGTAATGACTGCAACTGGTCACAGAATCAATCAGTAGCTTCAATTAATTTTTCTTCACCTTTTTATTTCAATGTTTGGGATTATCAGGATTCCATGGAGTCTTTGCTATTATCGAAGCTTAAAATACAGAAATGAAATTGTAGCTATAATGCTGTGACATGAATGTAGAAAAGCATGACCCCCATGCTCCTATGGACAGAAAGACAGCAAACCCTATTATTCTGTTCAACTAGTCACTGAGATACTCAGATCCTTGGAGAGACTCCGATTTTTTTTTTTAACCTGGAGAATGTAAGCAGCATTTTTACATGAAGAATACATTAACCATTACTAACAGCGGAAGGGCTAAGGTTGTTTTCAGCTATTTCACCAACCCAGAATTGGGAGGGGCGAGTGCACAAAGAAAGAGAGAAAACAGACAGACAAATAGAGAAAAAAAAAACCACCAAGAAGGGGGTGGACAAAAGCAAGAAAGAGACAGACAGAACATAAAAGCAAAATGAAGCAAAAGAATGAGGAAAAGCAAGGGAAGAATTCATGCAGGATCAGTTTCCTGTTGTCTAACTGCAGACACTAAAGCAGCACTGATAATATTGAGCTATTTTAAGTCACAGAGAATTCCAGTACAAAGCAGCAGCATGCAGGCATAAATGTTATAAATATAACTCTGCTCCAGTTGTTCTGTATTTACATTTCCGTGCATTGCAAAATACTGACAAATAAAATTAGGGAAATTCGCATCATAGGAACAATGTGATCATGGTCTGGGAGCTGGATATTGCAGCATATTATTCTGCGACAGTCTTTTCACCCCAATCTCAGCAAATCCAACAATGTTATTACATAAAAATCACCTCTCAGGCATACAGTCAGAAGCAACAATCCACGTGACCAAAGACTTACTGACTTCTCTCTATATCTGGCCTTAACCTCAGGAGGTACACTTCATGTGTGTTCATTACTCATTCATACATACGAGCTGTGGCCAAGTAAACAATGTTGTGATAGTGGTAGAGCAGGGAATTTTTAAACCCCCTTCTCTAGTCCCATGTTCAAAGCGGTTGAATTGAACAAAACCGAATCAGTTGATGATATACAAGCATCTCTAATTAATTAGATAGTCCCGGTGGAGATAATAAATTCATTGAAATGAGGCTGGCACAGAGCATTGGAGCACAAATGCATTACACCGTGCAGTGGCAGAAAGCAGGTTCCCAACCAAGGATTTTCCCACACAGTGAGCCGTGCCATTCTGGCGCATCCAAGTTCAAACACTTCCCCACAGGGAGGGAGGGAAAGTGAGAAGGAGAGTTCCACCCCAACGCTACTCAGTACCTCTCAGAAACTGACAAGGGTCCCTTTTGGCAGGATTGATGAATTAGGTCCTCAAAATAAGGACGTGATCAATGCTTGGGACTGGATGTGTTTTTTTTTACACTTTTTGTATCCACTGTCAGCAAACACTTGAGGTCATTTGAAGCTTTTACATACTTTTCAATTGAAAATTAAATAATACCTTACATTTAGGTATCAATATTGTATAAATTACATTCCTTATTGGACAGCTTTGACAATGTATATTTCCTACTGTGCCGTTACTTGGCAATATGCAGTTGTCCATCCCCCCACTCTCTTCACCGCACCATTGGTGGCCGTACCTTCAGCTGCCTAGGCCACAAACTCTGGAATTCCCTCCCAAAACCTTTCCCCCCCTCTCTATCCTCCTTTGAGACCCTTGTTAAAACCGACCTCTTTGACCAAGCCTTTGGTCGCCTGCCCTAATGTCTCCTTCTTTGGCTTGGTGTCAGTTTTTGTCTGATTACGCTTGTGCAACCGTTTGGGACATTTTACTATGTTAATGGCACTATATAAATGCGAGATGATGGGGCTGTTACCAAGGTCCCCACCTAATTAGCCTAGTTAAACCTAGGAAGCAATTGTGGATTAATATTCTTAATAGATTACAGGCCAAGGTGGGAAAACTGTGGTCATGGTGCCAACCTGGGTTCCAAATGAAATGGCATTCTAGCAAAGAGCAAAAGAATGTATTTGAGAAGTGTGTGCACAGTCAGAAAAATTCTATCTTTGCAGCCTAACTCATCTTTAGCCTAGAAGCGCCCTTGCCAATCTCCCCATCATACATCTTTGTAAGTAACAAATCTTGCTCAAGGTTTAGTGTGGATAAAAAGTCATTTGTAGGATCAAGACACCAGTCAAATTCTCAGCTTCAGTCACTGCAATCAAAAGGCTGGTCTCTCATGGAAATATACTCTGGATGTAAATAATAAATACTAGTTGACCTCCTGGAGTGTTGCATATGCAGAGTCAAGACCAAAGGCACTTTCAGGTCAAGCAGGGTTGAAGGGTGGGGAGATAATTGGACCAAGCTTGGAGGGGGGTGGGGGCAGATGAGGCAGATGGTAGGGAAAGGAGGGGTTGAGGGAGAGGAGAGAGGAATTGGGGACTTCAACGAGTGCGATGAAAGAGAGGAGGGGAGATGGGAAAGGTTTGGAGAGAAAGTGGGGAAGAGGAGAAAAGAGCAGTTGGAGAAAGGAGAGGTGGACCAAATTTTGCTTTAGTAGGGGTTCGGGGCTTCTGATTGTAACCCCTGTAGGCACCCAGTTTTTCCTTTTGAGGGTTTACACCTTATTTTTTTTCCCTCGGGATGGGGGGGGGGGGGACGGTGGAGGTGGATGTCAAGTGTGAATCTTCGCCTCATTAGGACTGGGGGAAGGCTCCATCTATTTATTTCCTCGGTAGGGTCAGCCTGAGTTCGGCATTTGCCTTCTGTTTCAGCAAAGAGCTGCTTCCATGTCTCCGCAGTGATTCAGAATGCTCTAAAACTCCACTCAGTAGTTGCTGGAGTTCCACTTCCTACTTATACATGAATGAGAAGTCGCACAACACCAGGTTATAGTCCAACAGATTTATTTAAAATTACAAGCTTTCGGAGCTGTCGCCCCTTCCTCAGGTAGAGTTACTGTGAATAACTCTACCTGAGGAAGGGGCGACAGCTCCGAAAGCTTGTAATTTTAAATAAATCTGTTGGACTATAACCTGGTGTTGTGCGACTTCTCATTTTTGTCCACCCCAGTCCAACGCCGGCATCTCCACATCATGACTACTTATACATGGGGGGGCGTCTCGGCTTGACGAATGGGTGGTGCAGATTCCTGGGCTCTATTAAGGGAGTTGATAAGCCCATAGATTGAAACACATTTTTTAAAAAATTATTTTTTATACAAATGAAATGAAGTTTTGTTTTGAGTGGAAGAGTTTGCATGGCTGTGTTCGGCTGTAACCACTGGTGAGTGTATTTAAACTCGTACCGAATTTGATTGTTTAAAAATTACTTTGGCAGTTAGGAATTTTACAGTTTTTTTTTTAAAAAAGGTACTTTGTTCGTCCTTGTGTGGCTCCAAAGGTGAGTAACTAATTTTTGGTCAGGTGGCTTTGTCACAATATTATATCATGTTAGATTATGCGTGTAGCAACGCCTACAGGTGCAATTCCTTTGGGATGTTGTCATTTCTGGTACAGGTTGAGCGTCCTGAATCCAGCAACCTCGGGACCGAGACTGAGCCGGTTTTCGTGTTTTTCCGGACTTTGGAACGCGTTTCTGATGTCCGAAGTCCGGAAATATCGCAACCTGGGCTCGGGCGTTTCCGGACTTCGGACATCAGAAACACGTTCCGAGTCCGGAAATGCCTGGGCCGCTCCGCGTAGCGCTGACGCGTTTCTCCGCCCCCTCCCCTTCTGTTAAAGGGGAGGGACGCCGCAAGCTCTGCAGAGCATCCGATGGCCCATACTAGGCCACCAGGGCGGCGTGGTGCCGTGGCCGCAGCCTGGCGGAAACACTTAGTGGAGCTGTGCAGATTAAGGAGGATAAAACACAACACTAAAGTTTTATTGCATCACTCGCATTTTTCATAGGATTTTTCAAAAAAAGACAACAAAAGTGAATGGCTTATTGAAGTACAGGTTGAGCATCCAAAATCCAGAGTTCCGGATTCGGGAACATTTTACGGATTCTGGACGACCCTGCCACCAATTGTCCTGAACTCCGGATTTTGGTCGCTCAACCTGTATTTTTAAATATGCAATGGACAAACTGTTCCAAAGTGGCTCCGTAGTCAAATTTGCTGCTCAGTCAGTTTGAGTTTAACCATGACACTATTTGTTCTATAATAATTGTGTACCTGTTGATATCTGCCATATCTGAACTTAATATTAAAAGATTGCCATCTTCAACTGTTGATGCCTTTCATTTTGCAGGCCAGAAATACATAGCTTATAGCAATTAATCAATGCTACTTTTCTGGCCATTATATTGAACACCGAAAAGCAATATTGTAACATCGTGTTCAATCCTGTGACAAAGGAAAATGTTGTACTCATTAAAAATAGAACATTGCAAATGGAGATTAAAGAGCAATGTCATGGGGCACTATGAAGATCAATTCCATGGAAAATGTTAACGGTAACCAGAATTTCAACTTCACAGGTCTATATCTTACCACAACAATTTAGTTCACGGTAAATGGCATGAGACAGGATTTTAAAAGTCCACTGAAGACGTTATGCAGTGGCATTTAACGCATGCCCCAACAACCTTTTAAAGTCACATTGGTGTGTGAAAGAAATTAATGCGACTTAACATTAAGGCCCTATATTTACTAACAGATGTGAACAAAGACCAGTAATTTAATCTGAATAAAAGGGTGTGTGCTTGATCACTCTGATGACGACTATGGGCTCGATTTTGCCAGGCCCGAGGAGGCAGGATTGGAGGCGTGTAAGTTGTTAAAATCGCCAAAAATGGTGGGCGGGGCCGATCCCGCCTCCATCCCGCCGCCGAGCAATTTTCCCGAATGCGTGTTTTCTGACCCCCTTTCCATCCCGCCTCCAAGAGGCGGGATAGGCCTTTAAGGCCCTTAACAACAACTTAATAGCCTCTATAATCCCATTTTGAGAGGCATTTCCAATTTTTAGACATTCCCCCCATCCTACACGCCTCCTCTGGAACACGCCAAGTAATGCTGGCGGCCTCACTAGTGGATTGCTTACTCACATCTGCAGCTCCACCATTACAAAGGAGTTTTCACCAATGATCATTTGCAGGTGTCAGAACTTTGTTGTTTCATGTCTGGGGGAACTTTTAGCAGGCATACTTAGTGTTGTGGAAGTTTGGAGCCTGACACCCATCTCCAGTGTGACCTCCTGGGAAACCCCTCTCCCCACCTTGACTAAGCGCTTCCTCAACTGAGGCATATACCAGAAGCATGGCGACCATTTAATTCCTTTTCTCCTGGACATCAGATTCGGATGCAGAGCAGCCGCGGCAGCAGCAGAACCATGAGCAGCAGCAGCACCAACAGCAGGAGCATCAACAGGAGCGCCAAGCTGCTAGTCACCCACCTAAAGATGCACAGGCCAGAAGGCACCAGCGTGCGACAACATTGCTGCCCGGGATGCAAGGGACGCACTCATCTTGGCCAGATTTGCTTAGCCTGCACAATCAAACACTTTAGTCTCGCACCTTCTTACCAGAGCATCGACAATGGACAAGAACCTACGGAATCCTATCACTCTGACCACCATTCTGACAATTGCAAGGCGCCCTAAGCCCTCAATGTGCAAGTCCCATTTGCGAAATGACACAGGCCACAACTTCAACAGTTTGCCAACAAAACACTTTATAATACATTCGAAATGATGGCTGGTCCAAAAACAAAACAACACAGCACCCAAGTGACTACCCTTGTGACTACTTGTGCTTTATCTTCCTCTTACGCGTGCTCCTACGTGGTGCTTCCCCTGTGGCTTCAGCAGATGTGGAGGCCCCTTGCTCACTCTCTTGCTGCTCCTGTCTCGATGCCTTTGGCGGGTGTCCTCTGGGGTGGCGAACCTATGCGGGCTCGCCAACAGTCTGCTGCTCCTATGGCTGTGCAGGGGCTGAAACACCCATCTCAGTTGGGTGAGGACTCTGGTGGGGCTCTGACCGAGGGCTTTGCTGTGGCATGGTCGTGTGAGCGCTTGGAGAGGAGCCCCCACTTCCTTGTTGTCTGCCACCAACATCCCTCTCATGGGTCAGCCCAACTTCAGAGCTAGCAAGTGGCTAGACAGCACCTTGCTGCACTGCAGGGGGGCCATGAGGACCCGTTTCTGCACTGGAAGTCCTAGTCGAAAGGACTTGCATGAAGGTCTGGTTTGTTTGCTCAATAGCTGACCATCGCTCCTCAAGAGATGTCATTCTATTCTGAACAATGACCATGTTTTCAATACCCTGGCGACTAAGCTCCTCCATGGATGTAGCCATCCTCTCCTCTACCATAGCCATCCTTACCATGGAGGTAGCCATCCTTTTCACATAGGTTGCCATCCTTTCCGCGGTGATGCGTTCATGCGCCAATGCCTCCACAAAGGCTCTGCTCATATTTGCGATGGACTCCTCCATTCACTCCACACTCGCAGCGATCCTGGAGACAAAACCTGTCAGAGACTCCTGCACCTGTTCCTGGAGTTCCAGCACCGCTCTCCTTCTGGATGGACCCGGAGGCACAGGGTCGACATGCAGCAGAGCCGAGCTGGCAGAGTCCTGCACCCTCTGACGAGGACTCTCCACTGCTGTCCTTGTCTCCACCATCTGCTGATGCTCACTTGTGAGCTGTGATACACCAGGTGCCAACACTACTCTATCTCGCAAATGTCCCACCGAGATGTGAGTGTCTGCGCTGGTGCTGGGTGCGCTGAATTCTGCTGACGCTGCGCCCTCAGAGGTTGCAGCTTCCTCTGAGGAGTCTGGAGGCTCAGGCTGTTCCACCTGGATAGTGGGGATGGGGGCTTTCGATGGTCCTGTGGGGGAGTAAAGGAAAGAGTTAGAGATGTGAGGCCAAGGTTACATGCACATTGAATATTGCAGATGATCATAAGTCAATCTGTTAGAGCATCAGAATCATTATCAGTGACTCATGCTATGTCAATGAGAGAGATTCCAAACTATTCTGTCACCAGCTTGCTGTGATGCGCCCGTCTGTCCGTCCCCCACTTGGGTATCCCCCTCGATCCCAGCAATTTCCAGGGCCTCTCAGAGGGTGGCCCTCCTCCTGTCATGGCTCTTTCCCTCTTATTGTGGGCTCTCTTTTCCTGCAATGAGGGACACAAGTGGAGTTTGAGTGAGAATGAAGGAGTGAGTGTAGAGAATCCATAGCATAGATGCTTAGAAGGATACAAAGGACCCTCCCTGTGTGTTGAAAGTTGTTGTTGTCATGGCATTACAGTGATAGGGAGTGAGAGGGCTACATGGTTGAATAGTTAATTGAATGTGACCATAGAGAGAGAGAGAATGGGTAAGGGTGCAGGGATGTAAGTGTCAAGTGGCATGTGGAGGAAGAGGTTGGCAAAGCAGAGTGCTGGTGAGGAGAGGCGATGGGGATCAGATTGAGGGTGATGGGAAAGTCATACTCACTTTTCCTGTGCGGAGAAGGTCATGAAACCTCTTCCTGCATTGCAGCCAGGTTCTGCGGCTCAGCGAAATGGAGTTGACCTCCTGGGCCACTTGTAGCCACACAGCTTTTTTCTGCTGGGGTGGCTTTTTTCTCCCTGAGGAAGGGAACAGCACCTCCTTATTGCAGCTGGCTCCGTGCACCAGAGCTTGGAGGGAGGGCTCATCAAACCGAGGAGCACACTTTTGCTTGATCGTTGACATTTTCCACAATTCAACTCCTTCATATAAATTGCAGAGACTTTCCAGTCTCCAGAAGAATCAAGGCTGCTTGCAGGCCTTAAATCCAGCAGCATTGATGACGTCATCGGAGGCGACTTTCTGTATGAAAAGACTCATTGGGCCAGTGGTTCCCACACGCAGGAAATCAATTGCCCAATTAGGGGAAAAATCCCACTTTTTCAACACATCACTTAGGAGTCAGGGTCCTGACACGATTTCCACCTGACATGCCCCAGCCCGCCCACACTGACAAAATCCAGCCCTTGAACTCTGAAATTAAAAATGATCTTCAGCAAGACTTTTTATTAGAGAATTGATTTGATCCAGAATATTCTACTTGAGAATGAGCAGAAATGGTTTTGTGCACAGATCCATGTTGTTTTTTGAACCTCCTCTCCTCTCCCAAGCGGCACTCCAATACCTTGCCATTCTTCCTCTGTGGTGCTAAACAGTACATCAACCGTCGAAGCAACATTTTTGCTCCAGCAGAAGGTGAGGGAGTTGGCAACAGTCCAATCTTTGCATCACGGGGAGATGAATGCAACATCAGATGTTTGAGCAGCGTGGGTGGATGTGGGGACAGTCATCACTTTTTCCATCAGCTGGGAAGCTGTGGGGGCGGGGGGGAAGGGCGGGTGTGCTGGTGGAAAGATACAATTTGTTGCATCCGATTCTTCTTTCAGCGGAAGGAAGGCGATTAATGAATCAGCAGATTCCAGCTTCCGACCTTGGCCTCAGTGGGGTCCGACGTGCAACTTGGGGAGTCCACATCCGATTCTTTGCCTCATTGGCGGCTGGGTGGGTTCTGTCCATTTATTGCCTCAGCCTTTTCCAGCACTCCTTGTGGATCAGGAGCAGCACGAGTGCTCCCTCTGACCCTTCCAGGAAGCCTTTGGACACCCCTCTGCTTATTGCAGAGTCTCTCTCTCTCTCCCCCATGCCCGATTGGCGACCTCCGCCCCCGTCCACCCCCAAGTCCTCAACCTCCCGCGCTGACCGACCTCCCAAGCCCTTGTCTCTGACTCTCTCCTGCCTGATTATCTCTGTCTGTGTGTCGCTCTCTCTCTCTCTTTCTTCTCTTCTATTCTATTCTCTTCCCCCCACCCCGCAACCCACCATTCGGCATCCCCAACCTTGCCGGGTTTTCCCTGCACTACCGTGCCCCCCCGCACCCTTCTCTTAATTTTGTGGCCCATGTCTTTACCTCAAGGTTTCAGAATTGCACCCAATCCTATCCTTATGCAACATCCAGACATGCACTGCTCTAGCATCGATTATTTGATAGTGATCTGGAGTAGAGACTGACGTAAAAAAACTACCAGGCACTTGGTCTAAGCGTTAAACAAAGCTTTAATCAACTGTTTTACAACATGGAGGTCTAGTTGTGTCCTTGGCTAGTTCCTGTTAAGAATGTCCTGCGCAAGCTGGGCCCGTGCCCGAGTATTTATACTCTCCCTGGACAGCGCCACCCGCAGGCCACTCAGTATTATTTCATAAGTCATGAATGACAGATTCATGTCAGAGACCCCTCGTGAAAATCGAGAGCCTATTGTTTCCGCAGCATTGGAGATAATAATATTGCCTCTTGGTGGTACTTTCATTGAGATTAGGATGACCTAAATTCAGAGTTGTCACACTGAGGCTGAACCAGACTGTTCGCAACCTTGGTGTTATATTTCACCCCGGAGAAGAGCTTCTGACCACATATCCTCGTCATCACTAAGACCGCCTATTTCCACTTCCGTAACATTGCCCGTCTCCGCCCCTGCCTCAGCTCACCAACTGAGTTTTGAATGACCTCAAGTTTACAGAGGGTAGAATGTGGAAGGCCGGCCAGAAGTGCATTGGAATAGTCAAGTCTAGAGATAACAAAGGCATGGATGAGGGTTTCAGCAGCAGATGAGCTGAGGCAGGGGCGGAGTCTGGTGATGTTACGAAGGCAGAAATAGGCGGTCTTAGTGATGGCGTCGATGTGAGGTCAGAAGCTCATCTCGGGGTCAAATATGACACCAAGGTTGTGAACAGTCTGGTTCAGCCTCAGACGGTTGCCAGGGAGGGGAATGGAGTCGGTGACTAGGGAACGGAGTTTGTGGTGGGGACCGAAGACAATGGCTTCGGTCTTCCCAATATTTAGTTGGAGGAAATTTCTGCTCATCCATTACTGGATGTTGGACAAGCAGTTTGACAATTTAGAGACAGTGGAGGGGTCGAGAGATGTGGTGGTGAGGTAGAGCTGGGTGTCGTCAGTGTACATGTGGAAACTGACGCTGTGTTTTTGGATGATGTCGCCAAAGGGCAGCATGTAGATGAGAAATAGGAGGGGGCCAAGGATAGATCCTTGGAGGACACCAGAGGTAACGATGCGAGAGTGGGAAGAGAAGCCATTACAGATGATACGGTTAGATAGATAAGAATGGAACCAGGCGAGTGCGGTCCCACCCAGCTGGACAATGGTGGAGAGGTGTTGGAGGAGGATGATGTGGTCAACCATATCAAAAGCCATGACAGGTCAAGAAGGATGAGGAGGGATACTTTACCTTTGTCACAGTCATATAGGATGTCATTTGTGGCTTTGATAAGAGCCGTTTCAGTACTGTGACAGGGCGGAAACTTAATTGGAGGGATTCAAACATGGGAGTTCCGAGAAAGATGGGCACGGATTTGGGAGGTGACAGCATGTTCAAGGACTTGAGAGGAAAGGGAGGTTGGAGATGGGGCAGCAGTTTGCAAGGACAGAGGAGTTAAGGGTTTGTTTTTTGAGGAGAGGGGTGATGACGGCAGATTTGAAGGAGAGACAGTACCTGAGGAGAAAGAACCAGTAACAATATCAGCTAACATGGGAGCCAGGAAGGGAAGTTGGGTGGTCAGCAGTTTGGTGGGAATAGGGTCGAGGAAGCAGGAGGTGGGTCTCATGGACAAGATGAGCTCGGAGAGGGCATGAGGGGAGATAGGAGAGAAACTAGAGAAAGATGCGAGTTCAGGGCTAGGGTGGGGGGAACCTTAGAGCAAGTTTGGTCCGGTGGGCTAGGGGAGGGAGAGAATTGGCAGAGGCAGCTGATCAGATGGTCTCAATCTTAGTGACAAAGAAGTCCAGGAGCTCCTTGCACTTCTTGTTGCAGGGATAGGGTGGAGGAGACAGTGGAGAGGGGTTTACGAAGACGGTTTGCAGTAGAGAAAAGATGCCGAGGGTTATCTTTGCATTCCAGGATGATTCTGGAATAGTGAGCAGTTTTTGGAAGGACCTGGCCTGCTCCTCCTGGCTCCACAATACAACTGTGGGCATCGACCGATCTACCTTTACCCTCCTCCTGATTGCCTTTACCCTGCCATACCTATACTGTTCTTGGTGCAGGTTGAAATTTGTTAAGGGCCTGACAGGCGAACTGCGTCAGAGTGCCTCATTTCTTTCGATGAGGCCCGAGGACAAATTTGCTTCAATACTCGAATTTTCCATTCTGGCGCGCCATCGCTGCATGCCACCAGAATCGCTCCCGGTTTGGGGTGGGAACAAATTCAGGCCCAAATGTCTTTTATCTTTCTAGCAGAAAATTGTTTTATTTTTGGGATTGTAATTCTATTCTTAAAGCTCTTTATTGTCTGGATCAACTTTATTTCAATTTGACATTTAATCCGCATGAGTCACTGCACATTAACATAATTGTTTTCAAATCTTTTCATATCGTGAGCCGCCACTGATAATATTGCTCGTCAGTCCTGCGCATTTCCTTGAATGACTTCAATAAGTTCTGGCCTTGCTTCCTCCCTTGACATTTGGAGGTGCTGAATAGATCAATTAAACCTTTCAATATTCATTTGTTGGATCATCCCTGCATCATTTAAGGTGTCTTGTTCCATTACACCGCAGATAGTTCACATGATGTGAGCAAATTTAATTATGCTATTTTCTCCCTTTTCTTAGAATCATGCAACACAGGAGGCGACTATTTGGCCCATTGTGTCCGTGCCGGCTCATTGAAAGAGCTATCCAATTAGTCCCAATCCCCTGCTCTTTCCCAAAAGTCCTGCAAATTTCTCCTTTAAGTATATATCCAAAGTTACTATTGTATCTGCTTCCACCACCCTTTCAGGCAGCGTATTCCAGATCATAACAGCTCCTATGGTTGCTTGCCTCTGTATATCTTTTAGCTGCAGCAATGGGTGCAGACCAATACAGTCTTCACGTGTGCTGCGGGGCAATGTAGTTGATGTCAATTTTGCCAGAGATGCTTTGTTATACCTACTGATCAGGGTGGGCTGTACTGGCAAACAGAAGTACAGTTGGATCTAAGTCGGTATTACATTTAGCTTAAAATTAAATATACATTATATGCACAAAAATAGGTACACTTTGGAGCAAATTACATTTAGTTCCCACCTTTTTTTTTGTTGGTTATTACATGCTTATCGTTTCACTGCACTGCTGCAGAAAAACACATTGCCAAGTTTTGATAATGCGTCTAGTCTGCACGAGTCTGGTTTTTCACACTGTCACTCATAACCTCCCTTTGCTATTTGTTTGGAAGAACAGAGCTGAAATCAGCACAAGCCTGCTCAGTGGTTTCGCTCCAGACTGAAATGAAGGTTGGCTGCAAAGCATTTTACTATTTGTGGCCAATTCAACAATCCTACTTAGTTCCAGTGGCCAATGTAAATTTCAGTTGGAGCCAAAATTTACTTCATTGATATTTTTTTCTAACTCGCTGATGAAAAATGACTAACATAATTAGACTTGCGGTCTGTAAAGACTAAAAACTGACTGGCATTAATCAGTTTTATGGTTGGCAAGAATTTGAGATCATCTCATGTAAGAATAAAAAATGCCTGTCAAGTTGCCAGTGGGAGTGTTACCACAAATAGCATGTCGCAAGAGTCGAAAGTATGGAACGTGAAAAGATCATTCGGCCTATCAAACCCATTCCTCCCACAGATGATGTGGGGGACTCCACTCAACCCAATCACCTTGGAAAGCTAGTGGCCTTCAAGAGATGAAACAAACAAAACGCCAATGTTTCCATCCAATCTTACATGCCATCTTCTTCAACCTAGACCATTGACACTATTGGGGAATTTTCCGAATGGGAGCTCCTGGAACAGCAGCTCATCGCCAGGAGCACACATTGGGAAATTGAGAGTGCGCTGCCCACAATTTTCCATTCATTTAACTTTAATCACTGGAACATTGTGCAAGTGCACCCATGATTTCTTAATAAGCACTTTTGGTAGGTAAGGCTCCTTGTGGGGAAAGTCGATTGTCACATCTCCATGTTCCTTAGCTCAGGAATCAACTCGCAGATGGTTTCTGACAGTTCCTTCTAGTGTCTGGGGCGGTCTTCCAATTTTGATTCTGGCCAATCACACACTCATATCCCATCATTCTACACCCAAGGTTATCTTGATTTTGATGTTATAGATCACTCTGGTTATATAAACATGATTATATTTTCATAACAAAAATGTGATGCTCTTTTGCTACAGCAAAAATATTCCAATCACTTGTTAAAAAACTTTTATGATGCTCATGCAAATAGCGGGCCCAATGCCTATTTGAGACCGTCTCTGGGATGGCTGCCTTCAGGACAAAGTGGCCTATATGCGGCCGAACCAGCGGTCCTGAAAAGGGACCACTGGAGGCCGCCACCAAAAAGGTAAGTTCTTTCAAAAATAGTTAGCTTAATGTGAAATAACAACAGAAAATGCTGGAAAAACTCAGCAGGCCAGGCAGCATCCGTGGAGAGAGAAACAGAGTTAACGTTTCAGGTCGAAGACCTTTCGTCAGAACTGGAAAAAAGCAGGAAATGAAATAGATTTAAAGCAAGGATAAAGCTGGGAAAAGGGGGAGGGGATGAAAGAACAAAAGGAGAGATTAAGAGACATTGAGACACATTAAGAGATGATCAAGGCAAGAGGAGGTGTTAATGTGACAGGTTGAGGCTAAAAGAAGTGTGAAATGCACTGGCAGAATGAAGGACAGCTGCCAGCTTCTGGGAGGAAAAAAAAGGGGGGGTTCTTTCATCCCCTCCCCCTTTTCCCAGCTTTATCCTTGCTTTAAATCTATTTCATTTCCTGCTTTTTTACAGTTCTGATGAAAGGTCTTCGACCTGAAATGTTAACTCTGTTTCTCTCTCCACAGATGCTGCCTGGCCTGCTGAGTTTTTCCAGCGTTTTCCGTTGTTATTTCGGATTTCCAGCATCCGCAGTATTTTGCTATAGCTTAATGTGAAGCCTGGAGGAGTGCTCCTCCCAGCTCCACTGCAGTGTCAAAGACCATTGCCTGCCCTGCTCGGGCCCCTCTCCATCGCCTCTCCCTCTCCCTCAGTCATTTCCTCCCCCCACTCCCCGGGAACTACCTGAGGGTCCTAGCCCGAAATTGAAATCCTCATTGCTGGCGAGCTGCCTGCACATGTCTCATGTAAATAAAGCCCAATATCGAGTGTGCCTCGGGCCTACCTGATCCGGAGCAGGGATTGCTCCCTGTGCCCAGTTTATGCTAGGAATTTCTAGGCCGATCTCTCATAGGGAGGCAAAACTAATAATCAGCAGATGGTAAAATGTTGCCAACAGGACTTTCCCATCCTGGAGAACAAAAAGACCTTTCTTATCCTTTGGGTGAAAGGATTTTAAAAGTACATGAAGGTAACTATGAGAGGCTACCTACCCATGTTTGAAATGTGGGACAACTCTGGCACATCTGTGGCATGGTTCTGCTGAAAGAAATCAGACAGGGATGAATACAGCCTTGTTCATTCTGGTCAAATGTGGTTTGGTTGCTAACCAATAAACTCAGAAAATGTTTTTTATTTAAATAAAAGTACTGATTACTGGCAAAGGATGTCTACCTAAACATTCATGGTATTGAGAAAAAGATCATTGGCTTTGTGTACTTTAGAAATTATGGTTCAATTATCAAGCCTTATGTTTACATCCAATGTCAAGAAAGTTGTGAAAATTTAGATTTTTTAAAAACATTAGACTACAGTTTGTTGTATAGACTACCCAAAAAACTAGAATTAGGTCTAATCACGTGCTCAATCATTACCTAAACACGGCAAATAAGGCCAAAGATTAAAATAAAACCAAACAGTAAACAAACCAAACAATTTCACTCCACTTGCCACTGCACACAGACCACCTACCTCACTTTAACTTGAAACCATCACAGCTGCCACAATATATGCATGCCAACAACCACATGGAATCCTCACCAGCCAGGTCATAATGTTACATACAGGTATTCCTCTGCCCAAAGTCATCTCCATGAAAACAAATTTAAGGGAACGGTAGCATAGTGGTAATGTCACTGGGCTAGTAATCCAGAGGCCTGGACTAATGATCCAAAGATGTGAGTTCAAATCCCACCATGGCATCTAGAGAATTTAAATTCACTTAATTAAATAAATCTGGAATAATTACTAGTATCAGTAATGGTAACCATGAAACTATCGGATTGCCGTAAAAACTCATCTGGTTCACTAATGTCCTTTAGGGAAGGAAACCTACCGCTACGAAACACAATAATAAGAATGAAACTGAACGGACCACCCAGCATCGACCTCGGTACGGACACGGCGAACGGCACACTCAGCCCAATCGAACCTGCAAAGTCCTCCTCACCAACATCTGGGGACTTGTGCCAAAATTGGGGAGAGCTGTCCCACAGACTAGTCAAGCAACAGCCTGACATAGTCATACTCACAGAATCATATCTTTCAGCCAATGTCCCAAACTCCTCCATCACCATCCCTGGGTATGTCCTGTCCCACCGGCAGGACAGACCCACCAGGAGTGGTGATACAGTCGGGAAGGAGTGACCCAAGGAGTGCTCAACATTGACTCCGGACCCCATGAAGTCTCATGGCGCATGGGCAAGGAAACCTCCTGCTGATTACCACCTACCGCCCTCCCTCAGCTGATGAATCAATTATCCTCCATGTTGAAAACCACTTAGAAGAAGCACTGAGAGTTGCAAGGGCACAGAATGTAATCTGGGTGGGGGACTTCAATGTCCATCACCAAGAGTGGCTCGGTAGCACCACTACTGGCCGAGTCCTGAAGGACATAACTGCCAGTCTGGGCCTGCGACAGGTGGTGAGAGAACCAACACGAAGGGAAAAACCTACTTGACCTCGTCCTCACCAATCTACCTGTCGCAGATGCATCTGTCCATGACAGTCATTGTGGAGACGAAGTCCCATCTTCACACTGAGGACACCCTCCATCGTGTTGTGTGGCACTACCACCGTGCTAAATGGGATAGCTTCAGAACAGATCTAGCAGCTCAAAACTGGGCATCCATGAGGCGCTATGGGGCAGCAGCAGAATTGTATTCTACCACAATCTGTAACCTCATGGCCCGGCATATCCCTCACTCTACCATTACCATCAAGCCAGGGGACCAACCTTGGTCCAATAAGGAGTGTAGAAGAGCATGCCAGGAGCAGCACCAGGCGCACCTAAAAATGTGGTGCCAACCTGGGGAAGCTGCAACACAGGACTACATGCATGCTAAAAAGCGGAAGCAGCATGCTATAGACAGGGCTAAGCGATCCCACAATCAACGGATCAAATCAAAGCTCTGCAGTCCTGCCACATCCAGTCGTGAATGGTGGTGGACCATTAAACAACTAACAGGAGGAGGAGGCTCCATGAATATCCCCATCCTCAATGATGGTGGAGCCCAGCACATGAGTGCCGAGTGGATGATCCATATCGGCCTCCTGCTGAGGTCCCCCCATCACAGAAGCCAGACTTCAGCCAATTTGATTCATTCCACGTGATATCAAGAAACGGCTGAGCGCACTGGATACAGCAAAGGCTACGGGCCCCGACAACATTCCGGATATCGTGCTGAAGACTTGTGCTCCAGAACTAGCTGTGCCTCTAGCCAAGCTGTTCCAGTACAGCTACAACACTAGCATCTATCCAACAATGTGGAAAACTGCCCAGGTATGTCCTGTCCACAAAAAGCAGGACAAATCCAATCCAGCCAATTACCGCCCCATCAGTCTACTCTCAATCATCAGCAAAGTGATGGAAGGTGTCATCAACAGTGCTATCAAGCGGCACCTGCTCACTGATGCCCAGTTTGGGTTCCGCCAAGACCACTCGGCTTCTGACCTCATTACAGCATTGGTCCAAACATGGACAAAGGAGCTGAATTCCAGAGGTGAGGTGAGAGTGACTGCCCTTGACATCAAGGCAGCATTTGACCGGGTGTGGCATCAAGGAGCCCTTGTAAAACTGAAGCCAATGGGAATCGGGGGGGGGGGGGGAAACTGAAGCCAATGGGAATCGGGGGGGTGGGGGGGGGGAACGCTCCACTGGCTGGAGTCATACCTGGCACAAAGGGTGGTGGTTGAAGGTCAATCATCACAGCCCCAGGACATCGCTGCAGGAGTTCCTCAGGGCAGTGTCCTAGGCCCAACCATCTTCAGCTGCTTCATCAATGACCTTCCCTCCAACGTAAGGTCAGAAATGGGGATGATCGCTGATGACTGCACAGTGTTCAGCACCATTCAGAACTCCTCAGATAATGAAGCAGTCCATGCCCGCATGCAACAAGACCTGGACGATGTTCAGGCTTGGGCTAATAAGTGGCAGGTAACATTCGCGCCACAGAAGTGCCAAGCAATGACTATCTTCAACAAGCGAGAGTCTAACCACCTCCCTTTGATATTCAACGGTATTACCATTGCCGAATCCTCCACCATCAACATCCTGGGGGTCACCATTGACCAGAAACTTAACTGGACCAGCCACATAAATACTGTGTCAACAAAAGCAGGTCAGAGGCTAGGTATTCTGCGGCGAGTGTCTCATCTCCTGACTCCCCAAAGCCTTTCCACCATCTACAAGGCACAAGTAAGGAGTGCGATGGAATACTCTCCACTTGCCTGGATGAGTGCAGCTCCAACAACACTCAAGAAGCTTGACACCATCCAGGACAAAGCAGCCCGCTTGATTGGCACCCCATCCATCACCTTAAACATTCACTCCCTCCACCACTGGCACACCGTGGCTACAGTGTGTACCATCTACAAGATTCACTGCAGCAACTCGCCAAGGCTTCTTCGGCAGCACCTCCCAAACCTGCGACCTCTTCCACCTTGAAGGACAAGGGCAGCAGGCGCATGGGAACACCACCACCTCCAAGTTCCCCTCCAAGTCACACACCATCCTGACTTAGAAGTATATCGCTGATCCTTCATCGTTGCTGGGTCAAAATCCTGGAACTCCCTCCCGAACAGCACTGTGGGAGTACCTTCACCACACGGACTGCAGCGGTTCAAGAAGGCGGCTCACCACCACCTTCTCGAGGGCAATTAGGCATGGGCAATAAATGCTGGCCTTGCCAGCGATGCCCACATCCCATAAACGAATAAAAAAAAAGTAATGAAGCACAAAGTATTACTCACCAACAAAAAGCAGTGAATAAGTATTATCATTAGAGCGTGCTGTGTAAGGTAATAGGTTTTTTGGATTTATTAGCGCCCATAAACCAGATGTTAACTATGAAAGACATAGCTGGGGAGAAAGTCATCAAATCTAGCTTATTGCTTAAATAATTTTCAGACCTCAGTCACCCACAACATATTATCTATATATCCTGCAGGAATACTAGCATTTATACCACTTAACTGCAAGTGATAATACTTGATTGACTATATCCATATCTTTTTGTCATTTAAAATTTTCTTACCTCCACCCTGATCATTTTGATTGCAGAAATCCTCTGGTCTTCAACTTAACCTGAACATAAACTAGAAGTTGACAATTTTTCTTCTCTGTAAAAGGGGGAAAAAAAAGCCTGTTAATACATCCCGCTTATAATTATACATCCAGACTAACCTTGAGCAATAACTATGAATGACTGATCCTTCGTTTTCCTCAATAACATCTTAGATACTTGCACCAGATATTTCTCCTGATTGGTCGCCTCCACAACTTGTGGAAGATCAGCAGAAACTCCCGTTACGTGATGTAGCCAGGGTATTGACTCATCTTTCACTGAAGTTATGGTGGACAATTGGACGACAATTTATGGACAGAAAATCAGGGGCTACAGCAGGCCTCTGATTTCCTGACCAGCATTTCTTGACCGCTGCTCCTTGCAGGGAGTGTGCGATTGGGGAATCAGTCCTTACATGTTTTAATTGCCATCAACTCCTGTAAAATGATCACTTTAAATTGTCCAATGTGCTTTTGGAGGACCAACACAGCCGTACTAATTTTTAGGGTGCAGCCACATCGTCACTTTTGTGCTGCTGTGAAGCAGCTTCCATGACACAGCGATATAAATGTGACAGTGTCGCTCCAGTGTCTTGTCTTGATTGGACTCTGGAACGCAGTGGGGTGAAATCTCCTCAGGGAAGCTGTCTCCAGTGGAGTGTGAAACCAGATTCAAAAAGTGCTCATGGACATCTGGCAACTTTATAAACTGTCGTCGAGTTGGACTCTTGTCTGTGCTCCAAAATTTTACAAATTTACTGTTGTTGTAAGTTCGGCAATATAAACACACCATCAATGTAATTTTCACAAATTCAGAAACACCAGTCATCTTGGTCCATGTGAAATGATCCATATACAAAGCTGCCAATGCATAGTTGGGACAAAACTCCTTTAGTAATAAAACAAATTATTGCCGAACTTTAAATAGAAGATAACCTGCTGTGAATGCAGATATAGACAAAGGTGAAAAGATACTAACTATTTTTAATTAGATTACTGCAAAATTAAGTACTTTAATTGGGTGGTTGTGGGGGGGGGCGGAGTTTAGTATCGCCAATGGTCCCAAAATTACACATTTACTGCTTTAATTTAGTGAGCAAACATATGGTAGTTCAGTGAGATTACTAATCCATAATTAATGTTTTAGTTCCAAAAGAAAACATGAAAGAAATAGGTTATATATTCAATTATTTTTATTGGCACTAAATATTCGCTTTTGTTAGCAAAACTTTTTTCCAATCTATGCCCCAATAACATTTGCGTATTTAACGTAACTTGTATTTTTGGAGGTAACCTGGTCCCCAGTTCAACACTCACAGCTTTGGCAAAGTGGAGGTTTATTAATTGACACTATACAAGATTTATTTCTCATGGATTTCCCAAAGGAGTCCCTCTAACTTGGTGGTAGCTACTTATAATCCACAAATGGAATATCAGAAGAATTTAGGATTCTCCAGTTGGTTTTCAGGGTTCTTCAGTTTCACAGGCTCCTACTTGTAAGTGATGGGTCGGAGCCATAGGATATTTTTGAAGTCATACAGCTGAGTTAGATCTTATTGAGTGATGCATAATCATTCTGTCTGCAAGCTGGGTTTTAGAAGCCTGAGCTGCATATTCTCACTCATCTGAAGGACTTAGAGACAATTCCCAAGATCCCGAACATAGCATTTTGTCATTTAAAATAACATTTCAAAGGCAAATACATATCAAAATATTTTGTCAAATGAATCCCGTGAACAGTACAGATTACAGTGTTATTACAACAGTTTCCAGGTTCCTGGCCCTAACCCGTCTGCTTTTCACCATGGACATCCAATCCCTCTACACCGTCATCCACCACCAGGACGGCCTGATGGCTCTCCACTTCTTCCTTGAACGGAGGCCAAACCAGTCCCCATCCACTGGTTCCGACGAAGGGTTTCGACCTGAAACGTTAACTGTGTTTCTCTCTCCACGGATGTTGCCTGGCCTGCTGAGTTTTTCCAACGTTTTCTGTTGTTATTTCCCATCCACTACTACCCTCCTCCGCCTGGCTGAACTTGTTCTCACATTGACCAACTTCTCCTTTGACTCCACTCACTTGCTCCAAATAAAAGGTGTTGCTATGGGAACCCGTATGGGCCCTAGCTATGCATGCCTTTTCGTGGGATATGTGGAACATTCTTTGTTCCACTCCTACTCAGGTCCCCTTCCTCACCTCTATTTCCCGGTACATTGATGTCTGTATTGGTGCTGTTTCCTGCTCTCGCCCCGAACTGGAAAATTTCATCATCAACTTTGCTTCCAATTTCCACCTTCCCTTGCCTTCACATGGTCCATCTCAGATTCTTCCCTACCCTGAATTCTCTGTCTCGATTTCTGGGGAAAGGCGATCGACCAATATCCACTATAAGCCCTCTGACTTCCACAGCTACCTTGACTACATTTCCTCCCACTCCGCTTCCTGCAAGGACTCTTCCATTCTCCCAGTTTCTCCGTCTCCGCCGCATCTGTACCGACGATGCCACCTTCCACACCAGTGCTTCTGATATGTCTTTCTTTTTCCTCAACCATGGATTCCCCTCCACCATGGTTGACAGGGCTCTTGACCATGTTCGTTCCATTTTCTGCACTTCTGCCCTCACCCCTTCATCTCCCTCCCAGAACCACGATAGGGTTCCCCTTGTCCTCACCTTCGACCCCACCAGACTCCACATTTAACAGATCATCCTCCGCCATTTCCACCACCAAACACATCTTCCCCTCCCTCACCTTTCAGCATTCTGAAGGGACTGTTCCCTCCATGATACATTGGTCCACTCCTCTATCACCTCCAACACCCACTCCCCTTTCCATGGCACCTTCCCATGCAAGCGCAGGAGATGCAACACCTGCCCTTTTACCTCTTCCCTGCCTACCATCCAGGCCCCAAACACTCCTTCCAGGTGAAACAGCAATTTACTTAAACTTCTTTCAATTTAGTACACTCTATTTGCTGCTCACGATGCGGTCTCCTCTACATTGAGGAGACCAAACGACGATTGGGTGATTGCTTTGCAGAACACCTCCATTCCGTCCGCAAGCGTGACCCCGAGCTTCTGGTCGCCTGTCATTTTATTCTCTAAACCACTCCCACTCGGACACCTCTGTCCTCGGTCTCCTACACTGTTCCAATAAGACTCAATGTAAGTTTGAGGAACAGCACCTCACATTTCTGTCAGGTGCTTTACAGCCTTCCAGACTCAACTTGAGTTCAACAATTTCAGATCATAACCTCTACCCCCATTATTTTGGACGCCAGCTGTTGCAGATGATTCTAATATTCCCATTTACACCTCTGCTAGATCCATCTTTTGTTTCTTTACTTGTCCCATTTCCATCTCATTTTGCCTTGCACCATCATCCCTTTTGTCATTTAATCTCTCCTGTCTTCCACCCTATCACAGACCTTCTATTTTGTTCTCCCCTCCTTTCCCAGCCTCTGTATTGCTTAAAATCTGTTACATCTCTAACCTTTTCCAGTTCTGACGAAAGGTCATTAACTTGAAACGTTAACTGTTTCTCTCTCCACAGATGCTGCCTGACCTGCTGCATATTTCCAGCATTTTCTGTTTTTATTTCAGTGTCATTACATCTTGTTTAATGCAGATTCTTTAAGAACATAAGAAATAGAAGGAGTCGGCCATACGGCCCCTTGAGCCAGCTTCGCAATTCACTAAGACCATGGCTGATCTTCGACCTCAATTCCACTTTCCCGCCTGATCCCCATACCCTTGATTCCCTTAAGAGTCCAAAATCTATCGCTCTCAGCCTTGAATATACTCAACGACTGAGCATCCACAGCCCTCTGGGGTAGAGAATTCCAAAGATTCACAACCCTCTGAGTAAAGAGATTTCTCCTCATCAGTCCTAAATGGCCGACCCCTTATCCTGAGATGATGCCCCCTTGTTCTAGACTCTCCAAGCAGGGGAAACATCCTCCCAGCATCTACCCTGTCAATCCCCCTTAGAATCTTCTATGTTTCAATGAGGTCACCTCTCATTCTTCTAAACTCCAGAGAGTATAGGCCCATTCTACTCAACCTCTCCTCATAGGACAGCCATCTCATCCCAAGAATCAATCCAGTGAACCTTTGTTGCACCCCCTCGAAGGTAAGTGTATCCTTCTTTAGGTATGGAGACCAAAACTGTGCACAGTACTCCAGGTGTGGTCTCACCAAAGCCCTGTACAATTGCTGGCCTGGAGTTCCCTGTTTTCTCTCTCCCTCCTTTCTTGAATAGCGGAGTTACATTCACTACCTTCCAATCCTCTAGGACCGTTCCAGAATCTAGGAATTTTGGAAGATCACAATCAATGTATCCACTATCCCTGCAGCCACCTCTTTTATTACCCTAGGATGTGGATTGTATCAACAACTGATGGAACCTTTGTATACCTCTGACATAACCTACATTCTAAATTATTCGTACAATTTCTACTACAACATTTCAAGCAGTTTAGGTAGGGTAGGGATTTTTAGCCTGCAGAAGTCAGCTACCGATTATCTTTATACCGTAAATTCTTATCTTCCCTCTATTCACGAGTTATTTTCAATTCTTCTCTTGATCATGCTACGTACCATGTTTTGCTAAAGAGGGCAAATCAGTGACCAGATCTCAGGCCTCTGCTAAAAGTTTCCATGGCTACCTAAGCAGCCATTTAGGCAGTCCAGAAGATCAATCTTGGGTGTGCAGGCATACAGTTTTCCTCTCACCCCTCCCTCATCCCAATGAGGAAACATCTCTTAATAAAAAAAGGTAATTCTCACAGGAGTCCTGGCTAAAACGAGGGGCCTCAACATTTGGAGAACTACAGGCCTCTCGTCTGATTAGCTTGCAGAAGCTAACTGTAATAACTGTGCTACTAGAATGGATGTTAGAATTCAAGCAGGCAAGTTCATGTGGACAAGTCTTCATACCACACTTGCGGGACAACCATTTGTCACATCCTTGTTACAGCAGCCTGGAAGGTCGCATGACTGAGCTTGCACTCCATTTGTTTACATATAATTGGCAAAGAGAGCTTTTTCCATCCCAAAGCAACCATAGAACTAAGAACACACCAGACGTGCCCATTTTCAAACACCGCTATTTTCTTCCACTGCGTGCTGGTTCACCTCATCCCTCTGGATGTATATTTAAAATCTTATGTCATACAATTTTGGGGAGGAAGGAAGCAACAGTTGCTTACATGGAAAAATGTTCAATTCACTCGCTGTTTTTCAAACATTACTAAAAATAAAATACACTTTTCAACGTTCCAGAAATCTTGTGTGATTCTAGCCTCCACCAGATAAATTGTTACGGTTGCACTTACACTTGATTCAGGTTGCATTCTTGACTTGAGAAAAACTGACTAGAAAAGAATAGTAAAGTCTAGTCAAGCAGGCAAAAACTATTCTAAAGCCTTTATCACACAAGGTAACAAAGTTTTGCATGTAGCAGGTTTGATGTTTCCAAATGATTTTTGTTTAAAGTAGAAATTTTAAAGGCCTGGACCACCACAGATAGATCCATAAAATGTGCTACCAGAATATTATTTGTGGGTTGATATTTGGTCATTCGTTCTTTGGGTTTTAAATTATAGCAGTGTGAAAACATTTTAACATTGATGAGTGCTTTCATGAATTGGGAGATCAAAATGCTGGCAGTTGCACTATTTTAAGATTATGTATGACTATCTCAATATAGTCTGCTTTGGGCAACTTCAGGTTCAAATGCGCCTCTTTTTAAAAATAATCCCATCCCGCCATTGTGGTGTGCATATATGGAGGCATAGAATATTGCTTTGAGCATTTGCGATTGGTACTTCACCAACAGGACAGATAAATTGGCACAATACATCCCATGGCAAATCCTGAACATTTCTACACTTGCTGCTTGTTGCATGATATGCGGCTGGGGTATCACAATTTTAGATAAATAGACCTGAAGGCAGTGACTATTCTATGCACAGATCCGAGACACTATAGAGGGAGTTAAAGACAAGGAATGACGGTCAAAATATGTCTAGAGAGAACCATAAAACTAAAAAATTACAAGGCAAGTCCTGAGCACTGCCACTCATCATACAACCAGAAGTTTCTGTCCTTACAACAATTAATGGTTCCAAATGAATTATTAAAATGCTTTAAAGGGATGCAGTGGCAAAGAGATTAATTAACACTTTTAAATTTATTGAAGGATGTTTACATAGCTTGTTAAAACTATGAAAATATTAGCCTTTTTTATTTTAACCCGAAGAAATATTGCATTGATTTCAATATTTCTTTTAAATATTCATTATTAAATACATAGTCACCTCAGCTATCAGATGAAGAAAACTGTGTAGCTGCAAGGTAAAAAATAAAACAGTATTCCCATTTTAAATGCCTTCTGCCAGGATTAGCAATTGATGCACTTACAAATAGACAAGACTCCTGTAGGTCTTCCAGGGATCTCAGACCCTTATATTTGATTGCAAACTAGATTGGGTCCCCAGTGTGTTGGCTCCATTCCCTTTCTATAGATGCTGTAAGGAGTTGGCTGGTTATAGAAATGGATTTGACACATTTCTGTTACCTGTCTTCCTTACTTTACGAACATACAAAATTCATGGGCAGGGAAAGGCCAGCTAGTCCATCAAGCCTGCCCCACTTTGCATTCATCCAAGCACAAATATGCTAGATTATTCCTTGTGCATTGTATTCTTGCTAAGAGGATGTTGAAGAAGCTTAAAATTCGAAGATGGTTTCTCGAAGACCCTTCAAAATATATGCTGAGAAGCCATTTGATCCAAGGTATATGGCATCCAACTGGATGAAATATATAAAAGAAAATGTACCATTTAGATTGTATTTATGCTTTAGTGAGATGATAAGACAATTGCAGTTTATTTTGAAAATTTGTCAAGATTTGCACATTACATATAAAATAAAACCAAACAGAATAAAAATTTGTAGCACATCATATTTTGTTTAAAATGGCTGGAAAGTTCCATTGAAGTGAAGGAAACATTTAGATTGTGGTGTGTTTATAATTTGGCAAAACACTGCCTGAGATTCCTGCAGAAGGATAAATTATGAGATACTTCTAGGGCT
This sequence comes from Squalus acanthias, assembly GCA_030390025.1. Taxonomy (NCBI): domain Eukaryota; kingdom Metazoa; phylum Chordata; class Chondrichthyes; order Squaliformes; family Squalidae; genus Squalus; species Squalus acanthias. The sequence continues at coordinate 9,046,003 of CM059441.1, read as the reverse complement.
CTTTGTGAGGTTGTGCCATTGGTCCTTCATATCGAATCAATACATTTTGAAATGTAGTCACTGTTCTAAGGGCAAATGCGTCAGCCAAATCCCACCAACAGCAAATGAGATGAATTAACAATTCATCCATTTTTGATGCCGGGTTGAATGTTGGCCAGGACACCTGGAAAACTCCCTTATCAACTTTGAATAACACTATAGAATCTTGTAGGTCTACCTGAATAGGAAGACTGGGCCTCAATTTAATGTCTCATCTGAGATGATGAGGAACAGCACCTTCAACAATGCAGCACTCCTGTACCAGCCTGAAGTGTCAGCCTGGATTATGTGCTGGAGCTTGAAGCCATACCCTTGTGATTCAGAGGCGAGACACCACCAACTGAGCCAAGCTGACAACATAATTAACAAAAATATAAACATAGCCTTTCATTAGTATTTCCAGTTTTCTGTGCCAGTTTCATGATTTCACTCCTTTCAATAAATGAACTGTAGTAATGAGTGAAATTACTGCGTGAACAAGTTTAGAAATCAATATTAGTTAGCATTTCACAATAATGATTTCACATTCTGCAATTCACTTCAATAAAATCAATAGTTTAATCATAATTACACAGCCAATGTTAAAGCATCTCCTGGAAAATAAAAAGACTGGAAACTTTGTTGGCTGGTCAGCCGGGAATTCCATGTATTTAATAAAAGTAGCTATTGGGTCTTTCATTGAGAAACATTTAAAGTCAGTAAAGAGATTAGTTTCTGTGCTTCAAGCTTCAATTGGATCCACTTTGGAGAAGGACTTTTAATGTCAAGGGCCGGAATTTTCCTTACCTTGGCGGGTCCGGTGCAGCCAATGTCCGTGGCGGGTCACTACCCCACTGCTGGCTCCATCCCGCTGTACAAAATGAACTTACTTTAATGGGGCCTATTAAGCCCGCCCAGCGCGTTACCCGGCCCAATGAGATGGAGCGGGTCTGGTGACGTCACTCATGACCCGTTTTAAGCCGGAATCTTTAAAGGGACCCTGGCCACATTAGATTTTAAGTTCAATCTAACATAGTGGGTGTTGAATCTTTACTGTCCAATAATATAATAAAAGTTATATATGAGTGACAAAGAAATATTTAAATCAAATTATTAAGTAATATGACTCCATCTACAAATACAATCAAGAACAAGTAAAAAAGTACATTAATTGGGAAGTTATTGGTGCTTTAGTCACAAATCTATATAGACTTTTGTATCAGTAATTGGTACAAATAAAAGATGTGTTTATAGGTAATACATAAAATGAAGCAGATTTTAAATGTAATTGGAAAGGGGTGGATTTACAATCTTATGCAAGTTCAGCGGAAGAGCTGCGGAATCCCTGACAAACAGTGTAAGTGGTGCTTACAATGTGTTTCTGGGATTTATACAGCTCTTCCGTTGAAGTTAACAATGGACAAGTGAGAGAACCTCTGCAGAAATTCACCCTAAAGTCTCAGACTGAAAAATTAAATTAGTCATATTCAGGGACTGATCGCAAATTAAACCAGTGGAATGAGTGATGAGAATGAAATTGTTACAGTTGATGACTTGATTTAATGTGTAACTGACAGTCACAGTATACTGTGAGAAAAACCTGACCAGAAACAATACAAAAATGTATTTAAATGGTATATGTCATTTTTTATAGTGCAGAATCAATTCGCTGCAATTACTGTTCAGTTGGAAGGCAACAGCCGAGAATGGCCAGTGAAAAATTAACATTTACCAGTAGCTTTTCAAGTAGAACAGAATCTCCATCAATCTGTTAGCTGATGTAATCAACATGTTTTTATTTTGGTTTGTTTTCCATCCTGTCAAATAATCAGCTGGAGCAATGGCTGCGGAACTCACGCCTCAGGTTGACAGACGTGGTTCCCGAGCTGTGTGAATCCTGTGGCCAGTGCAGGGAAATTTAAAAAGTAGGGGGGGAAAGGCTCTTAAGAGCCTGTAAAGTACCTCATAATGATTTCAATTGGGTCCCTGCTGCTGCAGGTCGGGTCGGCTCCACACTGACAGATGGGCCCGTGGGAAAGGCGTGTGGGAGTCAGTTGACAGCGGGTTCCTGACCCGCTGTCAAAAAAAAACAACTTTCCCACCGATTGCACCCGCTATCACCCCCGAAAATTCAGCCCATGGTCTTCAATTTATTCAACTCAAAGTAATAAAAAGGACCAGTATGTCTCCATCATATTTCACATCTTTTCTACCCTTCCCAATTTAGATTTGTTCGGGCCTATTAGTTTAGCTTCCTCTCCTGGCCGAGTTCCAACTTTCTATGCAATTGTGATAATCTTCATTACCCTTGATTCCCTCAGTAAGCTTTCAGTGATGTGAACAGGATGATGAACAGCATAACCTTTCCATTATTAATTTAGTAACTGGAATTATCCTATTCTTTTTTTGATCTTCCTCCCATTTTCAATAAGTGGTGGAGCATCAGTGCACAGACTAAGGCTGTGATTTTGCCAATGGATGCGGCTTGGAAGCGAGTCAGCTGGTTTCCTGGTTCCAGTCCCACCCCCAACTGCATCCGACCAACGGACGTGATTTTACGTCAATTGGCCTTGTTAATAAGCCTGCCCTGCGGACTTGCCGGCCAATTAAGAGGAAGCCGGTCAGATGTCGTCATTTGATGACGTGTCATCTGCCGGTTTTCTTAAAGGGACCACACACAATTTTTCTTTGACAGCTGATTTCTCAGTGTTTGACAGCATTGAGGTGCTGCAAACACTGACACTCACTGTACAAAGGTGAGATCTTTCACCCAGGCTCTCCAATGACTCTCTCCTTAGGCTAGAACAGATGGCAGCTGCAGGTGGGGTTACAGAAGCGATCTGTCACTGGTGAGAGAGGTTCTCCCAATGAGGTGGGACTAGACAGTCAATTCAAAACCTGTTATCTACAGAAAAGTGTAAATGCATTAAAAATGATTTTCCCAACATTTCCCTACCTCTGAAACTCACCAGCGCTCCATTGGATCCTTCGCACCACTTCTGCAGCTGTCATCAATGCAGAAACATTACAGCAGACTCACAACACGCCACACTTACCTGGCGTGGTCTCCGGACGTCGGGGAACCTGAGGCAGAAGCGGCAAAATTGAAAAAGAGCATGTTAACAAGTATCAAGTACCTGTTAACAGGCAGGTAAGTGGCTATAATCCTCTTCCCGCCGCTAGGTGTCGGGTCCATGCACAAACCGGGGACCCGACACTTGGGAAGATTGATTGGAGGCGGGCTGACAGCGGGTTTCTTACCCACTGTCAATCTTTACGATTTTGACAGCGGCCCCGCCTCCAATCCCGCCCCCTGAACGCCGGCAAAATTCCCCCCTTTATGTTTAAACTATTAAGTGAATTTAGTTAATGAAAAATAAATGTGTATATACATACATATGCACACATATACGTATAGTTTGCTCTAACTTGTTAAAAAGGAAGACGATAAAAGGTTGCAGTTTAAATACAAAGCTACTCTTCTAAATAGTTTAAACGATATTTCTTGGAAGTTCCTAGCTGAGTCCAAAATTAGAATAACTGCAGCTTCTTAAATATACCCAGAAACAGTTATTGGGACTTCCTGGATTTGAATAACTGTCAATCACACTCAAAAATAACTGGCTGGACTATATATAACTGAACAAATCAAATAGTCTGTTCAAAAGTAGCTTGGCTCTTCCTTCAAGCTTTGCAGACAGCTCACAAAACTTGCAATATTCGTATCGAGTTAAGATTAGGACAAAATTCTAACTCCTTAAGACTAGTGACTTATTGAATGGAAACTCGACAATGCTAAAAAGACAGAAATTGCTTCATTTTTGTCACAGTCCTTCCAAAAGTGCACACAATGCTTTGAATTTATTACCATCATTCAGTTTATTTATACTGTAGGGAACTCGTTTAGAAAAAAATGTATATTGATTTGAGTGGACGGTTTGGTTTTGAATCAAGTGAGCAACTCAAATTCATGGTTGCATTTCAATTTTAAAAAGTGGGCACAAAACTCATCACATAGAGCCGTCATAAATTTGGTAATGAGGCTAGAACCTATAATACTCTTGTACCTTTCTCGGGAATGTCCAAGAGAAGCCATATTATGCTATCTTGTATTCTGTACAGGACTTCAAGGCCTTGGACAACGTGAACCACTTTCCATACCTCGGGAGCCTACTGTCAACAAGGGCAGACGTCGATGACGAAGTCCAACACCGCCTTCAGTATGCCAGTGCAGCCTTCGGTCACCTGAGGAAGAGAGTGTTTGAAGACCAGGACCTCAAACCCAGCACCAAGCTCATGGTCTACAGAGCAGTAGTGATACCCGCCCTGCTGTATGCCTCAGAGACATGGACCATGTACAGCAGGCACCTCAAAGCACTGGAGAGGTACCACCAATGCTGCCTCTGCAAGATCCTGCAAATCCACTGGCAGGATAGGCGCACCAATGTCAGTGTTCTCGCTCAGGCCAACATCCCCAGCATCGAAGCTTTGACCACGCTCGATCAGCTCCGATGGACGAGCCACATCGTCCGCATGCCCGATACGAGACTCCCAAAACAAGCGCTCTACTCGGAGCTCCAACACGGCAAGAGAGCCCCAGGTGGGCAGAGAAAACGCTTCAAGGACACCTTCAAAGCCTCCTTGAAAAAGTGCAACATCCCCACTGACACCTGGGAATCCCTGGCCCAAGACCGCACAAAGTGGAGGAGAAGCATCCGGGAAGGCACCGAACACCTCGAGTCTCTTAGCCGGGAGCAAGCGGAAGCCAAGCACAAGCAGCGGAAGGGGTGCACGTCAACCCAAGCACCCCACCCACCCGCCCCTTCAACCACCGTCTGCCCCACCTGTGACAGAGACTGTAGGTCCCGCATTGGACGCATCGGTCACCTAAGAACTCATTTTTATTGTGGAAGCAAGTCATCCTCGGTTCCGAGGGACTGCCTAAGAAGACAGGACTTCAAATTTGATCTTAACATGCATATCTGAATCTTTACTATATCATGCTGCATTGGAAGATTCCTCCATTATTTGAAATGGGAAGCCTTTTATTGACTAAGCTATGATCAGCTGTCAATCCATTGTACTGCATTGAAAATCCGGGATCTTGGGTTCATGTCACGCTACATGTAACCCCACCTGACGTAGAGTCATCCAGACTCGAGTCGTCGTTGGCTTGTTCACAGATGTGATTTCCAGTAAAAAAAAGTAAAAAGTTTAAAGTTTTTGGTTTTCCATACAGACTGCAGCCTCTGCCACATTAGACCCCCTGTGACCCCACCTCATTGTCTTTGTTGTATTTTGCTATCGTCTTTGATGTAATGTCTTCCTGACTGACCTGGTTGGATTTGATTGCCGTGATTGTCTCTCTGCCGAGGTGTGATAAAGGGCAGTCAGAAAGATTAACTGTAGTCGTCTGGCATTGTTCTCTGCACAGGCATTGTTCTCTGACTATATATGCTGTGCCCATTTGTATTTCTTCACTTCACCTGACGAAGGAGCAGCGCTCCGAAAGCTTGTGATTTCAAATAAAACTGTTGGACTATAACCTGGCGTTGTGCGACTTCTCACTTTTGAAAAAAAGCACAAGAATAGATATTCCCTTAGAGAATTCACAAGTCCACACCTGAAGAGTAGCACTTTACTACTATATAGTGAAGATATGCTAACAGTAATGGTAAGGATCCTTGCCATTACAGCCTACAGACTTCAAAGAGCTGAATGCAATCTGGAGCCCAGCTTGTGCTCTCTCTTTTGTATTGTGTTCTGAGGAAATCAGTTTGAACTGGTTATTGCTTTGACCAGATTGTCCTTTATTGTCAGTAGACTGCACAACATGACAGATCGTGATGCAGTTGAATATTATCAACAGTTTCTGAATCAAACTTCAAATTCAATTTGTCCCCTGAGACGGCCATTTCTCTAACATAGCCTCAGGTGTTTTTTTTTTATATAAGCAGCTGCATCAACAATGTTGGCCGAGGTCTGGATTTATCAATCCTGGACAAATTTGGAAACATCCAAATAGATCTGGAGCTCATGCAGTTCTCATTTCTAGCACCGAATATAAAATATTAAAAATCTTGGACTAGAAATTCATTATAGCCCAGGAATGGGTTGTATCTTTAGAAAAGTTTGAGAATGAGCGGCAGGTGCTAATGCTTTAGACTGCATGCAAAATTCATTCTCACTACTCAAAGAAATGACTGGGGCACTAAATCAAGTCTTAAAGGCCTAGCTCAGTGGCATTACACTCAAATGGTGGGCCAATATCGGGTGCAGTCTAATCGCAACTCATCATTGCCACAGGCTTTTCCCAGTACTTAAAGGGGAGGTTCATTGATACTGCAGCACCTCATTCTCAGCATTGCTGGCTGTGCAGCTGCCTCAGCAAGGAGAAGGAGCTGGAGGACTGAAGCAGGTGTGCTCATGGCAGATCCACCTCAGTCGGGTGGTCAGGGTGATTGAATCCTTCCACAAATGCTACATAGCACCATCTGTACCTACAAGCTTCACACAATGCCCAAAGCACCACACCCCCAGTGCTCACCCACCAACAATCTCTACCTACCAACACTCACACCTACATCTTATACCTTGCACACAATGACAGCTATTCAACTATGGCAGGCACAAGGGCCATTAGTTATTAGAATGAATGTGATATGTGTGATATGTTTATGCATAAATTTATTAATGGAGTTTGCAATATTTTGTGGTCTCTCTAATTTCACCTTTGAGCCCAGGAGGACGCTGTGATATGGCATGACAAAGGGATGGTATGATGGGCATGTGGTGAGCAAAGGGATCTGGGGTTTAAGTCATCCTGGTGTGAGGCTGTAGGTCTGTTTGGAGGAGGTAGCAGAGTTCTGTGACCACCACCTTGGTGATGCGGAGCCATCTAATACACTGCTCCTCGCTTAATTGAAGGTAGGAGAGGTGCTGTCAGAATACCCTCAGGAGGGTAAGGCCTCCTGGTGAGAGCCCTGACGTCCCTCCTCATCCCTCTGTGCACATGTTCCTGTATTTCTGGCTGTCTACGCTCCCTCTGCCGTAGATCCTGGAGGGCGAGGTGGCGCCGGTACAGCCCCCATTAATGTTGCCAAGTGTAGCAGTTTGAATCTTTGAACAATAAATGTAGCCACTTTGCATTTGCCAGAAGACTGCTGATAAAAAAGAAGCTTGAAATTACTCATACAAACTCATCCACTTTCTGAAACTGACAAGAAGCCACTGAAACTCACCTGCCCTGACAGCTGCGAGTGATTAATGCTGATGCCTTTAAATAACATCACTGGAGCCAGCTTCCATCAGCTGTTCGCCTGCTCTCCCTGTCGCTGTCTGGTCGAGGCACAAAGGTAAGTGCGAAAATCAATTTTGCAGATTGGGCACCCAGTGAGCGTTGCACACTCACTGATGTCACGATCTGCCTGGCGTTGAAGTCCCCGGTGGTTCTTCGTACCGGCAGCACAACGAGGTGTCTGGATTTGCCATGCGTCACTGGATTTGCCTTGCCCCGGCGCTACTGCATCAGCTGCCCTATTTGGCGCTAACGGGAGGCGCTTACCAACTGAAATGTTCCCCGCTTGTGTCTGTGGATACTTCCCATGGACATTCTCAATTATAAATTCAGACCCCATTTTAAAGTCAGACATATTGTCCTTATTTTTATATTACCATTATAAATTCCAGGGTCAACATGTGATAATGGTAACTGTATGTAAATTTGGCACTGCAGCACCTCCACTGAGGGGAAATGTAATTACGGCAGGACAACTTGACATATGTGGTTCAGAAACTGTCTGTGTGAACCCTAATCCAATTATTCCCCAGCCACTAAACCCCATTTCACCTGAAGACTAAACATTCTCTTCACTCCTCATGTGAAATGCCAGGAAAGATCAGCCAGTGTATTAAGTTTTATATCTAGTATATGTCCATCACAATTTAAAAAGTGTGGCAATTTGATACACGTCGAGTGTGCGTCACATTTGTGAATGACTCAAATGTCATTTATAACGTAGCAACAAATCATAACTGAACTGGTAAAGACCTTACCAATGAACAAATAGCAATTAGGAATAAAACTACCAAAACTGTGAGAAATCTATCAATCAGGAATCGCCAGTCAGCAAGCATCATCAAAACAACTAGCAACCAAGAAATCACTCCAAATATTTTTTTTCATAAAAACCTTTCTGCTACCATCGCATTTTGTAAATAACCTGAGGATATGGTATCAAAGGAAGGTGTGTTACAGAATATATAAAACACTGTCCCAGAAATTCGGCTCCCTGGCTTCCCGCGGGTGCAAGGATCGCGCGCGCACCTACCTACCGCGCCTGCCGTTGACCTCTGGGCCCACGGGGACTTCAGCTCCTGGGCCTCCTGCAGCTGCCGGCGCGCAGTGCTTGTGTATCCCAGGGGCGTAGTTAGTGCGATGCGTCCCCTGGGATCACGTGGGCCATGGAGAGCCAATGGCAGCAGACCATCTTTCATTCATAGATTTGACAGGAAGACCTGTCAAATCTATGAATTGAAATCGGCCCCAAAACAACACCTAAACTTCGAATACATTTTTAAAAAAACCATCACATTTTTAAAATAACTATAGTTAAATAAATTAACTACTTTAAACAAAAATTTAAATTTTTGAAAAAATTAAAATACTTTTTAACAGTGCTAAAAATAAACTTACCTTTCTTTAAAGTATCTAAAAAAGATAAACCTGTTGAAAAAAAATTTAAATTGTAATTAATTAACCACTTACCTTGTGAAAACGGGTCATGCGCCTCCTTTTTAAAAGCGCAGGTTCTTCAATACTTACCCTCCCGGAGAAACCTGAAAAAAAACCTAAGTTCGCTGCGTGCGCGCAGCCTCTACCGCGCACGCGGTTCACCTCTGAACCGCTCCCTTCACGAGACCGGAAGTTCCGGTTTCCCGCGCATGCGCAGTGCATGCAGGAAACGGCACTTCAGGACGCCTTACGGGTGAGTACACAGCGCGTACTCACCCGGCAAGGGCCGAATTTTTGGCCCACTATTTTATTCATTACAGAACCATTCAGCTTACTCCTACAGTTGGCTTTTCTGGGTTTGGAATATCTCCAATGGTTCCCTCCAGAGTCTCGCCCCCTTTTTCAGGCACCTGTGATTGGAATTCATGAGGCCTCCTGCAGCTATCGCTGTCAAGCTTCCCTGAATGAAGAGGCTCAACCATTTGACGGACCAGAACTCCCAGAATACACCAGTGTCACTTTGTGCAAGGACACTGCAGACCACATCTCACAATCTAGCAGAAGGCTGTCCCTTTCAGAGACGAATGCCCACCACCTCATTTTGGAGCAGAGGTGTGGGAGTCACATAACACACCAGAATTTTTAAACAATAATTGACAACAAGACTAGCTATTCATTGAGCGTGCCAGGACTTGTTACTTGTTCCTTCCTCCCCAGTCCAATGAAGAATAACTCACACTCATTTATTATTAACTAGTTGTTAATTACTACTTCCATCTTTTCCAGACTATTGGAACCGGATCCTTCTGAAAACAAAACATACTAACAAGCCACTAATAGACTAGGAAGGTCAATAATCCATATTCAGTCCATTTCCAGAATCACTACTGGGGATCCAGCACACAAACCATGGAATTAAGCAGAATAATAATTCTAGACCTGGTGTAGTAATTCTCATTTTTCATACGATAATGGACAGTGCCAAAGGAAATTTAGGAGAGTACCTCCCTTTTAGTCACTGCTACATCTCGAAGACGGAGGTGAATCTCAGCACTAAATCCATTGCAAACTCTACTGATCATGTGGAAACGATCAAGGAATTTTAGGTGCCAGCCTATTTGTTGCTGGTTACATTTTATTGATTTCAGAAGCTAGAATGTCTCTTAGCCATTTACAAGTTTTTTTTTGTTGATGTTCGCTTCCCATCTCCGATTAAAAAGGAAGTAAATGCCCCCGTCTTAAAGGGGCACAACTAATAAAACTGTAACTTAAACCAATAAATTAAAGGGAGCTTAACAAATAAATCAAAATTCTATTTTGGGGGGTGATGAAGCACTCCAGTCCCTCCGGTCCTCACTGGTCGCGGAACGCGTCGAGCGTGCCGGCGGACACCGCGTGCTCCATTTCCAGGGACACCCAGGTGTGAAGGTAGCCGCGGAAAAGAGGCAGGCAGTCGGGTCAAATGACCCCCTCGACCGCCCGCTGCCTGGACCGGTTAATGGCCACCTCGGACAGGCCCAGGAGCGATTCTGCGAGGAGGTCCTCCGACTTGCCCGCTCCCCCCGCCCCGCACCGGGTGATCAAAGATCAGGAGCGTGGGACTGAAGTGCAGCCAGAAATTGAGGAGCAGCCCCTTCAAATCGTGGAAGAGGGGCTGCAACCTCTCACACTCAATATATACATGGTAAACGGACTCCTCCAGGCCACAGAAATTGCAGGCGGCCTGGGATTCCATGAACCGGCTTAAAAACTTATTGCAGGGGGCTGCCCCGTGCAACTCCCTCCAGGCCAAGTCTCCAATAGATAAAGGGAGGACTCCCGCATAGAGTGCCCTCCCTTGGGCCCCCCGCCTCCTCTGGACGGCAAGATGATGCGCCAGGGCATGTCCAGACAGCAGACGAGGAAGACAAAGTGGAGAGTGTGTAAGAGCAGCCCGTACAGGAAACCCCTCTGTGCAGAATGGAAAGACACGGAAGGGATTTCCCAGAGGTGGCTCAAGTTGTGAGGTGCCTGCTCCTGATGGAGGTTTCAGGGCCTGGCGCCGATGAGAAATTCCGTCCATGCGGGGGTCAGCCCGGACGGCATCGCTCCACAAGCTTGAGCCTCCTCAATGCACCCAGTGGAGTCAGGGCCGAATGCCACTTGTAGCGACTCGGTGGCTTTGGCCGCGAGCCGGACGTCGGCCCAGGACAGGCGCTACGCCAGCAACTCTGGCAACATCCAGCCCACTCCTCCACCATCCAGTAAGTCCCTGACTCTGGTCACCTTGCCAGCCACGGTCGTGGAGGTGCGGATCTTAGCCATTTACATCAATCAGAGATGCAGATCTTAATGTTCTATGGTCTATTTAAGGTTTTAAAATGTTTCAGTTGCACGGTTGAACAGTATTAGCTGTGGGACAGAAACACTCATTGCATTCTCCCAATTTAAGATTTTCCAGGACTGGCGTGTGACAGATTTGGTTTTGATGGGCTGTTTCGTTTGTTACTGACAGTTACCATAGCTGGAGTGTCATTTACACTCTAGCACAAGATGCTCAGGTGTTTTGAATACCATTGTTTAAAACACAGCAATGAGAGGTAGTGGGAATCCCCATCCGCCACAAGATTTATCCCTGGAGAAGGGAGCACACAGTGTCCGCCGGCACACGTTCGCGACTGGTGGGCACCGGAGGGACTGGAGTGCATTGTCGACACAGGGAACAATATTATGATTTAATTTATTACATTTCCTTTGGTTGTATTTATAATTCGGATGTTATTGTTTCTGCCCCCCTTTAAAAAGGGGGCTCTTTAGTTAATTAGATTTTGATTGATGACACAGTCATCAACGTTCCCCCTAAAGTGCACGGCTGTGCACCAATCCAGAGGTCCTGCGACGGTCGTTCACCAACTGTTGCCGCTGGTAAATATACCGCACAACAAATTTAAAGGGACTGCGCATGAAAAAATAATTCGAGGGAACATTGACAGTCAGCCTAATTGGCAGTTAAAAGAGATCACAAGATTCATTGCTCAACAATGTGTGTATTTTGAGTAATTGCTAGTGATCTTGCTGCTGATTTGTAGGATTTTTTGTCAATGGTAGGGTGAAACACAGGATATATATATTCCGATTATATGCCAGTCTATTTGGCCTTCTCACCTGTGAGTCAGGAGAATGTGGGTTCAAACTTCACTGTAAGACTTGAGTGCACAATCTAGGTTGACACCTCAGTGCAGTATGGGTACATTGCTGTCGGTGCCATCTTTTGGATGAGACATTAAAGTAAATTTGCCTATAAAGACCCAATTGCACTATTTGAAGAGTGGGGGGTTATCTGGTCACCTTAATCCTTCAATTATTACCACCTGAGGGATGATCAGCCAACTAAATTGCTGGTTTCTTAATCTTGCTCGGCATAAATTGACTTCCACATTGACCTAGGTAACAATCGTAACAACACTCCAAAGTAATTAATAGGAATGAAAGTGCTTTGGGACATCCTGAAGATGGAAGTTCTTTAAGTCTTGTTTTTGGAATGCTATACAGAAGATCTTTGAAGCAATGTAAATCTGTTGAATTTGTCCTGGGTTTACAGGAATAAGGATGAGATACCCCTTTGTTTCCATGTCACTTAATAACCTTACCCAACAAAAATCTATCAATCTCAGTTTTAAAATTTTCAACTGACCGAGCCTCAGTAGCTTTTTGGTGGTAGACATCCAGATTTCCACTCCTCTTTGTATGAAAAAGTACACCTGACATCACCTCTGAACGGCCAAACTCTAATTTCAAGGTTATGCCCCTGTGATCTGGACACTCCCACCCCCCTTCCTGACAGCAGTCCTAAAATTGAAGCACATAGATGGAACCCTGGTGTGAATACTTGAGAAGTATATAGTACAGGAAACTCTCTTTTAACCGGCACCTAAATATCCGGAAGTCTCTCTTAACCGGCAAAATTCAGGAGTAGGTTCAGGTAAGTTTTACTACAGTATATATTAGTGGCCGTGTAACTGGGGTTCCTGGATCTGTGGCTGTGTGGCTTTGCTCGCCTCAGAATACTGATTTGTCCTGTTTTGGGGGTACAGTGATCAGAATGGCAACCCCCCTCCTCTTAGAGTGTTTCTATCATTTATATTTGATGGAATATTGCAATAACAATTTTCCTATTTGAATTTCAATTGTCAGGTTAAAATAGCAGCGTCCTTTTCTAAACGTGTGCATTCCTCGATATAAAGGGTGCGATGATGGTTGAGCTTGCCCCAAGCACTCTCTGCTCGGTTTCCACAAACTCTAAACAATTGTTAAAACAATTGGAAAACTGTAAAGGTTTCCTCCCATCGTGTTAGTTTACTTTCCCTCTCCGGGTCCCAATTTTTAAGCCTGTGGCCGTGTACGGGGCTCTCGTACCTTGGTAAGTATACCTCTCTGTAATCCGGACTTTTTGATCAACCGGCACCACGCCGGTCCCGTCGGTGCCGGTTAATAAAGAGTTTCCTGCATGCTGCTTAAAGTTTTTATCATGGACTTTTCAGCCAATTGTCTTTATTATTAGTTTTCTTCATTTTTTAAAATTCGTTCCTGGGATGTGGTGTCGCTGGCAAGGCCAACATTTATTGCCCATCCATAGTTGCCCCTGAGAAGGTGGTGGTGAGCCGCCGCCTTGAACCTCTGCAGTCTGTGTGGTGAAGATACTCCCACAGTGCTGTTAGGTAGGGAGTTCCAGGATTTTGACCCAGTGACGATGAAGGATCGGCGATATATTTCTAAGTTAGGATGGTGTGTGATTTGCAGGGGAACTTGGAGGTGGTGGTGTTCCCATGCTCCTGCTGCCCTTGTCCTTCTAGGTGGAAGAGGTCGCAGGTTTAGGAAGTGCTGCCGAGGAAGCCTTGGCGAGTTGCTGCAGTGCATCTTGTAGATGGTACACACTGCAGCCACGGTACGCCAGTGGTGGAGGGAGTGAATGTTTAATGTGGTGGATGGGGTGCCAATCAAGTGGGCTGCTTTGTCCTGGATGGTGTTGAGCTTCTTGAGTGTTGTTGGAGCTGCACTCATCCAGGCAAGTGGAGAGTATTCCATCACACTCCTGACTTGTGCCTTGTAAATGGTGGAAAGGCTTTGGGAAGTCAGGAGGTGAGACACTCGCCGCAAAATACCCAGCCTCTGACCTGCTCTTGTTGCCATTGTATTTATGTGGCTGGTCCAGTTAAGTTTCTGGTCAATGGTGACCCCCAGGATGTTGACAGTGGGGGATTCGGCGATGGTAATGCCATTGAATGTCAAGCGGTGGTGGTTAGTCGCTTGCTTGTTGGAGATAATCATTGCCTTGTGTAGCACGAATGTTACCTGCTACTTATCAGCCCAAGCCTGAACGTCGTCCAGGTCTTGCTGCATGCGGGCATGGACTGCTTCATTATCTGAGGAGTTGCGAATGGCACTGAACACTGTGTAGTTATCAGCAAACATCCCTATGTCTGACCTTATGTTGGAGGCAAGGTCATTGATGAAGCAGCTGAAGATGGTTGGGCCTAGGACAATGCCCTGAGGAACTCCTGCAGCGATGTTCTGGGGGCTGTGATCATTGACCTCCAGCCACCACAACCATCTTCCTTTGTGCTAGGTATGACTCCAGCCAGTGGAGAATTTCCCCCCCCGATTCCCATTGACTTCAGTTTTACTTGGGCTCCCTGATGCCACACTCAGTCAAATGCTGCCTTGATGTCAAGGGCAGTCATTCTCACCTCACCTCTGGAATTTAGCTCTTTTGTCCATGTTTGGACCAAGGCTGCAATAAGGTTTGGAGCCGAATGGTCCTGGCAGAACCCAAACTGGGCATCAGTGAGCAGGTTATTGGTGAGTAAGTGCTGCTTGATAGCACTGTTATTTTGCCAACACCGGGCTTCAATAGATAGTAGATATCCTTATCTATGTTAACTTTGAAATTGCAAGGTTCAAACATAGCATATTACTATGGTGCCATCTAAAATTACTCTGCAATTCTCCAAAGCATCTTAGCTCGAATCAGCAATTATCTTTTGATGGGGTACAGCACAGATTCACCAGACTGATAACCAGGACTTTTGAACGAGGGCAGGTTGCATAAACTTGGTTTGTATTTCCTTCAGCTTAGAAAGTTGAGGTGTGATCTAATCAATGGGAGAGCAGAGGGATTTGATGGAGTGAAGATAGAGAGCAAAAGCTGGAAGCAGGGCTGTGGGTAGGATAAAGACGAAGGGCGGGGGAGCATGAAGAGTTCCATGATTAACTAAGTAGGGAGGAGAAGTTTTTGCATTGATTGGGGTGAGGGAAGAATATAGTGTCAGGATGAACTGAGGGGGAAAGAGCGTCAGTTTGAAATACGGGGATGCACAGTGGACAAAAAATTGCTAGCTTGAACTGAGGGAGGAGAGGAAGAACAGTGCCAGAACAAACTAGGAGGGTTGGAGGATTGATATCATAGAAACATAGAAGATAGGAGCAGGAGTAGGCCATTCGGCCCCTCGAGCCTGCTCCGCCATTCAATGAGATCATGGCTGATCATCCCTTTGTGAAAGGGTAGGTCGTTGAATAGTCTACAGTGGGGCTGTTTTTAAATCCTGCCCGCATGGCAGATGGGCAGTTAAAATGGCCCATGGGACTTACCCAGACCGATCCTGCTGCTTTCCTGACAGGAGTGCTCCTCTTGGGCCGGCAAGGAAAGCTTAGGCCTTCCTCTGCCCCAGTCGTCCTTCCCCCTCCCCCGACTACAAGGCCCTCCGGATCACCCTCCCGACCACTGGACTGAGTGCCGGGGACCTTTCCTGCGAATCCCCAGTGGCAGCCTCCTGCTTCCCGGCATTCGACTCCCAGCCAGCTGCCGCTCCCCGCCAGGTTCTGGTGGGAGACTATTCAGACGAGAGCCGGTAGTGAAAATCTCCTGGGCCTCATTCTCAGAGGTCCGCCCACACGTCTCCCAGCCGGAGGTAAAATTGGACCCAGTCTGTCTGTAAGCTGGGGGGGAATGGGACAGTGACTGCTGCGGCAACTCTTGCGGAATTGATAGTCTGGTTAATCTATTGAAAATCCAAATTTCATATCAGTTGTGCTTAAAATTGACCTGAATCTTTAAAGGTAAAAATTCTTAGGGCTGGATTTTGATACTGGGACAGGCTAAGGTCGTGTCATCCGCTTTTCGTGTTATCCACCCGACTGCAATTGGATGTGGGAGATTGATGCGATTTTCACCTAATTGGGCAATTGAGTTCCAGCATGTGGGAACCCATGACCCAATTAGTGTTTTCAGTCTGAAAGTCGCCTCTGATGATGTCATCATTGCTGCTGCATTGAAGGTCTTCAGAGACTGCCTGGCCTTTGCTGTGAGAGGACCTGGATGCAAAATGAGCAGCAGCTCTAGGTCTGCGCCCAGATATTTTGAGAGAGAGAGAGAGAGAGAGAGAATTTTTTTTCCACCACCACTCCCAGATGCCAGCCAGCCGCCCAGCCACTGATAGTCAGCTATCCAAATGTGCTCCCGCCAGGTTTCACATTCGTGGTTCAGAACAGGCGTGCTTCATGTAGAACAAGGGTTAAAATCACAAAGGCCTTTCAAGATGGCATTATAGAGGCAATTTAGTGCTTGTTAAGGGCCTTAATAGCCTATCCCGTCTCTTAAAGGCGGGACGGAGTCGGGACCAGCAGACATGATTTAATGAAAATTGCGTGGAGGCGGGATGGAGGCGGACTTGTGCCCGCCCGCCAGTTTTTGCAATTTTAACCCCCCACACGCCTCCAAACCCGCCTCCACAGGTCAATGAAAATCCAGCCCTAAATATTCACAATGGAGCAAGTTCCCAGACCCCTGAGGAAATGCACCACCAATTTTTATGCCTTTAATATTTGTATTTCCCTCTCAGGCTTCCATGTACTTATGTATTTTATATTCCAATACAAGTGGCTATATCTACCCATATGTAAGTTACAAATCCTCAGCTCTTGAATTCTCAGAAGTTCTGCCAGTGTTCTTTTTAAGCTGGTCGGTCAGCTTTTGCTAGTTTTCTAGGTTGGCACATGTGGGCATCTGATTTGAAAGCTGGCAGTTGTGATTAGGTAGAAAAGCTCTGACATAAATGTATGCTTAAAAGATTTTTAACAGGAAACATTGCCAGTATAAATAATGGCAGCGTACATTCCCCGAAATGAAAACAAAACTTGAGAAATCGCCTTCGGTTTTAAAAGTAATATTCAATAAAGATATCGGGGCAGAAATTCGTCTGTTGTCGGGTGAGTACACGCTGTGCACTCACCCGTGGACGGAACGAAAGTGCCGGTTTCTTGCATGCACTGCGCATGTGCGGGAAACCGGCACTTCCGTTCCCCTGAGGAGAGGGGTTCAGAGGTTGAACGCGCACGCCGGAGGGCCAGCGCGTTCGCCTCGCACTTCGGGTTTTTTTACAGGTTCCTCCGTGAGGGTAAGCACGGAGAAGATACACATTGAAAAAGGAGGCGCAAGGCCTTCTTTTAACAAGGTAAGTGTTGATTTTATTAAAATTTAAACATTTTTTTCACAGATTTATCTTTTTTAATTACTTTAAAGAAAGGTAAGTTTAGTTTTAGCCCCGTTAAAAAATGTAATTAATTTTTTCAAAAATTTAAATTTTTGTTTAAAATCGTTAATTACTGTAATGTCATTTATAGTTATTTTAAAAATGTGATTTTGTTTTAATTATTTGTAGTTTTAGGGATGTTTTGGGGCTGATCTGTATTCATAGATTTGTGTCAAATCTATGAATGAAAGATGGTCTGCTGCCATTGGCTCTCCATGGCCCACGTGATCCCAGGGGACGCATCGCACTAACTGCGCCCCTGGGACACGCAAGCACTGCGCGCCGGCAGTTGGAGGAGGCCCAGGAGCCGAAGTCCCCGTGGGCCCAGGGGTCAACGACAGCCGCGGTAGGTAGGTGCGCGCGTGATCCTTGCACCCGCGGGAAGCCAGGGAGCCGAATTTCTGGCCCGATCGTGTAGAAAGTTCTACGGCTAATGTATGCCCAAGTTTCCTTTGAATAGTTCTACACCATGGCATACAGCTAGTAATGTCAAAGACAAGAAAGTTATGAAAAATACTAGTTTCAGACTAAGTGAAGCTCTGACAACAGTCTCCAAATATATTTCCTGTTTTCTGAAAAATGTCAGTTCCAGAAGACTGAGAGCACAACAATATTAAAGGGAATCGTTCGGCCTGGTATGATTTTGCCAACCTATGTTTCATAGCTCATGGTACGGGTACGGTAACTGGTAATCCAGAGGCCTGCACTAAAGATCCGGAGGAATGAGTTCAAATCCCACCACCATTTGGGGAATTTAAATTCAGTTAATTAAATAAATGTGCAATAAACAGCTAGTGTCGGTAATGGTGACCATGAAACTACCGGATTGTCGTAAAAACCCAGCTGGTTCACTAATGTCCTTTTAGGGAAGGAAATCTGCCGTCCTTACCTGGTCTGACCTATATGTGACTCCAGACCCACAGCAATGTGGTTGACTCTTAACTGTCCTCTGAAATGGCCTAGCAAGCCACTCAGTTGTAAAAAAACGCTACGAAAAATAATAAGAAGAATAAAACCGGACAGACCACCTGGCATTGACCTAGGCATCGGATTCGGACATGACAAAAGCACACCCAGCCCAGTTGACCCTGCAAAGTCCTCCTCTCTAACATCTGGGGACTTGTGCCAAAATTGGGAGAGCTGTCCCACAGACTGGTCAAGCAACAGCCTGACATAGTCATACTCACAGAATCATACCTTTCAGCCAATGTCCCAGTCTCCTCCATCGCCATCTCTGAGTATGTCAGTAGGACAGAGTCACCAGAGGTGACGGCACAGTCAGGAGAGAGTAGCCCTGGGAGTCCTGAACATTGACTCTGGACACCATGAAGTCTCATGGCATCAAGTCAAACATGGGCAAGGAAACCCTCCCTTAGCTGATGAATTAATACACCTCCATGTTGAACACCACTTGGAAGAAGCTCTGATGGTAGCAAGGTCCATCACCAAGAGTGGCTCCGTAGCACCACTACTCACCGAGTCCTGAAGGACATAACTGCCAGACTGGGCTTGCATCAGGTGGTGAGAGAACCAACACAAAGGAAAATCCTACTTGACCTTGTCCTCACCAATCTACCTGTCGCAGATGCATCTGTCCCTGACAGTATTGGTAGGAGTGACCACCTCACAGATCTTATGGAGACGAAGTCCCGTCTTCACACAGTGGACACCCTCTAACGTGTTGTGTGACACTATCACTGTGCTAAATGGGATAGATTCAGAACAAATCTAGCAGCTCCAAACTGGGCATCCATGAGGCGCTGAAGGCCATCAGCAGCAGAATTGTATTCCACCACAATCTGTAACCTCATGGCCCAGCATAACCCTCACTCTACCATTACCATCAAATCAGGTGACCAACCCTGGTTCAATGAGGAGAGTAGAAGAGCATGCCAGGAGCAGCACCAGGCGTACTTAAAAATGTGGTGCCAACCTGGTGAAGCTACAACACAGGACTGCATACATGCTAAACAGCAAAAGCAGCATGCTATAGACAGAGCTAAGCGATCCCACAACCAATGGATCAGATCAAAGGTATGCAGTCTTGTCACATCCAGTCTTGAATGGAAGTTGACAATTAAACAACTAATGGGAGGATGGGAGGAGGAGGCTTCCTGAACATCTCAATCCTCAATGGCGGCGGAGCCCAGCATGTAAGTGCAAAATATACAAGGCTGAAGCGTTCGCAACCATTTTCAGCCAGAATTGCAGAGTGGATGATCCATCTCGGCCTCCTGCTGAGGTCCCCACCACCACAGATGCCAGTCTTCAGCCAATTCGATTCACTCTACGTGATATCAAGAAATGGATGAGCGCAGTGGACATGGCAAAGATTATGGGCCTCAAAAACATCCCGACTGCAATGCTTCAGAACGAGCCGCGCCTCTAGCTAAACTGTTCCAGTACAGCTACAACACTGGCATCTACCCGACAAAGTGAAAAATTGTCCAGGTATGTCCCGTCCACAAGAAGCAGGACAAATCCAATCCTGCCATTTACCGCCCCATCAGTCTACTCTCAATCATCAGCAAAGTGATGGACGGTATCATCGACAGTGCTATCAAGTGGCACTTACTCACCAAAAACCTGCTCACCGAAGCTGAGTTTGAGTTCCGCCAGGACCACTCGGCTCCAGACCTCATTACAGCCTTGGTCCAAACATGGACAAAAGAGCTGAATTGCAATGGTGAGGTAAGAGTGACGGCCTTTGACATCAAAACAGCATTTGACCAAGTGTCAAGCCCTAGTAAAATTGAAGTCAATGGGGATCAGGGGAAAAACTCTTCACTGGCTGGAGTCATACCTAGCACAAAGGAAGATGGTTATGGTTGTTGGAGGCCAATCATCTCAACCCCAGGAAATTGCTGCAGGAGATCCTCAGGGCAGTGTCCTAGACCCAACCATCTTCAGATGCTTCATCAATGACCATCCCTCCATCACAAGGTCAGAAGTATGGATGTTTGCTGATCATTGCACAGTGTTCAGTTCCATTCGCAATTCCTCAGATAATGAAGCAGTCCGCGCCCACATGCAACAATACCTGAGCAACATCCAGGCTTGGGCTGATAAGTGGCAAGTAACATTCGTGCCACACAAGTGCCAGGCAATGACCATCTCCAACAAGAGAAAGTCTAACCACCTCCCATTGACATTCAATGGTATTACCATCGTCGAATCGGCCATCAACATCCTGGGAGTCAAGATTGACCAGAAACTTAACTGGACCAGCCACCTAAATATTGTGGCTACAAGAGCAGGTCAGAGTCTGGGTATTCTGCGACGAGTGTCTCACCTCTTGACTCCCCAAAGCCTTTCCACCATCTACAAGGCACAAGTCAGGAGTGTGATGCAATACTCTCCACTTGCCTGGATGATTGCAGCTCCAACAACTCTCAAGAATCGACACTATCCAGGACAAAGCAGCCCGCTTGATTGGCACCCCATCGACCAGTTTAAACATTCCACCACTCCACCACCGACGCACCGTGGCTGCAGTGTGTACCATCTACAAGATGCACTGCAGCAACTCACCAAGGCTTCTTCGACAGCACCTCCTAAACCCGCAGCCTCTACCATCTAGAAGGACAAGGACAATAGATGCCTGGGAACACCACCACCTTCAAGTTACCCTCCAAGTCACACACCATCCTGACTTGGAAATATATCGCCATTCCTTCATCGTCTCTGGGCCAAAATCCTGGAACTCACTCCCTAACAGCACTGTGGGAGTACCTTCACCACACAGACTTCAGCGGTTCAAGGGCAACTAAGGATGGGCAATAAATGCTGGCCTTGCCAGCGATGCCCACATCCCGTGAATGAATAAAAAAAGTTGAAGGTGGCAAGACACGTAATAAAATTGCCAGTTTTTCAAAAAGGCTATAGGTAAAGAATAGAAAAATGAAACAACTGCATCAAGTTAAAAATTCCAGCCTTAGCATTGTTTGCATGTTTTTTTTTAACTATACCTGAAAACAAAGTGATTTATTTTCAGCTTCAATAGAGTTTGCAAATCAAAAGAAATTTCGTTCTGAAAAGGAAACTACAGTCGACTAAAGGTCAGCAAAGCATAATCATAGTGAATTTCTAAAGCTTGCTTCAACTTGTATAGAAATTGTTGGGAATAATACTAACATATTCTAATCAGCATTAAAAACAAAACTATATTTTCTCCCTCTCAGCTGCAAAAATACGCTTGCAACATACATGAGCATCTGTTAATTTCACATTGGAACAAAGGGCTAGAATTTTCTGTAGCCGGCGAACAACATTAGACTTGCCCTTACCCATTTATTTTCCATGAGCATTTGTACGGCAAGTTGCCGTAAGTGGGAGATCGAAACGGCGCAGCGCCCTCTATAGGGACCTGGGACCTGTGTGAACTGTGTATCTCCGTAACCAATCAGATTGAAGAATTGTTCATGAACAGCACAGAGTCTGAACCAGGAAGAGTAAGTCAGAACAGTGAATTCAATGCCAAATCAGGTACAGAAAGCGAAATGAAGAGAGGGAAAAAAAAGATTGGATTGAGAGAGATAAAAGAAACGGAAAGAAAAAGTAAAAAAAAAAGTTTCAAAAAATCTCCAGCAACAATTAAAAGCTGAAGAAATGAGACACCATGCTTGTAAAAGTAAAAGTTAATTTTCTGTGCCAGAGAGGTTGTTTGGCAGTAATTAAGACTTATCACGCCGTTAAAAAGGGTACTTAGGCTGAAATGGACAAGCTTTTTGTGACGAGTTTAATTTGTATCTACTATGCAAGTACAGGAACTTCCTGCCACTCAATGCATTTTAATGGTGAGGCAGACTGTGAGATGCTATTTGTGGGAAGCTAACAGGGGAGTGGCTTATCTCGAACAGCAACTTCCGGAATTTTGCATTTAACCGCACATCTGCCCTCACCTGAAGTTGCTGTGCAATTTGTGCATAAATAACAATGAGCGCCATCAGCCTCACTGCTATTTTGATTGTAAACTCTGGCCCAATATGTTTCTAGGCGTTCAAGAGATGCCCACCGCGTTCACCTTCGGACTTCTCTCCATTCCCTCGGAATGACAGACTTCATTCAGCCCCATTGTTTTAGTCCCCTGCCTGAGATTGAGAATTCACTGTGTGGTGCATCAACAGAAACACTGCCACTTAACCTATAACAACTTTAGCAGTGCATTTCAAAAAAGCCATGCATATTATTTTTGTCCGTCGATCCAGTTGTGTTTTTATCCTAATCATATCCTCTCTCTCTCCCCTTGGTAGTTTAGTTTTACTTTTGCCTTTCCTCCTCACATAGTACGAATAAGACTACATTTTCAAAGGAGAGCATTTAAAAAAAATCATAACGGGCGAGACTTTCAACTGCCTGTTTCGTGCCTGAAAACGGATAACCGGCGGTTGAAAATTTGGTGGGGACCTTTTACACCCATTTACTTGCCTGAATCAACTTTCAAATGGGCCTTTAAATGGGTTCTCAGCATTCACACCCTAAAACAGGCACGGGCGGGGTGGGGTGAGAAGGGGGTGTGGTGGGGGCTGTTTAGAGATGGAAATAATGTTCCTGTGCCTGGTGTAGGACTCCAATTGCAACTTTCAAAGAGAAATGGGTGAAAGATGCACAGCACATGCCGATCCTATTTCTCCAGATTTTAAGATGTAATAGGCAGTCGTTGAAGCGACGGCTGGAAGCCTCTCCAAAAAAGCTAAGATTTTTGGGAGGTTTTTTCTAAAAGAATTTTTGGCGGCCAGCAGGACCATGTGACGGGCACCCCATCAGGTGCCAGCAGCTCACGGAGAACATTTTAACGAGGCCCCAAACCTGAAAATGGCTCGGGCCTCCCGAGTGCGGGCGACATGAGCGTATCAATGATACTGCGCTCGTTCGCTGCCCAGCCCGAAAGTCTCCCCCAACATGTTCTCCCCCAAAATGGTGGTCTTTCGTCTTGGGCACATCTTATATCATTAATATTGATATTGGAGCTGTCTCAGATATTTGGCAGCTTTCACTGTGCGATGGCAACATCCACAGATTCTATGAAAGAAGACCAATATTATTTCTTCTCATTTCTTGAAAGTGTAAGCATGCAATCTGTTCTAAAGCGCGCAATATGTTCTAATCTACCTGCAATTATGTCCTGTGAATTATAGCCTGCTTTATGCTCGCTTACTCGAGAGTCAGCACCATTATAATCATGTTAGCAGCATTGTCTGTGGCAATCATAATAACTGTCACAGTTCGGGAACACATCATATACGGACCCTAATATAGTAAGGGTCTAAATTAAATAATATTCCTTCTTTGTTTGCAGATTAGGCTGATATGCTCAGTATTGCTTTTCTTCATTTAAACTTACAGAAAATAGCACCTTTTAAACAGAGTTGTCCTGTTGAATATTATTGAAAATGCTTTAAAATAATCACAACAGACAACACGCAAGAAGATATTGTAACTACCTAGGTTTATCTCAGCTCTAAGGAACTAAAATTTGGGGAGTAAAAGAAAATATTCCACAATGATCATACAAAACTTGTTCAACACCTTATTCATTTGGAACCAGTTTGATATGTCCAATCTTATTCCTACACAAGTCATTGCACTCATTATATATGAAGTGGGTTGAGACTATGGGTACGGTAATGTTTATGTTACTCAATGAGCAACAGATCAACTCGGAGTTCAAATCCCGCCATAGCAATGAAACTAGCAATTTCTGGGCTCGCACCTGGAAAAATGACCGTAAAAGTTATTGGACTAAAAATTGAGGGCGCTAACTTCACCGGGGCGCTACTTTTAGCACCCTGGAAAAATTAGCGCCCCCGCGCCGGAAATTGAGTGGTTGCGCCCCAAGAGGGAAGCGGGGCGCTACTGGAAGCGCCCCGCATCCCTCTTGGGGCGCTGCGAATCAATATTGCAGCCGCGGTATTACAGGCCTTCTTCCCCTTCTTAAAGGGGAGGGGCCTTACGCAGCGCTACCCGGGGCCCAGCTGGGCCACCGGGGATCGGGAGTGCCGGCAAAAGAGCCCGGCACTCAAGAGAAGTACCGGTCTCTTGCAGCGCAGCCGGCACTCCACGGGGGAGGGGGCCGTTCAGGAGGCCGGGGACGGGAGCGCAGGCAGGTGCTGGCAGGCGACCAGCAACAAAAATGGCCGCCCTGCACCTCGCCTTTAAATAGCGCCTCCCTGGCCGCAGGTAGGCCCCCCTGACCCCATCGGACATAGCGTCCGACGGTAAGTCAGGGGGCGCTCCGAAGATCGCGGCCGGGGCGCTGCGCACAGCGATGACGTCGTTGCCAGCGGCGCAGCACCGCTAGGGCGCTGCCGTTTAGCGCCGCCGCTAACCTTCCGCTGAATTCCGCGGGAGGTGTGGACGCGTTGCGCCCGGGCGCTAGTTGCTTTGCGCCCCCTTTGCACCCTCTTAGGGCACTAACGGGAGGCGCAAAGCAACCCAATTTTCCCCCCATTGATTCACGAATGTCCTTCAGGGAAAGGAATTTTCATGATATTCTTAATGCTGTCTGGAGTGGCCACTGTCATCCACATCCCGAGAGCAAATAGATATATATATATATTTTTTTTTAAATTATATAATGCAAGTCTCCCTTTCCAAAGGAGATACAAATATCATGAGGAATTCAGAATATTAGTGCAGATTTTCCTGCATCTGAAAAATGCATGCACTGTAGAAGAAAAACAATTGGCAACCCTTTGCTCCCATTCTGTTTCTGAATAGTACTGCGTCCAAACTTCCTCCATAGATTTTCTAGTGTTTGCATTTGAAGGCCTAGGAATATAAATTTCATTCAAACGAATGCCAGAGTATCCTGTACTCCTATAATAGCATTGGGTATATTTCAGGAGCAAACTGTTCCCAGAAAAAGGTGAAGCATATGTCGAGGCAGACGAGGGTAACGATGCACATGTCCCTTTGCCAGCTGTGGAAGTCATTCACCTGGGCCTCTCCTGAGCCACCATCAATTTCTTTCCTACTACAGAGAAGGAATCCTGCCTCCCTCTGACTGTAAGCCTGCCACTTTCCACCTGGAATAAAATGAGAAGCCTCATGGTCAAACCAGCGCCCTCCTCCTCGTCCTGCACAACCATTCTCCACACCCACACTTGTTTTACCTTTTCCCTCCACCTGCTGCATGGCACGGTGGTGCCACCCTCTCAGCAGCTCCATCAAAGGCAGAGTGTAGAGACGCCCAGACTGCTGTTTATCTCGGCCATAGCACAGCACCACAAAATCGTTCGCTGAGTGAGTACCTTTAAACACTCACGAACATCACCGACCTGCAAATCAGAGCCTCTAACACATAAATTTAAATCACCATTTATCAAAACAAATATCCTGCCTCATTACCTTTTAAGAAATGATCTTCTGAGTCTCTCGTTTGACCTGCCGCTTTAAGATTGCTGCTGCCTTTAAGGCCCAGGTAAGCACCTCCAGTAATGCCTGACGTCTGCCCCTCTCCCTGGCAGGAAATCCCAGTGGTAATCTTCTTCCCTGAACGCATCCGCAATGCTCTTGGTCAGATCGGTTGGACTTTTCAAAAAGATATTGGCCCAAAAATTAGTGCCTCTACGCGAGAGTACGCACTGTGTACTCTCGCGTATTCTGTCTCCAATTGCCGGTTTTCTGCATGCACTGCGCATGCGCTGAAAACCGGCACTTGGTGATTTCAAAAGGGAGCGGTTCCTAGGTGAACCGCGTGTGCGCTACAGGCTGCGCGCACGCAGTGCACTTAGTGCTTTGAACGCGCAGGTAAGCATGGAAGATTTTGCACATAAAGAAAGGAGGCGTAAGACCCTCTTTTAACAAGGTAAGTAGTTAATTAAGTATTATTTTGAATTTTTTTCAACAGGTATATCTTTTTTAGAGACTTTAAAGAAAGGTAAGTTTATTTTTATAACTTTTTAAAAGATTTTAAATTTTTTCAAAAATTTAATTTTTTGTTTAAAGTGGTTAATTTATTTAACTATACTTATTTTATTAATGTGATGGTTTTTAAAAAAAATTTAATTGAGGTTTAGCTGTTCTTTTGGGGGGGTATAGATTCATAGCTTTCACAGCCCTTGATTGTGAAAACTATGAATGAAAGATGGTGTGCTGCCATTGGCTCTAACTGAATCACGTGATCCCACAGCTCGCACGAATTAACTGCGCCTGTGGGATACGCAAGCACTGCCCAGCTGCTGTCCAGAACATCAAGTTCGTGCGAGCTCGGAATGAAAAAGCCGGCGCGCAGTGAGATATCGCGGGGAAGCCTTACCCCCCCGCACGAAGGCGCCCTCTTTAATTTCTGGGTCATTGCAATGCTAGTTTACGCCTAGAAATGTGATCGCGCCTGAAAACGGGTGTGCAGGGGATGGGACACGCGCTGCACACGCCTGCTAATGTGGCTGCAGGGAACCACGGGAAATTCGTGCTGGCACCTCATTGCAGCCAGGGCTACAAGCGCTGCTTATTGCCTGTTTTGCGGGGTGGGAAATCAGGCTTCACTGACGGCACTTAAAGGCAGTCTGCACCTCCTTAAAGGGGAGGTCCGCTATGGCTGCAGGAAAGGCTTGAAATTGGCCGACGTGGCTGGAAGAGCTGCAGAGAAGGATCCCAATTCTCAGGTGCAGCATTAGAGGCCCTTCTGCAGACAGTCGGCAGGAGGATGACAATCCTGTTGCTCCGGGGGGGGCAAACGCCCTCCAGACAACACATGTATCAACAGCTAGAAGAGGTAGCTCAGGAGGTCAATACCAGGAGTTTAGCTCCCAGGACCTGACTGAAGTGCCAAAAAGAGTTTCATGGTTCAGCAAGGTTGTCAAAGTTCTGAATCCTACCTCTCCGCTCAATCACTCTCTGCTTACACGTGCACCACTTGCAGCCTCACTACTCACAACCCCCCCCAATCCCCCGCCCCACACTTCCCTTCACTCCCCTACAATCACTGCACCACGCTTCACACCACCTCCTTCTGTTCCTACTCCCAAACTCTGCACCTCTTACTCTCTGCATTATTGGAACTCTCACTTCCCCATACCTCACAACTTGCAAACAGGATGAATGAATCGTGGCTGCTGCCATGACATCGAGCGCAGACCTGCATGATCAATTGCCTGTGGTGGCAAAAGAGCTGTATATTGAGGGCGCGGTATCCCTTTCTGTTGAGGAAGATGCCAGACTGCTGATGGCAGCACACAGGCCAATGAGAGTGCAGCCTTTGGCCCTTGCTCCCTCGGGAAGCCTGCAATGCGTGGAGTGCTCTCTCATCATGTTCCACTTGGTCCATCAAGAAGGAGCTGTAGCTGTTCCTCCTCAGGTAGAGAGCCTGATTCGCCTCCCTGATGCGGCAGTATACAGCGAACTGCGAGATGTCATTGATGTCACCTGCTGCAGCCCGGATCTACCTTGTGGCACAGAAATTCAGGACCACGGTGACCTTGAGAGCCACAGGCAGTGCTGTCTGTGGCCTGGTTTGGGTCTCCAGTGGCGGCTGCAGCAGGTGACCGAGCTCCATTGCCGCCTTGCTGGTGAAGCGCAGGTGCCTCCCACATTGCTCCTCGGCCAGCTTGAGGTATCCAAAAAGTGTTGCCTGAAAACCCGCCATGGATATGACCTTCTGTGCAGTGCCCTCCTCCTCCTCCCTCTTCTCCCAGCTACTCCAATCTTGCTTGATGCTCCCTCCACCCTCCAACACCAAAGGCAGACCTAACAGATGACGCAAGAGGTCATTAAAATATTTGCAAAGCAAAAAAATCAATCCAGCACCTGTAAAAAGTTTTTCCCCAGAATTCCCAATTCAGTTGTGCAATGGGGAATATTGCCCCCAAAAAAGCCCAGATGTTGACGAGCAACCTAACAGGAGAAACAAGCAACTAACCTGTATGATGGGGATGACCCCTTCAAATCGCGCTCCGACAGGGTCCTTCATGACTGCTAGCACCATGATTGCTTGGCGAATATCTCACGTGGCAAGTCAGGCACGGGGGCAGACCAATTTCACAAAAGAGTCCTACAACAAGCGTAGGGCCCTTATTTAAATCTTATCTGCATGCTTCCAGCGTGCACCTTAAGACGCCAACGGATCTGGTCAATCCAATATGGTGGGCACACAATTCCAGCTCGGGATGGGTGCGCTCACATCGCATGCCGCATTGAACCTCTCGCCTCACATTTCGCGCGTGAAAAATGGGAGCGGCGCAGACCAATTTCTACGACTTCGTCTTTAAAAAGGTCTTTAAATTGACCACTTTCATCACTCGCATACTGGAAGCTGGTTAGAAACATGGAGCTTGCAGTTCTGAAGATATTGAAGTCAATTCAATGCTCGCCTTGAGCACGTGATCAGTGAATTTACCCGATCGAACGCTCATTGCATTATTGTAATTTTACAGCCCAAGATATTGCAGAGACCACTTTCTGTTGGCAGATATTTTATTTTGTCATTATTGTGAGTAAATTCAATTATTGACAACGAAAAAAAGAGGTCACTACATCTTTAAGAAATGATAATTTTTTTTTAATTAAGTGGGCCTGTTAAATTTAAATTGAGCTTGCAAAGATGGCACATCTTTTACTGTCATTACAAGTCTGCTTTAACCAGCTGGGATGTGCATTAAAAATGCAGACAGTGCACTGTTCTAAATGTTTCCAGTCTGGCCGAGAGGTACTCAGTGGAAATTGAGAATGCCAGACTGACTTAATTCATCTTGAACTGTAAATCTTGTGTTCCTCGCCTGCATTAATGGGTCAGGAGGAGTTTATTGTCTGAATCTTGCAGTACGCTTCAGTTACAAAGACTATGATGGGCAATAGGATCTAAAAATAACAATATTTAAGAAGCAAATGCCACAAAATTAAGTGGTCAATGCAGTTTATATGTAATGCTCAGAGTGGACTAAACTAAAACGAGTAATGTGGACACTTGCAATGAAACCTGCTTCAGACGCAGTCCTGAATAATAATCTGGTGCTTTAAAAGATGGCTGCTTTGGGTTCGTTCTAAACCAGCATAAACACAGATTACATGTTTATTATGATGATGATGGTTAACGCTCTTCCAGTTAAGTGTCAGTACAAGGAAAGGTCTGCTTCATAAAATGCATGTTCTACCTAACATAAACCCTGCAATAGATTCCTGTCAATCAAGTCCAACTTCATGTATGGCATTCTGAGGTAAGCCTATAAAGGTACTAGCAGCATCAAATGCCATTTCTACAGAGATATGGGCAAGGCATCAAAAAGGACATACATTAAAAAGCAAGCGACGCATATGAGGCTAAAAAGAAAAGAAAAACTTGCATTTATATAACGCCTTTCACAACCTCTGGACATTCCCAAAGCACTTTACAGCCAATGAAATACTTTTGAAGTGTAGTCACTGTTGCAATATAGGAACGCGGCAGCCAATTTGCGCACAGCAAGGTCCCACAAACAGCAATTTGATAATGACCAGATAATGATGCTGCTAGTACCTTTGTAACCACCTCCCCTTAACATTCAACGGCATTACCATCGCCGAATCCCCCACCATCAACATCCTGGGGGTCACCATTGACCAGAAACTTAACTGGAACAGCCACATAAATACTGTGGCAACAAGAGCAGGCCAGAGACTAAGTATTCTGCAGCGAGTGTCTCACCTCCTGATTCCCCAAAGCCTTTCCACCATCTACAAGGCACAAGTAAGGAGTGTGACGGAATACTCTCCACTTGCCTGGATGAGTGCAGCTCCAACAACACTCATGAAGCTCGACACCATCCAGGACAAAGCAGCCCACTTGACTGGCACCCCATCCACCACCTTAAACGTTCACTCCCTCCACCACCGGCGTACCGTGGCTGCAGTGTGTACCATCTACAAGATGCACTGCAGCAACTCGCCAAGGCTTCTTCGGCAGCACCTCCCAAACCCACAAACTCTTCCACCTAGAAGGACAAGGGCAGCAGGAGCATGGGAACACCACCACCTCCAAGTTCCCCTCCAAGTCACACACCATCCTGGCTTAGAAGTATATCACCGATCCTTCATCGTCGCTGGGTCAAAATCCTGGAACTCCCTACCTAACAGCACTGTGGGAGTACCTTCCCCACACGGACTGCAGTGGTTCAAGGCGGCGGCTCACCACCACCTTCTCAAGGGCAATTAAGGATGGACAATAAATGCTGGCCTTGCCAGTGTCGCCCACATCCCATAAACGAACTAAAAAAAAATCTGCTTTTAGTGATGTTGGTTGAGAGACAAATGTTGGCCAGGACACCGGGAATAACTCCTCTCCTCTTCTTCAAATAGTGCCATGGGATCTTTTGCGTCCTGAGAGAGCAGACGGGGCCTCGGTTTAACGTCTCATCCGAAAGACGGCACTTCCGACCACGCAGCATTCCCTCAGCGCTGCGCTGGAGTGTCAGCCTAGATTTGATGCTCAAGTAAGAGACTAATGAACTACAATGGAAGTACCCAATTTCCCTTTTATTATAAGTGGTCACTTTAATATTGTTCACTTTCTATAATTCTGCAGAAAATTTACATCACAATGATAGTCATTCATTAGGTTTAAATCCCATCTATAATGTGTACTTATAGACAGTTAGTTGGGAGCATCCGATCAAATCATAAACAGAAACTTCGAACCCATAGATTGTGTTGTCATTTTAAATCTCTCCCGTCCATCTGTTAACTTTAGAAATACAGTTTTCTGTTGTAATGGTTTCAGTTGGAAATTTCCAGTGACTTCTCAGTTTGCAGACCTTTCTCGGGCATTTTCCTCTTGAACTTGGCACTGGTGGGGAGAGGAGGATTACAAGTGATGCACACTTGTAACAGAGCCAACCAATTTTCCATCCATTTAAATTTACAGCATCTGACATACTGAGGTGTTAGAGTTGTGCAAACCACAGTACAAATGTCACGAAAATATGTTATTGTAAAAATATACGCAATTACAATCCAATTTTGAATGTCAAGTTCATTTGTCAATTATCGAATATTCTTTAAAATGATCATGCACTTTAAGATGCTAAATTGTACATCTCTTACAGGTTGAAATATGAACAATTAACGGACGTGGCAATAACAATGCAAATCCCTCACTCTTGCAGGACATTGTAAAATATGGTCTATGGTCATTCATATTTTACAAAGGTAGAGATATTAACCTTTGGAGTCAAAGGCCCCGATATTTACTTGGGGACATGAAGAGAGCGGGGGAGAGATTTCCGGATGGGAAACCTGGAAGTCCTGTTGAAATTAACCGCAGGATGTCTTTTACATTTTTTCGGCAGGTTTCTCGCCCGACGGCCAGTTAAATTGACAGGGTGGATGCCTGTGGGGTGGAAAAGCAGCCGGGGAGTAGATGCGAGGTAAGTAAGAAATCGGGGTAGAGGGAGTTGGAGCACTCAGTGGGGTGGTGGGGGTGGGGGGACAGTGGGGAGGGTGGTTAGCCAATGTGTAAAGCGGTTAGCTTGTGCTGTAAAGGCACTTGCCTCATGGATCCGGCCCTTCTCCCTTCCTTCTTTTACCTGCCGGGTTTCCTGAACCCTGGGAAACCCAGCCTGCATGGGTTAAAAATAAAAATGTTAAAATGGAGGCACGCAGCCTCCTTAAAAGCTTTTACTGAGCGATCCACCTCCTGAGAGTAGGTTGGTTGCCCACTCCCAGACCCACCTCCGTTAAAAAGTGGGCAGGTTTGAGATTTAATTTTTTTTTTACTTCCAACCCACCTGTCCTTGGGGAATTAAAATTCCCCCCAGTCTTGATGATTATGGAAATGATTCATGTGAGACCTTTACTTGTTAATATAAAACCCAGACATATTTTCAGACATATCATTACTCATTCCTACACTGTAACCCTGACTGAGTGGCAACCATATTACAGGCAGGACAATGTGATGGGCACACAATCTCCTGGCTGAGTGATGTATGTGTCTCAGTTAACAGAAATCCACTTGTTGATGTAGAACTGCTCGGAATTCACTCGTCCTCTGTGATGCTCAGTAAAAAGGATGGTATGGTGGTTCGCAGAGAATTTTGTTTCTATTAATTCAAGAAGTCTACACGGCTTCTGAAGAAAACATTCCAGACCCGACACGGGATGTGTTTGCGGGAGTGTTTATTTGTTGGCTTTTTTATTTGTAAGAATCGCTGGAAATTCCAGTTTCCATGCAGTTAGCAGGCAGCTATTGATGGTGGAAGATGGCTGAGAGTTTATCTGTAGAAGCAGACCGCATTAACTAGTCTCTGAGGGGGCACGGGCAATTATCGGTGACCGTGCAGGTGAACACTAACAAGTAATAAGCAAACAACAGGGGCAGGGGCTGTGGTATTCAGTGAGAGTTACATTTGTGCTCGGAATATAAGCAGCAAATCCGTAACACAAACAAATGAATAGTGATGGCAAGACAACTGCTTGGTTTCTTTCAGTTTAAAGGAAAGGTTTACCAAACATGTGTGCAGTTTTGGTCGCCTTATCTGAGGAAGGATGTTCTTGCCATGGAAGGAGTTCAGCGACGATTCACAAGGCTGATACCTGGGATGGCAGGAATGACATATGAGGAGAGATTGGGTCGATTGGGCTTATACTCGCTGGAGTATAGAAGAATGAGAGGGGATCTCATCGAAACATATAAAATTCTGACAGGTCTGGACAAACTAGATGCAGGAAGAATGTTCCCGATGGCGGGGGAGTCCAGAACCAGGGGTCATAATCTAAGGATAAGGGGTAAGCCATTTAGGACAGAAATGAGGAAGAATTTCTTCACCCAGAGAGTGGTGAACCTGTGGAATTCTCTACCACAGAAGGTAGTTGAGGCCAAGTCATTAAATATATTCAAGAATGAGTTAGATATATTTCTTCAAGCTAAAGGTATCAAGGGATATGGGGAGAAGGCAGGTACAGGGTACTGAGTTTGGATGATCAGCCATGATCTCATCGAATGGCGGAGCAGGCTCGAGGGGCCGAATGGCCTACTCCTGCTCCTATCTTCTATGTTTCTATGTTTCTATGAGAGGCACCATTGCCCTCCAAACCAGGAGAAACAGGACAACTTCTCTTAGTCCCTCTACCAAATAGGCAAAGAGGTGGCAGTCTTCTATGGTGCCAATAACAGAGCTGCTGTTTTCATAAAATGAATAAATCTAGGGTAGGCCGGGGGTAGGCTGGGTGGGGGGGGGATAGATTTTGCATCTACTTGCTTTGTGATGAATGGTATTGTATAATTTAAGATATTATAGTGTAGCAAATGTCAAGGTATTTATTCAGTTTTTAAAACCGGCAACAGAGGCTTAATCTTTTTTTTTTAAAAACAGCTTTTGTTGGGGAGGAGGTGAAGTTCTGTGCTCATCAATATATGGGATAAGAACATAAGAAATAGGAGCAGGAGTCGGCCATTCGGCCCTTCGAGCCTGCTCCGCCATTCAATGAGATCATGGCTGATCTTCTGCCTCAATTCCATTCACCGGCCTTATCGCCATATCCCTTGATGCCCTTACTAGTCAGAAATCTATCGACTTCTGTTTTGAATATACCCAATGACTGAGCCTCCACAGCCCTCTGGGGTAGAGAATTCCAAAGATTCACCACCCTCTGTGTGAAGAAATTTCTTCTCATCTCTGTCCTGAATGGCCTACCCTTTATCCTGAGGCTGTGACCCCTGGTTCTAGGCTCCCCAGCCAAGGGAAACATTCTCCCAGCATCCACCCTATCAAGCCCTGTAATAATTTTGTATGCTTCAATGAGATCCCCTCTCACTCTTCTGCATTCAAGAGAATACAGACCTAGTTTACTCAATCTCTTCTCATACGACAGTCCCGCCATCCCAGGAATCAATCTCGTGAACCTTCGTTGCACTCCCTCTATGGCAAGTATATCCTTCCTTAGGTAAGGAGACCAAAATTGTACACAGTACTCCAGGTGTGGTCTCACCAAGGCCCTATATAATTGAAGTAAGACTTCTTTACTCCAGTACTCAAATCCTCTTGTAATGAAGGCCAGCAAACCATTTGCCTTCCTAATGGCTTGCTGCACCTGCACACTCACTTTCAGTGACTCATGTACAAGGACACCCAGGTCCATTTGAGCATCTGCATTCCCCAATCTTTCACCATTTAGGAAATACTCTGCCTTTCTGTTTTTTCTACCAAAGTGGATAACTTCACATTTATCCACATTATAATCCATCTGCCATGTTCTTGCCCACTCACTGAGCCTGTCGAGATCCCCTTGAAGCCTCTTCACATCCTCTTCGCAACTGACACTGCCACCTAGCTTTGTGCCATCAGCAAATTTGGAAATGTTACATTTAGTCCCCTCATCCAAATCATTGATATAGATTGTGAATAGCTGGGGCCCAAGCACCGATCCTTGCGGTACACCACTAGTTACAGCCTGCCATCCTGAAAAAGACCCGTTTATCCCTACTCTTTGTTTTCTGTCTGTTAACCAATTCTCAATCCATGCTAGTATATTACCGCCAATTCCATGTGCCCTAATTTTGTTCACCAACCTCTTGTGTGGGACCTTATCGAAGGCCTTCTGAAATTCCAGATACACCACATCTACTGGTTCCCCTTTGCCTACTCCGCTAGTTACATCCTCAAAGAACTCCAACAGGTTTGTCAAACAGGATTTCCCTTTCATAAATCCATGTTGACTCTGCCCAATCTTACTATTAGTTTCTAAGTGCCCAGTTATTGCATCCTTTATAATAGATTCTAGCATTTTCCCAACTACTGATGTGAGGCTAACAGGTCTGTAGTTCCCCGTTTTCTCTCTCCCTCCTTTCTTAAATAGCGGGGTTACATTTGCTATCCTCCAATCTGCAGGAACCATTCCAGAATCTATAGAATTTTGGAAGATGACAACCAATGCGTCCACTATCCCAATGGCCACCTCTTTCAAAACCTGAGGATGTAGGTCATCCGGTCCTTGAGATTTATCGACTTTTAGTCCCATTAATTTTGCTAGTACTGTTTTTTTACTGATAATAATTTCTTTAAGTTCCTCATTCTCACCACACCCTTGGTTTTCTCGTATTTTCGGGAGGTTTTTTTGTGTCTTCCTCCGTGAAGACAGAAACAAAGTATTTATTTAATTTCTCATGCCATTTCCTCATTCCCCATTATAAATTCTCCCGTCTCTGACTGTAAAGGACCCACATTTACCTTTGCCAGTCTTTTCCTTTTCACATACCTATAGAAGCTTTTACAGTCTGTTTTTATATTTTTCGCTAGTTTGTGCTCATATTCCATTTTCCCTTTCTTTATCAATTTCTTGGTCCCCCTTTGCTGATTTCTAAAAAGATCCCAATCCTCAGGCTGACCGCTTTTTCTGGCAACTTTATAAGATTCCTCCTTTGACTTAATACTAGCTTTAATTTTTTTTGTTAGCCATGGTTGGATCACTTTTCCTTTTGGGTTTTTATGCCCTAGAGGAATATATGTTTGTTGCAAATTATGCAGTATTTCCTTGAATGTTAGCCATTGTATGTCCACCTTCATACCTTTTAGTGTAGTCTCCCAATTTACCATGGCCAACTTGTCCCTCATACCCTTGTAGTTTCCTCTGTTTAGATTGAAGTCCTTAGTTTCAGATTGGACTACATCTCTCTCAAACTTAATATAAAATTCAATCATATTATGGTCACTTGTCCCTAAAGGCCCCTTTATCACAAGATTATTGATTAGCCCTTTCTCATTACACAGTACCAGATCCAGAATAGCCTGTTCCCTGGTTGGTTCCTCCACACACTGATCCAGGAAACCATCTTGCATGCATTCCAAGAATTCGTCCTCCACACCATTAGCGGTAATTTGATTTGCCCAGTCAATATGTAGATTAAAGTCCCCCATGATTACCGTATTGCCCTTGTTACATGCACTTCTAATCTCGATTGATACTGTGCCCTACATTACCACTACTGTTTGGATGTCAATTCTCTTGTCAGCTTTTGAACAATCTGCATCAGCAGCATCAAGCAGTCCCAGGTATAGCACAGATGCAGGTAAAGTTCTGTTGTCTCGGAATCAATATTGTGCTTTTAATCTTTAAATTTTCAGTAGTTCAAGGGTAATTGCAAGCATCTTGGGCCGGACATTTTTTTTTAAAGCCTTCAGCCACACATTGTGAAAATGAACATGAATATTGCTATAATAAAGCTACTCAGATTCCAGGAGCAGTCTTTATTACTGTAACGTCAACCCCAACATACAAATCCAAACACTTAAACCAACATTTCAAAGTACCAGTGTATTTCCTGCGGTGTTGCTCACATAAGTCTGAGGGTACATTCTGTCTCCGTGTTACAGCTCCTCTTTATTATTCCTCTTCTGCTCGACTTTCTCTTCTCCTTCTTTGCCGTTCTCACTTTCTCCTCCTTCCTCCTCTTTTCTGTTTTCTTCAGCTTCTCACACTGGCGGAGACGTCCAAGGCGATGAACACAGCCCAAAGTAACCAAGGAGTACAGGGGTGGGAGACAGGAATGAAAAGGTGTCACAACACCACCAGTGCTAGAAATGCCTACAACTTAATGACAGGTAAGTGATAATGTTGGAAATTCCCATTGGTTATATAGACAGGATCAATTATAAATGTTAAAAGCCTTACCAATTAATGCGACAAGAGGAAATGTACATGTATGCAAGACATCTTTGACACTCTACTTCTGCTTTACTTTTTCCTCTCTATTTTCCTTTTACTCTCTTATTTCCCATTCAGAAGGTCGTGGGTTCAAGTCCCACTCCAGAGGCTTGAGCACATAAATCTAGGCTGACACTCCAGTGCAGTACTGAGGGAGTGCTGCAGTGTCGGAGGTGCCGTCTTTCAGATGAGACGTTAAACCGAGGCCCCGTCTGCTCTCTCAGGTGGATGTAAAAGATCCCATGGCACTATTTCGAAGAAGAGCAGGGGAGTTATCCCCGGTGTCCTGGCCAATATTTATCCCTCAATCAACCTAACAAAAACAGATTATCTGGTCATTATCACATTGTTGTATGTGAGACCTTGCTGTGCGCAAATTGGCTGCCGCGTTTCAACAGTGACTATGATTCAAAAACAAAGTACTTCATTGGCTGAAAAGCACTTTGGGACGTCCGGTGGTCGTGAAAGGCGCTACATAAATGCAAGTCTTTCTTTCTTTCTATTCCTTTGGGAGGTGATGAGGAGGGAACCTGGAGAAAGCAACAGAAGCCTCAAGCAAAAAGTAACTAGTGTGGGAGCTTAATGGGAGGGGATACACTGACAGATAAACAGCCTGCTGCTCGATAAACAATCAGCTATTTTCTACTTTATAACATGCATGTATAACAGCATTTGTTTAAAATTCCTGGTAATTTATTGAGCTTAGTTCATTGTGCAATAATATCAACATGTGCTTGTTACAACATGTGAATCAGAAAGGTGGAATGGTTGGTATTATCACGTCATTATTTGCAACAAAACAGCAGGTTAATCACTTTCTTGCATATCTATTTATATAATTAAAGGTCTTGTGTACAGCATGTCACATTAAATCTGTAACAGAGGAAAAACAATCAAGCATCACACCTTTCTCTTTGGCTCGGCTAAGCAACTTAAGCATATGCATTTATGGAACACTGGTTCAAATAAATCCCACAGAAAAGTAAGAAAGATTGCAATTTCAGTCAGCCAGCCACATCACTGAATTCATTTTTTTCAGCTTTCATTTTTAATGTTGACCCAGTTAAATATAGAGCTGTATAAATGATCACTTGGAATTTCCAGCGGAACCCCCAGAGAAACCGTGTAAGCAGCTAAAAATGGCCATTTATATTTCTTGGGGTTCCCCTATCTTCCACTGAAGTGACAGCGGGAGATTTGGAGAACTCCATGGAAATTCTTACAAGCTAATAAACAAACAATTGTTTTTATTAATTTCCCCTAAACTTGTTTGTGGTATTTCACATTCCTACATTGGCATTTGTGGGACTAACCGAACTGCTCTTGCCGAGAGCCGGCACGGGCTCGATAGGCTGAATGGCCTCCTTCTGTGCTCTAACCATTCTATGAGTGTCCCCCACCCCCAAACTCAAGGATCTGGGACTTACCTTTTTCTTCTTGCATGATGGGGCCAAATCTTGGGGTCCTTCCCTCATGTGCATGATATCACAGAGGCTTGCCATTGGAGTAAAACACAAATGCTTAGTATCTATATTATCAGAGCTAAATCCACTTAAGGGAATAATTGAGAAGTGAATAATCTGTTGGAGTCTGAAGACTGCTGACTACGGAGGTCAAGTCAACAAGGTCTGTTTTGCACACCTCCAGCTGATGGGAATTATTGACAAATACCAGGGAGCAGGTTGCCTGGGAAGGCCTCAATCTTCACCCATTTCTAGTCACCTTTGTTTTTTTAATTCTCTATTAAATGTAACCTTTTCTGTGTGTATCGCTGCAAAGAAGTAACACCAGCTCTGTTGCTTCGATTATTTTTAATAATACGTCGAAGTTTTACTCAAAAAAATCACTGTTTCCAATGACCTGAAAAAGAGAAATTATTAACATTACATTGCAACATTACACTGAGTTCCCCACGTTCGCGCCTGGGTGGCCCTGGAGATGGAGCACGTGGTGTCCGCCGGCACGCTCGAGGCCTTCCGCGACCGGTGGGCACCGCAGGGACTGGAGTGCATCATCACGCCCAGGAATAGAATTTTACTTTAAGTTGTTAAGGTTCTTTTAATGTTACAGTTTTATTGTTTTAACCAGAAGAGTACACTGAGTTCCCTGTATAAGTTAATTAAATACTGTGGGGACATTATTGACTTAAAATGAATGTAATATACTTTGACATGATCACAGATCTGGAGGTGACCTGTCAAGGTGAGACTGGGCTGGTGTGTTTAATATTATCTAACACTGGTTAATGTTGGCTTTGAGAAGCCTTCTATTTTAAAACAATCAAATTACATTTACAGTGATGCTTCTGACGCTGAGAGGCACATCCAACAATGGCCATCTGCTTTTAGCCCCATTTTATCGAGTCACACTGAGGGTCAGACCTTCTTGGTGCAGTATCTTAACCTATAGCATTCTAATGTTAATTATGCATGTTGCCAAGTACAAATGAAAATCACACAACGCTCCATCTGTCAGAATCTATGGGCTCACTGAGATCATTATTTCATAATTCCTGTATCCCACAGACATATTCGTGCTCACACTGCCCCAGGAAGAGCATAAACCCAGAGGCAAAATGTGGACCACCCACAGATATGTCTGAGAAAATCTCAGGCGCTGCCTTCCACTGAAGGAGAAGATCCTTTTTCAGTCAAGCCCCTAGCAGCTGAGCATAACTGGAGGAATCAGACAAGATCAAATCAATTGAGGTTAGAATGTGATTGAAGCTGGTCAAATGAACCAGAAATATTGATGATTTTAAAATCCATTATTTTCTCTTCAATTATATATAAAGTGGCTCCCCCACCCTCTTCTCAGGGTTCAAAACTGCAGAACTCCTGTTGGCTCTTAGTGAAAATATCGCACATGTTTTTAATTTTTTACTATATCCACATAATCTGACAGGACAATTTCAAACTTGGCAATCTATTGGTGCTGAAGGAGGGGAGAAGTGGTTATGTATTAAAAAAAAAATCATCTCTCAGATAATTGCCCATTGCATCTGATATCCTCCCCTCCTTCACTTCACCTGATGAAGGAGCAGCGCTCCGAAAGCTTGTGATTTCCTCCCTGTCAGGCAGGGAGGAAATGGCCGAGTGAGAGAACCATGGTTCACAAAAGAGGTTGAATGTCTAGTCAAGAGGAAAAAGGAAGCGTATGTAAGGATGAGAAAACAAGGTTCAGTTGGGTCGATTGAGGGGTACAAGGTAGCAAGGAATGAGCTGAAAAAAGAGCTTAGGAGAGCTAGGAGGGGGCATGAGAAGTCCTTGGCGGGTCGGATCAAGAAAAACCCCAAGGCTTTTTACTCTTATGTGAGAAATAAAAGAATGACCAGGGTGAGGGTAGGGCCGGTCAAGGACAGTAGTGGGAACTTGTGCATGGAGTCAGAAGAGATAGGAGAGGTGATGAATGAATACTTTTCGTCAGTGTTCACCGAGGAGAGGGGCCATGTTCTTGAGGATGAGAGTGTGATAAAGGTGGATAGGCTGGAGGTGGTAGATGTTCTGAGGGAAGATGTTTTAGCAATTTTGAAGAACCTGAGGGTCGATAAGTCCCCTGGGCCAGATGGGATATATCCTAGGATTCTTTGGGAGGCAAGGGAGGAGATTGCAGAGCCTCTGGCTTTGATCTTTGGGTCCTCACTGTCCACGGGAATGGTGCCAGAGGACTGGAGAGTGGCGAATGTTGTTCCTCTCTTCAAGAAAGGAAATAGGAATGACCCTGGTAACTATAGGCCGGTTAGTCTTACTTCGGTGGTTGGTAAGATAATGGAAAAGGTCCTGAGGGATAGGATTTATGACCATTTGGAAAGGGGCAACTTAATCAGGGATAGTCAACACGGATTCGTGAAGGGTAAGTCTTGCCTAACAAATTTGATTGAATTCTTTGAGGAGGTAACTAAGTGTGTAGATGAAGGTAGAGCAGTTGATGTCGTATACATGGATTTTAGTAAGGCGTTTGATAAGGTTCCCCATGGTCGTCTCATGAAGAAAGTAAGGAGTTGTGGGATAGAGGGAAATTTGGCCGATTGGATAAGTAACTGGCTATCTCATAGAAGGCAGAGGGTGGTGGTGGATGGAACATTTTCGGACTGGAGATCAGTTACCAGCGGTGTGCCACAGGGGTCGGTGCTGGGTCCTCTGCTGTTTGTGATTTTTATCAATGACTTGGAGGAGGGGACTGAAGGGTGGATCAGTAAATTTGCTGATGACACCAAGATTGGTGGAGTAGTGGATGAGGTGGAGGGCAGTTGTAGGCTGCAAAGAGACATTGATAGGATGCAGAGCTGGGCCGAAAAATGGCAGATGGAATTTAACCCTGATAAGTGCGAGGTGATTCATTTTGGTAGGGCAAATTTGAATAAGGATTACAGGGTCAACGGCAGGGTTCTGAGGAACGTGGAGGAGCAGAGGGATCTGGGGGTTCATATCCACAGATCTCTGAAGGTTGCCACTCAAGTGGATAGAGCAGTAAAGAAGGCCTATGGTGTGTTGGCGTTTATTAACAGAGGGTTTGAGTTTAAGAACCGTGAGGTTATGCTGCAACTGTACAGGACCTTGGTGAGACCACATTTGGAATATTGTGTGCAGTTCTGGTCACCTCACTATAGGAAGGACGTGGAAGCATTGGAAAGAGTGCAAAGGAGATTTACCAGGATGCTGCCTGGTTTGGGGGGGAGGTCTTATGAGGAAAGATTGAGGGAGTTGGGGCTTTTCTCTTTAGAGCGGAGGAGGATGAGAGGCGACTTAATAGAGGTTTATAAGATGATGAGGGGGATAGATAGAGTGGATGTTCAGAGACTATTTCCTCGGGTAGAGGCAGCTGTTACAAGGGGGCATAACTATAAGGTGCATGGGGGGAGATATAGAAGGGATGTCCGAGGTAGATTCTTTACTCAGAGAGTGGTTGGGGTGTGGAATGGACTGCCTGCTGTGATAGTGGAGTCGGACACTTTAGGAACTTTCAAGCGGTTGTTGGATAAGCACATGGAGCACACCAGAATGATAGGGAGTGTGATAGCTTGATCTTGGTCTCGGACAATGCTCGGCACAACATCGAGGGCCGAAGGGCCTGTACTGTGCTGTACTGTTCTATGTATCTATGTAAAACTGTTGGACTATAAGCTGGTGTTGTGCGACTTCTCATTTTTTTCCTCCCCACTGTAGGCTGCTAACTTTAGGAAAATCTGCCAGATACATCCTCTTGCATGTTCTGCTGTTTAACAACATCACTCCGATAGTGCATTAACATCAACGTTTACTGTCTGTCATTCACAAAAGAAAGGACTTAAAGCTCCCCTGATGGCTGTATTTCATACATTTGAGGGAAGATTGGGAGTTTTCTGCTGGAACAAACTCCATGATCATACAACTTGTCACAACTAAGGACTTTACCGGTCAATAAATAATCCTTGTTTATAAAAAGAGATACATGACATTTTGGTCATCAGAATGGTTCAAAAATATGAAATCAAAACATGGATTAGACAAAGAGGCCCATCTAAAAATTTTGCACTGCTGAGTCCTGGAGAAAGGGTGCACATTGGATGAGCTTTTAGAACTGGCCTGAGGACTTCATCTAGTTGCATGTTGTACAACACACGTGGAAACAAAACAACTATCAAATGGATAAACATCAAGTGCCAATTCTATCATGCCAAAACCAGTCAAGCCAAGTCAACTTCAATCATATGTATTATTACTGTGATGGAAATTACCCTCATAACGGTTATTATCTAGCAAAGTTGTGCATGCAGGAAATAAACACCCCAGTGCCATTATTCAGCTGTAGATCTCTACAAAAACATCTGATGGCTCAGGTGCATATTCCCCCCAAAAAAGAGCCAATCAAAACAGCACAATGTGCAGCTAGAAAAAAAGCACCTTTCACAGCTTTAGGATGTCCCAAATCGCTTTACAGCCAATGAAGTACTTTTGAAGTGTAGCCAGTAGGAATATAGGAAACGCAGCTGCCAATTAGAGCACAGCAAGGTCCCACAAACAGCAATGAGATAATGACCAGATAATCTGTTTTAGTGAAGTTGGTTGAAAGATAAATATTGGCTAAGACACGGGGGAGAACCCCTCCTGCTCTTCTTTGAAAGCAGTGGGATCTCTTATGTCTACTTGAGAAGGCAGACGGGGCCTTGGTTTAACATTTCATCCGAAAGACGGCACCTCCGACAGTGCAGCACTCCCTCAGTACTGCGCTGGAGTGTCAGCCTGGATTATGTGCTCAAGATTCTGGCGTGGGGCTTGAACCCACAACATTCTGACTCAGAGGTAAGAGTGCTATCAACTGAGCCAAGGCTGACACCCTATTGTTACTGAAACAGAGTTTACTGTGTGCGGCTCTGGAGATGGCGCTTTGTTATTCACCATAACAGAGCAGCACCAATAAATTCAGTTAACAGAAGCAAAGCGATAACAGTCGTATATTTCCAGGATATACCAATCCAAGTAACTGGCCCGGATTCTGCGGTGGTAATGATGGTGAAACTTCCAGCGTTCGCCGTCATCACTCCTCTAAAACTGACCATGACTTCAGGATTTAGCGCATGCGCAGATAAACACGGATGTGGGGGAGAAAATGACTACATACCCAAGAAAAGAAAAAGAATGATCTGTAAAGTGATTAAGTGGAGAACAGGAGAGGATTAAATGACAGAAGCGATGATGGCTTAAAACAAAAGGAGGCACGTTGAGAGAAATTAGAGATACATACTTAACCCAGAAGATGTGTGATTGGTTAAAGCAGAATAGCAGAGGGTGAGGGTAGCATGAAAAAACTGGCAGAGTGGAGTCGGCTCCAGTGGCCCGAGAGTGTGGAGGAAGAAAAAGGGAAGTAGACACCAGGGGTGCAGACCACCCCACCGGCCATGTACCAATAGGGGATCCCCACCCCAAGCACCAACCCACAACCTCCCCCATCCCCAGAAGTGCTGATACACCCATCCAACAGAAGAGCCCAGCACTCAAGAGAAGTGCCAGGCTCATGGAGAGCAGCCAGCACTCCACGGGGGGTGGGGGGGGGGGGGGGGGGGGTGGTGGCTGCACAGGAAGCCGGGGACGGCAGAGGGGGCAGGTGCTAGCAGGCGGCCAGCAACAAAAATGGCCGCTCGGCACCTTCCCTTTAATTTGCACCGCCCCAGCCACAGGTAGGCCCCCCCGACCCTGTCGGACATAGCGTCCGGCAGTAAGCCAGGGGGCGCTACCGAAGATCGCAGCCGGAGCGCATGCGGGGCGCTGCGCACAGCGATGATGTCATCGCCAGTGGCGCAGCGCCGTGGGGCGCTAACAGTTACTGCCGCCGCTAACCTCCCGCTGAATTTTGCGGGAGGCGTTAGCGGCACCAGCGCCCGGGCGCTAGTTGCTTTGCGCCGTGTTAGTGCCCTCTTAGGGTGCTAACGGGAGGCGCAAATCAACCGAATTTTTCCCCCCTAAACTGGAACACACTCCTTTGGAAATATTCTGCATGATTTCCACTGGGAGCAGGGGAGCAAAGGCATGTAGAAAATGAAATGACGTGTCAGACATCTCTCACACCTTCATTCTTGAACTGTAAAGAAGTAATTAAACTCCCATTATAAATGTTACCGGCAAAACATTCCAAAAATGTCACCTATGGTCCAATTTTCACTTAGTCACAAGGATTAAATTTACAACTAATCTTGCAATACCCAGCTTCAACACATAAATTAGAAAAATGCAGTGTGTGAATAAAATAAAAAGCCAACCCTAGGCTGCCTGTAAGTGCACAGTTT
The DNA here is from genome assembly GCA_030390025.1 of Squalus acanthias. Lineage (NCBI taxonomy): Eukaryota > Metazoa > Chordata > Chondrichthyes > Squaliformes > Squalidae > Squalus > Squalus acanthias. The sequence continues at coordinate 9,001,308 of CM059441.1, read as the reverse complement.
CCAAAATGCTATTGGCTATGTTGCTATCAATAATTTCCATTGTAGTGGAAAGACATTTCAGATAGGGATAATTAAAAACATCGCGATATAAATGGGCCAAAAATCTGCCGGGTCTCTTTATGCCACACTAACGCCAGTCAGAGCAGCACCTCTGCCTGCTGGTGAATGAAAACGGGGCACAAATCTCCTGGAAACAAGTCCCCCCTCAAAACTTAGATGTGCAGACATTGCACCCCTATCTTGCTAAAAGTAGGAAGGCATTTTGATGAATGGTAATCTATAAAATGACTTCAGCTGTAGTCTTATTAAACTTTGTTAATGTTTCAAGCAATTTAGGATTTTAATTATCAGAGTAAAACAGGGAGATTGACAGCTTCAGCATCAAAGCATTAGCCTCACAACATAATGCACAAGTGGGAAACTTTCTGAATGACATTTCGGGGTAGAGACTCAGCTGTGTTGTCTTAAAGGAAGAGACAACGGTCTGGGGGTGGGGTGGGTTTTCTTCCTTCAGCATTTGAGCATATCTCCTCGAACATTGGCTAAGGAACAGTACTGATAGTTTTCATGGTGATATCAATGGACTGACGAATTTTGACCGCCAACCAAAACACTGTTTTACTCGACGGTGCAGGGAATTAGGAGACATAAATCTGCCATTGCAAGTTGTACTTATGAACAAGGTACAAGATAGTACCCCAAATCACCAAAATGAGGAATAAACAATTTCCTGCAAAATACAGATGTAGAATAATCCAGCAATACTTTTTTGGGATCACGTGGGCCAGGCGAGCCAATGGGAGAAGGGAATCACCCTTCATACTTTTGACAGATAGACCTGTCAAAAGTATGAATGGGGATCACTGAAAAAAGACACTAAAACATTAAAAAAAAAACCATTTAAATTACATTCAATTAAAAATTTTAAACAAAAATTTAATTTTTTAAAAATAATTAAAGTTTTTTACGGGGCTAAAAATAAACTTACCTTTTTTAAAAGTATTTTTAAATTATAAATGAGTGAAAAATAAATATTATTTTTTACTTTTTTGAACTCTTATGCTGGTAAAAGCTTTTACCAGGCGTAAGATTTCTAAAGGTTTTCAGTGGGCGGAGGTTCTGCAGAAAGCGGAACTCTCCCCCCGCAGAGGCCCTTCTCCAGGGCAGGACGTCCGATCTGTCAAGAGGATTCTTGACAGATGGGAAATGCCGGTTTTCAGCGCGTGCACTTTGCATGCCTGACACCGGCATTTCCGATGTCCCTACGGGTGCGTACGCACCTCGTACACACCCGTAGGGATCGGAAAATACGGGCCAATATGTTTGGTGATGTTGGTTCAGGGATAAATATTGGCCAGGACTGCTTTTCCTGTGTATAGATCTCTTCAAGGTGAGCAATGGCATGTTGCAATTGCCAGGTCAGGAATGCCAATCCCAAACCTCTTCCGTCCCACCTAGCAATTGACCTCAACCCTACCTTTTCAACAAATATTCTTTTGATTTGATAATTCGCCATCACCGCCATTTATGAATTCCTCTCCTAAACATCCTGTAATGAAACCTGATGGCATAGAATCTGAAACCAGATTATTTAATTATATACTTTGGGTTTGAAATATGGAATCAGGCACCAAACCCAGAAATGGAACTATCCAATGAAGCAGATAGATTTTAGCTCCCTCAAAGATAACTGTATCAAACTGAGTATAACTTTAAGCTAACCCGTCCGACAGGAAACTAAAGGGATTGGGTGGAATGCCGATTTTACACCCTGCCCAATATTACTCTCCATTAACATCAATGGAGAACAAAATGGGGTGGGGTGCAAAACTAGCATTGCACCCAATCTTGTCTGTTTCCTGATGGGTGTGATGTACTAAAATTGCCCCCTGTAAGTTTCCCCTTGACTTCCAACACTAAGCTGGAAAACAGGAGAAACATTTCTGCATAACAGCTTGGGCATAACATAATCTATCTGATATATCCCACTAGAGAACTGATCCAGAAACAAAGCCATGACCATCCCAATTAGCACGTTATCAGGCAAGAGTTTTAGAGACAACAGCAGCTGGCCAGTAACCAAAATATGTGGCTTAGGTCCCATTAATGTAATGTTTATAACAATCTATTTCTCAGATTTTTCACTGCATTTGTCTCTTCATTATTTGTTTCTGACTCCAGGCAACCTACTTGAATTGAGAGCCTGGGTGAAGAAGCTGTGGGACGCCATGATTGTAATGTCAATGCTGCTTCATGCTCAGTCAACAGGAGACTCACTTGCTGCGGGCAAGGTGGCCCGTTTTAGTTACTTCTCAGACAAAGATTAGGGGCGGGTGTTTCCGTTAGGTTCCGCTGGTTTTTCCAGGGCAATTCACCCGAAATCGGCCAAACCAGCGTCAAATAATGTTTAGTGCAAATTGCGTTTCCGCGATCTTTTGCACTAGCTTAAAAAACATTGAGCTGGAAGCCGCCCCTGCCCACAGAGCTGGCCACGTTCCCAGATCAAATTAATCACCATGATGAGTTTCCGCTAATTGCGCCTGTTTGCGGGCCTTCGAGGAGGCTCTAAAAATTAAGCTTTTTTTTTGTGGCACAAGGACACTAACAGGCCCGTTTCAAAATCCTTTAAATAATATATTCTTTCAAATTACTATGAAACTTACTACTGTACACCAATTTAACTCGTAATGGTTCTGCATTTTTTAAAAGTAATTTTCAGTGAATTTAAATCAGGTTACAGACAGGTGCTGGACTCGACACCGTGATTAAAAATGCTTATTTTTTTGATAAATTTTTGATAAATTTATTTTCAGCTGTATTAATAAAACTGCACCAGGTTACCACTTTTAAATATATCAGGAAAAAATTTTAATGACAATTTTTTTTAAAATTACATTCCAAAACATTGCCAGATTGCTGCTGGTTCATGGCAAATTTTACATTCAGCGATATACAAATGAGTTTGAGCGGAAACTTGAGAAAAGAAAAACACTTCACAAAACTAGCACAATTTTCAGCACAGTTTGCGCCTGAATCGCCGATTGCGCCCAAAGTGGAGACTCTTGGTCGAAATGTACAATTAGTAATGACTATGCCCAGTAGTCCAGCTGAGGCCTGATAAAGGCCCTTTAAACTGTGGCTGAACTTGCATGTCGAGCAACGCTGAGACTAGACGTGGGGGGTGGATTAGCCCTTGACCACTCACCAGCTTGCGGCTAAGTGGCGGGGAGGGAGTTTTAGGAGGATCTCGTGGGAGGGAAGTGGGGGAGTCCGAGATACAGAAGGTTGTGACCCCCCGAAGGACACTGCTTCGGTCCATTAAACAACACTGCCACATTTGTACCAGTTGGAATACACTTACTGCCGTCTGCAACACTGCAGTTTCCTCAGTCTGTGCATTTTAACCTATAAGTCAGCACAAGTCTATCAGTATGAGAGGGTTTAGACTCATTCCGTAAATTGGCCAGTTTCAAATCATGATATGATGCACATTACATTCTGAGGTGATTTGTCAGTTTGAGCTATTACCCTGGAAGGGATACAATACTATCCTTAGTTCAGTGAGTCTCACTGGAAGTAGAACAAGCAAGGTATGATTCAATTGCTCTGTACCAAAGTAACCTTTTTCTAGGAATAAGTTCAATGCAAATTTTCTGGTGTAACTGAGTAACTGCACCGTTGACCGGTGAGCCTGAAACAGAAGGGTGGATTTTAACCCTGAGCGGGTTACGGGCAAGCAGGGAGCAGGGTGACTGTAAAACACACCCGCTCTCAGAAATGACGGGTCTGGGGTATTTTAACTCCAGGGCTTCATCTATGCCGCTGGTCAGCTGCGCCTGAAATGGTTGGAAAGTGGAAGCTGGTCGGCGGGCAGGAGAGGAGTCTTGTGCAGCCTGGGGGCCATCCACCAGCACTAAGGAGGAAGGCTCGGTAGCACCCAGGCTAGTCATGGTGGCGGGGGGTGGGGGGGTGGGAGCGTGAGGGGGCAGGGGGTGCTCAGCAGGACCTCATGGGTGGGGAGAGGGGGGAGCCCAGGGGAGGGGAGCTCCAGAATTTCCAAGTCGAGGCTGGAGGAGAACTTGCGAAATGCCAATGTTAAGCAACATGTCAGAAGAGGAATAGAAATCAAAAATCTGTTCTTAACTCCCATTGAGAATGAATAATATCAAAGAAGAGAAGTCGCACAACACCAGGTTATAGTCCAACAGATTTATTTAATTTTACAAGCTTTTTCAAAGAAGGGTGAGATCAGCACAGGTGTTATCTGTAAGATACAGCTGTGTGAAAGCATGAACCAGATGGGGAGAATGAGAGAAACAACTGAGAGTGAAACACAAACAAAGAGAAAAACAGAATTCGAGAGACAGTTACAGGAAGAAAAAAGGCACACTTTATTTGTTGCCCATGAGCAATGCCATGGGAGCCCAGCTTGAGTCCATTAAAGCCGATAATCCAATCTCAGGATTCAGAGAACATTCACAGACTCAGGATTCACAGAATGTTCCCAAACTTACTTAAGGTTTGTATGCACGGCTTATGATGTTATTTGTATCCATCAGTTGCATTACAGTCTGCTTCTTCCTAACTATCCATTAGTCTATATTTAACACAAAAGGAAGCACTATAGTCGAAAATAAATTAGAGAAATGGTTGCCTTGGTGCGCAATTTGCTCAGAAATGAAACCCAGCATTTAAAGCTTCTTAATTTAATAATCATAGCTTCTATTTTTAAACGAATTTTCGCTGCTTTCTTTCTCTCACACTTTAGGGCACAATGAACCTGTGTGAGCACAAACTCATTCTGACGCTTATCCACACTGTGAAGTTATTCTGTCACCACAAGGTGCCTTCCCAGAATTAGTCTAAATCCACATTGTTGCTGAGAACGAAAATAGGAAACCTGAAATACCAGTTACTGTGCTGACTGAGTAAGCCACTGGAAAGGGATTATATGGGTTATACCATGTCTGTCTACTTTCTCTCACAAATATCTCAGTACCTGCTGATTTTATTGCCATTAAACTTTCATTCTATTAGTTTGTCTTGCTGAGGGTTATTCATCTGGAATGATCGCGCCCCAGTAGGAGGATGATGGCTGTGACAGGGTTGGAACTACCCTGTAGCTCCTCTTCAGACCAATTAGGATCATGCTGCAGCGTTTGTTTATTGATTGTGAAAACGCGCTGCAGTGCAGCACAACCTATAAGTTCCAACTTTTGGGGACGAGCTTCATCATTGGCCCGCCACAGCAAAATAAATAAAAAAATATATAACAACGAGACCGAGACAAGGTGCAGACGAACTTGGTCACCTGCTCCCAAAAATTGATGACGAAAGAGGACTTTCTACCTGACCGGAATGATATTTTCAGTCCTCCTGAAAAATGTACTGTAAAACACACTTAAAACTGGCACGCAGCAATAACAGCCCCGGCATGTTTAGCGTTGAGATGCAAGGGAGGCAGTCCGAACTATTAGTCGCAGAAAATGGCCAGAAGCATACGGCACTTTTATTTTTGTGGAGTTAATTTGCCTTCCAAATACAAAGGCAAAAGAGATTGATGCAGACACTTCCTTTTGGTTCCCTTCAATGTTCCTGCAGAGCTGCCATATCCCGTTTACAATAAAGTGCTTGATAAAGTAGACATACATTATCCCCTGATTAAATTTTTATATTATTCAAAAACGCTGCAGTAATGGATTTTACAGAAGGGGCCACTTATTACATCGGTGCCATTGTGCAGATGTCACCCACTGATTGACTTTGAATATTTGAAACATAACTGAAATGGACAACTAGGTCACTGAAAATATGATACTGGAACTTCGGTTGGAAGATTGATAAAAATTTTAATTGAAAAGTGGGTTCTATAATTTTGGTTGCAATATTGTGCTGTTTATTAGTGGCTTCATAGAACTGGGATTTGAAAATTTATTACTTCATGTCGACAATGACTGGTTTCTAAAGTATATTTTCAGAAAATGTACGTTTATTCAAACCAAATTTATCTTTATTGAAATAAGTTTATGTTTTGCTCTGGTGCTTTTGTGCTCACGTGGTCATCGCGGTGAGGAATGATAGTCCTATTAAACAGGGCAATTTCTTTTTATTTCCACCAATGGCATCATTAGGAAATCTTACACCTGGCTCAGCATGTGGCACAGTGCCACACCAGAGCATCAAAGAGCGGAGGCACCAGGAATCACAGGTGCCAAGCGGAGGTGTTTCTCAATAGAAGCCAGTGCCCGCTCCAAAGGGAGGAAAGTAATTGATACTTCTGAGATGCCAATTACAAAATGGTAAGAGCAGAGGGCGAAGAGCAGGTATATGACCGACTGGCTATAACTTCTACCACCTGCCCCGCTCAGACCGCCGTGGTGGCAGTGTAGCTCTCATCACCAAATCACACCTTGGTCTGTCCACCTATTCCTCCGGCACTTTCTCCTCCTTTGAGCATCTCACCTTATTCCACCCCTCTCACCTCTCATTTAAAATTCTCGTTCTCTACCGCCCACCCAAGTACCATAAACATTTTATTACCAAGATATCTTCACTGCTTTCCTCCCGCAGCCTCTGCGCCGAATGACTTCTCAGCCTCGGTGATTTCAACCTCCATCTTAATTCATCATGCTCTCTCTCCTCTGAGTTCACTAGCCTCCTATCCTCCCTTAATCTCCCCCTCCATGTAAACTCCACAACCCATATTCACGGCCACCCCCTTGAACTTGCCATCTCTCGTGGCCTCGCTACTCCCATCATGTCAATCGCAGATAAGGCCCTCTCTGACCACTTCCTCGTATCGCTCTCCGCCCACATCCCCCTTCCATCAGCCCCCACCCCCAACCCTACTTCCTTATGTGTCCGCCCTGGAGAAAACTCTCTCCCAACTCTCTTACAGCTGCACTTATGAAATCCAAACTATCCAGCCTTTGGCCCTCCATTCACCACGACATTTCTGCAGCTACCGATCTGCTCAACCACAACCTCACCACCACCTTTGATGCGCTAGTCCCGCTTAAAACAATTACTCTCTCTCACCCTGGCCATTACCTCTGGTACGGCCCTTATCTTCGCTCCCTTAAGTCCAAGGGACGCAGACTTGATCGGATATGGCGGACAACTGGCTTAGCCATTCACCGCCAGATCTGGTTGGACCACATAAAGCATTATCAGGTCCTGCTCTCGTCTGCCAAAATTGCTCACTATTCCAGAATCATTCTGGAATGCAAAGATAAATGCTGGCTTCTATTCTCCACTGCTAACCGTCTTCTTAAACCCTTCCCCCCTGTCTCCTCCCCCCTCACCTCTAACAACAAGTGAGAGGAGCTCATGGACTTCTTTGTCTCTAAGATTGAGACCATCCGTTCAGCTGCCTCTACCACTTCCCTTCCTTCCCCTAGCCCACTGGGCCAAACTTCCTCGAAGGTTCCCCCCTGCCCTAGCCCTGAACTCACATCTTTCTCCAGAATTCTCTTCGATCTCTCCTCTTGACCTCTCCGCACTCATCTTGTCCATGAGACCCACTTCCTGCTCCCTTGACCCTATTCCCACCAAACTGCTGACCACCCAACTTCCTTTTCTGGCTCCCATGTTAGCTGACATTATTAATGGTTCTCTCTCCTCAGGCACTGTCCCCCTCTCCCTCAAATCTGCTGTCATCACACCTTTCCTCAAAAAACCAACCCTTGACCCCTCCGTTTTGCAAACTGCAGCCCCATCTCCAACCTCCCTTTCCTCTCCAAAGTCCTTGAATGTGTTGTCGCCTCCCAAATCCGTGCCCATCTTTCCTGCAATTCCATGTTTGAATCCCTCCAATCAGGTTTCCGCCCTTGTGACAGTACCAAAATGGCTCTCATCAAAGTCACAATAGTTTACCTTTGTGACAGTGACAAAGGTAAACTATCCCTCCTCATCCTTCTTGACTTGTCTGCAGCCTTTGACACGGTTGACCACTCCATCCTTCTCCAGCGCCTCTCTGCCGTTGTCCAGCTGGGTGGGACTGCACTCGCCTGGTTCCATTCTTATCTATCTAATCGTAGCCAGAGAATCACCTGCAACGGCTTCTCTTCCCGCTCCCACATCGTTACCTCTGGTGTCCCCCAAGGACCTATCCTTGGCCCCCTCCTATTTCTCATCTACATGCTGCCCCTTGGCGACATCATCCGAAAACACAGCGTCAGTTTCCTCATGTACGCTGACGACACCCAGCTCTACCTCACTACCACTTCTCTCGACCCCTCCACGGTCTCTAAATTGTCAGACTGTTGTCCGACATCCAGTTCTGGATGAGCAGAAATTTTCTCCAATTAAATATTGGGAAGACCGAAGCCATTGTTTTCGGTCCCCGCCACAAACTGAGTTCTCTAGTCAATGACTCCATCCCTCTCCTTAACATCTGTCTGAGGCTGAACCACTCTGTTTGCAAACTTGGTGTCATATTTGATCCTGAAATGAGCTTCTGACCACATATCCACAGCATAACTAAGACTGCATATTTCCTCCTCTGTAATGCTGCCCGTTTCCGCCCTTGCCTCAGCTCATCCGCTGCAGAAACCCTCATCCATGCCTTTGTTACCTCTAGATTTGACTATTCCAATGCAACCCTGGCTGGCCTCCCACATTCTACCCTACGTAAACTTGAGGTCACCCAAAACTCGGATACCCGTGTCCTAACTCGCATCAAGTCCCGTTCACCCATCACCCCTGTGCTCGCTGACCTACATTGGCTCCCGGTTAAGCAACACCTCGATTTCAAAATTCTCATCCTTGTTTTCAAATCCCTCCATGGCCTCGCCTCTCCCAATCTCTGTAATCTCCTTCAGCCCCACAACCCCGCCCCCCCTCCCGAGATATCTGCGCGCCTCTAATTCTGCCCTCTTGAGCATCCCTGATTATAATTGCTCCTGATGCGGAGATGCCGGTGTTGGACTGGGGTGGACAAAATTGAGAGGTCGCACAACACCAGGTTATAGTCCAACAGTTTTATTTGAAATCACAAGCTTTCGGAGCTATCGATCGCCCCTTCCTCAGGTGAAGAAGGGGCGATCGATAGCTCCGAAAGCTTGTGATTTCAAATAAAACTGTTGGACTATAACCTGGTGTTGTGCGACCTCTAAATAATTGCTCCACCATTGGTGGCCGTAGCTTCTGTTGCCTACGCCCTAAGCTCTGGAATTCCCTGTCTAAACCTCTCCGCCTCTCTACCTCTCTTTCCTCCTTTAAGATGCTCCTTAAAATCTACCTCTTTGACCAAGCTTTTGGTCACCTGCCCTAATTTCTCCTTATGTGGCTTGGTGTCAAATTTGTTGTCTTATAATCACTCCTGTGAAGCGCCTTGGAATGTGTTACTATGTTAACGGCGCTCTATAAATACAAGTTGTTGTTGTCATTGCTCCTTTTGTATGTTGCATGATACAGGGAGAAAAAGGACAAAGAGTACCAAATCTAAATATCTTAGCGAAAAAAAGTAATGCAAACTTCCTCACTAAATCTAGCCTCAGTGGTAGAGCACACTGTTCTACATTAACATGTGATGAGGTGGGGAGGGGGTGCTGGTGAGGGAGAGAATGGATGCCTCATGACCTTCCGTGCTGGGGTGGAGGGAGTGAAATCCAGGTTGGGGCTGTGATGCGACGGCAAGCCTCCCTAACTTTCCTACTTTACACTGCCGATTTTGGGAAGCCCTGCCCATTATGCCATATTTGCTTATTATTTTGCCTATTAAATAATTAGTATCAGCTGAATGCTGTCATCATTTCAAAGCAAGGTGTTAATTGGATGAATAGATTTCAATAACTGAGTGGTATAGTAATTGGAATGATTATCACAGCACATTCAGTAGGTGCTTTACTGCTCCTTGGGGTGAAATTCAACATCGTTTTGTCTGTTTCTTGGGCATAAAAATGAAGGATAGGGAGACAAATTTTGTGCTACGATCTCCCGCACCTGATCTACCCCGAAGGTGGAGTGGCTGCTAAATTGAAAGCCGGCGACTTTTAGGTATAACACCTGCCCGAAACAGGCGTTGGGTGCCTTGCATATGTAAATCGGGGTCCTAACAATGGTTGTCGGACCCCGATTGAAATTTATGTACAAATGGGCGGTGCTTACACCATTGCAAGCTCCGCCCATTTGTTCCGGGTCCTGAGTGGCCTAACCAGTGGTTGTTAAAGGGACCTTTGGTTAGGCAGCTCAAAAAAACGTCGAGAGAACTTTTTACAAGCTACATATCTCATGGAGGCAGGAAGAGCAGGAATGCTCATCCTGGCTCCACAAAAGTACTGCAGGCTGCTGCCACCCTGGTGCCGCCCCCCTCCATTACGCCTACCCCGCCCCTGCTCCGTTACGCCTACCCCGCCCCTGCTCCGTTACGCCTACCCTGCTCCCAGGACGTACCCACAGGCCGACTCAGCATCAGATCCAGACGGAATTGGTGAGATCCTGACCGGTGAGCTGCATCATGAGGCCCGATTGGCATCTGCAGCATGCCTCTTTAATGCAAATGAGGCCCGAGGCCAAAATTCCGATCATCGGCCAGGATCCAGGTTGCAAAGCAATGGCAAGTCCAAGTTCTGGGTCCTTGTCTTTTTGCAGCTGAACAAAGTTTCACAGATGAAATACACTGACTGTAGAACTGGTCCCATCAGTTATATACTTAAACTGGCTGTCCTTCCTACACTCAGCTACTTAACGTCAGCAGCTACAATAGTATATAATATTCTCCTCATGAGCAATCAGTTCATTCCATACAATTAAATATTGAAGTACATTAAATGTTATTACAGTAGTAAGCACAATATATTTTTTTACCTCTGGAATATGGGTAATTTTAACCTAAAACAAGTTCAAAAACAAAACCTGCCAATTACTTGACATTAATTGAAGCTAAATTGGTCATCTCATTCAGAAAGGCCAGTTATGGGAATTGGAATCGCCTTAATGGTGCAGACTGAAGTTAAACCATGTTGCAGCAATATAAAGAGAGATAAACAGACAGCTAGTTACTCTATGGATAACTAGCCTATGTGATTAACACTTAATGGAAAGCATGATCCGACTGTTCCATTGCCCAGCCTGATATGCCTCCTCTTAAACAACATAAAATTCACCCCACCTATTATTTTGAATGCAAAAATTTCTGAGTACCTTTGTGTAAATAGTGCGAGCGAAATCAGAAAGTTTACCTCACCCTAGATTCAAATAGAATTAGTCATCAGCCTGTGTTTTTAATCTATATTCAACAACAATAATGCATAACAGAAGAATGAGGGTGGGGTGCATTTTGACTTTCACCACACCTTTTACAATCTCACATGAAATCAATATGAATACAATTTGCTTCTTAAATCGGCATGTTTTCAGTTCATAGTCAAATCAAATTACAGCTGTTGTCACTTATTAAGATCTTAAACAAGCTGACTGAGAATTAAAAGGCTGCATGTAAAGAATAAAAACATGATAAAAGGGATAATGAGTATCAGAAAGGCCACTCCCTTTATATTCCTGTGGTCACTGGACTGTAAAGCACTTGAATTTGTCATCCATACGAATAATGAGAGGAATTAGTTCTCCCCAAGGTCAGGAGGTGGAGCAAAGCATTTAGAGCTAAACAAAATTCAAGAATTTACAATATCTGTTGGAATACATACAAGAAGACATAGGTCGCTCATCAGCATTGCTAATGTGTGCAGCTTGCTCTACTTTGAGGAAGAGAGTGTTTGAAGACTAGGACCTCAAACCCGGCACTAAGCTCATGGTCTACAGAGCAGCAGTGATACCCACCTTGCTGTATGCCTCAGAGACATGGACCATGTACAGCAGGCACCTCAAAGCACTGGAGAGGTACCACCAACGCTGCCTCTGCAAGATCCTGCAAATCCATTGGCAAGATAGGCGCACCAATGTCAGTGTCCTCGCTCAGGCCAACATCCCCAGCATCGAAGCTTTGACCACGTTCGATCAGCTCCGATGGACGGGTCACATCGTCTGCATGCCCGATACGAGACTCCCAACACAAGCGCTCTACTTGGAGCTCCGACACGGCAAGAGAGCCCCAGGTGGGCAGAGGAAACGCTTCAAGGACACCCTCAAAACCTCCTTGAAAAAGTGCAACATCTCCACTGACACCTGGGAAATCCCTGGCCCAAGACCGCACAAAGTGGAGGAGAAGCATCCGGGAAGGCGCCGAACACCTCGAGTCTCTTCGCCAGGAGCAAGCGGAAGCCAAGCGCAAGCAGCGGAAGGAGCGCACGTCAACCCAAGCACCCCGCCCACCCGCCCCTTCAACCACCGTCTACCCCACCTGTGACAGAGACTGTAGGTCCCGCATTGGACTCATCAGTCACCTGAGAACTCATTTTTAATGTGGAAGCAAGTCATCCTCGGTACCGAGGGACTGCCTAAGAAGGTTATGCACAGGTCTGTTCATAATAACATTAATCGCAAAACTGTTGAGGCCACATTTACCTGCATCTGTTCTGCTGAAATGGGTATCACGTTGTTTTCTGTTGTCTTTTAATGGCTGATAATAGAGCGCTACAAAGAACTCAATCTCATGTAAGCTGTTACTGAGACTTTCAGAACTAAATTTAGCTTCAAGAGGAATAATACCCATCTAGTACTGTCTGGGGGTGTAATTTAAACCCAATTCTTATCAAAGGTACTGACTAATAGTCAAATATTAAGCAGCAGGATCAGATTCCTATCATGCCACTGATTCTGTCTACCAATTTTTGTCGGGATTTATTAAAATAATTACAAAGATCCATTCTTGTACATTTTTGGTTGAAACTCGTGTTGTCCATTTTATCAGTGCTTGAGTGGTAAATAAACGTTCTGCTACACCTGGACATGTAAGGATTTCTTCACCAGCATAAATGCATGGGTTGATACAGAAGCATTATGCTTATCTGTACAATTAACATTTCGCCAGCTTATTGTACTCTAACTGTTGAGGACAGATTTCTAGAATAAATAAACTGAGCTGGATACTTCCACAAGAAAAATGTTCAAGCTTTCATATTCTGACACAGTAAGTCTATTAATCATAAGAGTCTGAAAGCTCAGTGGGAAAAAAAATCAATAATTCGAAGCAAAGACAGATTGAGGAATAATAGCTTCACTTTTGCCTTATGCATCAACATACAGACTAATTCATTCTCAAAGTCTCTTTTTTGACAATATCAGATAAATGGCTGCATTTCACAGTGGTAATTGCTTCAGGGTGTGGTTCAAAATTATCAAAGCATTTGATTTCATCGGTTTAATTTTAAACGCTTCAGCATGTTTAAATATTTCAGTTCTTTTAAAACTAGTTAGGAACTTGCACAGAATAATTCCCAATAAGTGTAATGCAATTGCTAGAGATTTCCAGTACTACTTAGACAGGCCAGGATTGGAGCTGACGGTTAAGGACAGGCCCGGGATGGATTTCCGAAAGTAAAACAAAATTAAAAAAGGCAGTGTTATGTTGGCTAAAAGCTCAAATGATCTGTAAGTCAGTGATCTGAACTGAGGATTACTGCCTTTCCAAAATTACATCAACAAACATTAGTAATAAAGAGACTACAGTTTATATTTGTTGAGGTCATTACTGAGCAACTTGTGCAGCATTCTGCCGCTGCACAGTAAATATAGTATCTTACCTGGTCAGATCTAGAGTCAGATGTGTTCAACAAAGAGCAATATTTCAAAATATCACCACAGCAATGAAATAATTGGATAGTACAGGGAAGTTTCGTGCCCGAGAGCACAAATCTAGCACCAGTGGTAGATAAATCACAGTGCAACAAGCAGCTAAGGGGAATCCAGGAGTACAGAGGCCGTAGGAAGAACACATGTCACAGCAGATGCTACCCAATAGAGTCAGCTATGTGGGCATGATGGGGCACCAGTGCAGGAGGATGCTCAGACTGGAAGGTTGTGATTGAGGTATGTCATGTGATCTGCAGGGGTAGTCAGCCATCTGTCATATCTATAAGTGAGAAGTCGCACAACACCAGGTTATAGTCCAACAGCTTTATTTGAAATCACAAGCTTTCGGAGCGCTGCTCCTTCGTCACCTGACGAAGGAGCAGCGCTCCGAAAGCTTGTGATTTCAAATAAAGCTGTTGGACTATAACCTGGTGTTGTGCGACTTCTCATTTATATCTATAAGTGGCAGTGAAGGGCACCAAATGTTATGGGCTCAACTTTTATGCTGGGCAGATCTTCCAGGGGCATTTCAGGAGTCAACTATTTTTGAGCAACTATTGCTGTATTTTCTGCAGAAGGAAAGGATCAAAAACTGAGACATACAACAAGAGAGAGATCATTTTATTAAATTGTGCAGTCGTAGTTACGTATTTGTTTTGCTGCCAGATTTGGTGCTGATGTGTTGTGAATTTCTCAGTGTTGTTTCTGGATGTGTCCTACCGGTAAGTCCTCACCCAGGTGAAGGATGGTTGCATTCAATACTCTGATCTGTCTGAGCAGAGAATACTAGGCATCTGTGAAGTCGTGTAATCTTTCTTGATTGCCTGGAAGCTGAAGCCACCATGACCTTGAAATGTAAATTCCAAAAACCTTCGTAACCGCTACGGACACATTCACAACAGATGTCTATCGGTACTTTTGGCTTGCATCATGGAAGGCTCCAGTGCAGATACCACTGGTGTTCTCATGTCCCAATGGCAATCAAACACTGGCCCAACTTAATCTTACTACTTTCCAATGAAATGTGTGTATAGAACAGTGTCAGCTGTGAATCAGTGGGTAGCACTCTTGCCTCTGAGTCAGAAGGCTGTGGGTTCAAGTCCCACTCCAGGGACTTGTGCACATAAAGCCAGGCTGACACTCCAGTGCAGTGCTGAGGGAGTGCTGCACTGTCGGAGGTGCCTTCTTTCGGATGAGACGTTAAACCGAGGCCCCATCTATTTCGAAGAAGAGCAGGCGAGTTATCCCCGGTGTCCTGGCCAATATTTATCCCTCAATCCACATAACAAAAAACAGTTTACCTGGTCATTATCACATTGCTGTTTGTAGGAGCTTGCTGTGTGCAAATTGGCTGCTGCGTTTCCCACATTACAACAGTGACTACACTCCAAAAGTACCTCATTGGCTGTTAAGCGCTTTGGGACGTCCGGTGGTCGTGAAAGGCGCTATATAAATGCAAGTCTTTCTTTCTTTAGAAACATGTGACTGCTCAACACAACCCTGTGATCGAACAGCCTCCATTACAAACCAAGCAATAGCCTGGAAGTTGCTCTGTGCGATGTTATCTTATCAATGCTTAATGTGCTTATTATTTTAACCGAAGCATTAGCTTGTTTAAAATAAATGGGTTAACATCTCAGTTGAAGTAGTAGACTTAGGAATTTGACATGAATGTGCATTCAGCATTCACTTGGTAATCATGCACACGATAAATTACAGGTTTTAGCAGGATTTGGGCAAGAACAAGCTGCATTTTTTCTGTTATTTCAGACATGTCTTTTAATTTTGAAATAATGCATACATTTCCGAAATTCTACTTTGCGTTAAGCAGCAGTGGAAACTGCAAATGATATTTTGCAAATGTACTTAAAACAAATGTGTGGATGTTGAAAGCTACAAATATGATTCAGCATTCAAAGAATTAAAGAGGTTTGTTATGAGTTGAAATTTAACTTCTTCATCAAAATTTCACTGAAAAGAAAACATTTATTCTGATAAGTTGATGGTACTATGAGTTGTATTAAGGCGATGTGCCAGGAAGTAGTGGAACACATATTTCTCTTCTACACTTGTCCTTTATCTCAGCTGAACTGCCTGAGAGAGGAGTTAAATTCAAAGGAAGTGGTACCCAACAAGGAGGGGTCGCTGAGGCAAGCTGCTCACAGGCACCCTTTCATGACCATCTAAGGAGTATCACTGGTCTATGATCTGGTTTCCTGAGCAACAGCTTGGCTGAAAATTGGTGTGTGATTCACTGAGACGAGAGGGGGAGGGGAGTATTGAGGAATAACTCAAAACAGAGTCTGGAAAGATAAAATACTTTTAATGTATATTGTAATGTGATTAGAAAAATAACAGTGGAAAGACATTTTGTTAAATTCCTGTAACTCTCAATAACTATTTTTGTTCATCAGAAACATTCCGTTCGCAAGTGGGTATAAATTGCATGTCTCCAGGATGTATTTGTCTCTTGCAGCTGCACTGTAGCCTAGACAGGAAGTTTTGCCCGCATTGCTAATGCTTTGTCATCGTTTTGTTTTCACTGGCTGTCAGCACGCTTCCAGATCAAGAGGATGGCAACACATAAAAATGGAAAAACACAGCAATTCATTAATCATTTAAAAAAAAATGACTGTTTTTGCTATCGACTTCTGCTGAGCTTCCAGACAGAGAGTGTAATAAACACTATAATAATAGCTCTGCGGGGAAGTGGATTCATCTTTTCCTGTTTTCGTACCCAGGCACTGAATCACCAGCAGATAATCTTCCTCACCATCTCTAATAAGTGGATTACTTGTGACTTTAAAGTTATAGGTTTAATTTCAGTATACTGATTGAAAGAATGTGCAAAACAAAATCATGGCAAAATGCAATTCAGCATTTAAGATTTTAAAGTGATAAAATGCAATTGTATTTTAGCTGATACTAAATAAACATAAAACTGATCAACCTTGCATCAGGAATCACAGATCTGGGCCCGACTGAGGAGACA
Organism: Squalus acanthias; assembly: GCA_030390025.1. NCBI lineage: Eukaryota > Metazoa > Chordata > Chondrichthyes > Squaliformes > Squalidae > Squalus > Squalus acanthias. The sequence continues at coordinate 8,984,624 of CM059441.1, read as the reverse complement.
CAAGGGATTGATTTTCTTCTGGGTGCTATCTAGTCAGCGCAGTCATTTGTACCTCATCGGTTTCAATGCAACGTGCTCCCCCATTTAGTTATTTTATTGCAAAGTTCTTTCTTTAATTAAAAAATAGTCTGCCACCTATTAGGAAGGATCTTTTTAATTCCCAAATCCCGACCTCCTTGTAAGTCTCCAGAAAGCACCCCCACCATGATCACACTTGTCCTAGTCTGCTGTGTGGTCTTGTTCATTGAACCAGTGCTGAACTTCAAAGTGACTGACAGCTCCGGATCAGAGCCTAGGTCCAAGGTAAAGAAGTGAATCTGTTGCTGATTCAGTGGATTCAGTGTCTGACGGAGCCTGCGGGCTGACATTAGCGGACTGGCTCTCTGGCAACTTTGTGACCCGTAGTGCTGTTTTATTTATGAAGCTGAAGTGAGTGAATTAAAATACCAGGTAGGAGAATTTTTTTTTAAATGTGGTGAATTAAATGGAGCACCTTGTATTAAAAATATTGCTAGCTACAGTAAATCTTCCCCTTTAATTACACAATTTACAGCGCATATGTCGAGGATGCTTGACATACTGTACCAGTCAATTGAATTATTAGCTTTATTGCACTATACGTTCTGCTGTCATCCTGATAAAGCATTGATAGCAGAAGCATCTGTTTAATACTGCAGTTGTACTGCAGGAATCATTTAACACCAAGTGCTTGCCTTTAGAGAAATGCTAGTGAATAGCATCAACTTTTGCTACCTGACTCGCCGCAGAAAGCAAAGTCCATTACAGAGCTCTGCTCCCCAGACCCAGACTATGGATGAAACTTATAATGTTAGGAAACAAGTCTACAAGACTGTTGGCTCTTTTACAGGACTCAAAGACTTGAAGGCAGCCTGCCCGTAGCTGACAAAGCTGAAGTGAAGTAGGGGGCTCGCTCGTCAAGGCGATCTCACACCCAAAGTGAAATGCTAAGCTGGTGCTGGTCTGGCTGCAGTTGTACGGCAATTCTTGCATTTGTGTGAACCAGAAACTACAACCACACAGCACGAAACTCAACACAGAGAAGAATGGCTCCTCTTGTGCTAAAATGTCTATGTTTTATGATCGTACCTCAAGTTTCTTCATATACATTAAAGGATTTGGACACGGGCAGAGAGAGACTAATATCAAAATTTGCCAAAAAAAGGGGGGCATGGTTAACTGTGAGGAAAAATGCAAGACAAGATAGACAGTACAGGGCAGTAGGCAGATACATGGCAAACACAACTCAATGTAGATAAATGTGAAGTAGCATATTTGGGGGGAAAAATACTTGAGAATGGAAATATAATTGAAACAGCAACAGTCTCATTGGTGTGGAGAAATAGAGACATCAAGCAGTATGGATATACCAATCTTTAAAAGCAGAATTGAAGGTGGGAAACGCCATAAAAGTGTCAGCTTGGCTTAGTTGTAGCCTCTCGCCTGAATCAGGCCACTCCAGTCTCTGAACACACCAGAAGTCCATGCTATTCTTTAATATTCTTTTATGGCGTATCCCACCTTCAATTCTGCTTTTAAAGAATCTTTTAACTCTTCCTGAGCAGGCAAACTATGCCTCAGTTTAATGTTTTGCCTAAAAGACAGCACCTCCAACAATACAGCAATTCCCTTAGTATTGTACTGAAATGCCAGCCTAGATTAAATGCTCAAATTCTGGAGAGGGGCTTGAACCCATGACACATAAATTTACATAGAAATTTCAACACGGAAACAGGCCCTTTATCCCAACTAGCCCGTGTTGTGGTCTATCTTCCACATGAGCAGTAATCCTAATCCCATGTACCCACTCTATTCCCACATCATTCCCACATCATTTCCCTTTCCTTTACCCACCTTATCTAACTATGTTTAAGTGTTGCCATGATCTCTGCATTCCACAGCTTCACAACCCTCTGATTTCAAAAATGTTTCTCCTGCTCTGAATCTTAAAACCCTTACATGACTCAATCCAGAGAAGTGTGAGGTAATGCATTTGGGGAGGGCTAACAAGACATGGGAATACACAATAAATGGTAGGATACTGAGAAGTGTAGAGGAACAGAGGGACCTTGGAGTGCATGTCCACAGATCCCTGAAGGTAGCAGGGCAGGTAGATAAGGTGGTTAAGACGGGATACTTTCCTTTATTAGCCGAGGCATAGAGTACAAGAGCAGGGAGGTTATGCTTGAGCTGTATAAAACACTAGTTAGGCCACAGCTAGAGTACTGCGTACAGTTCTGGTCACCATATTACAGGAAAGATGTGATTGCATTAGAGAAGGTACAGAGGATATTTACGAGGATGTTGCCAGGACTGGAGAATTTTAGATATGAGGAAAGATTGGATAGGCTGGGGTTGTTTTCTTTGGAACAGAGGAGGCTGAGGGGAGACTTGATTGAAGTGTATAAAATTATGAGGGGCCTAGATAGAGTGGATAGGAAGGACCTATTTCCCTTAGCGGAGAGGTCAATAACCAGGGGGCAGAGATTTAAAGTAATTGGTAGAAGGATTAGAGGGGAGTTGAGGAGAACTTTTTTCACCCAGAGGGTGGTGGGGGTCTGGAACTCACTGCCTGAAAGAGTGGTAGAGGCAGAAACCCTCATCACATTTAAAAAGTACTTGGATATGCACTTGAGGTGCTGTAACCTACAGGGCTACAGACCAAGAGCTGGAAAGTGGGATTAGGCTGGATAGCTCTTTGTCGGCCGGCACAGACACAATGGGCCGAATGGCCTCCTGTGCCATCAATTTCTATGATTCTATGATTTAATCTTATGGCTATGTTCTCTTGTTCTATACCCCTTAATCACTGGAAAGAATTAATTAAAATTCTCAAGCTTCCCTGGTGGGATTTGAACTCACCTTCCACTGGATTACTAATCCTGTAATATAACGACTGCACCATTATATCCCCATTAGGACCCATTCTGGAGCGTCCTCAGGCCTGCTACGCTCAGGATTACTTTGCCGACATGCAGCCTAACCAGTGCTCCTTCTCTTAGTATGAAAATGAAATAAAAATTTCCCGTATTACCTTTTTTTTTGCCTAAACAGTGATGCTTTAATGGTACGAGCCTCGTGCCTTTGAGTAGGCCACTGCCAGAACTGATTAATGCCTTTATTAGAATTTTTGCTTGGTATTTATGCTGGTAATTATATAAGTGCAGTAAAAATATCTCTGTACAGATCCAGTGAATCGAACACAGTTCTGATCGTGCCTGCTGAAGTAAGAACCACTCAAGTAGTGGTCCAGTGCTTGAGTAGCATTCCAGTCGAAATCACAGTGTGCTGTATTAGTAATGGACATGTTAATGCATTTGTATGAAGTTCCTCTGTCCACTGCCTTAAATAAGGCATTAGAAAGAAAGAAAGACTTGCATTTCTATTGCGCCTTTCATGACCACCGGGCATCCCAAAGCGCTTTACAGCCGCTGAAGTACTTCTTGAATGTGGGAAACGCGGTAGCCAATTTGCGCACAGCAAGCTCCCACAAACAGCAATGTGATAATGGCCAGATAATCTGTTTTAGTGATGTTGATTGAGTGATAGATATTGGCCAGGACACCGGGAATAACTCCCCTGCTCTTCTTTGAAATAGTGCCATGGGATCTTTTACATCCACCTGCGAGAGCAGACAGGGCCTCGGTTTAACATCTCATCCAAAAGACAGGACCACTGGCAGTGCAGCACCCCCTCAGTACTGCACTGGAGTGTCAGCCTAGATTTGTGTGCTCAACGTTTCTGGAGTGGGACTATGAACCCACAACCTTCGTGGCTCAGAGGTGACGGTGCTACGAACTGAGCCACAGCTGTCAACCCAAATTAAGCAAGTTAATATAACTGGGCTAAAAGCGTTGTTATAATAGTGAAGAAACTTAATACAAACATGTTAGTTTGTTCTTTATTAACACCGTGCAGTGCGATTTCGACTCCATTGTGTCAGCTCCAGTATAACAGTTAGAGCCAAAACAACAGGCCAAAATCCAATGAATGTCAAATTGCTGTGAAGCCATGACATGCACCGGGGTAAATCTATACTTAATTGCCAACGCGCGTACCACCCCTTGGGCTGGTGGACAGTGTGCCAATAATAGGGATAATTAACGTATGGCTAGGTTACTTCCACTTCCTCCAAAACTTGAAGCAGCAATATGTGCAAGCATGCACACGATGCATAATGCACGAGGGCCTTTAAGTACATAGTGATATACTTTAATATTATTTAATGGAAAAGTTTGTGCAATAACAGTAAATTAAAGTGATCTAGGGCTTTACCAGGATAAAACAAAGTTACTAGAATAAATTTGAGTCATTGGTCATTGAAGATCTTCATTAATCCTAAACTCTGCCAACACAACATCCGCTCGCCTCTAGATAACATTTTCCTGACAACACAGTTGAAATTGTAATCCTCATAAACAAAACAAAGCAAGCCTTTCAACAACTAAAGATCTCATACTACAGGAAGACCATAGTTAGCCATGCCTTAGTCAGAGATATTCAATTCAAGACACAAGCTCAATAATGAAAGTCATAAGCCTCTGCAAAAGGAAATCCTGCACATTCCTATATTTTCCACATTGGAAATTCCCTAAGACATGCCAAACATTTTGTTATACATAAGTGGCATAGTAGATTCCTGTGTTCTAGTGGCAGAGATACAGAATGCCTTTGAATTTGTCAATGACATGCATTTGAGTTATAAGAAGGGGCAGTAGAAATACATAGATGTGGAGTTTCCATGCTCATTTTTCAAGGAATTCTCTTAAATCGGCAGAAATCCAATTTTGTCCAAGTACATTTTAAAAAAAAACAGAACTGAGCTTTCACTTTTAGGGTTCAGGAATTTATTTTGATGTCTTCAGAATTTCTAAAATTGACATCCGTTCAAGACGACAAAAGAGATAAAGCCCAATACATCGAGTGGTTGCCAAGACCTGGGTCTGAGCCCAATTTGCCACTTGATCTCAGATGTGCTGTTAAGTAGGGTAACAGGAAGAGACCAGAGGCCAACCCACATTAAAGAAGGGAAAACTATAAAAGTGGAGAGGGGCACTTCCAGCTGATCTGATGCACCTTGAAACAGGTGGTTTTAGAACAGTATTGGTAGAGGCTAAGGGCAGTGTAGCACGCACAATCTTGGCAAGGGTTGGTATGTGACACAGGGAGAACTGAGAAAGGGAAATGATACCTAAAAACAAGGAGTTCCACTCTCAAAAAAAGTTTTAAAAATTGGCTAAAATGCCATGATGCACAAAAATAGCAAAAAAATGGCATTTGTTCACACTATATAAATCAAAACATAAATCTAATTGTGGCACATCCACATAAAAACAATATAAATATCTATCACCACACACAAAGTGGAAAGTACCCCCAGCTGTGCCTCAGTTTAAAGGGTGATGATTGCTGTCTTTGGAAAAGAATTTCAATTGTCATTTGTTGTGAAAGAGACAGAAATCATTTTCATTGCAATGATATGTCATAATCTTGCATTGCATATATATATATATATATATATAAATAAATAAATAGATAAAGCATCCCTAGCAATTTTGCAGAGGTAATTGTGTTCCTTGGATTGGTGTTACATTGTGGTTATCATTTTCTCTGTTTGCAATCTTGGTGAAAAAAAACGCAATGAAGGAGAGCGAAGAAAAAAAAGGAAATTGTTTTAAATTGCGTGAAACCAAAGGAGTGAGCTAACCTAGAAACAGCTGCAGCAAAACACAAAATTGTAGTACATGATGGCCTGGGAATCTAGTGGTGCGGACAAGATATTTAATCTCAGGAATGAATATGGTTCTTGTTCCCTGTCAATTAATTGGGAATTTGGGTTGGTGATCTCATGGTTTGGATGCATCATTCAGATTCCTAGTAGTCTTGGTTAGTCAAGATTAGGTGGCTGGTTATGCATCTGGTTAATGAAGAGTAATACAAGTCAAAATGGCTCTCAGACTTGCCCATTCTCCTCAGCATGGGAAACTCTTATAGAAGTTATGGTAAGAATATGGTTAAGAACCACTGCCATTTTGACTTTGCATATTGGAGAAATCCTCCAAAGCTGAGTCTGTTCTAATTTAAGACTAAATTAATTGCTAAATGTCCATCAGCTCTGGCCAAGAACATAAGAACATAAGAAATAGGAGCAGGAATAGGCCACTTGGCCCCTCGAGCCTGCTCCGCCATTCAATAAGATCATGACTGATCTTGGGCTCAAAGCCACTTCCCCGCCCGCTCCCCATAACCCTTCACTGCCTTATCTTGCAAAAATCTGTCTATCTCCACCTTAAATGTATTTAATGACCCAGCCTCCACGGCTCTCTGGAGCAGAGAATTCCACAGATTTACGACCCTCTGAGAGAAGAAATTCCTCCTCATCTCAGTTCTAAAAGGGCGACCCTTTATTCTGAAACTGTGCCCCCGCGTTCTAGATTCCCCCACGAGGGGAAACATCCTCTCTGCATCTACCCTGTCGAGCCCCCTCAGTATCTTATATGTTTCAATAAGATCACCTCTCATTCTTCTAAATTCCAATGAGTATAGGCCCAGCCTGCTCAACCTTTCCTCATAAGTCAACCCCCTCATCTCTGGAATTAACCTAGTGAATCGTCTCTGAACTGCCTCCAATGCAAATATATCCTTCCTTAAATAAGGAGACCAAAACTGTACGCAGTACTCAAGGTGGGGTCTCACCAATACCCTATACAGTTGTAGCAGGACTTCCCTGCTTTTATACTCCAACCCCTTTGAAATAAAGGCCAACATTCCATTTGCCTTTTTGATTACTTGCTGTACCTGCATGCTAACTTTTTGTGTTTCAAGGTCAGTAAGGTACTGGGTTTCCGCCTTTACTTTGTTATCTGCTGGTCAGTTTGAAGACTCTGAGAAGTATTGGGGTCGTTGTTTACTCCGAGGTGGGAATGCGAGGGCCAACCCAATCAGGAGTGAGAGGAGAGAAGCTTGGCCAATTTTAATGGCTGGGCCTCATTAGCATGCCGCTTGCCAAATTCCCGACCAAAACAACTGAGAGGTCGACAGGAAGAGGCTGCCTGGCAATTAAAATCAAATGGCTCGGAGGAATGGAACCCGGCGGAAGTTAAGTGCATCGAAGGACGGTTGGGGGAGGGGTGGAAAGCCCGGGACATGGGAGGCTCAAGGCGTCCTAGTGAGGCACAGGGTAGCATTCCTGTTCCACCTGAGGCACAAGAAAACCTGTAAAACGTTAAAAAATGTACACTTTTCTGGGTCTCGCGAGCAATGGCTCTGGATCCCAACAGCTTTGGCTTGGTGGGGAAAGCACAACTGCTCCCCGCTCAGGCCTCAGGTAAAAATAGCAGTTGGGCCCCAATGACATCATTGGAGCCCAATCTGAATATTTAAAGAAGGACCCCACTGGCTTCAGGCAGGTGTCTCAGCCGTTTAAAATCGCAGTTGGCCAGATTAGGGCGGGAATAGAGCGAATAATTCCTCTGCTGCATTTTAACTGCACCCCCCCCCTCCTGTCCAGTTTCCACCATGTGGGGGGGTGGGAGGAGGAGTGAAAATCAAAACCATTATTTCTAAACGGCAAGCACCATTGTTTGATTTATTACATTGTGCTTTAAAAATAATGATGCTTATGGAGGTTTTTGCTCTTAAAAAAATGGCACTCAAATTCCTGTAGACTCTACCTCCAAACCCCTAATGATTTAGCTAAAATTTCCGGCAGATTTCCTCTCGTCTGAGGTCATTTGTTATTGAAGTATTTTCCATGATCCGCTCACTAACATGCAGCATCTTCTACACATTTAGAGGTATTTCATTTCAAAAGCTGTTTTTATTAAAACATGTGTTTGAACATTTTCGCGGAGTCTAAAATGTCAACTAGTCACCATAATGTCACTGCGTTAAGGTTCACACACAGAGCTTGCCACACGCAACACGTGCACACACTTCTGTCGGGCAGGTTTTCAAATTAAGTCTGGTAACTAAAAGTCTTCAGGCTAT